>OX371177.1:11636553-12913767 GCA_947310635.1 Leptodirus hochenwartii | reverse complement strand
AAAATGGAGAATGTAAGGTTGGATTCGCTAGCAGTCTGACCTGAAAGTTGCGCATAAGCGAAATGATTAATAATTTTGGAACTATTATGCCAAAATGTTATTTTAGTTTAGTTAAAGAGTCCGCAATCCCAAAGATTGGTTGGAAACAGCACGCCATGCCGATCTATCCTGAGCTAATCCCTTCATCTCCCTATAGCTATTCATCTCAACGTCTTCAACTATCTGACTCACATACTCCAATCTAGGCCTACCCACCCCTCTCTTTCCCTCCACTCCACCCTCCATGATCAATTGCATAATCCCCCCATGCCTAAGAATATGCCCTACTAATCTGTCTCTCCTACGCTGTAACATTCTCCAGATACTTCTCTTCTCCCCTACTAACTCTAGTACAGCTTCATTTGTTACAGCTTCAATGTTATTTTATTAGAAAAATATGATCTATTTCTGTATTACGATCATTATATTTCGCACTAACTCAATTAATTCTTATATAAGATGTCATAACTTTTATCATACACAAGCACACTTTCACCGTAAATAATGATTTAAAAATTATTTACTGCATTATTTGCTGCATCATCTCCTATTCTTATCCTCATTTTCGCTTGCATTCCTTCTTGTCACACCTCATCTTGTCTATATTTGGTCTACTTTGGTCTTGCCTATATTTATTTTCACGTTATAATCCCTAGTCATTACTTCCTGCATACCATTTAATACATGTTCTAAATTCTGCTCCCTTTCTTACAAGATAGCAATTTCGTCGGCGAACCTCAACATATATATTTCCTCTCACTAAATTTTCAAACCTACACACTATCTTTAACTTTATTTATTGCATCTTCTATATACAGATTGATTAATAACGTCGAAAATGTACATCCCTGTCTGACTCCATTTCCTATTCTGGCTTCCTCTTCTTCCGCCTCAATTTGAATATCTAGCAAACATTTATTTCGCCATTTCACCAATTTCTAATAATTTTTACAAAACAACACTACTAAAAGCGCCAAATTCAATTCTATATATACATTTTGTAATGATATTCTCTTTATGGAGCATGTGTGAAGATGCCAGTGGCTATTCTTTTCATACTCAAGTACTTTCATATGTCACGATTATTTGGCGACTTCGTTCAATGATATTCAAAGGCACGTTGATATTCAAAACTGATATACCAATACCAGTCCATCCAGATCAGTAATAAGTGTGTTAGCAGTGAAAATGTAAAGACAATTCATATCAAACGAATGATATATGGTCATCGATTGCAAACATAAACAGCGAATTACAATACGTTCGTTATAAACGATCGGGTAATAGTGCAGCCTGACCTAGAATTATATTTTTTATATAAATATATCTTCAAAGTCCTTTATCCTTCATTGTTTTGAACAAGTACAATGTAGTAACCGAACGGTATTTTCTGTGTGTTCTTAAACTAAAATTCTATTATTGTAATTTTCGTGCAGAAACTTAAAATTGCATAGTTTATTTCTGAAATAGTACACAATAGTATATATAACTCCAATGTTATGGTACGCCTTTAGGCGTACAAGATAATGTTTTGTATACTACTACAAGATTTACATCTGACCCAAAATTCTACTTTTTGCATTTCTATTCAACATGTTGTTTATAGGTATAGAATATGCAAAAAAAATAATTTTTTGCTTATGTTAATTATAATGCCAATACCTGCATATGTCAAGCAAAAAAAAAGATATTACAAAAATTAAATTAACTACTGGCGGCAATAACATTTGGCTTTTTCTTTTGGCCGCGGTAACTCCGTGTCACAAGCATTGACCAAGTAACTATTATTGTTTTTATATGATTTAATCGGTTTTTTACTTTGTTAGTAAAACTACTCAATATATTGTATTTTGTACTTTGCTATTATTTGATGTAATCGTTTTTTACACTGTTATTCAAACAACTTAATGAATTAGAATTTGTATTTGGTTTCTTAGCACTGACGATGCATTTATAAATAATTCGAAAATGTTCTGCTATAATAAAAAAAAAATTCCAAGGGTTTAGATCACATCGTTATTTTTCTTATTATATTTATAATGACCCATCACATCGACAACTTTCTTAAAAGGATAAAAGCAATAACATTTACCATATTGATTAAGTGTCATATTTTTATACAAAACTAGATTTTTAAAGCATAGGGTAGCTTTTCATGAAAGGGGCGATTGTTAGCAACTATTTATAAATTGCTTTTGTGTGTATTTTACAATATTTGGACTTAGATTCTATATATATTTCAGTTATTGACAAAAAATGTTAGGAGTTGATAAATTTTGCGGCAAATTTGAATTATTTGTTTTAAGTTACCAACAACCTATTTTTAAACTCTCTTAATCATTGTTGTAAATATTAAGTCCTATTATAATGAACTTTTCGTAAAAAGTTTTCTTGACTCAAAATATACATATGTGATGGACCACATTTCGGGGTGGATTGAAATTGGATTTATGAAATTTTACTGGTAGCAAAAATCGATAAATCGATTGATCGATTATTTTCTCGATTAATCGATCCTGGTACGATAAGCGATTAATTTTAATCTGGCTCGATTAATAATGAAAAATACAAATTTCGACAGTAGTGAATATCAAATGCGACACTGTACTTTTATTTGTAAGAATGTGTCATTTATTACTTTATTATTCAAGAATAAATTATTTTGGAATATAATATAGTAAAATAGATCCAGCGAAAGCCCACGTTGGTAACGGGAACAAGAATATTCAATGTTTTTGATACTCCGGTAAAATTTTAGAAAAGCAAATTGCTCCTAACAAATCTTGGTTTCCTACGATTTAAATTAAAACTTTTGAATGGGGAGAAATGTAATTTTGGCCATTGGCTTTTGAAGTTAGATTAACAAATTACTATACAAAAATATATAATTTTTATTACGTAGCCGAAATATCTGGAAGCTATACGATGAATACGAAAGAATTGACAAATGTGCGCACCTTGAAGTTTGAATGGGTTGACATAAAAGTTACATGATAAGATGAAAACTAACCAAATTATAAAAACGTGTAATACCCTTCATAATCACTAGGTTGCAGTACTTCCTGGACCATGAAATTTGCTCAAAAACCTGTCTCCTCAAATACCCCAACAAATCACTTTTTCTTATACAGTGATACAGTTGTAATGTTGTCTATTTATATTAATCTATGCTAGAGGACTCTGGATGATATAGAACTTCTAGAACGTGATAAGATAAATATTATCTTATAAAAATTATAGGATCAAATGGTAATTTAACAAATTTTGGAGTTGAATTAATAATTAATAATTGCACGTGGTTTAGATAGTATTTTAAATAAATATAATTTTAAAGTATGATATAATAGTTCTAATAATCTTGCTAACTTGCTAGGAAATCCCAAAGATTTGATTGTTCTTGTTCTAGTTGTCCTAAAGTATATATAGGATAAACACATAGACCAATTGAAACTAGATTTAAGGAGCATTTTGCTCATTTCACTATTTCGGATTAAATAAGAAAGATAAAAGTGCTGTAGCCGAGCATATTTTTGAATTAGGTCATCCTATTCAAATCCGTTCACTTAAATTACTTAAAAGTGTTTTGAATTATTCCGAATTAAATGCTTATGAAAGTATATACATGCATAAATCTAAATCAAATTTAATGAATTTAGATTCACGCCCAATTTCACCATGTCTATTTAATTTATTTAATAAGAACTATTCTTAAGAAAGAGGGTAGGAAAGGTAACTTGCATAGCTTTTGTAGATTTAGAAAAGGCATTTGATAATGTAGAGTGGGACATAATGTTTAGAATTTTAAAAGAAACGGGTATAGATTATAAGGATAGGAGAATAATTTTTAATTTATATAAACACCAAACTGCCTTAGTTAGAATTGAGGGGGAAGAAGAGGTAGCAAAAATAGGGAAGGGAGTTCGGCAGGGATGTACACTCTCACCGTTATTATTTAATCTATATATAGAAGATGCAATAAACAAAGTAAAAGAAGAGTATAGTGTAGGTGTGAATGTACAGGGAGAGAAAATATATATGCTGAGATTCGCCGACGATATAGCTATATTGGAAGAAAGCGAAAAGAAATTAGAAAGGGTATTGAATGGTATGCAGGCAGTATTGACTAGGGATTTTAACATGAAAATAAATATAGGTAAAACTAAAGTGATGAGGTGTGACAAAAAGGAATGCAGTAGAAAAATGAGGATCACAATAGGAGATAATAGAATCGAAGAAGTGTCAGATTTTTGTTATTTAGGCAGTAGAATCACAAAAGATAATCGAAGCAAGGTAGATATAAAGTGTAGGATAGCACAGGGTAGGAAGGCATTCGTAGAAAAAGAACAGATTTTAAGATCAAATATTGACTTGGGTATTAGAAAAAGATTACTGAAGGTATATGTTTGGAGTGTAGCACTGTACGGGTCTGAGGCGTGGACTATAGGAAAGGAAGAGAAGCGTAGATTAGAAGCACTTGAAATGTGGTGCTATAGGAGGATGATGAGGATTGGTTAGGAAGATAAAGTAACAAATGAAGCTGTACTAGAGTTAAGAGGGGAGAAGAGAAGTATCTGGAGAGTGTTACAGCGTAGGAGAGACAGATTAGTAGGGCATATTCTTAGGCATGGGGGGATTATGCAATTGATCATAGAAGGTAGAGTGGAGGGAAAGAGAGGGGTAGGTAGGCCTAGATTGGAGTATGTGAGTCAGATAGTTGAAGACGTTGAGATGAATAGCTATAGGGAGATGAAGGGATTAGCTCAGGATAGATCGGCATGGCGTGCTGTTTCCAACCAATCTTTAGGATTGCGGACTCTCTAACTAAATTCTTAAATTTATTTTTATTTTATTTATTTTTAGATATTTTAGGTTTGACAATCCTGGTTTGGTAACACCATGAATTAATATTAGTATTTAAATGCCAATATTTATTCTTTGTCATTTAAAAATATTTATTAAACAAAAATAATTTTGAAAAATTTATTGATGCAATTTTTTTACATAAAAATTAGAAATTATTTTCATAAAAATTAGAAAATATTTACAATAAAATTTAAAGTGTCTGTGGGACAGTTAGTTCAAAATCTGCAGTGTATTAATGTAATTTCTTGGGGTGTGCTACTGATGATGGAAGCGTAGCTTCCGAAATGGGCATTTAGCAAAATATTAAATATTGTATGGTGCAAAGGGGTCAAATTATCGTTCTACATTCCTGAAAAAACTTTGATTCATGTTTTCAAATTCTATGTTGAATAAAAATTTTCTTTTCCCTTGTTTCTTCGATTTATATTGTGTGGGTAAGGGATCGCGAGCCCCTTACCACAAAACGGTGGGGGACGGCGAGCCTCCGCGAGCTCCCCCCAATATACCCCTGATGTGGACGTAATTTTCCAAAGGAATATTTACCCTTATCTATATGAATTTTTTATGATAAGACCATATTTTTTCATTTGGACATTCACAAAGCACAAAGTCTGGGATTCAAACGATCCTTCGACCAGTCCTGACGATAACATAACCTTCTTGAACGTGAATTTACATTTTTTATAATTTCCATTATCCAATTATTAATAACCTGATTATTCTATTATTTAAAATTTTTACGAATTTCTGTTTTTCCGATTCATTTTTTAATATTGTTATTCAACATTTTACAAAATATGTAAATTTCTTCAAGGAATTATAATCATTAATATAACAATCATAAAAAGAAAAGTACGTGCTTAAATTATTATATATTTTGTTTATATTTCAATAATTCTTGTCATTACGATAATATTACACTTGTTAATATTTTTATGGTTAAACAAAAAGATTGGGTTCGAATTTTTAAAATTATTATTTTTTTTTTAATTAAATTTTTTTTTTTTTATATTAGGTAGGTATGTCATATTTGATGAGGATGACTTAGGTCCTAGCATACTTAGGTCAGAGTTTCATAGAGCATTAAATGATTTACGGAATAACAAAGCAGCGGGGATTGATATGATACCAGCCGAATTAATAAAACACGCAGGGGGAAAAATGCAGGAGCGATTATACAGGTTAGTTTGTAAAATATATGAGAAGGGAGAAGTACCACAGGATTTTCAGCGTAGTAGAATAGTAACAATGCCGAAGAAAATAGGAGCTAATTTGTGTGAGAACTATAGGACCATTAGTCTACTATCACATGCATCGAAGATATTGCTAAAGATTATTTATAGAAGATTAGAAAATAAAGTAGAGGAAAGGCTAGGAGAAGATCAGTTTGGTTTTAGGAAAAACAGAGGGACGAGGGAGGCGATTTTAGCACTAAGAACAGTAGTAGAAAAAAAAATGAGGGTAGGAAAGGTAACTTGCATAGCTTTTGTAGATTTAGAAAAGGCATTTGATAATGTAGATTGGGACATAATGTTTAGAATTTTAAAAGAAACGAGTATAGATTATAAGGATAGGAGAATAATTTTTAATTTATATAAACACCAAACTGCCTTAGTTAGAATTGAGGGGGAAGAAGAGGTAGCAAAAATAGGGAAGGGAGTTCGGCAGGGATGTACACTTTCACCGTTATTATTTAATCTATATATAGAAGATGCAATAAACAAAGTAAAAGAAGAGTATAGTGTAGGTGTGAATGTACAGGGAGAGAAAATATATATGTTGAGATTCGCCGACGATATAGCTATATTGGAAGAAAGCGAAAAGAATTTAGAAAGGGTATTGAATGGTATGCAGGCAGTATTGACTAGGGATTTTAACATGAAAATAAATATAGGTAAAACTAAAGTGATGAGGTGTGACAAAAAGGAATGCAGTAGAAAAATGAGGATCACAATAGGAGATAATAGAATCGAAGAAGTGTCAGATTTTTGTTATTTAGGCAGTAGAATCACAAAAGATAATCGAAGCAAGGTAGATATAAAGTGTAGGATAGCACAGGGTAGGAAGGCATTCGTAGAAAAGGAACAGATTTTAAGATCAAATATTGACTTGGGTATTAGAAAAAGATTACTGAAGGTATATGTTTGGAGTGTAGCACTGTACGGGTGTGAGGCGTGGACTATAGGAAAGGAAGAGAAGCGTAGATTAGAAGCACTTGAAATGTGGTGTTATAGGATGATGATGAGGATTGGTTGGGAAGATAAAGTAACAAATGAAGCTGTACTAGAGTTAGTAGGGGAGAAGAGAAGTATCTGGAGAGTGTTACAGCGTAGGAGAGACAGATTAGTAGGGCATATTCTTAGGCATGGGGGGATTATGCAATTGATCATAGAAGGTAGAGTGGAGGGAAAGAGAGGGGTAGGTAGGCCTAGATTGGAGTATGTGAGTCAGATAGTTGAAGACGTTGAGATGAATAGCTATAGGGAGATGAAGGGATTAGCTCAGGATAGATCGGCATGGCGTGCTGTTTCCAACCAATCTTTAGGATTGCGGACTCTTTAACTTAATGTCATATTTATTAAATACAAATTTTCTGAATCTTAAATGTCTATTTCCAACAATTCTCGGAATGTTATGAAAAATTAAGAAGAGGCTATAGAGAATATAAAAAATGCAAAAGGTATATATTCGCACGAACAACTTCCATGTTGCAATTAAAATAAGCCATCAAAGTAAATCTTTACATAATATTGGTAATACATTGCTTTAATAATGATTGATTTTCCAATAAGAATATCACGAGAGAATAATAAAATGATGACTTAACATATTATATAAGCTTTTGCTGGGTACTTTTACGACGACTAATAATCGTAATGTGTTGTATTAAATTTTCAATTTCCTTTTTATTATGCAAGAAGTCAAAAGTCATAATCTTTGTGCAATGTATTAATATTTATTCTTCACCAAAATTCTTTATGGAAAAGTTTGAATTATATAATGAATAAATATATATGGTTATCTTAAAAAAAAAAAAACGAGTAAACCCTTCACCAAAACTTAAGTAACAAATATAAGTGACAGATATGTTAACAAATTATCTCTAGATGATTTTATAAACTTAAGTAACAAATATAAGTGACAGATATGTTAACAAATTATCTCTAGATGATTTTATACAATGTTTATTAGAAACGTTTTGATGAAAGTCACGTATTTTTTCAATATTCGTAAACGTAAAAAATAGTTAACATTTATTTTGGTCGATTTGATTATCGCGATATTGACAATTACACTGTCAGTCACATTTAGGTTAATAGAAAAATTATCTAATGAAAACAAAACATATCATCTAACCAAAACCTTTACCAAATATGGCAAATCAGATATAAATGTTAGTTAAAAAATTAAAATATTAAACACAATTATTTACAATTTGTTTGACTCGATTGTTTATGATAAATGACCGCTAAGCCTTTGATTAAGATACGCTAGATGACGCTATTGCATATTTATTTAAAAATTTATAAATCCTACATATTTTGCTATAAAATATTTAACAAAAATCAAAATCTTAGAAATTTATCTCGGTAAATTCAAAATGGGTATAAAAATTAAAAAAGATTATTTTTGCATTCGTCAAGGTGCTTCATACTGACTACTTTAATCATTGGTCGCATACTTTAACTACCAGACTATCTCTGCATTAGAAAACTTAAATATGAAAATTTATACGAACTTAGTCAAAAATAGTTATTCTTATTTTTTAATTTCTGACCAATTTACCAAATATATTTAAATTTTGAACAAAATGAGCAAATATAGGCCACAATCGCTTTAATATAACACCTAAATCATTGAAAATATAGATTAAATACAAGAAAATCATTTATATATAACAAGTCTTCAATAATTTTCAATTTTAAACAAAACTACAAAAACTATCTAAACTATATTACGGTAATTCGAGAAATATTAAAAAAAAAAAAATTTCCCCAAACAATTCTTAATTATTTTGGCAAATTATCAGATTTATTAAAATAGAAACTGATTTTTTATGATATTTTATATCCCGTGTATTTTGTGGAATCCTTGGTATAACTTTTTAGTACAAAATTATAATAAATAGCATAACAATTTTATTCACAAACATGTTATCATAAATTCTCATTTATAATTTAAAGTAATTAAAAACAACATGCTGTGTTTTGAAACTACGTGTAGTCATTGATATTACAAAGCATATATAATTAAGTCACTTTATTTTTATACATTATTCACTCATCTATATTATTGTTACATTAGAACACATGACTACATGACGTGTTAACAGGTAAGGTGATATTTCGTTCCGTCTTACCACAAAATACGTACTATGTTAAATAGCTTAAGCATCACACTGAGCTAATGTGGAAAACCCGAAGGTTCAATTAGGCTTGCTCTACTTTATATTATGATGTTACATCGCTTGAAAATTTTTGTAATAATGTCGTAAGGGTATTTGGCTTTCTACCCTTTACAACTACATTACAATTGAATAGAAATAATTGAGGGGGAAGTAAGATACTATTGCCATGTTAATATTTATTTTTTTACGCGAAGGAAACAAGGAAAAAATAGAAATACATCGAATAAAAAAATAACAACAGGTCATTCATTATATCTATCTATATATTTAAATTGCGAGGACGTTTCTTTCGACGGTCGTTTTGCGGAAAAGGCTGGACCAATTTCAATGATTTCCTTGTTATATTAAAGCGACTATTGTCTATATTTGCACATTTTGTTCAAAATTTAAATATATTGGGTAAATTGGTCAGAAATTAATTAAAAAATTTAAATGACTATTTTTCTCTATGTTCATATAGACCTTTATTTTCCATTTGTCTAATGAGGGGATGGCCTTGGTTAAAACATGTGACTAATGATTAAAAAAATAGTCAGTGTTGATCAGATTCGAAACCTGACGATGAACAAATCAACATTTTTTTCTTCATTTTTATATATAATTTCCATTTACCTATAAAAATTTCTTATATTTTGATTTTTTTATATTTCATTTTGATATTTTTTAATGTTTTATAGCAAAATATGTAGGATTTATAAATTATAAAATAAATATGCAATAGCGTCATCTAGTTAGCATATCTTAATCAAAGGCTTAGCGGCCATTTATCATGAACAACCGAATCAAACAAATGGTCAATAATCGTGTTTTCTATTTTAGTTTTTAAACTATACATTTATGTATATATTTATGATTTGCCATATTTTGGTAAAGGTTTACTCGTATTTAATAAATGTTTGGAAGTTAGCATAAAAATGGCAATGTAAGTTATCGCACGACTTTAATTTACATCCGATTTGAATAGATGACATGTTTTTATATTCATCAGATAATTTTTCTAATAACCTAAACGTGACTGACAGTTGAACTGTCAATATCGTGATAATTAAATCGGCAAAAATAAATTTTAACTATTTTTTACGTTTACGAATATTGTAAATCTGCGCGAAAGTCCATTTTTTGTACTCAAAAGACTTAAATACGTGAACATTCGTTGAAAACGCGATGTATAATGTTTGAAACGATGCCAATATTTGAATTTACATAATGTAGTATATTTGTATATATTTGGAATAGAGTAAAAAAGTTAATATGATGTCGACACATAAAAATGATTCACGTAGGTTAGGTCAAGTCAGGTCATTTAAACCAATGTGACATTTAGGTTATCTTCATACTTTCTTCTAATTTCCTCGAAATTTTGCAACACACTGTATGACAGGTCTCGCTTTTCTATATCTAATTTTTATTGTGGGTACCTTCATGTCTGAACTCTACAGAGGTACAGCTCGTTTTTTTTTAAATTGGCGGAGAATGACAGAAATATACGCATCATAAATCAAAACCGGCATAATGGCTTGACCAATTATGCTACGCTTCTGTCTTCTCCAAAGAATAAGTAGATGTGTCTAATGCAGAGGGTGTGCACCTAAGAAATGCAATGTTAACAAATCACCACGCACAGTTTTAACCATTTTATGCAATTAGAAAGAATTCTTTGAAATTAATACAAAATGCAGAAAAGTTATACTAGAATATAAGAAATGTTGATAAATACTTATTATAGTATCATATTTATGTCATAATTAATTTGTATGATAGCTATAAAATAGTCACAAATTTAAATTCTTAGACCTAGAGTATTTTTTGTTGTCTGGTACCACTGGTACTGTATAACCCCGATAAGCACAATCCTATCGCAGACGACTACCAAAATTCTCCGCCAATTAAAAAAAAATGAGCTGTAATAGTAAAATTTCGTAACCTTCATCAGTATAATAGCGTAATGGCGTGAAAATTTTTTTTATGGCGTTTCTTAATATTTTAATTATAGTTCAACCATTTATAAATATATAGAGCCATACAAAAATATGCTGCATAAAAAAAAATATATTCCAAACATTAAAAATTCAAATTTTCAAAATTCTTCAAAATTTTACTCCCATTTCCGCAACCATCCATCTCAAATCAAAAATATTACTATCATAGTTTATAAAAAAATGATTTAAATGTAAATATCTGGCGAATTTCCAGGACAACTTTTATCAATAATATAATAGAATATTGTGCGCAAGAAATAAGAATACACGTTTTTTATAAGTACGTCATCATACGATAAGAATCTTTAAGAAAACGAATGCAAATTGCGCGCAAGTTCCTATGCGTTCGTATTTAGCTCTATGTTTGTGGACACAATGAAGACATGTTATGTAGAATATGCGTGGCCCCAAACGAACGAATATGTATCTGTCTGCCTCTTTCGAGCGGCGTTTGTGTTACCTGCCGCTGCCGTACCTCTATGTTTCGGCTGCACCAGGTGAGCGCGCTAAAAGAAGGGGACACCATGGAAGCAGATTCGGACTTGGTGGTACTATTGTATTTACATACATGGCCAATTGTGCATGCACATGTATGTAATATAATAAATGCTTATAAGTAATGAAATAATTTGTGAGCTTTGATTATACTTTATAGCAGCTAAATTTGAATAGTTGTATACAATGAAATTAGGCCTACTAAGAACTATTTTCAGATTTTCAAATATGGTTTTTCATTAAGGAATTGCTAGGAGCCTAAATCATGTATTTATATTTTATATGGACCTCTTACATATCTTTGTTATATGTGTGTAGAACATCAATAACTAAGCTCAAAACTTTCGTCAAAACAAACATTTTAACTAAATGGCTGTCATTTATGATGTGAAACAGCTGATTCATATACAATAAAAGCATTTGACACATAACGTTAATGTGTATTTGCCAATTAAAGCTGGATTATTATTATTATTTTTCGTTTAGTACAGAGTGTAGGTATATTTACGCGATATATGTGATAGTGCGGTATAGCGAGGTCTCTCATTTAGATTATTCTATTGCCTGTGATTAATCGTCTGTTTATAATAATTGTTTATCTATCGTACGCTCCAAGTGTATTATGAATCCAGCCCTATCATTTCTAATGCTACTAATTGTACCTTAAATCAGTTTCAAATATTATATCGATATTTTAGCAAGTATTTGTTACTTAATCAGTTTCCATTTAGACCATTTGTAGTGGAACGTAAGGATACGTAATGTTTGTATTAGTTAAGTTCCTATATGCGATATGACCTGTGAAATATGATTAATTTGTTCAAAAGGAGTACGTTTGCGAACAAATCTGTCTACGTTTTGTAAGTTTCGTCATTTATAAATCTGAAAACATTAGCAGGCATTAATCATTTACTGTTTTGTACCAATTTTGCGCACTATTTAATAACTAGTAAGATGTGAACTATTTTCGAGCATCACGTGGTTCACCAACTTAATCCAGGCCTGTAAGTTGCTTGCAACCGTTGCGGCTGCTTCGACTTCGGAATGCCGAACACCGAACACAATGCAAAGTAGTGAACCATCTACAACAGCAAAGTCGCAAGTTCGCGTTCTTTATGCTCCTGCAAGTCTATCGTTTTCCGGCTAGTTTTCCCACAAGAAAAAATGTGCCGTGTTCTTCAATGGAGTTTCCATCTAAACTCTTTGGTTGTATAATAACCTGTTTGTTAAAGCAGTTTGGACAACAAAATTCATTCTGATATAAAATGTGATTCGGCAAAAATGTTAAAATACTAATATTGGCTTTGTGAAATAATGCTTACTATGCGGAAGAACTAAAACATTCTAGACTGTAAATATTGAAACGTATTGCAAACAAAAACTGTTTTAGATCAAATTTATTCGATTGTTTGGACGAGATAATAATAGAGGAATGTTATCTAGATCGCAATTGACGATATTACAAATGATAATATGCATATAGTGCTCAATTTGAGACTGTCGCGTATGGACATGATTAAAAAATTGCAACCTTCGGTGAGATTGAATGTTTCCTTCATCTACGGTAACCAGTGGGAGCCCTACATTGTCGAATAGGCTTCTTTGGTGGAACGAATTCAAAATGAAGTACAATACCATCAGCAATGGTTCACTGGGAAGCGAATTGAAGAAATCATCTCTGACAATTTACACTGATCCGGATTTTGTCGATAATAAAGTAAGAATTCTTTACGCCGTATTTGCTGCAACGTTTGTATTTATTAAAAATAGAATATATATATTGAAAAGTTCTTGTTTCTTGGTATTCCCCATTATGAAATCCTCAACGATTTGCTTGTTAATATGTAGGTAGCTTTAATTACTTTTAATTTGTAATTTAGAAACCCGCTTAATATTGGTGGTTGAGTAAAACTGTATAATAATGTAGGTCAGCAAATTAAAATTTAATTTTTCTAAGTTACCATTTCAATTCTTAATGGGTACGTGCACTTCATAATGTGTTCTAATAATATTTATAGAGTTATTAGATAAATACTTTATATCTTAATACATTAAAAATGTTTACACCAAACAAATTTAATATATATATATTTAAATTGCGACAGCGCTTTTTTCGACGGTCGCTTTGCAGAAACGGCTGGACCGATTTCAATGATTTTTTGTGTTATATTAAAGCGATTATATTTTATATTTGCTGATTTTATTAACAATTTTAATATATTGGGTAAATTGGTCAGAAAAAAAAAAAAAAATACAATTTTTCTTCTATTTTCATATAGACCTGTATTTCCCAATTGTCTAATGCTTAGATAGTCTGATGGTTAAAGCAATGATTAAAGTAGTCAATATAAAGCAGGTTCAAATCGTGAGATACATACAATAAACATCCATACATACAATAAACCCTTAAAAGTGCTGTAGCCGAGCATATTTTTGATTCAGGCCATCCTATTCAAATTAGTTCACTTAAAAGTGTTTTGAATTATTCCGAGTTAAATGCTTATGAAAGTATATACATGCATAAATCTAAATCGAATTGAATGAACTTAGATTCAGGCCCAATTTTATCTTGTCTATTTAATTTATTTAATAAGAACTATTTTCATTTTGTTTATTTATTTATTTTTGGTTATTTTAGATTTCACAAACCAATATGTTCGTTACTTGTTAATTTGTAATGTTTTAAAAGATTTATAGGTCATATTATATGCCATTTTTTAAGTACTTCTGTCATGTTGACTTATTTATTTAGTAGTGTATCAATCACGATTCGTGACACAGGTATTTTATTTAGTTTTCTTGTGCTACTGAAGATGGGCGCATAGCGCTTGAAATGTACATCTAGCTACTTAATGCTTGTTACGGTATTTGGGTGATATTCTATATTAATCCTTTTTTCTTTCTTTTTTCTATATAATTTCTATTTACCTTTATAATTTTCTAATAATTGGTTCTTTAAATATTTAATTTGGAAGTTTTTAAATATTTAATATCAAAATATCGTAAGATTGATAATTTTTTAAATAAATATACAATAGCGTCGTCTAGCGTATCTTAATCAAAAGATAAGCGGCCATTTGTCATAAACAACCTAGTCAAACAAATTGTCAATAATCGTGTTTTCTTTTTTAGTTTTTAAACTATACATTTAAGTCTGATTTGCCATATTTGGTTTACTCGTAATTTATTATATTGTGTAAAAAAATTGCGATATGAAAATCTTGAATAAATACATGTTATTATGGTAATAGGTTTGTTTGTAAAAAAAATCTTTTCGTATCATTTGAGCATAGAAGTATAGGTTCGAATTTGTTACGATTTTTTCAATTATTATCCATTTAAGACAGAATATAACATAACGTCTTCTTTTTGGTAAATTTATCTCCAAATCTTTTAAACAAATACCGCGACATATTATGAAATCCACTAGAGAACTAGATTGTTTTGAAATATCAAGAATTTATCTCAAGGCAAAAATATCTTCCTAAGGTGTAGATCAACATAGCTTTCGCAGCTCGCAGATTCCACTTAATGTTATTTTGCAAGAGAGCGATGATGTAGCTGATATTGTCATTGTTAGAAATGAAGAATCAACGAACTTTGAACGACTAGCAGCATTTACGAGTTCACAACACATGCGAGAGTTTTTACATTCGTGTCAACTTCATGATAATAAGTTGAACGACCGAATTCTTGGATAACGTTCGCCTGTATTGGAAATTTGCATTTTATTATATTTCCTGGAGTGACAAACACATTACCACTATCAGGCCCCTATAAATATTCATACAATTTTTAAATGTCCCTAGAATAATACAGCGTATATACTTATATAGAATATGTAACTTCCTGTCGTTATATGAAGAACATGTTTTTCGTTTTACAGTAAAAAAGATTACTTAAATAGGAATTTTCAACAAAAATCTCGGAAACAAAGTTATATTATTTTGCATATATGTACTATATTAAATATATTATATGTCCTTAAAATATCATACATTTTTCAATTTCGCTTTAATTTATTATATATTTATTAATTTATTGTGAAGATATAATTGGAAAAGCAATATAAGTCTAACAATATACCCGCATTTCCAGTACCGCCGTTGCGGTCGGCCAACTGGGGCACTTGCCCGGGGCCCCGCATGTAAAGGAGCCCCGCGCGAAACTCGCGCTTAAGAAAGACTTAAGTTGTGGATTCCAATATAAATAGATATTAAATTGGGCCGAATGCCCTTATTACTATATATCAATATGTAGCTGAGCTGCAGTATTGAACACAGACTTGGTTTTATTGTCTAGTATGTAAAGAACTCGTGGGTTGTTCTTGGGAAAATTATAGCAAATGGAATTTGTACATATTGCGACATTTCTCTTGTATTCAGAGAAGTTAGATCAAGAAAACGAAAACGTTTATTTGATTATGTAGAAACGGATATATGTACAAAAACTCCTGAAACAAATTTTTATAGAACCTATTTTTAGTAATAGTAGATCAAGGAATAATCTCTACAGAAGAAAGATTTAAACAAATTGAACAACATAGTGCCATTTTTTGTTTTCTTTACAATATTCCTATATTAAAGTCGATGTGCGAGAATGACTTTAAGAAGTATTGTATTGATTTAGATTTAGCACTGAGAAATAATAAAAATCGGTATGTAGATGGTGACGATTTATACGACAAAATTAAATATTTTGTACCATATGCTGCTACGATATAATTAATGTGACCCATTACAATGTTTAAATATTCTGTTTAAACTTTATAATTCTTTCCCTAATCTAAATATTAGTTTACGAATTCTAATAACCATCCCTATTGCTACTGCATAGTTTGAACGCACAGTTTTTCTAAATAAAAAATAATAACAACTTATCTACGCACGACTATGTCACACAAAAGAGATTGTCTAATTTAGCATTCTTATAATGACTCTATAATTAAGGATATCGCATAAATCAAAGCACGGAGAATAAATTTTATAACATAATTTTCTTTAGTTAATATTTTCCAAATTTTGTAATTTTCCATAATTTCTCTCTTTGATTTTTTTACAACTTATCAATGTATTAAATTATATAATTTGTGTAGCTTTATTATTTTATTTTTTGGTGTGTATATTAAAGAAATATCTATTCAATTCTTTTTATATCTTTCTTAACTCACACTGGATTTTTGTCAAAAACGGTGGTAAAAATTATATAATGCATATTTTGAAAGGGCCCCGCATTTCATTATTAACCCGGGCCCCGCAGTTGCTAGCGACGGCCCTGCTTATAGGTGCTACCAGTACTACATTATTACAAGAACATATCTTATTTACCAGTGGTCTTGAAACGGTTTATTATGTTTAGTATTAATTTAGGCGAAGGTACAGCTCGTTTTTTTTTAAATTGGCGGAGAATGACAGAAGTATACGCATCATAAATCAAGACCGGCATAATGGCTTGACCAATACAGTACAGAGCAGTGCTATTCGAAATAGTATGGTATCAGTCGTGTAGCATATTGAATATTCCAGTGTAGTACATTTTTTTTGCAAATTCATGAAAAATATCACTAATATTATTTAAAATATATATATAGTCAAATATGGCGCCTATTTATCACTTAATAAAATTTGAAAATAAATTCGAAATAAAATCACTTAAACTTCAGCTGACATTTTATATAATTATTTCCCACTTATTGAAAATATTGTTCAATGTTCGTATTTTTATAGGTTTTTATAGGTTTTATTTTTATAAGTGCACGCAATTTATAATTACTAATAAAATCTTACCTATTAGCTTTGGGTTGACTTTGAGCCGGGCATAGAATATTATTTCGATTTTGAACAAAAATGTAACATATTTCAATAAATATAATTCTACCAAAAGACGCTACGCTTCTGTATTCTCAAAAGAATAAGTAGGTGTGTCTAGTGCAGAAGGTGTGCGTCCTAAGAAATGCAATGTTTACAAATCACCACGCACACTTATAACCATTTTATGCAATTAGAATGAATTCTTTGAAATTAATACAAAATGCAGAAAAGTTATACTAGAATATAAGAAATGTTGATAAATACTTATTATAGTATCATATTTATGTCATAATTAATTTGTACGATAGCTATAAAAAGTGACAAATTTAAATTCTTAGACCTAGAGTATTTTTTGTTGTCTGGCCCTACTGGTACTGTATAACCCCGATAAGCACAACCCTATGCGCAGACGCCTACAAAATTTCTCCGCCAATTAAAAAAAAAAGAGCTGTATTTGCCGATTTGGATCAAATACAGAGAATATATATCCGACGCATTGTATAAACTTTACTTTCTCATCAGTTTTTTGATATCCATTATTACGTTTAAATTAAATTAATTAGTAAAATACACCTCTGTATTACATATTATATTTTTACTCGCAAATTGTATTTGAAGACTTTCGATATTAATTTGAGTGTACTTTTTCTCTAAAATTCTTTGTCGTGGAAAACGGTTCTAATTGTGTATAATTAGAAAGTTCTTTATATAGTTATAAAAAAGCTATATAGATTTCCGGCCGGTTTACTGCGACGAAATATATATAAAAATTATATTTATTTTATACAATGGCGCGCTGAAGGCTCTCTCCCATCCTTATTAGCCTTACGTTGGCCGCTCATACAATTTTTACCCTTCAGCACACTCAGGGTACACCTGAGTGGCGACACTTAGGGATAAGGACTTTGCTTAGTATTTGGTAGTAATTTGAAATTATTTTTAATTAATTGAGCTAAATGGTAGGGGACCATGCGTTGGGATTTTGTTTAAATTAATATTTAATGGTTTACGGGAAGGTAAGTCTAAATTATTACACAGACAGCAAGCATATTCATGGTCCAGAACGGGTTTTATTTCCAAAAAAATCCAGAAATACCTCCGACCCGAGTGGGATTCGAACCCACAACTTCGCGGTGACAGTCTCATGACGGGCTGACGGTACCACCGTGCCTCCTATTAATCTTATATTATAAACTATAAAATTATAGTTAAAGAATTTTATCAATATTTAAATTAACTTGTTTATAAATAGATACCTTATACAATATATAGAAATTGTATTGAAATCTTTTTATTATACATTTTAATGATTTATCAATAAACACTAATAAAAAAGTACTTAAAATTTCGAAGAACGAAATCATGAAACATTACCCGCAGGCATTTATTTACTTATTAATATTATCAAGTTTATTAAAAAAAATTAACTTTCAATTTATAAACTGCTACAATAAATCGAAATATCTTTTTAATTGTTTTACAGACTTTTTAAATTTCCAATAGCTAGATGCGCATTTCGAAAGTATCCCCCCAGCCCCCCAAGTACCTATTGCTTGCAATAGAGTGAGATGAGTGCATATGCATTTAACTCGTATTGGGTGGTCTGGCTTGGCGCTGGAATGTCGGCACCATATTAGCGATATATGTATTACACCACGCGAACGATAGATACAGATGGATATACTGCATCGGTCGCTGCATTGACTTTACCACTTTCAACAGATACCATAGCGAACGCCACACCGTGTTGTGTTGATTGTTATCGCGGCGCGAGCTTTATCTTTTAGGAAAAATAATGCCGAGATAAAATATCGCAATAAGATTATATATCTACGGTGATGCGCTCTATGTTCAGGAGGGGCGCGCGGTCCTGCGGCCTGCATAAGGAACCGCCACTGATAGTATATCAATCACGATTCGTGACAGAGGTATTTTATTTAGTTTTTATCTTGTGCTACTGAAGATGGGGGCATAGCCTTCGAAATGCGCATCCAGCTATTGAGTTACGGTATTCGGGTAATGTTTTATAAAATTATTTAAAACCATGGTGACACTTCTTAAAATAGTACAATCTTTATTGTTATTATTTTATGCCTTTTTGTGTACTTCTAAATTATGCCCTTATATATTTACGTTCAATTTATATGAAAATATCATGGGTAATTCCCGCAGTAGATTTGTGTAGATTTATAATAACAAATATTTTGCATGTTTCATGTTCAATCAATAATTCACATAATGAATTCGCTTAACACCCACTGAATAATAAAACGTCGTATTCAATACATAAATAAAATAATTCAATGCATTATGCAAGAAATTCCATGTGAATATTCAAGGTCTTGATCTAGAAATCGAAAATTCTGACTGTCCACGGTAAAAGTATATAACAATGAAATAAGCAAGAGTGATTTTATATAGAAGAGTGCAGGCTACGAGAGTGCATGGCTATGAGAGCGCAGAGCTTAAAATTACACGTCAAATGTATGTATTGGCAACGTTGTATATGGCCACTACTTTTACAGATTCGTGTAAGCATTCAGTTATCAGATATAACAAGTATGCAGGCCAAGATAGCGATGCTGTGTCTTCTAATACCAGCGAAACACAACGCAATGCACTCTGAGAACCATGCACTCCATTAGCCATGCACTGTAGTAGCTTGCACTCTCGTAGCCTACATTCTCGTAGCCATGCACTCTCATAGCCTATACTGTCAACGAGCGCACCCATATAGAATACCTCTATAAATTTTAAAGAAAAGCAAACAAGGGGATACTTAGCTTTATATATCACACTCGTAATGAATCGTAACTTATCTTAAGTGTAATTTAGTTTTGTTCTACTATATTCTTCATAATTCCGTAATAATATTACAAATACAAATTCGGCATATAGATATATTTTTGAACACCCTGTGTATGTACGCAGTACCGTGTTTGGCATAACTTATTAATTCAATTAATTAATTTTTGCTCAACAGCGTGCAGAAGGAATTTACAAAGTAATAAAAATAGACAGATGTTTTGTAAACATAAAACTGTTGTTCATATAAATATGAGTTTTATTAAATTTTTAATTACATAATATTTTTGTAAATATATTCAAAAAACAGTATATTATAGTTGTTAGTTAATCAAACTTAATTTTTAATATTTATTGAAGAACGTACTGATACGTAATGTTACCTTAGTTAAGTCAGTAGTTATAATGCGTTATCAACAACATATGGCCTTTGCATGTGCCTACTTTGACAAGAAATGTCATAACAAAAATGGATTTACTAAAATTTATATGTATAAGAGTATACTTGGTATAGATGGTATAAATAAAAACAATAATAATTTCATGCATATTTAAATCCATACATAATTTCATTGAAAGAAAGATTTTGTATTATTTTCTAATATTAATAGCTTGCTTAATTGGTTTTCTCGATTAATTAGAGCATTGTTTACACTTGCTTAAGATTTTTGCAACGTATGCACGATGATGATGTGTCTCTTTTGCAATGTATTTTTTAAATGCAACTAAAAATTTCCTTCTTACGGTAGATATTCTACAATAAAACGACTTTCATTATGAAGAATATATCAATGATGAAACTCGTATATCACGATGTTACTATAATGCATAATAATAGAATATTATGCAGGAAATTGTTATAAACTAATTGCGAGACATCCGTTGTTTGTTGAACTAATTCTTTTCCATTTTACATTTGTTTGTTTTATTTAATATGATTCAATTTCCGATATCAAGTCTAGATGTACACAAATTGTAATGCGTATAACATTATAATGAATATATAATAGAAATATCTAGGTAAACAAACGGTTCCAGCGAGGTTTCAGTGGTCTGAGCAATACAAATAATATTAAAATAATATTTGAATGTTATGATGTGTTTTATGTTTTACTCGAACCATTCTAGAGCATAAATATTTTATATGATTTCTATTTTGCTACAAAACCTTTCTCTTATAACACAAAAGAATCACAATATGTCAACAAATTAAAAAGATTGAAATATGAACCCCAAATTTTAATCATTTTGAATAAATTATTGAAATATTTTTTTTTTACATAATTATAATAACTAAGAAATATTTAGCAATTGAATCATATAATCCAGTCATATTCGGAAAATGCACACTGACATTACTTGTCAAATGACGCGATTGATACCAATCAGCTGTTCGTTAAATTACGGCCGATCCGTGAAAATACATACTTTGATAAAAATAAATAAAAATAGCTAGGAGATTCAATTAAATTTCAATCAAAATTTCTGAAATTGTAAAAAAATTACGCTTCTTATATACCAATATCATAAATAAAGACGTCAATAAATTTGAATCACTACCAAGGCGTTTATTTTTAATTCATTAAAGAAAACAAATATAGTATCATAATAAATTAAAATAGAAAACGAGATTACTCATTGCAATAATTGCACAATGTTTTGTTTGCAAATTTTACGCAGTAAGATATCACACGAGCATTCGATATATTTATATTTTTCACAGCTGTCAAGTTTGATGAACGTTAATAATATGTATATATTATTCCTGAGCTTAATTTACATAACAAAAAGTAAATACCAGATGCGCGGCGAAAGATCCAATTTCAACTTTTTAATTTTGATATGTATTCTTTTCAATATTATTACATAATAATAATTTTAATAATCGACTATTGAATCCCATTCTTACTATACACAAAGGTTCAATTAGACTTAGAGAACATAATAAGTATAATACGAAGACTATAATCCTATTAGCCATCTTGCGCAGCACAAAAGCATTCTTAACGAACTTTTAGTCTTGCGCTCGGAAGACACTTGGCGCCAACTCGCTTTTTAATAGACTTTCCGCTTGCTTGTATCTTCTAGAGCTGTATAAGAAATTGTCTTGTAGTTGTAGCATTCCCTTGCAAAGTTATGATCAAAAAACCTCAAAACTAAAAAGAAGATAGACACGCGGCGGATTAGCAAATTGTACGTTTTCTAAATAAATAAATTATGTGAGAATTTACAAACCACATGAACTAACTTATATGACGTCGTTTGTTTTTATAATAATGTCTGATGACATCATAGTCTTAAAGTGATTAGGTGTATCGACAGTTTTTCACATTTGCATCATAAATTTGTAATATGTTGTCGCTGATTATTTGAGCACATGCAAAACATGGTAATAGATCTTGAAATAATTGATGATGTAAGGTACTGTAGGTGTATTATAATTATTTGATGTTATGCTATTAAGTTTTGTTTAAAATAAATCATTGCTTTAAAACAGTTGCTTGTTGGGAATAGTTTTAATCGCAAATTGTATATTTTTAGAACGTGAGATCGTTATTTGTATATGAAATTTAAGAAAAATATGACTAATCTATATACGAAACTTAATATAAGCGATTATTAATGTCAATTAAATATATACTACGTTATACTACGCAATACCACGTTATTGCAGTTTTTAATTGAAATAAAATATATATTATAATTGTATAGATTATCACCCAAATACCGTAACTCAAAGCATTAAATATCTATATGCGCATTTCGAAGGATATGCCCCAATATTCAGTAGCACAAGATAAAAACAAAATAAAATACCCCTGTCACTAATCGTGATTGATATACAATTAAACGAAGAAGTTAACATGACAGAAGTATTTCAAAATATTACATATAATATGACCTATAAATCTTTTAAACAATGCAAATTAGCGATGTGTTGTTCACTCGCGAACCGTTCACACTGAACGGTTCAATCAAATGACGGGCGTACTGTTACGATGTTTTGCAACGACCTATAGGTCACTATGACCTAGTTTGTGAACTATGAACTACATGGTGCACAGTGTACGTATTGATGTACTTGTACTAGGTCCTGAACTGGTCATCTACTAAACCGTTCATGAGTCACAACGGCTCGTAAACGATGCAATATAGTATACATTACATATACAGTACCAATAACAGTACTAACATTTATGTGATAAAGTGTGTTGGTGAACGGAACGAAATTATATTTCCTTATATATATTTTTTTTTGTATAAATTATAAACATTGTTATTTTTTCTTCCGCATTCTTAATTCAAAATAAGTATTGAAATATTTCAATTTATTTATTTTTTAACTTTTAATATTTTTATATTGAGGGAAAAAAACAGATTATTTTCAGTTAGTTAAAGAGTCCGCAATCCTAAAGATTGGTTGGAAACAGCACGCCATGCCGATCTATCCTGAGCTAATCCCTTCATCTCCCTATAGCTATTCATCTCAACGTCTTCAACTATCTGACTCACATACTCCAATCTAGGCCTACCTACCCCTCTCTTTCCCTCCACTCTACCTTCTATGATCAATTGCATAATCCCCCCATGCCTAAGAATATGCCCTACTAATCTGTCTCTCCTACGCTGTAACACTCTCCAAATACTTCTCTTCTCCCCTACTAACTCTAGTACAGCTTCATTTGTTACTTTATCTTCCCAACCAATCCTCATCATCCTCCTATAACACCACATTTCAAGTGCTTCTAATCTACGCTTCTCTTCCTTTCCTATAGTCCACGCCTCACACCCGTACAGTGCTACACTCCAAACATATACCTTCAGTAATCTTTTTCTAATACCCAAGTCAATATTTGATCTTAAAATCTGTTCTTTTTCTACGAATGCCTTCCTACCCTGTGCTATCTTACACTTTATATCCACCTTGCTTCGATTATCTTTTGTGATTCTACTGCCTAAATAACAAAAATCTGACACTTCTTCGATTCTATTATCTCCTATTGTGATCCTCATTTTTCTACTGCATTCCTTTTTGTCACACCTCATCACTTTAGTTTTACCTATATTTATTTTCAGTATGTGCATGTATTTCATATAGGTCGTGAACTAGTTCATTTAAAAAGGTGTTAGTAGTTCACGACCTATAGTTCGTGAACGGTACATTGAAATGAACTATGAACTACGAACTAGGTCCACAAAGTGACCTACAGTTTGCCATCGCTAATACAAATTAACAAATAACGAAACTAACAAGTAACAACAATAAATAATGGGTTGTCAAATCTAAAATAACCAAAAATAAAAAATAAAATTATATTTATTTAAATATAATTTTAAAGTAACATATAATATCTCTAATAGTCTTGCTAATTTTCTAGGAAATCCAAAAGATTTTAATTGATTTGAATAAAAAATCTGGCATTTATGAAATATCTTGTTCTAGTTGTCCTAACGTAGACCTATTGAAACTAAACTTAAGGAACATTTAGCTCATTTCAGATCAAATAAAAAGCAAGTTCTACTCGTATTTCTTCCTTGCACCCTTATTTAATATCTTGATTAACTAATATGAGGACAGACGCATTAAGAATTATTCAAGAAAAATTGTCTTGTGACCAGTGACGGTTTCTTTCGAGGCCGCAAGGCCCCTGAACATTGAGCGCATCACCGTAGATATATAATTGTATTGTGATATTTTAATTCGGCATTATTTTTCCTAAAAGATAAAGCTTGCGTCGCGATAGCACTCAACACAACACGGTGTGACGGCGAGCAAGTATGAGTTGCAAGTATCTGTTGTAAGCGGTAGAGTGAGAGCGACCGTATGCAGTATATCATCTGTTTCTTTGGTTCGCGTATCGTATGAGCCACAAATAAAATAGCGGCCCGGGTTGTTATGGCAACGTGACGTCACGCTGCTTCTACAGCTAAGAATATATCGTTGTTTTAAGCTATTCCGGGCCGCAATTCTTTAGCGTCCCAACAGAGAAGCCTAGTCTAGTATACAGGAAAATTGATATAGAATAGCCAGATAAGATAGTTGCATTGTTCTGTGTAGTTACGTATGTATGATTTTGCCACGTGTTTCTCTAAGAATATATTTAATAGAAATAATTTAATAAAAATAAATAGCGTTAGTTCTTTATTGAAAATAGAGTTTTGTAGACTTGAGGACAAAGTAAAAATTAAAGAATTAGGTAGGCCATTGTCTGATTTAAATTGATCACAAACTTGTGCAAGAAGTATTTATATCAATGAAAGATAGCAAAGCGGAATACCACTTTCAAGAAATGATTGTACTTAATCATTTCGCATCCATTTTAGGTAAGATTTCTTACTATTATGTTATTTTTAAGAAATGCGCCCCCCTCGATTGAAATGTCAAGAGCCGCCACTGCTTGTGACAGTATACATACGGGATGATACAATTAAAATACCATCAGTGGTAACTAAAATCTCATAACAATACATAATAATATTATTCACAACATATTTCATTTTCTTTTCCTTGCAATATATATATAAATTTTAATTAAACCATTTAGCATTATTAAATATTTACGTGTTTTCGTGTTTATTATAATTTGTGATAATTAATGTAATTATTTGTGTTGCCTCAAAGGAAAATCTGTGCAATTTGTGCAAACATCTTTTGTTTACAACATGTATTATATGTGTTTCCCATTATATTATGTGCATAATCTAATTAGCATGCAATGCAATGCAATAAGCGGAAAGTTATATACTCGTATAATACAAATACAAATATCAGGTGATCATCAAATAAATACATATTAAGTTGTATACTATTTTTAGAAAAAATCTCTATTATGTTTCATATAGCAAAGTATTTTTCATTTATCTTTTAATATTTATTTATCAATTTATTAAATATTTATTTATTATTTAAGTTGTTTGTACACACATTTTAATAATATAAAATATAAATTAACACTTAATTTATTCAAATTTTGCTCCCTTTCTTGCATTCGCAAGAAATTATATTTTATGTTGTTTAAAATTGGATCATTTCGTCTTACGGTACCTATGTTGGATCAGTTCTGTGAACTGTGATAATAAAAAAATCCGCAAAAAACTTACTCAATCATTTTTTTGTTAACATTCACTTCAAAGCCTCAAGGAGTAATAGGAAACTGTGTTATTTAAAAATGTAAAAAAGCAGTAGTAATGAGGTTAAAGAGATATCACACTTTTAGAATTTTGATCTCTATTTATTAATAATTGTGTGCACTATTAATATTGATGGTAAACATCTTACTCATACAAGCAAATACTGTAGATATCGCTATGTCGTTGTATCAATAATAGCTAATTTAGGTACCAAACTATAGCTTAATTAAGTAATAATATAATACCATAATTGTTACATGCAATTCTTTATTCTATATGTAACACATTCCACTTTAGAAGACTTAGATCAATATATATCTTTCATGTTACTGGATAATTGAAGTAATTTCGATTATATATATATCGCCTATGTATTATTTTTGAATAGACAAAAGTAAAATATTGAGAGTGAAATAAATCATTGTGAATATTGAGGAAAATATGAAAAGTGTAAGGACAAAGCTAGAAGATGGTAGGATTATCTCGAAGATTTATATAGAGGTAGGCAGGAAATTGAGGAGCTAAAATGTGTAGAACAGTTAGATTTTGCGATGGCAAACTGTAGGTCACTTTGAGGACCTAGTTCGTAGTTCATAGTTCATTTCAATGTACCGTTCACGAACTATAGGTCGTGAACTACTAACATATTTTTTAAATGAACTAGTACACGATCTATATGAAATACATGCACATACTGAAAATAATCTCCTTTTTTTTCAATATAAAAATATTAAATAGTAAAAAAAAAATTGAAATATTTGAATTAAACTTATTTTGAATTAAGAATGAGGAAGACAAAATAACAATGTTTATAATTTATACAAAACATATATATAAGGAAATATAATTTCGTTCCGTTCCCAAACACACTTTATTACATAAATGTTAGTACTGCTATTGGTACTGTATATGTAATGTATACTATACTACATCGTTTACAAGCCGTTGTGATTCATGAACGCTTTAGTAGACGACGGGTTCGGGACCTAGTACAAGTACATCAATACGTACACCGTGCACCATGTAGTTCATAGTTCACGAACTAGGTCCTAGTGACCTATAGGTCGTTGCAAAACATCGTCACAGTTGGCCCGTCATTTGATTGAACCGTTCAGAGTGAACTACACATCGCTAGTTAGATTACGATGAATTAGGTCCTAGCATTCTTAGGTCAGAGTTTGATAGAGCATAATATGATTTAAGAAATAACAAAGCATCAGGAGTAGATATGATACCGGCAGAATTAATAAAACACGCGGGGGAAAAGATACAGGATCGATTATACAGGCTAGTTTGTGAAATGTATGAGAAGGGAGAAGTACCACATGATTTTCAGCGCAGTAGAATAGTGACAATAGAAGATATTGTTAAAGATTATTTATAGAAGATTAGAAAATAAAGTAGAAGAAAGGCTAGGAGAAAATCAGTTTGGTTTTAGGAAGAAGAACAGAGGGACGAGGGACTAGGGATGCTATTGTAGCACTAAAAACGGTAGTAGAAAAAATAATGAGAGTAGGAAAGGCAACTTATATAGCTTTCGAAAATTTAGAAAAGGTATTGGATAATGCAGATTGGGACATTTACAATTTTAAAAGAAACGGGAATAGATTATAAGGATACGAGAATTATGTTCAATCTATATAAATATCAAACTGCTTGAGTTACAATTAAGGGTGAAGAAGAGGTAGCAAGAATAGGAAATGGAGTCAGGCAGGGATGTACACTTTCGCCATTGTTATTTAACCTGTATATAGAAGATGCAATGAACAAGGTAAATGAATAGTATAGTGTAGTTGTAAAAATTCAGGGAGAGGAAATATCTATGTTGAAGTTCACCGACGATATAGCTATCTTGGAAGAAAGGGAGCAGAATTTAGAACATGTATTAGATGGTATGCAGGAAGTAATGACTAGGGATAATAACATGAAAATAAATATACGCAAGACCAAAGTGATGACGTGTGACAACTAGGAGAGCAGGATAAAGTTGACGGTTAGAATAGGAGATGATAGAATAAAAGAAAATATTCACATATTTGTTATTTAGCAAGTAAAATTATGAAGGATAAAAATCTCCCATATATATAAAATTAACAAAAATAATACATGCTTTAGAATTTTTTTTAATACACGCGATATTAATGTTCACATGGTTAATGTCATTAATCATTATATATTTTTTCCATTTGCTTATACTTCAAAACATTAGCAAGAACATTATTTTATTTTATTTTATTGTAACTGTAAATACTGTCAACAAAAATTAATAAATAAAAATATATTAATTAATGAAAACAAATTAAATCAATGTCTAGTTACAAGTGCATTAAACGATTTGTTTTTAATAAGAGAATGAAATTACTATATTCTATTTGCTAGTGTTAGGAGTCTATATTTAGAAAAGAATAGTGTTGGTATTAGTGACCTAAATTAAGTAACAATCAATCAAACGATATATAACAAAATATTTCAAATTTTTCTTAATTGATATTTTAAAATAGAATTAGTATCACTTAATATTACTTATCTCTTTGTGAAATAGAACATTCAGAACGAAATACCAAATTATTATTGTCCTTTGTTTTGCTTCTATCCAATGATAATATAACTATGGGTGTGAATGATCTTATGCAAGACACAATGAAACTATTTATACTATTATAAAGTACTAAAATAGTGTTTTTTGTTAGTACAATCTAACAATGTATATATAAAGATTCATTCTCAATGAATTAATATGTAAATATAAGTATAATCTATTATTCAAATTAAAAATGTATGATATCACGTCGCGCTGGTCGTGGGTTCGATCCCGCTCCGGTTTATTTCAGGATATTTTCTGAAATAAAATCCCCTCTGGACAATGGACGTTGTGAATGTTGCCATTTAAGAGTCTCCTAAATGTGCCTCGAAAAAGTTATTAAGATTTAAAAGAAATTACGTTGGTTAATGCCATATAGCGATGTGTAGTTCACTCGCCAACCGTTCACTCTGAACGGTTCAATCAAATGACGGGCGTATTGTGACGATGTTTTGCAACGACCTATAGGTCACTATGACCTAGTTCGTGAACTATGAACTACATGGTGCACGGTGTACGTATTGATGTACTTGTACTAGGTCCCGAACCCGTCGTCTACTAAAGCGTTCATGAATCACAACGGCTTGTAAACGATGTAGTATACTATACATTACATATACAGTACCAATAGCAGTACTAACATTTATGTGATAAAGTGTGCTGGTGAACGGAACGAAATTATATTTCCTTATATATGTGTTTTGTGTAAATTAGAAATATTGTTGTTTTTTCTTCCTCATTCTTAATTCAAAATAACTATTGTAATATTTCCTTTTAGTTATACTATTTAATATTTTTATATTGAGAAAAAAAGACATTATTTTCAGTATGTGCATGTATTTCATATAGGTCGTGAACTAGTTCATTTTAAAAAGGTGTTAGTAGTTCACGACCTATAGTTCGTGAACGATACATTGAAATGAACTACGAACTACGAACTAGGTCCTCAAAGTGACCTACAGTTTGCTATCGCTAATGCCATAGAGCTCGTCCAGGAATAAGAAAAACAATTAAAATATTATATTCTAAAAATGTTACTTGCCATAATATTATATTAAAATTAAACTTAATTATATTTTATTATATTAAGTAATGACAAGAAGCTCTAAATCATATGAATTTGTAAACTAAACCTGAAAATATCCAAAAAATCATTTATATATCATTTCTCAAGCATCTCAATTGTCAATATATTTTAAAATAAAATAATAATATATGCTAATAATATATTGATATATTATTATATATTATTATAATAATATATTGATCACCAGCGACTTGACGGAAACTTCGGTATAAACAAAAATATAATAGATTGAATTTTTTTTTACATATAAAGCTCTATATTCAAAAAACTATTAACTATACAGGATGTTTCACTTTCGCAAAGCATTCGTCAATTTTTTAGTGCAATATAGTAGTTTCTTTCTCAACTTGTATCATAGTATATAAAAATAGCTTTAAATCGATATAAGATGTTCTTACTTTCGCTTTCTAGGTCTCTAATAATAAATTAAAATTACTTTCTACAAAAAATAGAAGTGCAAGGCTTTAAGAAAAGCGCTAGAACTACAAAATTAAATGATATAAAAAATTGACACTTTACCATATTGTCAAATAAGATATCGATCTTATTAATTGTTATTCTGGATATTCTTGTTTTCATAGTAAGTAGAGTTCTTAATTCATTTATAAATAACACAATTCAGTACTTACTTTTGTGGATAAATTAACATTTACAAATATTATTTTTTGGAAATACTACTAATATTAAAATATTTTGCGCTGTTTTTTGTAAATTAGTTAGATAGCCCTCAATCCTAGGGATTGTCGATATATATATCGACAGATGGCGTGCTGTTTTATATTTATATTATATCTTATTATTTTATATTATCTATCCTGTGCTAATTCCTTCAGCTCCCTATAGCTATTCATCCCAGACGTTCTCCACTATCTGACTCACATACTCCAATCTAGACCTACCTACCACTTGCTTTCCTTTCCCTCTACTTTACCTTCTATAACTAAATGCATAATACCCCATGTCTAAGAATATGACCTACTAGTCTATATCTCCTGCGCTGTAATACTTTCCAAATACTTCTTTTTGGTCTTGCCTATATTTGTTTTCACATTATAATTCCTAGTTATTACTTCTTGCATACAATTTAATATCTGTTCTATATTCAGCTTTTGTAAATAAATATTAAATATTGGAAGGTGTTGACACTGTACCAATATATAGTTAGAAACATTTTGAAATTAGCAAAAGATCGAGTAATAAAATACAGGGAGTTTCTTTTATGAAAAATCACATATTTTGACGTATACAATTTTTTCACGTTTAGTATAATAACTCTTAAAATCCATCTCTTTTTGGCTAAAAGCGTAAAGTTTTAATTAATTCAATTTTACTTTTTATTTTATATGTAGTTCTTTCTGTAAAGCGTTGTAGATTACAATTTTTTTTAGAATATAATTAATTACTACTAGTTAGTTAAAGAGTCCGCAATCCTAAAGATTGGTTGGAAACAGCACGCCATGCCGATCTATCCTGAGCTAATCCCTTCATCTCCCTATAGCTATTCATCTCAACGTCTTCAACTATCTGACTCACATACTCCAATCTAGGCCTACCTACCCCTCTCTTTCCCTCCACTCTACCTTCTATGATCAATTGCATAATCCCCCCATGCCTAAGAATATGCCCTACTAATCTGTCTCTCCTACGCTGTAACACTCTCCAGATACTTCTCTTCTCCCCTACTAACTCTAGTACAGCTTCATTTGTTACTTTATCTTCCCAACCAATCCTCATCATCCTCCTATAACACCACATTTCGAATGCTTGTAGTCTACGCTTCTCTTCCTTTCCTATAGTCCACGCCTCACACCCGTACAGTGCTACACTCCAAACATATACCTTCAGTAATCTTTTTCTAATACCCAAGTCAATATTTGATCTTAAAATCTGTTCCTTTTCTACGAATGCCTTCCTACCCTGTGCTATCCTACACTTTATATCTACCTTGCTTCGATTATCTTTTGTGATTCTACTGCCTAAATAACAAAAATCTGACACTTCTTCGATTCTATTATCTCCTATTGAGATCCTCATTTTTCTACTGCATTCCTTTTTGTCACACCTCATCACTTTAGTTTTACCTATATTTATTTTCATGTTAAAATCCCTAGTCAATACTGCCTGCATACCATTCAATACCCTTTCTAAATTCTTTTCGCTTTCTTCCAATATAGCTATATCGTCGGCGAATCTCAGCATATATATTTTCTCTCCCTGTACATTCACACCTACACTATACTCTTCTTTTACTTTGTTTATTGCATCTTCTATATATAGATTAAATAATAACGGTGAGAGTGTACATCCCTGCCGAACTCCCTTCCCTATTTTTGCTACCTCTTCTTCCCCCTCAATTCTAACTAAGGCAGTTTGGTGTTTATATAAATTAAAAATTATTCTCCTATCCTTATAATCTATACCCGTTTCTTTTAAAATTCTAAACATTATGTCCCAATCTACATTATCAAATGCCTTTTCTAAGTCTACAAAAGCTATGCAAGTTACCTTTCCTACCCTCTTTCTTTTTTCTACTACCGTTCTTAGTGCTAGAATCGCCTCCCTCGTCCCTCTGTTTTTCCTAAAACCAAACTGATCTTCTCCTAGCCTCTCCTCTACTTTATTTTCTAATCTCCTATAAATAATCTTTAACAATATCTTCGATGCATGTGATAGTAGGCTAATGGTCCTATAGTTCTCACACAAATTAGCTCCTATTTTCTTCGGCATTGTTACTATTCTACTACGCTGAAAATCCTGTGGTACTTCTCCCTTCTCATATATTTTACAAACTAACCTGTATAATCGCTCCTGCATTTTTTCCCCTGCGTGTTTTATTAATTCGGCTGGTATCATATCAATCCCCGCTGCTTTGTTATTCCGTAAATCATTTAATGCTCTATGAAACTCTGACCTAAGTATGCTAGGACCTAAGTCATCCTCATCTATCTGTTCCACACTTTCTAGCTCCTCCATGTCCTGCCTACCTTTATATAAATCTTCAAGATACTCCTTCCATCTTCTAGCTTTTTCCTTATTTTCTGTGAGTTCCTTACCCTGCTTATCACATATAATGTTACCCTTTGGTTTTACTTTAGAAAAATGTGACTTAATTTTCCTGTAGCCCAAATCTACTTTACCTCTTCTCATATCCTCCTCAATATCCTCACAGTTTCCTTTTAATTAATTTTAATTTTTCCACCAATTACTACTAGAGAACCAAAAATTGATAGTAAAAGAATGCTACATCACAGTAAAGTTACTTTTATGTAATTTGATTTGATCAAATCCAAATTTTCTAATTTTATATTTTATATAAGACAGTATATTTCGCCGCGTTGTTTTTGGAGATGCCTGTATATATATTTTTCCTTACAATAATTTATATTTAAAAAAATTGTCCCGTACGTAGTACGAGTTGACCTTACCAGTTAATTGTAAAAACCAACATCTACTTAAACAATTCCTAAGAACAGAAATTATCACATTGGCAATGGTAAAGTATTGAGAAATATTTTCTTTTAAAAATTGCGAGCTAATGGTAATTCCAATTATTCGTATTTTTTCATTTATTTGTATATCCTAATCTTTTCGGTTTTGACTTTGGAACAACCATTAGTACCTTGTAGATGAGAATACAGCAATGAATTATATCGTCTAGATTGAAATAATTACGATTATTTATTATGGTTTAAATTTTACATACTGTATGTTGTAACTGACAATACCCACGATATAGAAAATCATTACAAAAATCAATTTTGTATCTGTATACAATGTTATATTTAGAAAATAAATATAAAGAATTTAAATCAAAATAACGTTTGATTATGAAAGCAAAGATGAATCTATTCAAGAGCCACAAACGAATTTTAAAATCAATTTCTCTTTCACCGTTTTCGACACAAGTTAAATTGTTTAAATGAAAGATTTGAACTATTGAAATTACATTTGAAATCAGGGCTTTCTTTGTGACATCCCCAGTTTATCAAACATTCCGAAAGAAACAAGAATGAAATATTGTAAATAAATTATCTAATGACACCAGAAAATAAACTGATATAAATGCCCTAGATTTATGCTATGAATTAGATACTATTAAACATTATTTAAAACCGCAAATGGCATGTTTAAATATATATATTTTTATTGAAATTTTTGTACGTGTGTATGTTATTATTACACTTCGTGATCTTTTAATTTTTAATGGAAGGGGCACAAAAATTTTGTACCCAGACCTCGTAAGACGAGTATTCATTTTCGAATAATAATCAAAATGCAACTATGTAGAATTTCGTATAAACAATTCTTTATTACTTATGAAATATGTATTTATCGTATTTTTTTTTTAATACTTCTTAATTCGTCGACAATAAGTTCACCAACCAATAGTAGGTAGAAAATATCCCAGGAACCGTTCTGTCCTTGGTGTACAAATAGGTTATGTATGACGGACTGCATACTGTCAATGACAATGTACAGCTCGTTTTTTTTTTAATTGGCGGAGAATGACAGTAGTATACGCATCATAAATCAAAACTGACATAATGGCTTGACCAATACAGTACATAGCAGTGCTATTCGAAATAGTATGGTATCAGTCGTGTAGCACATTGAATATTCCAGTGCAGTACATTTTTTTTGCAAATTCGTGAAAAGTATCACTAATATTATTTAAAAATTATATGAAGTCAAATATGGCGCCTATTTATCACTTAATAAAATTTGAAAATAAATTCGAAATAAAATCACTTAAACTTCAGCTGACATTTTATATATTTATTTCCCACTTATTGAAAATATTCTTCAATGTTCGTATTTTTATTAACGATGGAATATTTAGATAATTATGTTTTAAAAGGATTAATATTAACTAGAGATAAGAGATATAAAAAATTAATCTATTACAAAATACAATCAATTGAAAACATATAATATAGAAAAAGAAACAAAGTAAAATTAAAACTATATACACAAATATTTAAATTTTGTATATTGTAAATCATCATTGAGCAGGGCATAGAATATTATTTCGATTTTGAACACAAATATAACTTTTATTTCAATCAATATAATTCTACCAAAACACGCTACGCTTCTGTCTTCTCCAAAGAATAAGTAAGTGTGTCTAGTGCAGAAGGTGTGCATCCTAAGAAATGCAATGTTGACAAATCACCACGCACAGTTATAACAACCATTTTATGCAATTAGAATGAATTCTTTGAAATTAATACAAAATGCAGAAAAGTTATACTAGAATATAAGAAATGTTAATAAATACTTATTATAGTATCATATTTATGTCATAATTAATTTGTACGATAGCTATATAACTAACTAAAACGTCAAGAACATAGATTCACGCCAAGACCACACTATTAAAAACAGACAAAACACCGGACGAAGAAACAGACGTTTGACACTCCACACACAGGCCTAACAAGCCACCACATACAAGACGCAATCACATTTCCACAAATTTCATAGGCCAAGAAGTGCTGCACTCTGATGGTGATATATAGATTGTGGTTGTATTGAATATCTTTAATATTCTAGGATAAATCCTGCTTGAATGCATCTATTATATAATCTAGTTGAATCAAACGCCACAGCGGGACACTTGCCTTTTCTTTCGTTTTTCATCGGGATAGTACGGAGACGAGTTCGGCTAAAGAATTATTTATATTTCCAGATTATTTTCAACCCCCGGCAATCAACGCATAGTTGCCAAATATTACATGATTACGTTCTCGTGTATTTGGTCAATATACTAGCGCAGTCTGCAGTTATCTTCATCAAGTTCTGGCGGGGATATCGACACATGAATATATACTTTTTATCTCATCGGCGTTCAAATGAAAAAAACCATGAATATAAACCGAGGATATAAAATACATGATTGTAATGAATTAATTGATCATATCAATAAATCATTGAAGAAGATGGCCATGCGTATAATTATTGTTATTTACTGTAATAATGAATTGTTTTAATGGATTGGTCTGTGGGTCGGGGCAAGGTAAGGTAATGTGTAAGATAAGCAGATGAAGTTCTTGTAGTAGCGACCCGAAGTCTCTCGGTCTCGTTCACTTGATGCAGGAGTATAAAGTGTGACAACGGAATAAGAATATCGCCGGAGGATTTGACCGGACTACTTCCGCTTCTACACTTTGGGCGAAACGAAATTTCCATCAATGACGAACATGTGTGTTTCAACATCGTTTTATACTACATTTATAAATGCACAGTAAAAAATGGTAGCCGTTTTATAATACATTCGATAAGAGATATAATATTGTGATATATAAAATTTTATTATTATGCTTATGATATATAAATGTAAATGTAAAAAGAGAAGAAACTTTATTAACATAATAAAAAGTGCCAAATTAAGCAGGTATTTTACGATTTTAATTTTCCATAAGAATCGTGTTATATTTATTTTGAGTGAACGACTTTTTCACCAAAAAGTCGTAAGGACGTAATATTTAAAATACATTAAAACAAGTGCAGATTAGGCAATGACAGATTCTGGAAGTATTTGAACTTCTTTTTAAAAAATGTCTAAAATAGACTTCTTTTTGCCAATTATTTTCCACTTTGCGACTAGAAACATTTAACATAGCATAAGAGAAAATTTCGGAATCCTTCATGCGTACATTGGAATATTTAAAAAGACATAGTGAAAAAATTATATCACTGCGATTAGTTTAAAATTAATACGTCAAAAATCTTGACGAATTAACAAAATGTTTTTGTAATTAACAACGCAAAATATTTTGTATTAAATATTTGCTCAAGAGTCGTTAGGAATTCTAAATTCATGATTGTCCTCTAGAAATACAGATGGATTGATCAATGTCATTGAGCAAATGCTGAATTGCAATTCAGCAGCTATTAACATAATCACATAAACGAAGATTTTTAAATAAACGGTGTGGAATATTGAAAAATTACTCAAAAAGTCTAATGGCGATTCTTTTTTTCCAGATTTTGTGTCAATCCTATGACTATCCTAACAGTATTATTTTACACAATATTGTAATTCCGGAATTTTTGCTATTTATACATTTAAAACTTCTTTAATCACTATTATATATTTTCTGTATTATTTTGAAATGAATATTTATATATTTTTTTTAAATGATCCATAGGCAGTTTTACTCACCATTTTACCATACTATAAAATCAGTTAAATGGTAATATATGACAACATCTTATTCGAGATTATTTTAATTTAGGTAACTGTTCATTTTTTATAATCAAAGTATTCATAACTAGATAGCGCTACAATACAATTTCTTAAAACACAAAATATTTTTTATCAACAATTGTATACCAAAATCATTGAAATTGGTTTAATGGTTTTTGAGAACAAAAAAAAAGTTCTTGAAAGAAACGAGGTCGCTAATCTAAATAAGTGAATACTTCCTTGATGGATTTGTTTTCTTTTTTCTTCTAAAATTTTAACCAAACGCTATATTTCGTTGTATTTTAGCAACATTATTCTAAACTCATAAATTTAGATATGACGTGCTATGTCATCAATATATTTCCATTGCCTTCAATGTTGTAACATTGACAATTGTACACCTTGTGCAGTGTTACATTGAATTTAAATCTATCTTAATGTAACTCATGTTTATGTAGTAGTTCTTATAAAATTATAGTTCTTATAAAAGTAGTGATGGCAAACTGTAGGTCACTTTGAGGACCTAGTTCGTAGTTCATAGTTTATTTCAATGTACCGTTCACGAACTATAGGTCGTGAACTACTAACATCTTTTTAAAATGAACTAGTTCACGACCTATATGAAATACATGCACATACTAAAAATAATCTCCTTTTTTTCAATATAAAAATATTAAATAGTAACAAAAAAATTGGAATATTACAATACTTATTTTGAATTAAGAATGAGGAAGACAAAATAACAATGTTTATAATTTATACAAAACATATATATAAGGAAATATAATTTCGTTCCGTTCCCCAACACACTTTATTACATAAATGTTAGTACTGCTATTGGTACTGTATATGTAATGTATACTATACTACATCGTTTACGAGTCATTATGATTCATAAACGGTTTAGTACACGACGGGTTCAGGACCTAGTACAAGTACATCAATACGTACACCGTTCACCATTTAGTTTATAGTTCACGAACTAGGTCATAGTGACCTATAGGTCGTTGCAAAACATCGTCACAGTTGGTCCGTCATTTGATTGAACTGTTCAGAGTGAACGGTTCGCGAATGAACTACACATCGCTATATAATAGACTAGTTCATATAAAATTTATTTATTTATATATTTATTGGTAGGGGCACGGTGGTGCCTTGGAATAGTCGTGAGCCGTGAAAAAAATTTCAATATGAAAAATAATAAATATACGATTTCTTGTCCGAATAGATAAAATTGATAAAATATTTTTTATCAAATACAGTTTTGTTTCATTCTGAATTATCAAAAATTTATAAAATTTTCCCAATAGTAGGCCGAAATGCCAATCTAGCAAAAAAAAATGGCTGAAGAAAATATATAAATATTTAACTTAATATGCTTTAGTAAAAAATGTTAGTTTAATGAGATACAGGGTGTTGTGTGTTATCATTTAGTTTTTTGCAATAATTTGATTACTATTTTACATAAAAGGCTGAGATATGAAGGTAATATATATAATTAACTATAGTGCAGTGATACAATATTTTTTTAAACTATATATATATATATATATATATATATATCTGTGTGTGTGTGTGTGTGAAATTAATAGTTTAAAAAATAATTTACACACGTACTGAATTGTGAACAAGAATTGAAGAAATTGAACATAAAGCTGTAAAAGTCCCAGAAATAATCTTTAAAGTTAAACGATCTTTCGACAAATGTTTAATCAATTTAATAAGTGGATATTCTCAATCACTAATTTGATGCATATTCAACAATATAAATATAACGAACCTATTTTCGATTTACCAAGAGGAAATTAATTTTGTAAACGCAAACCATATTTTTCATTTCAGACTTTAAAAAATATTATCCTGGTAAATGTTAACCGATTCATTTATGTTGATAATAAGACCATGACTTACGTTACACTATTTTCTTTTTACGAAACCTCGGTTTTAACAATCTTCACAAGCGACAAAGTGAATGTATCTTATTTATTACGAATGTTAAGCACATAAGCTCATATACTTCTTTTAAAAATGATACAGAATTATGGCGGCTACTAAAGTATATTTAAGCACCCTCTATAAGCAATCATTGTATGTTTGCATTAAAATATTATTTCTCAGTTAAAGAACCAAGTCTATACTAACTTTCAACTTTCCGTGGAGACCAGTTATTATATTATTTCAAAAATACTTAAAATCCTTAACCACCAACGTTTTACTGAATCAAAAATATTGTACCAAAAAAATCTCCAGTTGCTTTATCATCAAGTTGACATCTCAAAAGTTTTTTCCTTCACGTTGCAACTGGCGGTTACCTAAATTATCTCGGCTACGCCATTAATTGTATTCTAACGAGGATTAAAATATAATATTCACCACAAATCTAGAAGAGGCTACTGAGAAAAATATTAATGCAAATTCATTTTATGAAATGTAGAACTACAGAAGACGTAATTACTGAATCTTTATCACTGGTATAATTGACTATGGCACAAGAACAAATTAGATAATATAAATAGAAATTGGCACACTTTTCGCAAATTGAGATAATCAATTATCAGTTCGTCTTGCGACGTTAAAAATGATTAATTTGTAATTGAATATATTACTACATGACACATTAAGTTAACTACATGTATGGAAGAGATTTGGTAGTTTATAGAATATGTCAGTAGCGGCTCGTGCCCTTTCAATCTGGGGGGGGGGGCATTTCCTAAAAAATAACATAATAGTGAGAAATCTGACCTAAAATGGATGCAAAATGATTAAATTCAATCATTTCTTGAAAGTGAATTCCACTCTTCTATTTTTAATTGATATAAACTTTTCCAAAAATTTTTCGTTAAAATTGTAAATATCTCGCACCACATTTTCATTAATACACATCATCGCCAACGCGTTTATACGATCATTACCCATAACATTTCGCAAAAAAGTCTTGATTCTTTTAAGTGTTGAAATACAACGCTCTCATTCAGCAGTGGTCATCGGGGTTGTTAAAATAATTTGAAGTATTTTATAGTTTCCGGGAAAGTTCCACTCAGATTATTTTGTAGCAATAACGAAAGAAAATGTGTGGCTCCAATTATTTGATAGAAACCGGACGCGAGTAAATGACTTCTAATGCTGTTTTTAATCTGATTTTATTCAAAAATGGATATGCATGACACACGGTTTCCAAAAGGTCCACTGGAAAGTGTTTAGAAAATGTTGGCATCGATTTCGTGTTAAATAACTCAGCGGCTTGTAGATGGGCACGATACGAGAATCTGTCCTTCATCTGTGTTATAATTTTTTTTGTAAATGTCTCTTGTAAAACGCCGCGTAAATGTCCGGTTTTGAGCACTCCTTGCACAAGTTTGCGATAAATTTAAATCAGGCAATGGCCTACCTAATTCTTTAAGTTTTACTTTGTCCACAAGAGAAAGTCTAGAAAACTCTATTTTCAATAAAGAACTAACACTATTCATTTTTATTAAATTATTTTTATTAAATATATTCATGGATAAACACGTGGCAAAATCGTACATACGTAACTCACAGAACAATGCAACTATATCTATATCAATTTTACTGTATACTAGGCTTCTCTGTTAGAACGCTAAAGAATCGTAGCCCAGAATAGCATAAACAACGATATATATTCTCGCTGTACAAGCAGCGGGATGTCACGTTGCTATGACTCATCCAAAGGCGCTGGAATGTTGCACACTAGTCGTAATATAGTACAAGCGGACCAAAGAAATAGAGAAGACATACTGCATACTGTCGCTCTCACCTATTGCTTGCAATAGAGTGAGATGAGTGCATATGCATTTAACATGTACTGTGTGGCTGGGTGTCGCTCGAATTTGACTACATATTAACGATATAGCTATATTGCGACGTATATGCAGTATAGCTATATAGCTATACTGCATACCGTCGCTCTAACTCTAGCGCTTCCCAACAGATAGGGCATATGCATTTGACTGGTACTTGCTAGCTGCCATATCGTGTGAGTCATGAGTGTTAGGTATGTTCGCGGCGCAAGCTTTATCTTTTAGGAAAAATAATGCCGAGATAAAATATCGCAATACAATTATAATTCTACGGTGATACGGTGATGCGCTCAATGTTCAGGAGGGACGCGTGGCCTGCGGCCTGCATAAGGAACCGCCCCTGCTGTCAGGTCAAAATATAAAATAGTTGCAATAGTTTCTATCTCAGTTTGATTTCAGAAACACAAAAAAAAAATTCCTTTAAAAGTTGTAAGAAAATGCATAAATTTATTTACAAAAAGAAATAGATTTTCATCGATATGCATTCGATGTTTTGAGGCTTTAGTCTATATTATCATTTGATAGCACCATGTTGTCAACTAGAACAAATTAAAGTCGCTCTTACAAACCATCTTTATTCTATTGCCGGATCTCGGAAAGGATTTCGATATATTCTCAACCAACTTTTCCTACAACTACTTCACTAATCTGAGTCAACTCTTCTACGTTGTATCATTTTCAAGTCCATCTCTTCTACGTTGTATCATTTTCAAAATACTTCTCTTCTCCTCTACTAACTCTAGTACGGCATCATTTGTCACTTTATCTTCCCAACCAGTCCTCATCAACCTCCTGTAGCACCACATTTCAAATTATTCTATTCTATAGCATTTAATACTTGGTCCAAATTCTCAAAGATGTTTCCAGTATATAGGAACATGCCCGAATTCCTTTGGCATATGCTAACTACTATTCTACGTATAGACAATTACTTCATCAATTTCAAAACGCTAGGCAAAATGTCACAGTGCAGCGTAATGAAAGCTTCAAACGCCTGCAGAGTTTAATCCTACAGTCTACACTGTAGGGTAGCGTAATAAGGCCCTAACGCCATATAGAATAACTACGCTGAATTAATCGCGATTGAGTATAACTATTCAGTATATTTGCTTTAGATACTTATTGTTATTGCTATCATATTTTGTAATTTTTTTATTAATCGGTCATTAGATTAATCAATTAATCTTGCTAGATCGAAAAATCAAGCTAAGGTTAATTGAGAGAGATCGACCTCTAATCGAAATAATGATCTTTGATTCAGAACTGATTGATTGATTGATTCTATAGTTTATTGTTGTTATTATTATTTTTTATAATACCTTATATATAGTAACTTTTAGTAGTATGGTTAGGATTTTAAAAATGTGTTGCACTTCTAACGTAAGGCTGCGCTAAAAGTACAGAAAAAATTTCAGAGGTAATTTTGAGAAAACCACTGGGAATATACCAACAATATTTTGTGGCTATATTTCCAATTAATGTATCTAGGGAATAGGCGGTTCACTTTTTCAAAAAAAAAAATTTTCGAACAAATTTTTTTTTTAACTACTTTTTAATTTTGATTGAAATTTTTAAAGTATTGCGTTCTCTTAAGATGGAAGCAATAAGATAGATCGTTTTTGCATCTTATTATTACAGGTTTCCACATTATTGGTTTCCACATTATTGAAAATACTTCTCTTTTGATCCATATATTCAATAAAATATTTTTCAGATCGTATTTAGATTTACTTCTAATTATAGAAATATGACAAAAATAATATGATTTTCATTTTGTGAAATAAATTGTAATTTTAGTTTATGTATTTTAGCATTTTAATTATGTATTGTGATTTTTTAAAAACTGAATAAAATAAAAAAGAGGTGGGGGCTCCCACTGCCGAACAAAATGTGCATATTTCTCAAGAATACTTGAGAGAAAGGGGGTAATACCAGGAATTAATTTTAGTATTTAAATGCCAATATTTATTCTTTGTATTTAAAAATATTTATTAAACAAAAATAATAAAAAAAAAATTATTGATGCAAATTTTTTACATACAAATTTGAAAATATTTACACTAAATTTCAAAGTGTCTGTGGGACAGTTAGTTCAAAACCTGTAGTGTATTAATTTAATTTCTTGGGGTGTGCTACTGATGATGGAAGCATAGCTTCCGAAATGTGCATTTAGCAAAATTTATTGTATGGTGCAAAGGGGTTCAATTGTCGTTCTACATTCCTGAAAAAAAAATTGATTCATGTTTTCAAATTCTATGTTGAATAGGATTTCTCTTTTCCATTGCTTCTTCGATTTATATTGTGGGTAATGGATCACGAGCCCCTTGCCACAAAACGGTGGGGGGCCGGCGAGCCCCCGCGAGCCCGCCCTATACACCCCTGCTTACGAGTATCATTATCAATTTAGTTAAACAGTCCGCAATCCTAAAGATTGGTTGGAAACAGCACGCCATGCCGATCTATCCTGAGCTAATCCCTTCATCTCCCTATAGCTATTCATCTCAACGTCTTCAACTATCTGACTCACATACTCCAATCTAGGCCTACCTACCCCTCTCTTTCCCTCCACTCTACCTTCTATGATCAATTGCATAATCCCCCCATGCCTAAGGATATGCCCTACTAATCTGTCTCTCCTACGCTGTAACACTCTCCAGATACTTCTCTTCTCCCCTACTAACTCTAGTACAGCTTCATTTGTTACTTTATCTTCCCAACCAATCCTCATCATCCTCCTATAACACCACATTTCAAGTGCTTCTAATCTACGCTTCTCTTCCTTTCCTATAGTCCACGCCTCACACCCGTACAGTGCTACACTCCAAACATATACCTTCAGTAATCTTTTTCTAATACCCAAGTCAATATTTGATCTTAAAATCTGTTCTTTTTCTACGAATGCCTTCCTACCCTGTGCTATCCTACACTTTATATCTACCTTGCTTCGATTATCTTTTGTGATTCTACTGCCTAAATAACAAAAATCTGACACTTCTTCGATTCTATTATCTCCTATTGAGATCCTCATTTTTCTACTGCATTCCTTTTTGTCACACCTCATCACTTTAGTTTTACCTATATTTATTTTCATGTTAAAATCCCTAGTCAATACTGCCTGCATACCATTCAATACCCTTTCTAAATTCTTTTCGCTTTCTTCCAATATAGCTATATCGTCGGCGAATCTCAGCATATATATTTTCTCTCCCTGTACATTCACACCTACACTATACTCTTCTTTTACTTTGTTTATTGCATCTTCTATATATAGATTAAATAATAACGGTGAGCGTGTACATCCCTGCCGAACTCCCTTCCTTATTTTTGCTACCTCTTCTTCCCCCTCAATTCTAACTAAGGCAGTTTGGTGTTTATATAAATTAAAAATTATTCTCCTATCCTTATAATCTATACCCGTTTCTTTTAAAATTCTAAACATTATGTCCCAATCTACATTATCAAATGCCTTTTCTAAGTCTACAAAAGCTATGCAAGTTACCTTTCCTACCCTCTTTCTTTTTTCTACTACCGTTCTTAGTGCTAGAATCGCCTCTCTCGTCCCTCTGTTTTTCCTAAAACCAAACTGATCTTCTCCTAGCCTTTCCTCTACTTTATTTTCTAATCTCCTATAAATAATCTTTAACAATATCTTCGATGCATGTGATAGTAGGCTAATGGTCCTATAGTTCTCACACAAATTAGCTCCTATTTTCTTCGGCATTGTTACTATTCTACTACGCTGAAAATCCTGTGGTACTTCTCCCTTCTCATATATTTTACAAACTAACCTGTATAATCGCTCCTGCATTTTTTCCCCTGCGTGTTTTATTAATTCGGCTGGTATCATATCAATCCCCTCTGCTTTGTTATTCCGTAAATAGAAATTATCAATAGAAAACGAAATCGTATTGCATTATAAAGCAAACTTTACTAGAATTCTAATATAGTAAAAACGTCAGGAGTTCCTCCATTTAAGATATGTATTTAGAACATAATATGGTATATTCTAAAATGTCAGTACCAACAACAAATTCAACTTTGAATTTTATACGAAATTGACCAAATCTAAAAATGTACCGAGACAGGATTTTTTCGAATGTGAAGCTTAAACATAATTTTATCTACTATATAACTAGCAATTTTTTAAAGAAACATTTTTATACAACAAACATTTAGTATTATTAAGAAGACACTGCATCCCAATTTTTTATAATACAAATTTGAGAATCTTATATATTTTTCTTATATGCGAAAATATGACGAATATCATTTGTTGTAAAAAAATGAATGTATCAAAATGTGAAACTTTATGCTTTGTGCGTGTTATCCAATGCAGTTTTATTGATGGGTGTTATTATTTATGAAGATTATAAAGATAGCTTTTTATACTGCGTGGAGTTTATGCCCAAAAGCAATGACAATATATATTGTACGTATATGGAAATGTGATTCCCCTCTGATCCTCTCTTTTACATGGAGATGGACTTGCATGTTTGATGACATTGACATTGCCAATAGGTGTTTACGTTAGTGACAATGTCATTGTCAAATTATTACTTATTTTATATTAATCTATGACAATGTGTATAATTCCACATTCTGTAGAACACCTCGGCATTATGTGTAATGCCTCGTGGGATTTGGGACAGTATAAAAAATTAATGATCTTGTATGCATAACCTTGTCCTTATGTGGAATACCTAGGCTTTGTATACAACCTCGAATGTTAATCAGGCAATTTACATGAACCCAGTGCGTACAGTTAATACATATTTGTTCTGCATCTATTTTTGAACAAATACAGCAAAAGAGTTTCACTAACATGTTCGGCAGTGTTATTGCTTCTACACACTTCTTAACTACACCAGATAACAGTAGTTCAATTTAATTGTCTCTCATGCGTAATAGTCTTCGGCATTATATAAAATGCCCAGACAATGTACAAAATTAAACTCGTCATATACCAGGGGTGGCCAACTTGTTTGTTCTTGAAATCGACTTTCTCTTAAAAAGTGATCGCGATCTACCGGAAAAATTATTAATATTTCACACAATGACATAATCAAGTTCCTTAAAAATCGATATCTAGTGAAAGGTAGAAATGAAGTTTAAACGAAACGAGATAACACGATAATAATATTTATTGAACAAATAAAAAAACAAATACATAAAATATATGTATAATAAAAGATTTATTAATGCGAAGTTTGTGGTTTCATATCTTCTATCAAGTATTCATAGTGAGGTGTGTATGTCGATAAACTTTAACTTTGTTAACTTTAAATATGAAAAAGCCGATTCACACAAATGCGTTGATCTAAACCAAGAATTCACTACATTTTTTTATATTTGGATACTTCTCACAACTAACATATTTCCAAGTCTTCTTCAAGCTCCCTAGCTTTTCAAATTAAATCAGATTTGTAGAGTTATAATTTCATTCTCTAATTACGTTTTTTCCAAGTCAAAAATATCAGAAATTTTTGCAACAATATATCTCACATTTAAATCTTTCTTAAAATGGACAATATCCTCAATTTTTTTTAAATCACCAAATCTTGCATGAAAATCCTCAATAACTTTTTAATTTCTACAACGTATTTTTCAAAGTTATAATTAAAATTTGAATGTTTTTGCAAATAGTCCTTCACGTTTGGAAAATGATCAAAATTTTGTTGTTGGAAATCTTCAATCAACATTACGAACTTATCTTCGCCATATTTCGTGTTTTTTGTGTCGTTTTACTAGGGCCACATTCGAAATAATCAGTTTTTCTGTCCAACTGAACGCGATCGATTTGTTGGCCACCCCTGTTATATACCATGCCTAATAATTTCAATTATTATGAAGAATGCCTAGGTATTTTACAAAATGCGGAATTATACACATTGCCGATAACATATATACCGAATGACATTATAATCAATGTCTTTTATACTGAATGAAAGTATTCGTAGTGCCTAGTGGTGTAGCGATGGCAAACTGTAGGTCACTTTGAGGACCTAGTTCGTAGTTCGTAGTTCATTTCAATTTACCGTTCACGAACTATAGGTCGTGAACTACTACATCTTTTTAAAATGACCTATATGAAATACATACAGATACTGAAAATAATCTCCCTTTTTTCTCAATATAAAAATATTAAATGGTAAAAAATAAATAAATTGAAATATTACAATACTTATTTTGAATTAAGAATGAGGAAGAAAAGACAACAATGTTTATAATTTATACAAAACATATATATAAGGAAATATAATCTTCTCTAGGTACTCACGATTATTTATATGAAATTCTAAAATACTTATTGGTAGTTACTGATGAAAATGTTTACTATTTTATTAACACTTGAAAATTAAATGTACAAACTATAATAAAATGAACTAGATAGAATCGTTTTGTTTGGCGTTATAATTTATATTTTCTATTCCGAATCTTCTCTGTTCAAACTTCAAAACATTGATTTGATATTAAGTGATTGCATAGCACTCAGTATGAAATAGAAAAACTATAAGATTTAGATGTTTATTTTTGCATTATTGCAAAAATTTGCTATGGCAAGACATATTTAAGAACATATTTAATCTTGCGAATATATTAATTATATTATTCCAAATAAAATCTGATACCAACATATAAATTGTGACTCAGCTGGGCAATGCTGCTGTTGCAATATTGCATCGAGTTTCCTATTTCGTTCCGTTCATCAACACACTTTATCACTAAATAAATGTTAGTACTGTATAAGTAATGTATACTATACTGCATCGTTTACGAGTCGTTGTGATTCATGAACGGTTTAGTACACGACGGGTTCAGGACCTAGTACAAGTACATCAATACGTACACCGTGCACCATGTAGTTCATAGTTCACGAACTAGGACATAGTGACCTATAGGTCGTTGCAAAATATCGTCACAGTACGCCCGTCATTTGATTGAACCGTTCAGAGTGAACGGTTCGCGAGTGAACTACACATCGCTATAAGTGGTAATTATATCGTAAGACTTTATACGGCTCGATGATAGCATCTTTTCTGAATTATATAAATCAAAGATTTTCTTTTTTATTAGAATGTAATTAATCTTTAAATTTCATTTATTTTAATAACTACCCACATACAACATTTTTTATATTTTAATCGGAGCAAAAGTGAAGAAATTCTTCTTCGGATCTACATGATAATAGATTGCAATTTATTCAAATGAGCTGGAAAGTAAGATTAATAATAGCAATATAATAGTAGACGGCATTTCTCGGTTTCTGATTAACTCCATTTACTCGTATTCTACCAGGATGTGCGGCGAAGGCCTGTCTGCTGGACAGGCGTACCGGACTCGGTCTCGCTCGACGTCTATGCTGGCTGCTACGGTTTAATTATAATACTTTCGTAATCAATAACGAAAGTATATACGCACAGTAATAATATACTGCCCAAATAATTACGCGTCCTCGAGATAAGCAGTAAAGAATGGAGATATACGAAGCGAAACAATTATTTTTATAGTATTAATATATTATATTCTTAGATTCTTAAGAGTTAAACGCTAGAATGTTTACTGAAAGATTGAATAAAAGGCAGGTTCACATGTATACGGATATAAGGTTTCACTTACCACCCTTTTGAAACAATTATGAATAGTAAAAATTAGTTAAATACTCCAAGCAATAGAATATTTTACGCTTCCATTAAGGAAGAATTTTAAAGTTAAGAAAGAAACAAATACTTGACATGCCCAAACTTAAACGGGCAGTTTACGATGTTAATTTTGCATAAGAATCCTGGTTTATTTTGAGCCTAGATTTTTTTTTTACAACAGTGTAAGGATTTATCTGTTTAACAGATACAGGTTCAACAGGAGAAATGTTCACATTATGTAATGACCGATTCTAATTCGTATTAGCAATGTAAGTTACTTTTTTAAATATCAAAATTAGCTTTTTTTTTGTCAAAAATTTGTTCTAGTTTGAGACTATATCAAAAAATAATACACCAACAGAAAAATTTGCTGAACCTGAACCCTTAATACTTGTTGAAATATTTGGAAGAGCTGAGTGACAAATTTATATCACTTCACTATGTTTAGCAAAAAAAAATTTTTGGCTAAAAAATTACAAATCATTTTGAAGTTAAAAATGAAAACTTGATGCTTTTTGTGTTATATCAAATATTTGACTAAGAATCGTTAAAAATCGCAAATTCATGAATGACGTATTGAAACAAACACTAAAAGCAATGAATATTGCTAAATATTCATTGCTAAAAGCTTATAAACATTTTTTCCAACTTTTACCACCCCCTATGGTAAATGCTATGATTAACCGATTTTATTTTTAAAAAACCCAGCGATGTTTCATTTCGCGTTTTTGCAGTAATATAATTATATTCTAAACTAAATATTTATTAGTGAATCCTCGTACATAGATTTTATAGGAAAAACAATATCGCCAATTTTTCCAATAAAATACTGATACCGTTAAAAAAATTCTTTGTCGGTGGTAAACAGCTTAGAATCTTCAGCACTAATTTCTACCAACATTATTTTAGTGGATGAATCAGGAAGAAGTAAATAAAAAAGAATTCATTGATAAACAGTTTTTGCGTGAAAATAGATAAAAAAAATCATTTAAGGTGAATGATATTAGTTTTACAAGTAACATGGCATGTTTGTAAAATATACCGGGTGTATATTTTTTGTACATATAAAATTTGATTAATTGATTCAAATTTTTACTGAAAAGAATCAATGGTAATTTTACATTCTCATTTTTTAATTTTCGATCTCAAAATTATATGTAAAATTATATGTGACTAAATTGAATGCAAGTGTTTAGCTTTTAACTTCAGTGGTTTGCATGAGTATAAGAAAATCTAAGATAATTTTAACAATTCCTTAAAATGCATTAATTCTATTGACAATAATAAAATTTAAATACAGACATGTCGTTGCTTTAATCGATTAGAGCTTACTTACTTACCGTGTCCAGTTCAAACTCAATTAGAGCTTTTTGTGCGCTATTAAACTTAAGAATACTCAAATAATTAGAATATTTTTTAAGGCAAATTAAATAGTAAACGTAGTTAAGAAGCTTGACTTTTTTTGGCCGATTGGGTGCAATTTAAAAATATATTTAACAAAAGCGCGGAAGATTGTATAGTCTGAAAAACACTTTCTCAATCGTTCAAGTACCAAAGGCATCAAAATTCAACTTCCCTAATTTCCGAGGATTTCTTCGATAGATTGGGCAGATTTCGACAGATTTTTTCGACATTTCTTGCTATAGAATGACAACTTATTTGAATTTTATTTAGTTTGAAAAAATATATTCACGTAATTTCATTTTAAATGACTATAAAATTATGTTTCTATTATTTAAGTGAAACTGCAGAAAGAAAAGATATCTATAATTCAATTTATTCTAGATTAATTATTCTCTCACAGTATATATTATATAGGGAAATTAATATCATTTAAATTTGTTTTAAACATTATCACTACGGTGTTAAATTATAATACAGAATATCACCCAAATACCGTAACAAGCATTAAGTAGCTAGATGGGCGCATAGCCCTTGAAATGTACATCTAGCTACTTAATGCTTGTTACGGTATTTGGGTGATATTCTATATTATAATTTAAATTTGTGTCCAGTCACTAATATCTATTTATTCTTTTACTTGTAATATCGAAAGTAAATGAGTTGATTAACAACGCATAGTTTCAAGATGACGAACCTAATCTTTACTTTTCATTTTTACACGTATTATGGATTGTACATTATTTTGCCTAAATTGAATTATAATCTTATACCAGGTTAGAATTCTAAGCATAATTATGCTACTTTTTGATTTACAGAATAAAATCGAAGATAAAATATTCCCAGAGATTAGCGATCGTTAATTATTATAATATTAGTCGATACGTTGACACTGAATCTAATTATATGTCTTGAACAATGTAAACGAATATTCACTGTGAGGGTCCGTCATGTAGATTACTGACCGCATTCCAATGTAAGATTCGAAAGAGGTACGTCGAGAAACCAACTGGTCAAAGACCAAGGAAATGATGCACTCCTCTAGTCGATCTCTATAACATCCATGCAAGAAACGCGGTCTATGAATTTTAATATACGAATGTGTTTTAGATCCGCCTACATATACAGTGAAATTTAATTCCTTGATTAATTAGCGCTCGTAAAGCAGTTTCTCAACATTATTTTTTAACAGGTGTATCAAGCTTTATTCCTTGTTTTGAAACATGCAGAAAAATATTGATAATTAATTTGGTTAATTTAGTTTTCCTCCTGCATTTTGTGTAAATCTCAAAACGCAAGTGTATGAATTTTATGGACTCTATTCCGTGGCGGCTAATATGGATGCAAAATGATTAAATTCAATCATTTCTTGAAAGTGAATTCCACTCTTCTATCTTTCATTGATATAAACTTTTCCAAAACTTTTTCGTTAAAATTGTAAATATCTCGCACCACATTTTTATTAATACACATCATTGCCAACGTGTTTAAACGATCATTACCCATAGCATTTCGCAAAAAAAGGCTTCATTCTTTTAAGTGTTGAAAAACAACGCTCTGATTCAGCAGCAGTGGTCATCGGGGTTGTAAAAATAATTTTAAGTATTTTTATAGTTTCCGGGAAAGTTTCACTGAGATTATTTTGTAGCAATAATGAAAGAAAATTTATGGCTCCAATTATTTGATAAAAATCTGGACGCGAGTAAATGACTTCTAATTCTGTTTTTAATCTGGTTTTATTCAAAAATTGATATGCATGACACACGGTTTCCAAAAGGTCCATTGGAAATTGTTTAGAAAATGTTGGCATCGATTTCGTGTTAAATAACTCAGCGGCTTGTAGATGGCCACGATATGAGAATCTGTCCTTCATCTGTATTATAATTTTTTTTGTAAATGTCTCTTGTAAAACGCCGCGTAAATGTCCGGTTTTGAGCACTCCTTGCACAAGTTTGCGATAAATTTAAATCAGGCAATGACCTACCTAATTCTTTAATTTTTACTTTGTCCACAAGAGAAAGTCTACAAAACTTTATTTTCAATAAAGGACTAACACTATTCATTTTATTAAATTATTTCTATTAAATATATTCTTGGAGAAACACGTGGCAAAATCGTACATACGTACATATCGTACATACACAGAACAAATGCTACTGTCTTATCTGGCTATTCTATATCAATTTATATACATATATACTAGACTACTCTGTTCTCTGAACTGTGGCTGTGGTTCTATGGCTGTTCGTCGCTAAAGTATCGTGGCATCCAATATTTTAAAACAACTATATATTCTTAGCTTTGAAGCAGCGTTGCTAAGACTCTCCCAAGCCGCTGGAATGTGTGTTACATTAGTCGATATATACGATACGCGAACCGAAGACATACTGAAAGAAAGAAACAGAACAGAAGAAACAGAAGACATACTGCATACGGTCGCTCTCACTCTAGCGCTTGCAATAGAGTGAGTTGGGTGCACATACATTTAACCCGTATGAGTGGGCTGGCTGCCGCTGGAATCTGTGTCACATTAGTCGATATATGTATAGCGACACGCGAATGATAGAAACAGATGCTATACTGTATACGATCGCTTTCACTCTAGCGCTTCCAACAGATAGGATGAGTGCATATGCATTTGACTCATACTTGCTAGCTGCCATATCGTGTTCAGTCTTATGTTCACGGCGCAAGCTTTATCTTTTAGGAAAAATAATGCCGAAATAAAATATCGCAATACAATTATATATCCGCGGTGATGCGCTTAATGTTCAGGAGGGGCGCGCGGCCTGCGGCCTGCAGAAGGAACCGCCCCTGCTCTATATATTATTCAGAAGACTTAATCGGATCCTATTTGTATGTGATTTTTTTTGTCAAAATAAATAAATTTCATAGTCCATACCGTTTATATAGTATATAAACTTGCATATATATAAACAATGTAAACATTAAGCATGCGTTCCTGAGCAAATATTTAAAATAGAAACTGATTGACTAACAAATATTCACTAATAATATTTGCAACTGATAACTATACATTAAGCAATACAATAAATCATAAGAAATGCGGAAATATTATATAATCCTGCTCAATTCGAAAAATGCACACTGACCTTACATGTCAAAACCATATTTGTAATGAATCAACTGTGCCATAAATTACGACCGATGAATAAAATTACTTTGGAAAAAATTTGGAGTTACCTAAATGTTTCAAGACATTGCATAAATGGCAAATTACAGATATTATTATTTGTTGTGTATGTATTATTAATTACCATATTTCCTTATTTTCAGACTGCAGAAATGACATCCATCCGAGGAGAACTGGAAGTCGTTCAACGTGCTCTGAAGCAGCAAACCAAACGATGTCGACAATTAGTAACAGAATATACTCGTCGCTTGCAGGAAAAGGAGCAACAGTACCAGTCGGAGAAGCTCTTGAGGGATAACCAGCTGGCCAAAGTCCTCAGAGCCTTGCTCATATTCGAAGCCAGGTTGAAGCAGGAACAAAAGTACATAAGTCATCAGCTAAAGGAAAAGGATCACATTATAAACAAACAACGGGATCACATCCATAAAATGAGCATGAATCAACATTGCAAACACTGTAACCAGTTCTTCAGTAATATTCCCGTGGGTGTAGAAAGCATTGATAGTAGTTCCGAATACGTTATGACTGATATACATGATTACCAAAGCTCAGCTTTCGAGTCTTTGGGTAGCAGTAATGAAACATACGCCACCGTTTCGGAGAAAGAATTTGATACCGGTAAAGTAGGACATTCGGAAGATTCGGTTTCTGGAGATGAAATTATCAAAATAATTGATCCGCCGAAGTTTCAAAAGAATAAACAGAATAACAGCTTAACAAGACGAAACAAAAAATATGTCCATAAGAAAAGTGTGGGGACATATTTTGAAGTGCTAAAACTGCGAAATGAAAATACCAGCCCATCCTCAAATGACGATAATACCAGCAACGATTTGGAATCTTTAAATACTGAAAGCATCACAGCAGAGAAAATAGAAGCAATTTCCGAACGTATTGAAAACATCTTTTCAAAGTGTACAAGTGTGGATCTAACAGAATCAAACTTAGACAAACACGACAAAGATTGTAATATACTTACCATTGAATTAGATGAACCAGAAAATATTGATACCAGTCTGACTAGTACTAGTATTGAAAACAATAATACAAGTGAAGAACGCACCACTAAAGAGGTGGAAGAAAATAAAATATCTGACGCAATACCCGTCTTCGATGCAGAGGGTGAATCAAATGATAATTGGTACGCCAGTGCCAGCGATCAGGAAGATGATGGCCATTGCGATATTTACCGAAACAACCCCGTTCTTGAATGTATGAATCAAATTTTACTTCAGAATATTAATGATCCTATTCAAAGTCCCCAAAAATCACCAACTGTTGAGCGAAAGATTTTGAAAAATAATAAAAAAGTAAAATTTAGTGATGAGGATGTTCTAATTTCTCAAGCAGGGGATATAAATAATGAAGAAGTAAAGACGGACACACAAAGTAATTATTATGAAACGCCAGTACAAAAACATCCCAACTTTTATGAAACACCCCAAAGTATATACAGTAACGATTATGAACAAATTTTAAGCAAAATTGGCGATAATATTTATAAAGACTCCCCAGTCAATTTTGGCTCCCATGAAAACGAAGTAAAACACGCACCATTAAAAAAACTAATGTTAACAAAGAATATCGAGCCAAAATCACCAACTGGAGAAAACCATTATTATATCGATATGGAAACAAAGATTATAAAAGATACTGATAAGAATGTAGTAAGGAAAAGTAAAATATTGCGAACCCCTCCAGCATTACCTCCTAAACCAGCAAATCTAGTATCAAAATATAAAATGGCTATATCTCCAACGAAATTTGTTAAACAAAATTTGGAGACTGCTAGCTTAGATTCAGAACCTGATTATTGTTCTATATCCGAATTAAATCTGCCACCCAATAAAATAAATACCAAGAAACTAAACGTTGTCTCCGAAATAAGTACCAAATTATCACAAGATGATTATAAGATCTCAGAGAAACATATTATTCTTCATTCCCCGAAACAGCAGGACGTTTCTGTAAAATTCGATACTCTCACTGCGAAAGAAAATAGCAACCTTCTTGGTAATAAGAATATTGAAATTATGAATGCCCAACTAGTGAAACAGTCAAATATAAAATCTGAAAATTTATGTACGTCTCCTATAAAGAATAAATTTAAAAATGAACCAGATATACCAAAACTACCGCAAGTATCTGAAATTATAATTCCCGACGATGAACCACCAAAAAAGGAAGATCGTATCACCCAAGATAACTATGTGAAAAACAATTCACAAATTTTAAAAATTAAGCCAATTAACCCCGAACTTGCTCGTCGATTAATCGTGGTAGGTTCCTCCGTGTCGTCAATAATATCTGGCTTCAATAATCAGCAGCTGCTGTCTGAAATACGACAGAAGCCAAAAGAACAACGGAAAAAGTTGAACGTGGCAAAGTTATCGAGTTTTGAATGTCAACAAAACTACAATAAACCAAGTCCGAAACTCGAGAAACAACCAGAGACTCCGGATTTTGACAAATTTGATTTAAGTCAAAATTTTGAAGAGTTCAAACTGGATGATTGCGAGATAGGTGAACATTTTCCAATTAGAAATGTGGATGATAATTTTCTAGTAAATGACGTCGATAAAGAGGAGCATATTTTACCTGCAGATATCATCGAGAAACCTGTAGATAGGACAAGCAACGTAGAAATAATACGAGCTACAAATGATATCAAAGTTCCAAAATTGAATATTGACAGTGTAGATCAATTGAGGAAGAAATTGGAACTGGATATGAATTCAAAAAATGCAAAGAAAGATCACAGTCGCATTGAACCAAGTTATGAACATTTTCTAGAATGTACTGGACTAAGCTCGAAGTCGATACTAACTCCATCTAGAATGCTTAGCAATCACAAGAGTATGTTAAAACCTAAAGATGTTAAATTGCGCTCCAAAGTTAAAGCAAATAATATTAATGAGCGACAAAACGGTACTATCAAGTATTGGTCTGAACCATATATTTAAACTATTTAGTATAACGTATTTTTTGACAAACGTTTGTTTATATAAATATTTTATATATGCATTCATACTTTAAAGATTTCCTATCAATCTTTAATAATTTGTATGTATTGTTTAAACTTACTTATAAGTTTTATCTTTAGGAAGCAAACATTTGTGAATATAATTTATACAATATATTTATTTCTGTAAAATTGTAATTTCATTAAAATATAACTTTACCGCAACTGTTTTAGATACCTTGATAAAAGGTTATTTAGACTCAAATTAATACTTCCAAAACCCGTTTTTCGTTTTTGAGTACAGTAGATAGTCCAAAATTTGAATTTCTCATATTGGTCCAGGAAAACGTTCTTAAAAACAGTGACAATTAATTTTTCTCGGTAGTTTATCGTTATCATCCTTCGTAAGCCGATTTGCACTTGGAAAAAATGCCTGATTCTATTAGAAGTCGCAGTATAATTCTGTTAGGAAAGCAGTACGACCAGGACAAGCAAAGAGGCGGCTGCGGTCGCTATCAATTTGAACGTGCCTAGATGTAAATGTATTTTATTTTGATTTCTATAACATTATCACAGTGAGTGCCAGAGGTTATTTTATTTAGTTTCAATTTTCACTATTAAAGATGGGGGCATAGCCTTTAAAATGCGCAACACCACAATGACAAATTTACCGTGAAATATTTCGTTACGTAAATATATTTGTAAAAGAACAAGAGCGTATCCTTTTCAAAAGTTCAAATCTATTCCAATTATGTTTCCAGGAGAGTGCCTATTTAAATATCCGAGAAAATCGTCTTATAAATGTGCCTTTTGAAAATTTTCGATTTTGTGCAACATTTAAGATAAGCTTAAATAACAAAAGTATTGTTTAGAAATGATAGAATCGGATCGATAGAAAGCCAACTTAAATTTTCGAAAAGATCAAATTAACTGTAATTTTCTATTGCTTCGATATTAGGGATCGATAGGCTATTAAAAAAAAACAAGAAAATGTAAATGAAAAGTATAAAGGGATTAGAACTTTATAAGAATTAGTTAAAAATGAGAAATAAAAATAAGTTAGTATCTTCTGAAAATAATAATGCACCTGTGTTACTCACCTGCATTGCTATACACATTTAATTATGCGCTCATTAAATAATTTATCATTATTGAACATTTGTACCACGACTTATTGTACTTAAAATAGACAAATTATGCGTCTCTTGCTTGAAAATAAATCTTCAAGAACTATCAATGTAATTGATTTAAATTAATTATACCTGTAGAGAATATCACCCAAATACTGTAACTCAAAACATTAAATAGCTAGATACACATTTCGAAGGCTGTGCCCCCATCTTTAATAGCACAAGTTTTATATTATATTATCTTGCACTAATTGAATTTTTTCAAAGGTACTCTGCACTTTTTGGAAGATTTTCTCAATTTTTTCCGTTTCACCTCAAAATCCATAAAAGTGATTTCTAAGGCAATTTATAGTCGTATTGCACTATTTTAAGCTTTTTAAATTTTTACCAAAATCGATGAAAAATTGAAAATTTTCAAAGGGTGTACCTCCTTTTACTGTTTAATCTATATGCAGAAAATGCAATAAACAAGGTTAAAGGAATGTATAATGCAGACATGAAGAATTAGGGAGAGGCAATATATATGTTGAGGTTCGCCGACGATATAGCTACCTTAGAAGAAAGGGAGTAGAGTTTAGAACAGGTATTCGAAGTATAACTAGGCATTACGCTGAGTGGTCTAGGCGGGTAATGCATTGAGCATCGATAACCAGAGTTAAACAACTCTTCTGTACTGTGTACCATTCTTAGTTGGGATACAATTAACTAAGCTTTAGCGAACCGATTAGTAACGGGCTTCCCACCCTTCCCATATGTTCCTAATATCCTCTATAACTACACTCGGTAATTGGGTTTATATCCCGTTGTCGTTTCCACAAAAAAAATTACAACTTAAATTTAATATAAACAATCTAAAGTAATGCGATATGACAATAATGAATGCCGGCCAAAGATAAAGGTTAGAACAGAGGGTATAAGAAAAGTATCCGATTTTTGTTATTTAGGAAGTAGAATTGCAAAGGATAATCGAAGTAGAAAAAAGAAAGAGGGTAGGAAAGGTAACTTGCATAGCTTTTGTAGACTTAGAAAAGGCATTTGACAATGTAGATTGGGACATAATGTTTAGAATTTTAAAAGAAACGGGTATAGATTATAAGGATAGGAGAATAATTTTTAATTTATATAAACACCAAACTGCCTTAGTTAGAATTGAGGGGGAAGAAGAGGTAGCAAAAATAGGGAAGGGAGTTCGGCAGGGATGTACACTTTCACCGTTATTATTTAATCTATATATAGAAGATGCAATAAACAAAGTAAAAGAAGAGTATAGTGTAGGTGTGAATGTACAGGGAGAGAAAATATATATGCTGAGATTCGCCGACGATATAGCTATATTGGAAGAAAGCGAAAAGAATTTAGAAAGGGTATTGAATGGTATGCAGGCATACCATTCAATACCCTTCTTAGGGATTTTAACATGAAAATAAATATAGGTAAAACTAAAGTGATGAGGTGTGACAAAAAGGAATGCAGTAGAAAAATGAGGATCACAATAGGAGATAATAGAATCGAAGAAGTGTCAGATTTTTGTTATTTAGGCAGTAGAATCACAAAAGATAATCGAAGCAAGGTAGATATAAAGTGTAGGATAGCACAGGGTAGGAAGGCATTCGTAGAAAAAGAACAGATTTTAAGATCAAATATTGACTTGGGTATTAGAAAGATTACTGAAGGTATATGTTTGGAGTGTAGCACTATACGGATGTGAGGCGTGGACTATAGGAAAGGAAGAGAAGCGTAGATTAGAAGCACTTGAAATGTGGTGTTATAGGAGGATGATGAGGATTGGTTGGGAAGATAAAGTAACAAATGAAGCTGTACTAGAGTTAGTAGGGGAGAAGAGAAGTATTTGGAGAGTGTTACAGCGTAGGAGAGACAGATTAGTAGGGCATATTCTTAGGCATGGGGGGATTATGCAATTGATCATAGAAGGTAGAGTGGAGGGAAAGAGAGGGGTAGGTAGACCTAGATTGGAGTATGTGAGTCAGATAGTTGAAGACGTTGAGATGAATAGCTATAGGGAGATGAAGGGATTAGCTCAGGATAGATCGGCATGGCGTGCTGTTTCCAACCAATCTTTAGGATTGCGGACTCTTTAACTTAATCGAAGTAAAGTAGACATAAAAGATCGAATGTCACAGGATAGGAAGGCATTCGTAGAAAAGATGCAAATTGAAAGGTCTAATACTAACTTAGGTATTAAGATTACTAAAAGTATATATAGAGTACACAAATGTACAGGTGAGGCGTGCTATAAATAGGTTTATAAGCATTGGTTGGGTAGATAGTGACAAATGAAGCCGTGCTAGAGTTAGTAGGGGAGAAGAGAGGTATATGGAAGTTCTCACAGCGAAAGAGATAAGCAGTATGACGTGAGAAAAAATAATTAAAAATAAATTTTCCTTTTGCAGGTGGTTTAGTAGAACCAGAACACATCTGGGAGAAATGCATTGCACTGTATATTACCAATTACAAATAGCAGTAAGAATCATTTCTACGATCACTTTCAATGCAACTTAAGAATAAGAGACGTAGGTAGTGTAAAATTTATGTATAAGTATGTATGAAAATTATTTAATTATGAATGTTGTTTGAACACAATAAATGACACGATATATCTTTACTTATCATTAAAAATACCTATAATTACTTACGCTACGTATTGTTTAACAAACGACAGACAAACGCTCATTCATCGACAGATGTTATGAAAACAGTTTAGGAAAAATACTAAACAAAACACAAAGGCTAGGCGGCAGACTTATGTCAAACCAAAATTACAATAGGCCGAATGCCGTGAATCCGATGGCCGCGATCAGACGGAGGATTAGACCACGGACACTATCCACAGGTGCTATCGGCAAATTCTTACAAATTACACATATTAACTAATTAAACAGAAACTCGTTACGTTCTACAAACCGACGATACAAATCATTATTTTAAATACGAAGGCACATTAACAAATACTTTAGTCAATTAATAAATGAATAAATTTAAATCAATACAAGATCGGATAAAAGTAATTATTTATAAATGCAATTAAATATGAAGTAGATATTGAATGATAGCATGTGCCCTGGAGCACGCCACTGAATATAAAGTCAACACATGTCATATAATCAACATAGCGCATAGCATTAAATATAAACGGCATTAGATATGGCACACTGTGGGCGATTTATTCACAAAAGTCTAATGTACTTTATACTGTGCGTCGATATTAAGTTTTCTTTGCGATGTAGAGTATGTGCAACGTCATCTAATACCGTTTATATTGAATGAAATTACGCTCAGCGACGATTATATCATTCTTTATATTCAATGGTCCATGCTCTCCATGTGTCCAATAATCTTAAAACACATTATCGTTGACACGACGCATTAAAACGTAAATTTTGTACAGAATATCTTAACTAGCGTGTAGTAGCCGCGTTGACGGTGTACGTGCGCGCGCCCTAAGCCGGTTGCGAGTGTCCGGGACCGCCCTTCTTGCCGATGAGAGATTTGTGGATGTGCGGTATCACACCACCACCGGCGATCGTTGCCTTGATGAGGCTGTCCAATTCTTCGTCGCCGCGAATAGCCAGTTGTAAGTGACGTGGCGTGATACGCTTCACCTTTAAGTCCTTGGACGCGTTTCCAGCCAACTCCAACACCTGTTACATATCATCAGTGAATGCCAAATATAAGATTTAAACTTGTATAGATTATCACCCAAATACCGTAACTCAAAGCATTTAATAGATACATGCGCATTTCGAAGGCTATGCCACCATATTCAGTGGCACAAGATAGAATACAAAATACCAAGTCTAAACAAAATACCTGTCGTATTTTATACAATTGCCATACAAGTGTACAAAAACTCAACATGACAGTAGTTTTTCAATCCATGATATATATAATCCTATAGTATGGTAGTATTGTCTTGTCTCCATACTACAAGGACCTGAGTAAGAAGATAGAATCTGTACAAAATAAATTTCTTAAATATGTAGCATATAAAATTTTCAAAAAAATCAATTAATTTTATTCTCGTGGATTCATCTATTACTCGAATAAGAACTTATTCAAATTGGACTACATATATAGAACATTGCGGAAAAATATCAGATATAAGCATTTTTTAAATAATCCTTAAAAAATTGATTAGATATGTCCAATCATGTACCACCTAGAACTTCTACATCTAGGCGAATTTTTTCTCCTACAATTAAATTCCAATTATTAGAAATATCCTTCGACATGCGCATCTAGCTATTTAATGCTTTTAGGTACGGTATTTGGGTGATATTGTATACTATCTAATAATTACATTTACTTTTCTCCTATTAATAGATTAATGATATATGGCATTGGAGTTTTTTAAATATTTAGATTTACTATTTGTTTAATACAACTAAATTTTGACAATATTTTACTAATTGAAATTTTCTACTTAGAAATGGATTGTCCGTTGAAATAAAATAAATAAATTATATTGGTCATATTGTTAATGACAGAGGTATTTAAGTTAGTTTTATCTTGTGTCACTGTAGACGCATCTAGCTATTAAATGCTTTGTGCGGTATTTGGGTGATAATCTATACGATTATACAACATCGCAGTGACAATTTTTAAAATGATTTACACTGGTCTGAACATTTAACACATTGTTCTGATTCGCCTTCACTTCGATCGCCATAGTGGCACAATTTGTTATATTGTTTTTAACAAACTCGTACAATTATATTCATTTATTGCGCTTATTAATCTTATTGCCTTCTTAGATGAACGTCAAGATGTAAGTTCCGTGTGTAAAATTTTAAACAATTCTACTTATTGCTTCTATTTCTTAAAAATGCAAAATACACCATACAAATCGCAATGTTCGTGATTAGCAGGTAAATGATTATTGTTCCATAAGACAAAATAAATGTTATACCGGAGCTTATCTCGTATGTGTCATTTGCCTAACAAGTCTAATGTGTTTTTTTTTTTTTAAAGTGACTTCTATATTTTATATAAGTATATGTAATAAACTTTTAATTTAACATAATATGATTTAAAACCGATACTATAAATTGGATGAATCCGTTATTAAATAAACATAAACTATGAACAAACGTGGTTGTTATTCATTAAAAGATTATTATACACAAACATTATTATGTTGACTGAGGTAGAAGTAGTACTAGCTCAAAGGCCAGCGTTCATTTTAAAGGATAATGTAATTTAAAACTAATTTCACGTCCGCGATTGAATATATTGGTTAGTTAAAGAGTCCGCAATCCTAAAGATTGGTTGGAAACAGCACGCCATGCCGATCTATCCTGAGCTAATCCCTTCATCTCCCTATAGCTATTCATCTCAACGTCTTCAACTATCTGACTCACATACTCCAATCTAGGCCTACCTACCCCTCTCTTTCCCTCCACTCTACCTTCTATGATCAATTGCATAATCCCCCCATGCCTAAGGATATGCCCTACTAATTTGTCTCTCCTACGCTGTAACACTCTCCAAATACTTCTCTTCTCCCCTACTAACTCTAGTACAGCTTCATTTGTTACTTTATCTTCCCAACCAATCTTCATCATCCTCCTATAACACCACATTTCGAATGCTTGTAATCTACGCTTCTCTTCCTTTCCTATAGTCCACGCCTCACACCCGTACAGTGCTACACTCCAAACATATACCTTCAGTAATCTTTTTCTAATACCCAAGTCAATATTTGATCTTAAAATCTGTTCCTTTTCTACGAATGCCTTCCTACCCTGTGCTATCCTACACTTTATATCTACCTTGCTTCGATTATCTTTTGTGATTCTACTGCCTAAATAACAAAAATCTGACACTTCTTCGATTCTATTATCTCCTATTGTGATCCTCATTTTTCTACTGCATTCCTTTTTGTCACACCTCATCACTTTAGTTTTACCTATATTTGTTTTCATGTTAAAATCCCTAGTCAATACTGCCTGCATACCATTCAATACCCTTTCTAAATTCTTTTCGCTTTCTTCCAATATAGCTATATCGTCGGCGAATCTCAACATATATATTTTCTCTCCCTGTACATTCACACCTACACTATACTCTTCTTTTACTTTGTTTATTGCATCTTCTATATATAGATTAAATAATAACGGTGAAAGTGTACATCCCTGCCGCACTCCCTTCCCTATTTTTGCTACCTCTTCTTCCCCCTCAATTCTAACTAAGGCAGTTTGGTGTTTATATAAATTATAAATTATTCTCCTATCCTTATAATCTATACCCGTTTCTTTTAAAATTCTAAACATTATGTCCCAATCTACATTATCAAATGCCTTTTCTAAATCTACAAAAGCTATGCAAGTTACCTTTCCTACCCTCATTCTTTTTTCTACTACTGTTCTTAGTGCTAAAATCGCCTCCCTCGTCCCTCTGTTTTTCCTAAAACCAAACTGATCTTCTCCTAGCCCTTCCTCTACTTAATTTTCTAATCTCCTATAAATAATCTTTAGCAATATCTTCGATGCATGTGATAGTAGACTAATGGTCCTATAGTTCTCACACAAATTAGCTCCTATTTTCTTCGGCATTGTTACTATTCTACTACGCTGAAAATCCTGTGGTACTTCTCCCTTCTCATATATTTTACAAATATATTGGTAGATACGAAATTCTAAAATTTATATATATATATTTGGAGGAAGAAAATTGTCCGATTTATTTGCGAACCTCCCACCTATATTTCAATAAAATTTAGCCTGCTCTAACTAATATAATTGAGTGTGATATTCTATTAACTTAATTATTGAATCTACTTGAGTTTGAACTGCTACAATACTTCGTTTCTTATAATTTTCCAATCACGGTTGAGAGCATCTTTAAAAGCCATAGAAAATTAGCGAAATTTATGTAACAATTTGCAATACTTTTTGTGTGATAACAGCTTATAGATGTGCAATTACTCGTATAGTCACCGTTTATAGAAGAGCTATAATTAGTTCACAAAATTGTTTGCAAGCGTTGAATATTTTAATTTAGTCAAAAACTATTTCACATTAATTTTAACCTAATTAAAAATTTGCGTTTGGAATCAATTTGGTGTGAAATAATTACAAATCATATAAATCGACGAGCATACTTACAATTTCATACCCTTAAGCTATTATCACATAAAATTCGAAATTTTTTAGCAAAAAATAAGCGAGAAATTTGAAAGATATTTTTTCTAATTTTCTTAAGCCTTTTGAAGGTGCCCTTAAGGAGATGTAATAGATAATTTCGGACGCTGGTCGCTAGCACCGATTCGCATAAATTATAATCGACTTATAGAGGTATACTAATTACCAAACCTGTCTCTAGCACCGCTGACAGAATCAAATACAACAATGTCTTCTACTTTTCTAAGTAGGTTGTACTTGCTTATTTCATATTGTGAATTTTATTTGAATATATTTTTTATATTTTTAGAATAAGAATAAATGAAATTGTATTACATATCTACATACGATAAATATTATACAGATTTTTTTAGAGAATTTTATGCTTTATAGTGCCTATAATAATATACGTTATTAACAAACTCCATACGCCTAATACACTTTTTTACATAGATCTGACCTGACCAGAACATACCACCGTTCTACCTGTCAGAGAGCAACGGTGCATGCGATATATGGGATTTATTCTAGGGGAATTATATCGAGACTGTCCCCAGCAGGTGCTCCGGTGCTAGAGACGATCGCCCATAATTTCATAACGAATCTATTAAAGGCATCAGGATGAGAATTTGTAAAAATGTAAATTATAACATTTTAAATTGCTCTAAGGATGTATAATATCTAAGTAAAATATAAAGTGGCCAAAATTGAAATGAGTTTCCGAAACAGGAGCTCTTACAAAATCGATTTCTTCTTTTTATTTAAGGCGATTTAGAACACATTGTACTATACTTGTATAAAATTATATTAGTTACATTATTTTGCATTGCGCTACATCCCCTTAAATTGGATTAAAGTTCGGCTTGAAAATATGCTCCGTACTAATTTTAAAGAGACCAATTTAGCTTCACGTAATTTTATAACTCCATCAGTTATTGAGAATGTGCAGGAATTAAACATTCAAAAAATATTTTAATGTTTAAAGAGTTATTAAAAAAAACACGCTCAATGTGCTTTGAAAAATACTTAAGCAGCCAGCAATTTTGACATCAAAACGTAAGTTAACGTATAAGGGAGTATAACCTCATCACCCGAACGAGCTTGAGATACTTACTTCTGCAGTAAGGTATTCCAAGATAGCTGCAGAATAAACGGCAGCTGTTGCCCCAACTCGTCCATGACTGGTTGTTCTGTTCTTCAGGTGCCGATGGATTCTGCCCACGGGAAACTAAAAACGGAACGTCTTTCACACTCATACCTAACCTATATTCCGTACCGGCGGCACTATGCCCCCTTTGTAAATACGACTGTAACAAAGACTACGGATGCTTATTCAAAACATACCTGTAGTCCGGCACGGGCAGAACGGGAAACGGCTTTCGCCTTCGCCTTTCCGGAATCTTTACCAGCTTTACCGCCAGCCTAAAACACGGCCATACTATTACAAAGCGGTTTCACGATCATTTACACAATATAATTGAAGCACACATCACGAATCCAATATACACTTCGAGTTATTACAGCTACTTACCATTATTTTGAAGTTCTAATTTTTCTCCTTGCAAACGGTGACGCTACAATAATGGTGCAATAGTCAATTCTCTTGTGCAGCCAGCAATCAAATGGAGTGGTGCGAACGCGCGCCAAACATCCACAAATAACAACTGCGCGTGCGTGCTGTGGTCACGGGACACAAACACTCCAATAACAGCGTAACAAAAAAAGAACAGACTTTAATACAATCATGGCGTAAGCATTGCTATCTCTTTCTGACAGGCGTCGTTTTGTGAAACTGGATTGACGGACTGAGAAAGGAACAGTTTAAATAAATCGTTAATATACGTTAACGGATTTACCAACAAGTTGTATAACGATTTATTAATATACATTCATTATTAATCAACATTTACATATCTTGTGAAATTATACAAAAATCATAGCAAATCATCTAGTTAAATATATTTAAATGGCAGTTTTTATGTATTATTAGTTAGTAGCTTAGATTAGTAGTCCCAAAATTTTACAGATAATATGCATAGGTATATTTTAAAGATGCTATAATTTTACGTATTATAGCATCTTTTTTACTGGTAAAAAAATTGTATTAATAATACATGAACAATTAAGTAATTATACACTATTCAAAGAAACATCGTCCAATTCCTCACATCGGTCATCAATATCATCCTGCAAAATGAAATTCATTTAGAAAGTTGAAATGTAAGGCCATAAAAATATCTATTACTTCGTTGATATCTAAGCATTTCGCCCATTCTGCTAAGGTGATTCTGTGATTGTCGTCCGTATCGCAACCATCTAAGAATGGTGCAATGCAATGCTCTAATGCCATTAGAGGGGCTCTTATAGGAAACAATTCGTGTCGAGAGACACTTCTGTCATGGGGATGACCATCTAAATCGCACCATTTCCAAACAGCAGCATTCGCCCACCTGATATGCAACCGAAAAGCATATTGTTTTATATTGCAGATATGGACACAAATCATAATTATTTAATTTTTATATAACACGCTCAATAAATAAGTTTTAAAAAGAGTATGCTGAAAGCGTTAGATTTTAGTTAGCTATCTTGGAAGTGAGCAGAGCACATGCGAAATGATATGCAGGAAGTAATGACTGTTGCACGGAATTTGATAGATGAGGAATTAGTAGGTATGTAAAAGTTAACATAGGCATATATTACCTCTCCTGTATATCTTACAGCAAAACAGAAAAGAAATAATTTGTTCAGAATTTAAAAAGGCACTAAATGCTTTATTAGCTTTTCTCAGGGTTTAATACTGTTTTCTATTAAAATCAAAAAAAAACTTATAGAGAGTCGACGCATTTATTTACTACGTGCCATGATTTTGAACAATTTGGACAATTGGATTTTAAGAAATACTAATTTTGACACCTCAATTTATAGCTATTCGTACATCGTCATATATAGCATTAGTTTAGTTCCACTCTATCGTGAAAATAGGAAGCGTAATGAAATAATATTGTATCAAAAAAGTATTGTTCAAAAAATGATTACTACGCTGTATAAGATACTTGTTTTCCTTCACTTGACCACTAAATATCAGCCACAGCTATGATCACGAGAATTAGTAAGTACAGAAGTGTCGCAAAGTTATCAAAAAGATTTTTTTTTAAACTCAAAATTGAAGCCCCAACGAAAAGTTTAAATATTACAGTACCACAAGCAACAAGAAATATTTGAGAAAAATAAATATTAAAGAATAATATTTTAAAACAACATGAAGAAAAAATGAAAAAAAAATAGAAATAATAATGTATTAATTATCAATTGGAATATTTAATACATAATAATATTTTAATACATAATAAATTAATTAAAACCTAATAAAAAATTATCACTACGGTGTTAAATTATAATATAGAATATCACCCAAATACCGTAACAAGCATTAAGTAGCTAGATGTACATTTCAAGCGCTATGCGCGCATCTTCAGTAGCACAAGAAAAATAAATCAAATTGATAGTATGTCAATCACGATTCGTGACAGAGGTATTTCATTTAGTTTTACTTGTGCTACTGAAGATGGGCGCATAGCACTTGAAATGTACATCTAGCTACTTAATGCTTGTTACGGTATTTGCGTGATATTCTATATTATATTTTTCGACTAATTAACATAAAAAATATCAATTTTTACGTAGCATTCGTTGAATTGAGTTATAATTTTTTTATCATATATCTTTCTAGTGTCTTATTGTTCTTATGTTCAAATCCAGTAGACAAAATTGTCATCTATTCAAATTCAGTTGTCAAATTCATGACAAGTAGTAAATAAATGCATATGTTTTCGTCAAGTTTTTCTTCATTTTAACAGAAAACGGTATTGAACTTTGGAAACGCAAAATTCGGCATTTAGTATCTTTTTAAATTCTGAACAAATTATTTCTTTCCAATTTTGCTTAAAATTTGCTCGGTGTATATTTTTTAAGTTTGTAAAAAAGTATCATCAAAGTAAAATTTTCGTTACTTTTTTTTTAATGTTACAGAACAGATTTAGAAAAATATTGTTCGGCGAGTTAAAGTGACGGTATTCAAGTAGAAAAAGGAAATGCAGCAAATATAAACCCCAAGGAAGCACGACCGATTTTACATGCCAGTGATTTTTACTTTTTAATTAACGCTATAAATTAACGCTAGAAGTTAGTCTTCGCTAAATAAAATTCTCAAACTCTTTACTAATTTTTAGAAATGGGCCTTCATTAAAATATTTATTTGCTTCCATCAACTTTCCGTCACTTTGATGCTTGGTCTAAAGTGCAAATTTTCGAAATTATGCTTCTGGGAGTTATATTACAAAAATTCTTCGAGAAAAAAATATATCTGTTTCAGTAAGAATCCCTAACCTTCTAGTTAAATTTGCCTCCGCCTCACGTTGCAATTTTAGATAATAGTCAGGTAATTCTTGGCGATCGGCAAGGTCACGCATGATGTTGAATAGCCAATCGCGCATGCGTCGAGGAAAGTCCGCCATCTCATCCTCGCCGCAATCGGGCATAGAGCGACATTCGCCGTAGTACTCGATGTGTACATGTCGGTAATCATCGCCTCGGCAACGCGAATCGCCCACATCACAGAAACAACGTTGTTGATATACGGCACAATCGGAGGTCCAGGTCTCGTTATGGTTCGAACATACCTAAACAAACGTGCGTTTCAATTTAGTTTCCCACTCCCAGGAGTAAATTCAGAGTATAAAGCCCTCAACCCCCAGGGATTGGTTAGAAACAGTGCTATCTGACTTATATATTCTAATCTGTGTCTATATAGAGCTTCCTACTCTGCTTGCATAATACCCCTATGTCTAAGAATATGACCTACTAGTCTATCTCCTACACTGTAATACTTTTCTTCTCCATTATTTAAATAATTATATTTCTAGCCCGGTGTCATTTGTCACTTTATCTGCCCACCTAATTCTAATCATTTTAATTATATATCTTCTCTTATCTTTTGCCTACATTCCTTCTTGTCACACCTTCTCATTCCTCTCATCACTTTGTGTTTTACTTATGATTACTTTCATATTATTATTCATGGTCATCACTTCGTGTATAACATTTAATACCTGTTCTAAATTCTGTTCTCTTCTAAGAAGACGGTCTAATTAGTGAACCTTAACATATATATTTCCTCCCTGAATTTTTACACCTACATTTACACTAACTCTTCTTTTACCTTGTTTATTGCATCTTCTATATATAGATTAAATAATAACGGCAAAAGTGTACAATCCTGCCTGACTCCCTCTACTATTCTTGCTACCTCTTTTTCCCCCTCAATTCTAGCTAAAGTAGTTTGATGTTTATATAAATATGATGTTTATTCTCCTGTCCTTATATAATCTATTCCCGTTTCTGTGATGATATTTTCATTTTTTTATCTACAACACTTCTTAACGTTAAAATAGCCATTCTTGTCCTGTTCTACCTAAAGTCGAATTGATCTTTTGTTTCAAGAATTTATTAGAAATAATATTTTAAAAATTATCACTACGGTGCTAAATTATAATATAGAATATCACCCAAATACCGTAACAAGCATTAAGTAGCTAGGTATTTTATTTAGTTTTACTTATGCTACTGAAGATGGGCGCATAGCGCTTGAAATGTACATCTAGGTACTTAATGCTTGTTACGGTATTTGGGTGATATTCTATATTAGAAATAATATTAATTATTTAAATAGAGCAAACATAACTTATATCCATAAATCAAGAAAATAATGTAAAGTTTGGAATCAGTTTTATGAGCATGGAACAACCTTCAATATTTTGAAATAATGATGGGTGCGACTATTTTTCGATTATCGACGTTGTACAATATTTTTAATAATTATAAAGGCTCCATGCTTTAAATTACATGAACACGTTTTATTTGATCTAAAATAAGATGGCATTTTAATTGAATTAGACCGTTCGCTACTTAATTTCATGTTAAGAAAAGAGCATATTTTCAATATTCTTTAAATATTTGTTCTGGGAAAAGAATAAAACTTGCACCAAAGAGTTCGTATATAAAAGGACAGGATCCTTTGAGAGCATATTCAAATTCTTTATAAAAAAGCAATGTTACTAATAATGCCAATAATGTCAACGAAAAAAATTATTGCTATAAAGCACGTTTTAATGTCACAATTATACTAGAAATTTAAATTTTACAATTTTTTCTTTTATTATTTTGCACAAAAATTTCAAAAACTTGCGATAGCAACAGCCCATAGATAAGAAATGACCGGTATATTCGCTATTCTTAGAAAAGAGCTTTTATTTGTTCACAATTCGTTAGTAAATATAGAAAGATTTAATTATGTCAAAATATGTATTGAAATAATTTTAATCTAGTAAAAAATATAGGAAAGGAAGAGAAGCGTAGATTACAAGCATTCGAAATGTGGTGTTATAGGAGGATGATGAGGATTGGTTGGGAAGATAAAGTAACAAATGAAGCTGTACTAGAGTTAGTAGGGGAGAAGAGAAGTATTTGGAGAGTGTTACAGCGTAGGAGAGACAGATTAGTAGGGCATATTCTTAGGCATGGGGGGATTATGAAATTGATCATAGAAGGTAGAGTGGAGGGAAAGAGAGGGGTAGGTAGGCCTAGATTGGAGTATGTGAGTCAGATAGTTGAAGACGTTGAGATGAATAGCTATAGGGAGATGAAGGGATTAGCTCAGGATAGATCGGCATGGCGTGTTGTTTCAAACCAATCTTTAGGATTGCGGACTCTTTAACTAACTAAAAAAATGAAGAGAATTTAGTAAAATAAAATTTGCAAGTTTTCCGTTGGCATTTAAGGTGCACTACCCGCTTAAACAGAGTTGATGATATGCAAACTAGATAATGCAAATATCATCATTTTAATTGTTACTTCTATAAATGAAGAATAGACCTATGCTATTGGTATAGACCTACAACCAATTTTTGAACTACCGCATTACTATGGTTACCACATATACGTCAATATTTAAAAATACAAACATTCCACTCGACTATTTGCATTCTTGCAATTCGCTCGGTATGTAATTCTGATTTATTTATGTGCAAATGCGCAAATTCATTTTGCATTAAAGCTCAGCATGTAACAATTTTATGGCAAACAAACCATTCTTCGTGGTTCTGTTTCCTCTGGACAGTTCTCTACGCAAATACAAATCGGCTCGAGAAGATCATCCACTTGACATATTCTTCCTGCGCCGCAATGAACCTTTGAGCAGGGATCAGAGATCGGTACACGATTATCGATGATCTCTTGTCCTACCGATTCCGCAGGAATATCCACAGAGTCACGGGCACGTTCATTCTCTCTAGCTAACTCTGCTTCACGATGTTGGGCTTCTTCATCCTTTTCCAGTATACGGTAAATGTCGTCATTTTGTGATTGCGGTCCGTTAATTTCTGTCGACGGGGTTGTAGGCTTGCGCACGCGCTTGCGCTTACGTGCTTGCTTCAGAAAGTTAAGACCGTTAATTTAAAATTAAAAATTATTAATGAAAAGCACAATAACCTATCAATATAATCGATAACTATTAGGTCAAGTATAAAAAACTGCTTGGACGTCATTAGGATGACATTTGGTGTGTTTAATTCGTGGGTTCATTTATAATGTAGCTAATCGCTGCATTTGACACGTAACATTAGTTTCAAATATTATTTCGCCAAATTTTAGTATATATTTCTTAATTAATCACTTTTCATTTTAATTATTTGTTGAGAACATACGTAATAATTACTTAAGTCCGTAGTTCCTATGTGATACCAACAACGTTTGACGTACTAGTGCAAAATGCCTACTTTGCAACAAATGTCAAATAGAACAACGATACTGATAAAATCAATTTATGCTTTGACCATCGTTCAATTTTAATACAATTTTTTGTGATAATATTAACTAATAAATCTTTATAATTAACTAATATCAATGAATCAATGAACTCTAAATATAGTTCAGGTTTAATTTGATTGAAATTCCAAGTTTGAAACAATAGCTATGTATATACTTACCGAAGCATCAACATCACAAAATACCGAAAATATTAAAACCAAAACCAGAAGGTAGTGGTACTTCATCATAGCCTGCAACAAAAATCTATGTACATTTTTGTTTTTATAGCGAAATACAATTTCTAATAAATACGCGAGGCTTTCTTTCGATTTTTCTAGAAATTGCTTAACGTCATCGTTTTTGAATAATTTACAATCGTTTAGATTACTGACATAAAATTACAAATTAAAACCACAAGTGATAAAACTATAGAAAAGCGTTGGAAACTCTATACAGTCAAATTATAAATACATATATTCCAAGTAATGTATAAATAATAAGTACATCTGTAAGCTATTGAAATAAGAACATTTGTATTTGTAATTGTAAATAAATTAACGAGCATTAATAATGAACATAGCAGATGAAAGAATTCTGCTACGAAAATATTGCGCATGTATTGCGTTCTGTTGAAATATTTAATATTATGTAGCATATGGTTTTGTGCCTAAACTATGACCGAGAGTTTTAAAGATTTGTTCCTGTTTCAGCGCTCAACACATCAATAACAGAAATATGATGTCAGAAACTAAGAATACTAATGTTAATATTTAGTGTCGATGTAAAATTGTAATAAAATCCGCATGCTTGCATTGGCAATTTTGCCAATTGGACTCGGGAATGTAGCGAATTATTGTTATCGCAAGAATAGTTTAATTATATACCACTAAAAATTAATTGGAGCAAATATTGCGATATAAAACAAATTAGTAAAGTAACCGAAATCCAGATGTTTCTTAATGTAAACTAACAAATAAAAGATATTAATAGATACGTATAGAACACAAAGCGAAATGAATTTCCAGAATGCTTTCAAAGAATGTTCAACCTTTTTTCAAAGATCCAACAATTGTTAGCATTTGAAAATTTGTATATAACATTTGTTGATATCAACAATAAATGATGCTATGCGAAAGGTTATCGAGTCGATAAAAAGGAACATCCTTGGAATTGCATGCACCAAATTGGCAGACATACATTTAATATTTATAATAAATAAATTAATTGTGTCATTTCCGAAGAGATAACTGTATCTATTATTGTAAAATTCACCGGATGACATAAATGTTTAGATAAAAAGCCCACACCAAATTCAATCCTTTGAATTAAAATAGTTTTATTATTAACAACTGAGGTATATATTAAATATAGCGCATTACCAGCTATTCTCGTATAGATTATAGGAATAATATACAAATTAAGTGATTCGATACCCCGACTCTCTTGTTGAATAATATTTAATATATATTAATAGTTATTAATATGGTGGCTTTCATTTAATATTTACTTATATCATAAACTTAATCATCACCCTTTATGCTATTCGTAAAGTTATTACCAATTATTCTTACATTCATTTGTTCATTTCGCAACTTTAATTGTTATTGTATTACAACATTAAAAAAAGGTCTCCAAAATAAATAATGAAATTTTAGAAATTCGATACTAAGATTAACAGTATTTCTAAATTCCTTTATCTCACACATATTCCACTAAGAAAGAACGGTATAAAAAATGCAATTTAACAGTAATAGATCAAGGACTCACCGGGTGTTAACGGACGTTCCCTAGCTAATGACGCAACTACTTGTGCTGCTGAGGACACGAAGCAACTGAACGAAACTGATGTAAACTAAACAGAATTTATAAAAAAATCCAGAATGGCACGATTACGTGAGGAAACAAACCGAAGGATCGACGGGTTGTCGGCAGATCCAACACCACCAACCAGCTTACAGAAGTAAACAGCTCTTGCACTGCGCTTCAATGCAATATACAGTTGATGTAAAAAGTTTATCAAGTGCAATGAGAAATTAAAATTCGAGATATTTTTAAGCATTCATTAAGCTTAAACATAAGTTTCGTTTGAGGAGGAAGTAGCACTTTAAATTTGTTTGAAGGCAATTGAACAGTTTTAGTATAAATCCTATTATTGTATCATTTGATCAGACAACAGACCATCGTTCTTAAATTCTGTAAAGGAAAATAGCGCATATTTATTATTTATAAAACAAAGGCGATGTACGAAATGAATTGAAATACCAATGAACCATCATGTTGCTAAAAGAAAGATTTGATAAAGTTCTCCACAATTTTAATCAGCAGACTACGTATCGCAAAGCGAGGGTTTGATACTAAGCTAATATGCGAAGAATATTTGGTCGGATTGATATTAATTGCTTGGCACAGAACGGTGATTTTTTTTCATTTTATTATTAATTGCGAAACACCAAGAGGACCGGGGTCCTAATTACTGGTGTAATCGGTTTTCAATGGCACGTGCAAAATAATTGATGAATTTTCTACCGCGGCTGAAAAATTCGAACGCGCAAACTAAATAATGCAAATCAATATCATAACTTAAGATATTGAAGTACTTTTACTGCACTAACATTATGTTTATTGTACGATTGGAGAATATTTTTATAATATAATTTAGAATGCCGAAACAACTTCATTTTATTTATTGTTTTATACTAACTATAGTTTCTCCGAAAACACGAACATTAAGTCATGCATCTTACTTATTAAGATAACTGTATATTTCCACAATATATGTGCGTGAGCGTTGAACTCGTCAGAGTGTAAGCAGCATGAATCTCTTCCTCAAACCAAATTACATTCTAGTAGCAGCATTTTTCTCACTGTTGGGTAAATTTCAATGGTGCAAGTGCGGATCTTATAGTCCTTGTCCAATTCACAAAACTTTATATTTTTCAAATTATACACTCAATATCAACATTCAACGCCTAATAATGAACCCATTATTCGTCTTGTGCCTCATCTGTATTAGCTTAATATTTAGAAACTGAAAACTATGACACAAGACACTATTTGTATTGAATACAATGCGAAATATCGATAAATATATAAATAGGTCAGTTTACAACTAAAATTTCTTGTTAGCGCGTCAGTTTTTTATAGCAATATTTTCATAGCACAGTATTATTTCAACTTTCAATAAATACTGATTTTTAAATCTGATGGGAGAATCAATTCAATACGAAATTGTCTTCATATTTTTATTATTTAAAAGACAAGAACTGCAAATATTTATAATTATACAAATGAAGAAACAGATTATATAAATATGGTTTAAATAAGATGTTAATAGAAAACGGTCTATTTAAAAAGGTTTCAATGTTAAAGATCCTTTTTAACTAATACAAAATAATATTAAGAATAAAAGTATTATAACACACTGCCGAAAGTATATGTACAACTTCAAACCATGTTTTGACAAAGGTAACCAACGAGATATTAGACTTGAAAATATAAAATTATTGCGATGTTATTGTAATAGCAGCGATATCTTCTTGCAGATAAATCTAGATTACACAGCCAAATTATAAAACTTATTATTAAGGCAATATTTACAACTGTACATAAAAAGACACTGAAGTTAATTTCGATTTAAAACAATTTATTATTCCAGAGTTAAATTGTAAAAATTTAATTGATTGCAATTAAATAAATAAGCACACGTTTATCAAATCAGAAATTTGCTATTATTCTTAGAATACCTACCTACAAACTATACTAGTTAGGAACTCCACAGACTTATTAGTTGCTTAAGTAAGAAAGTGCCGTAATTCGAACCATAATAACAAAACTATGGAGGTCTGATTTAAATGCAAAAGAAGTAAGTATTAGGTCAATTTGTAACCAACAGAAACTCAAAGTTTTCTCAAAGTTTGCAGCAATTCCGACTATGGTTATTTTTACGAATTCTGTATTCAATGTTAATCAAAACATGCATATTAAACAATACAAAAAAACTACAAATGACAACATGGATTTTATTTTAATGTTTATAAATAGAATTACGTACAATCTGTTTATTAAGTGTCAGTGCAAAAGCAAATTAAGTTTCGATTAGATTCATAATCATACATGATAAACGATCATTTAACAGATTTCCGAGTCAAGGTAATAAATTTCTAAACTAGCTGCACATTATCGCCTTTCGAGTTATTCACAAGAAGATATCTTCACCTATAAAAATAAATCAGAGTATATTCGTCAACGATTCAAAACGCCAATGATTTATTTCATTGATATATATACTTTTTTTCAGACTGGTGTGAAATAAGCGACAAGATACAAAAATTTTAAATTACATCGATAATTGAAGTTAGTAGTACATATTGTAATAGGGAGAGTGGCAACAACTACAAATACTTTCATTGAAGTGTCACCAATCACATTATCCACCAAATACAATCCACTCTGCTAATAATGCCGAGTATCGTAAGGTAATTGTAAATACCACAAACCGATTCACAACGGACTCGTTCTTCCAATGTGCCTTATACAAATTTACAAACTAAAAATTGGCATATACATTTAAGGTTTAAATGGAAGTGTCAAAATTAACTTCTATAAAACCTAAAGCAAAGAAAAGTAGTAGAGTACTATTTTACAAGATCCATGAATACGTTCATGACTTTGGAAGGACTGCCGTTTGGTGAAGCCAGTACATTTACAATTACCCTATAAATTAATGGTGTAAATTAGCGATAAATGACATGATTCTTTCTTAACAAGAGGAACAATGACGTTGTTGGGTATTTTAAAGATGAGGAAGGATTGTTGTTATACGGTATATTCGGTACGAATATAAGAAAAGCATTCGTCTATAACGTAACATAAGACACATCATACATACAAACGACGACGATTCGCAGCACTTACGTCCCTTACTATAGAGCACAAATGGCGCGACATGTGCCAAGATGCGCGCAGGCACACTCACTGTCACTGTCACACCACGTCACGGTCGGGGTCGATGAAGGGAGGGGGTTGGTTGGTTGGTGGGTAGTTGGTATGTGTTGAGAGGTAAATGTCGGTTAGCGGCGGTTGTTGTAGGAACCACTGCCGCCCCTTCCACCCATTCCACCACCTCGATAGCTGCCACCTCTGTTGCCACCCGATATTCCACCAGCTGTCAACAGAATAAAATAGAAAACATACATTAGCGGCAATATGTATAATTCCGCATTCTATAGAATACCTAGGCATTCTGTGTAATGCCCCTGCCCCGTGGAATTTGGCAAAGTACAATAAAATATTGATCTTAAAATCACCTAGTCGTTATACAGAATACCTAGAACCTAATAGTATACAAAGTAGAATGTTAGCTAGGCAATTTACGTGAAATCCAGCGATTGCATATTTGTTCTGCATGTATTTTTGAACAAATACAACAAGTTCTAATTCTTCAGTTTCACCGACATGTTCGACAGTGTTACTATACAGTTGTTAAGTTAATTACACCAGATGGCAGTAGTTTAATTCAATTCGCTTTGCTGGAAAAGCCTTCGGTATTATATAAAATGCCTAGACATTGTAATAAATTAAACTCCTTATACACTATGCCTTATATTGTCAGTCATTAAACAGAATGCCTAGGTATTTTACAGAATGCGGAATTATACACATTGCCGCTAACACATACACAAAATTTTAACAGTTAACTGCCAAAAATGTTCTAAAAATATTTGATTCTTAAAAATAATATACAACTTGGGTTTATTGTTGGGCGTTCCTTCCCTACCCACCTATTGTTACATAAATCAAGCGTCTTCAATATAATAAAAATTCTTCTAAAATTCTGCTGCTTATTTTTTCAATGAGACACTAATTAAAAGGTAAGAGATAGTTTACCGTTTGAAAAGAATTTGAAGTCTATGCATTATACATATATGGATCATACAATCTTTAACCAGAAAATATATTTCTCGACAAATAAATTTTCGCGCTAAAGAAAAATAGAAATGCTACTTTAGTTTTGTTTCATAATCACTTTTCCGCTAAATTATGTAGACAAAAATTGACTTGTGGCAGTTTTTCGGTGTCAGATTTCCAATTTTTCGTACCTCCAAGAGGTACCTTAAAGTGCAGTAACTTTACGATTCTTATGCTTCAAAATATTATGATAAAAAACCTCCCGCGACGTATATTAAAGAAGACTATACTTATATATAAAGCACTATAATAGAAAAATATATAATATTTGACTTTTATTTTATACACAGACGTTTCAAATTACTAATATTTAGTAAGATGTACTTGCTAGGCTTGCATGTACCAAGTCGCAATGTGCGACATAGGAAGTTGTTTGCATTGCCGTATCACAGTACGAATTATTGGTTTCATGGGGGTTTGTCTCGGTTGGCGGTTGGTTAATGAATCAAATGTGTAAAAACTAATTTGTAATATCATTGAAATATTGTTATATACTTTTTGAAATATACTTTTGGTGAACCATTGAGTGATCTGTTTATTGAAGCCGATTTGATTTAATTTGATCTTTTTCTTTTGCTAGTATTCTATTATTAAACTTTTATCATTATTTTAATAAATATAATGTTATTATTATTATTATGTACTTAATATACATATTATAATGTAATAACAATTTGTTTGTAAATTGGATGTAACCGTTATCAAATAAATAAATAAATAAGATTCGTGTGTATATTAATAGTTTGTATTATAGTTGTTATCATAGGCTCTGCCTGTACCAACACGAATTGTAAATAAATAAATAAATTCTGCTCTCAAAATCTTAATATATCTACATTCTATTGCTGAACTTATATCTATTTATTTTAGTTGTTAAGACCTTGTTGGTCGCGAGGGCCTCTAGATCCTAATCCGCCACCACCTCCACCTCTTCCACCACCTCTACCACCACCCATGCCACTGCCATACGATGGGCGGCCACCGCCACTCATGTCCTTCATTTTCTTCTCCTCGACATTGAGTACGACGGTCTTGCCAGTGTCTGGCTGCGAGAAGTGGATTGGACGACTGCTGAGGCACTTCTGTACGGCCGCCACAGAATCGAATGTAAGGAAACCGTAGGTGACGGGAAGTCGACCAGTTGGTAGCGAGCCAGGTGTCGACTTGGAGAACACGCGTACCTCCACTACGCTGCCCCACTGACCGAACAGCTGCCGCAGCTCCTCTTCGCAAGCAGTGGGTGGGAGGTTACCCATAAACACCTGATGGCTGTCACCGCCGCCACCGCCACCACTCGATGAATTGTATGACGAACGCCGACGTTCTTCTAAAAAAAAAATGGTTATAACATTCAATGGTTACGTGAGACAGCGGTCTTTAATAGATAAGCATACAATAACTCTTCATAAATTGCTTATTATACACTGGGAATAGAACCGTACTTAGGTTCTTTTAATTTGCTATTGGTAGGTGGGTAGGTGGGCTCATCCAAGCACTGGCCTAGTGGGACGTTGCTTAACTAATAATGTTGTTTTCCCTACCATTTGTTTGCAATATATAAGGATTATTATTTTCATGTTGCTGCGCAACCCGGCTAAACTGGCTAGTAAAAAAATGTATTAACACGTTGGCGGACACTTAATACTTGGGGGTTCAAATTTTGAAACTGTGAATTAATGCTTTTAATTAATCTGCGGCTACAGTCGCAGGTTGATGTTAAGACATTACAAAATATAAGTATATAAAAAGCTTAAAAATAACATAAAATGTGTGAAATAATAAGATAAAAATATTGTAGTGTGAGTCTTTCGAGCTAATAATAAATTACTCAATGGAATGGCGTTGTAATAGTTGTCCATATAGGTGATTTTGATTTTCGCTTATTAATCCAAAATTTAAAATTGAAATAAACAGCTCTTTATCGGGTTAAAGTTTGCACAAGACCAACACTACGGTACTTTATATTGGTGAGACGAATATGGTGAAACTACATATGGTGAGACGAATAAGTTGTAACTTGACAAAAATCGTTTCTTGTGCCACTATGATCTTGATAGTAATTCATGATAGCACAATGTATCGAAGTACATACTGTTAAATGGTCGAACAAACTGCTGCAGCCGTTTAGCCACAACACTTAATGGAAAACATGACGGCTATAGCCGTCGGTCACACATTTGAATTCTCGGATGACGGCTATTGCCGCTTTGTCCGTCAACGTGTTAAAATGCGTGGTATCGCTTGCAATCTGTGTGTAACGCTGAATTGAACGAGAGAATATTTCCCCATAAAGGAATACCTACTATATATTATGTATATATTGTAATATAGAATATCACCCAAATACCGTAACAAGCATTAAGTAGCTAGGTGTACATTTCAAAGACTATGCCCCCATATTCAGTAGCACAAGATAAAACTAAATAAAATACCTCTGTCATGAATCGTGATTGATATACTATCTAGTTATTATATATATATATATTTAGTTTTATCTTGTGCTACTGAAGATGGGCGCATAGCGCTTGAAATGTACATCTAGCTACTTAATGCTTGTTACGGTATTTGGGTGATATTCTATATTATAATTTAACACCGTAGTGATAATTTTTAAAATGTATATATTGGTCAAAATTATTTGGCTGATGAGCAGTTCGAATTCTCGAAACTGGTCCCATAATAAAAAAGGTTCACATACGTGATAACAATTAAAGGAATGAAATTAAAGGATTCGTATAGTCTCAAAGCGGACTTCGGAACAGATATCGAAGCTGTTTCCAGTATTAAAGCTTCAATTTCCAATAAATTCAAATGAATTAGCATACCGAAACCATCTTCAGAGACAGTCCGATCCCTTCCGCCACCCATGGAACTGCGCATGGAATCTTGACGCGGTGGTAATCGATTATTCGTGCCGCTCTGACCGTCCTGCTGTCGCTGCTGTTGCTGCGACATTGGCTGCTGATGATGCGACGTGTTGGGACGGCCCATTCCACCACCTCGATTGTCGCGACTATCCTTATTGTCCCGGTTATCCCTGCTATCCCGCAGACCGCCCCGTCGACCATCGCCGCTTTGCATGCCAACAGATTGATGCTGATCGATTTGCTGTTGCGGTTGTTGATGCTGAGCATTGTGTTGATGGCGTATTGGTGGCTATAGTCGGGATATCACATTCAATAAAAGAAAAAATGAAGTAGGGAGCATACTGTTCTTCTCCTATAGTGCTAAACAATATTATTGTAATCTTCTTAAATACGACATTTCGTAGGATGTAATAAGTCAAGCTTAATTTTCTATAAAAAATGACTTATGTTAAAATGATATCTACATGATTTTCTACAATAACAGTTAAATTAAGGAAAACTTCTACTCGTTTAAAAATAAAACAAGAAAACTGGCACAAATGGACGTAACGAGTCAAAACTGCCAAGAAGATGTAACTCGCAAGTGACATTGGTTGACAGTTGTATGTTTCTATGTGCTAGGCAATGCCATATTAACATGTTTCAGTACTTTAACTAAATATAAGTTCAATGCATAATGAACAATATCTTTAAATATAATACATTTTGGATTTTGTCTCCACATCTTAGTTACAAGATTTAAAGCATGTAATGGGAAACAAAAATTATGTAGAAAATTTCAAGATTTTCGTGATAATCATAGAACTTACCGGAGACAATGCCTTAGTGGGTTGCTGTTGGTGCTGCTGCATCATGACGTTGTTATATGGTGCTGCTGGTGTGTTTGTATTACCAGATTTGAGAAGGTTTGCATACGTTTTTGGTTCCGTCGATATGCCTACAAAAGTTAATAACGAGTTTTTCATCAATCTCAAGTATTCGAAACAGCAAACAAAGCCGATATCTCCTGAGCTAACTCCTTCATTTCCAATCTAAGACTTTATATTTAGCTTACCAATATATCTTTTCTAATACGACTTCTTAAATACAAAAAATCTTATGCTTTATCTATTTTATCATCTCCTATTCGAACCTTTACCTTTGGCCTGCATCTTTCTTGTCACAGCATATCAATTTAGAGTGAGTATATAAATCATATAGATGATTTATATTGTATATTTTATATAAAATATAAATGATATAAATGTATATATATATATATATCATTATTTCCCGCATACCTTTAAATACCGATTCAATTTTCTGCTCCTTTTTTCTATTAGTCAAATCGCCAGCCTACGCCAACGTATCTACTTACTCACATTTTTAAGAGAAAGAAATAAGAAATATAACGGCGAGGTAAAATAATAACTAATCACTTCAGAGGTGATGGTTTTTTAGAATGAATTTGTTAGAGGATATATTGGTTATACCTTGATCTTGAATGTGTAAGTTGTCTTGAAGTGGGTGGGTGTCCTGATCCGGGGATACCGTAGTCGCTGGATAATCCAATGCTACGGCATCACCGCCACCAACTTCCTCCGGTGGCAATTGTTGCTCAGGCACGATAACATTGTCCTGAATATGCAGCTGTTGCTGTGGCGGTAGTTGTTGAGGCTGTGAGAGGGATTGTTGGGGCGGTTGTTGTTGCTGCTGCGGGATTGGAACCACCAACTGCTGCTGGACCTGGTGCATTATTAACTCTTCTGGGTGAACGGCGCCGTTCACAACGGCCCCTGTAGGAACCGCAGCGGGGCCAGAAGGTACCATCGGTGGTTGCGGGCCGCCACCGCCACCACTACCGAAAAACTGCGGTTGCTGTATCACTTGCGGAACAACGTCAGGTTGTTGCGGAGGAGGTTGAGGTGCCAGCTGCTCGCGTGCAACATCAACCATTTGCTGTTGCGGTAGCGGCTGTTGTTGCTGCGGTTGTTGCTGAATAGTCGGTTGCTGTTGAGCCGCTTGCACCGTTACCTCCTCCTCGCTCTCCGAGCGCACCTCGCCGCCTTCACACTCTTCATCCGATATGATCTCATCCTGGTAGCGGAAGATGTCGTTATGCACATAGTACTTCTTCGGGCTCTGGCACGCGAGTACGAATGTTTGTGTAAACCGACGCATCGGCTGTCCGGCGTTGCTCAGCTCGCCGGTCACTTGTACAACGACACCGTGGCCCAGTGTAGCTTGCGCGTCCACTTGACTGATCTTTGCGTGACAGTCGCGGAAGTTTAACTGTTGGATCTTCTGATGGATCTCCTTTTGACCGATCATAGGACTAGTGTCGCGGTTGGGAGGGTCTAAACCACCGTGCAGGAATGACGACTGGTTGTTATAAAAACGATGCAGGTGCATGGGCGCCTGATTCAGCAGAGTGTAGTACTGCCGCACAAACTCCCGCCCCACGTTGTCTGGCGACGGACCAGCCTCCATGACCATAACTCTGGGCTGTGGTGGGCCAACGGCTTTCTACTTACGCCACAACTGTTGATCTTGCAACTACTCTCACGAAACCAAGTTCCAAGCTATCCAAACATACCCAATACAATATACAAATGATATACATATATATGCACATATATTATTAATTGTTCATATATCAACAAAAGCTAATACCGAATTGCTGATATAATCGGATTTCCATGACACTAGTAAAAATAGTTGATAAATTTTAAACCGTGGCAAGGATTCAAACCTGCAGCCTATGGATTGCATAACTTAACCCATATAATTGATAAGACTTAAGTACGTAATGATGTCAAATGTGTTTTCGCGAGTACTGAACATTACGACTTTCTCAAACAAAGCCCCTACGAATTTCTTTCGAACAAATATATCCCACAAGCTCACCTAATACAAGGTCACTCAAACATACTCTTCGCCATTACACTGTGGGATGATAATTAGAACTCTTCGAAATCGCATATTACGGAATCATTTTACAATTACCTTATTTGAGAAACAATATAATTTTGATACGAGCTACACTACTGGATTTGTAGTTCAGAGTAATTGTCTATTTATACAAATTTGTAGCGCCTAAGTAATTGAAACTTTGCACAATATTCATGCACACCAATGGGTTAACATTATTTGCAAGACCGCGCTTCCGACGTCGCTAACCAACAAGATGCAGTTTATATTGGCGAATTTTTTTAAAATTTATATGCAGTCATTTCGCAATTCAATTTACATTAAAATACAATCACAGAACAAATTCGTCGACATCCAATGCCAAGGCAGAATACGTTGTCAAGCTATAATTGTATTAGCACATGGTAAATCACATTTTCATTTCGTGCATTCTGAGGTTCAAATTGTAATCAATTTTGCAAAATAATATTAATTATAAAATAAAATCGTAACGGAATAATATTTTTTATTGTTCCAATAGGATTTAATAGATTATAAACGATTCACGCACGTTTGCGTTACTCGTTTAAATACGCAAAGACAATATGATAATCAGTACAAAGAGGCAACATAAACAAAATGATTCTTGGTTTCTTACCTTTAACGGTGAGTGATTGTAAATTGGTGATATATTGTCCAAGTGAATTCAATGTTAGATTATTGAGAGAAATGGGTTCAAACAATCTTAGATAGAAAAGCCGAAAAGCACATAGGTACAAGCAACGCACATCACAGGCACACACTCGGGTGTATACTTCATGGAATTGTCGTGGTAGTTACACTGTCCGCCATTGACAACGAGGGCGCGTATGTCAACAGAAACACGATGGCGCCTTCTTAACTATCAACACTAATAAGCACCTCATGCTATATAACCATATTTATCGAACTCGTTATTACGCATATCGGCAAAAGGCCTACAATGCAGAACAAATACCGCAAATAGCAGACTTTTTCTGGCATACCCGACATTTTGTATATTCATCATAATGTATAACCGCCGTTTTTGTCAAATTTACAATAATAAATATTTTTTTGGCATAAACGCTAAAACATTTAGTTAGTTAAAGAGTCCGCAATCCTAAAGATTGGTTGGAAACAGCACGCCATGCCGATCTATCCTGAGCTAATCCCTTCATCTCCCTATAGCTATTCATCTCAACGTCTTCAACTATCTGACTCACATACTCCAATCTAGGCCTACCTACCCCTCTCTTTCCCTCCACTCTACCTTCTATGATCAATTGCATAATCCCCCCATGCCTAAGAATATGCCCTACTAATCTGTCTCTCTTACGCTGTAACACTCTCCAGATACTTCTCTTCTCCCCTACTAACTCTAGTACAGCTTCATTTGTTACTTTATCTTCCCAACCAATCCTCATCATCCTCCTATAACACTACATTTCAAGTGCTTCTAATCTACGCTTCTCTTCCTTTCCTATAGTCCACGCCTCACACCCGTACAGTGCTACACTCCAAACATATACCTTCAATAATCTTTTTCTAATACCCAAGTCAATATTTGATCTTAAAATCTGTTCTTTTTCTACGAATGCCTTCCTACCCTGTGCTATCCTACACTTTATATCTACCTTGCTTCGATTATCTTTTGTGATTCTACTGCCTAAATAACAAAAATCTGACACTTCTTCGATTCTATTATCTCCTATTGTGATCCTCATTTTTCTGCTGCATTCCTTTTTGTCACACCTCATCACTTTAGTTTTACCTATATTTATTTTCATGTTAAAATCCCTAGTCAATACTGCCTGCATACCATTCAATACCCTTTCTAAATTCTTTTCGCTTTCTTCCAATATAGCTATATCGTCGGCGAATCTCAGCATATATATTTTCTCTCCCTGTACATTCACACCTACACTATACTCTTCTTTTACTTTGTTTATTGCATCTTCTATATATAGATTAAATAATAACGGTGAGAGTGTACATCCCTGCCGAACTCCCTTCCCTATTTTTGCTACCTCTTCTTCCCCCTCAATTCTAACTAAGGCAGTTTGGTATTTATATAAATTAAAAAATTATTCTCCTATCCTTATAATCTATACCCGTTTCTTTTAAAATTCTAAACATTATGTCCCAATCTACATTGTCAAATGCCTTTTCTAAGTCTACAAAAGCTATGCAAGTTACCTTTCCTACCCTCTTTCTTTTTTCTACTACCGTTCTTAGTGCTAGAATCGCCTCTCTCGTCCCTCTGTTTTTCCTAAAACCAAACTGATCTTCTCCTAGCCTTTCCTCTACTTTATTTTCTAATCTCCTATAAATAATCTTTAACAATATCTTCGATGCATGTGATAGTAGGCTAATGGTCCTATAGTTCTCACACAAATTAGCTCCTATTTTCTTCGGCATTGTTACTATTCTACTACGCTGAAATCCTGTGGTACTTCTCCCTTCTCATATATTTTACAAACTAACCTGTATAATCGCTCCTGCATTTTTTCCCCTGCGTGTTTTATTAATTCGGCTGGTATCATATCAATCCCCGCTGCTTTGTTATTCCGTAAATCATTTAATGCTCTATGAAACTCTGACCTAAGTATGCTAGGACCTAAGTCATCCTCATCTATCTGTTCCACATTTTCTAGCTCCTCCATGTCCTGCCTACCTTTATATAAATCTTCAAGATACTCCTTCCATCTTCTAGCTTTTTCCTTATTTTCTGTGAGTTCCTTACCCTGCTTATCACATATAATGTTACCCTTTGGTTTTACTTTAGAAAAATGTGACTTAATTTTCCTGTAGCCCAAATCTACTTTACCTCTTCTCATATCCTCCTCAATATCCTCACAATTTCCTTTTATCCACTCTTCTTTCGCTAGCTTGCATTTCCTATTAATTAAGTTCCTTAGTTCCTTATATTTTTTCTGTCCTGCTTCTGTGTTTCCAATTTTAATTTTCCTTCTTGCTTCTATCATTTTAACTATTTCTTCCGTGATCCATTCCCTCCTACCTGCCCTTTTCTTTGTGCCTAATACTTCATTTGCTGCTGTAGTTAACCCATTTCTGATTTCCCTCCATTCGCAATCTATGTCGTTCCTAGATGTTCCATTAGCCATGATTTCTACTTTCTGCTTGTACTTTTCACATACATCAGCTAATTTTAACCTATCGACATCTACTCTGACCTGTTTAGACTTCTGTAATTTCTTGAATTTGACCTCTGAGTCCAGGACTACTAAATTATGGTCACTATCAATATCTGCTCCAGGGTAACTCTTACAATTCTTAATCTGGTTCCTAAACCTCTCTTTAACCAGTATGTAATCTATCTGATACCTCCCTATATCTCCTGGCATTTTCCACGTATATATCCTGCGCTTGTGATTCTGAAAAAGCGTGTTTGCTACCACTAGCTTATTCCTAATACAAAACTCTACCAATCTATCCCCTCTATCATTACGTGTTCCTATTCCATATTCTCCTACTATTGAAACTTCCTTTCCCTTACCTACTACGGCATTCCAATCTCCGATTACAATTAGATTATCCTGTCCTTTAACGTTTGCTAACCTAGATTCAATCTCCTCATAAATGGATTCTACCTCCTCCTCCTCAAAACATTTACATACCATAAAATACTATACCAACTTACCAAGAATATATATAGTTAGTATTCATTGGCTATACTATTTATAGTATACCAATCATTTTGTATCAGTGGCGGCTTCTTTCGAGGCCGCACGGCCGCGCGCCCCCCCCGAAACCTTGGCGCATCACCGTAGATTGTATTGTGATATTTTAACTCGACATTATTTTTACTAAAAGATAAAGCTTGCGTTGCGATAGCACTCAACACAACACGGTGAGGCAGCCAGCAAGTTGAGTTAAGTGCAAGCGGTAGTGAGAGCCACCGTGTGCAGTATCTGATCTGTTTCTTTGGTTCGCATATAGTATGCGCCGCAAACAAAATAGTGCGTGTTGCTATGGCAACGTGACGTCACGCTGCTTCTACAGCTAAGAATATATCGTTGTTTTAAGCTATTTCGTGTCGCAATTCTTTAGCGTCCCAACAGAGAAGCCTAGTCTAGTATACACAAAATTGATATAGAATAGCCAGACAAGACAGTTGCATTGTTCTGTGTAGTTACATATGTACGATTTTGCCACGTGTTTCTCGAAGAATATATTTAAAAAAATTATCGCATTTTTTAAGAAATGCGCCCCCCTCGATTGAAATGTCAAGAGCCGCCACTGTTTTGTATTTTTTATACCGGACTATACAACAAGACTATATTCTTAAATCTTTTTCATATCATTCACAAAGGGATGTCGTTTACACAATGGCGGTTCGTGACACTTCAATCAGGGGGGGCGCATTTCTTCAAAAATAACATAATAGTGTCTTACTAAATCTTACTTAAAATGGGTGCAAAATGATTAAATTCAATCATTTCATGAAAGTGATTTCCACTCTTCTATCTTTCATTGATATAAACTTTTCCGAAACGTTTTCGTTAAAATTGTAAATATCTCGCACCACATTTTTATTAATACACATCTACGCCAACGAGTTTAAACGATCATTACCCATAGTATTTCGCAAAAAAGTCTTGATTCTTTTAAGTGTTGAAAAACAACGCTCTGATTCAGCAGTGGTCATCGGGGTTGTTAAAATAAATTTAAGTATTTTTATAGTTTCCGGGAAAGTTTCACTGAGATTATTTTGTAGCAATAATGAAAGAAAATTTGTGGCGCCAATTATTTGATAATAATCTGAACGCGAGTAAATGACTTCCAATTCTGTTTTTAATCTGGTTTTATTCAAAAATGGATATGCATGACACACGGTTTGCAAAAGGTCCACTGGAAATTGTTTAGAAAATGTTGGCATCGATTTCGTGTTAAATAACTAAGCAGCTTGTAGATGGCCACTATATGAGAATCTGTCCTTGATCTGTGTTATATATTTTTTTGTAAATGTCTCTTGTGAAACGCCGCGTAAATGTCCGGTTTTGAGCACTCCTTGCACAAGTTTGCGATAAATTTAAATCAGGCAATGGCCTACCTAATTCTTTAATTTTTACTTTGTCCACAAGAGAAAGTCTACAAAACTCTATTTTTAATAAAGAACTAACAATATTCATTCTTATTAAATTATTTATATTAAATATATTCTTGGAGAAACACGTGGCAAAATCGTACATACGTAACTACATAGAACAATGCAACTATATCTATACCCATTTTCCTGTATACTGGACTAGGCTTCTCTGTTGGGACGCCGCTAAAGAATCGTAGGCCAGAATAGCTTAATACAACGATATATTCTTAGCTATAGAAGCAGCGTGACGTCATGTTGCCATAGCAACCTGGCCGGCTAGTTTGTTTGCGGACAGATGAATCAAATGATATACTACATACGGTCGGTCTCACTGGATAGGATATATATATAAATATATATATATATCGCTTCCAATAGATAGGATGAGTGCATCATAGCGATATATACATACCACGCGAATGATAGATACAGATATATACAGCATCGGTGGCTGCTGTGACTTGCAACGAATACCACAACGAATGCGACACCGTGTTGTGTTGACTTTTATCGCGGCGCAATCTTTATCTTTTAGGAAAAATAATGCCGAGATAAAATATCGCAATACAATTATATATCTACGGTGATGCGCTCGATGTTCAGGAGGGGCGCGCGGCCCAGCGGCCTGCATAAGGAACCGCCACTGCGTTTACATAAAATTTTCAAAGGCGTTTGACCGTGTTAATCATGCTATATTGTTGTAGAAACTTGAAGCAGTGCTTGACAGGTGTGCTAATGAAGTGGTTTGAAAGTTATTTAATAAATAGACATCAAATTGTTTGTCTCAATGAGTTAAAACTTTCTATTGCGCAAAGTCGCGACACTGATTTGGAAAATTTAGAAAACTATAGATCCTTGAAGTATCCAATATTGACTATAAGAAATGCTATACTTAAATATCAATAAAAAATAATTTCCGCTTTAATTTGCATTAATAATGTAATAGAGAAATTATAAGACAATTTCTATAAATATTGAACAAACCATTTTCCTAATTACAAACGAAACAGTTAAGTTAACAGAAGAATTATGCATAGCAAATTTGCGTTCGAAATTTATTTAAAAACAATTATTCTTTAATTTTTGTTTTGGGAAAAACAAAGGGAAGAGGGAGGCTATTTTGGCGCTAGAGGGTAGTAGAAAAAAAGAATGGGAAAAACCACTTACATAGCTTTCCTGGATTTATATATAAACGAGAATAGATGCATAAGGATAACAGAATTATTTTCAACCTAAAGTAACATCAAATTGCCGCAGTTAGAATTGAGGGGGGAGAAGAACTACCAATAATAGGAAAGGGAATCAGGCAGGGATGTACACTTTTGCCGTTATTTTATCTATATATGATACAATAAACAAGATTAAAGAAGCGTTAGTGTAGGTGTAAAAACTCAGGGAGGAAATATATATGTTGAGGTTCACTAACTAGACCGTCTTCTTAGAAGAGAACGGAATTTAAAACAGGTATTAAATGTTATACAGGAAGTGATGACCATGAATTATATCAAAGTAATCATAAGTAAAACACAAAGTGATGAGGTGTGACAATAACGAACGTAGGTTAAAGATAAAGGTTAGAATAAGAAACGACAAGTGTCAGTCTGACATTTAAGTCGAAATACAAAGTATTATCGAACACGTTCGATAATACTTTGGAAGGAAGCGAGGCGTTCGAAGCAAATTTAAAGATCAAATATTTACTTAGGTATGCAGCCATGAGCATTTTGTGGGCGAGGGGTGGTGGTAAATAGGAAAGGAAGCATTTGAAATATGCTGTAGGAATGAGGATTGGGTGGGTACTAATACTCGTGCTAGTTAGTAAACAAGTATTTGGAGTCTTACAGCGTATGAGAGATCAGTCATATTTTTATACATGGGGGTATTGTGAAGTTTCAAAACCGAAAGGGTTCGATGGACCAAAATTAGGGTGGGTCAAATAGTAGAAGACGTGTTGGATGAATTGTTATAGGGAAATGAAACAATTGATTCCAAAGAGATCAGCTTGGCGTGCCGTCTTCAAGCAATCCCTGGAATTGAAGATTATCCGATTCACCAATCACATTGAACCAAATTTGTTGGACACGAAGAATTAAATGACATGGGATTACAGAAAGCATTAGAAGCTAGTTTAATATTTATATTTTTAAAGTCTGCGTACATTGTTACAATATACTGGACATCAAATTAATGATTACCACTCTACGTTATTTTTATAACTCAAAAAATAAAGAGAGCCATGGAGTTATATACAATTTATTAAATTTATTGAGAAAAGTACAGAGGGACCGTACAGCAACAGCTAACGGTCTTGCTCCAACTCGTTGCGACAATCAACTACGAATAACCTATCACTAATGCGATTATTAAATATTAAAAACTAATACATTGAAGGAGGATATTGGATGGTGAGTTGGTGTTGGGTCACAAGACGATACTATTGAATAAGGGGCGTGTAATACAGTTGAAAATTGTTGATGTATCGCTTTAAATTACACGGAAACATAATATTCAGTCGTAACGATAGACTACAATATTCTTCATATATACGTACAATATATGGTTTGCTTATCAAAAAATAAAAAAGACTCTTAAATAATATAGTTTCTTTTCGTAAACACATTCCTGTACAGATTACAAACAAGTAATATATGAATTATTGGTTACATCATCATCACAACGTAATGATTCAATAAAAATTCTATGGAATGACTTATTCAACTACGATCTTGCTGATGATGTGAATGAGACGATACATCTGTAAAAATAAAGAAAAATAAAATAAAAAAACAGTCTTATAAAAACTTCGCCCTTCTATTAGTAAAATCGGTTCAATATCAGATTAAACAGTTATGTGTCGAACAAAGTGTCAAACGTATGTAAAAATAGCATTTAAAATGAAAATGTACAATCTAATTTGATGGGGGCTAGGAATACATGTTCTGGCGTTAATATACCTTGTACAAGTAAAAAAATCCTGCGAGTTGATATAACGACAGGAAATATATACGCGGAATATAATCAAAGTACAATGAAAGTCTTTTATATTGGAGTATAGCTGCGAAGTAGCTTTTAGACGCTCATATTATTGGCGTAAATAAACGATGTTTGCCCCCCCCCCAACTTTTAAGGAAGCACAAATCAAGAATTAACTTAATTTTCTTTACAGATTTGTGCAAATTCTAAACATTGCGCTTGCGCAGGACATATTTTTTAACGAAAATTTGGATACGAAAACAGTGGTACATTTTCATTATACTAAATGCGCTACTATAGTATAAATGAAGGAAAAAAAAAAATTATTCGAGCGTCTAATCGTAGCTGTACGCTATAGTGGTATAGTGTGTAGTAAGTAGCAAGTACATGGCGATGATATTTACACGGACATGCTGCTGTGATATCATGGTGTAAGACATACTCATACATACAAACATACGGGGGAGTATACGATGATTACGTTACAGTAGGTAGGACTTACACATAGTATAGAGAAATCACAAAGTTAAAATCTAATATGGTTGGTGTCGCTGGTTGCGTTGGCCGCCGCCGCCGCCGCGTTGTTTGCCGCCAGTGTACCCGCCGCCACCACCACCAGATCCTGCAACATAACACCATAACATCCGTTACTAGAGTCTCTGCACAGTGCGCCTTGGCAACAGTGGCGTGACACTGTGACAGTGACAACACAGTGACTGACAATTCATCCCTCATGTCTCTAACACTACTACTTTGCTATATGATCACTATGAGTTTGTTATGCGCTGCTATCGTAGCTATCTGTCGTAGCTCGTAGGCTGTTGTATAAGTAACATCAACTACAGTCACGAGTCAGATAATCTCAGATAGTAGTCTTGTACAGTTATAGCACTGGTTGTGGTGTTACAGTCATCGTAAATGGTAGTTACAGTAATCTATGTTGTAGTATATTATAAACTAGTCATCAATCGAATATTATAGAAATGAAACGATAACGTACAGTAACTGAACACTAACAAACCCATGCAACAATCATAGGCACTAACTAACTATAGTCAACTAGAATCATCAACGTTATATAATTACAGAATTGTATTATACATGATTAGATGTGGTGTGTTGCTAGCAGACACCGATAATATTAATGTAAAGAATTATAAAGAGGCTGTAGTAAATAGGCTGTTATGGCAGGACCATGTGGTGGTAGACAGTAGTAGTTGTAGACAATAGTAATAATAAATATTAGACTGCAGACTTATACACTGTACACCTACCATACGCTACTGCGTATACACTGCAATGTCCTCAATACGCAGTAGTATTAGTCGCTGGGATCGTATCGTAGAAATTGAACTAATTTATTTGTTGTACGTTTTGTGCCGACAATAAATAAACTTTCAATTACTTAATCGTTACTCCACGGTATATAAAATGTTGTCAATACAAAGTGTATACAAACTAAACGCAAATGTCGACCAGTTCAATATTCCACGATCGCATGCGTTCATGAACAATATTGAGATTGAACGCGAAATTTGTCACTGTATAAAGTGTGTGTGCAAAATTGCGCTCAAAATTGATCAAATAATAATAGTTTCTTGAAGTTATTCTATCTTAGCAGTCCAATTTTTTAGAAGATTAAACAAAAATATTCTTGTTAATTTTGAGCGCAGCTACTGCATGATATATTATGTACATGTACAAATGGAAGGCATCAGTCCATTCCCAACAGTTCATTGCGTGGAAATAAATAACGTCCAAACACAACAATAACTTGTAGAACAAGCTAGTCATAAACAGGAATATACAGATGTTTGTTGATTAGGGGGTAAGGTACATACAATGCAAGTTAAGCGGTGAAAGGTGGCACGTTTTCATTGCATTTTATTGAAAAAAAAAAGATGATCGATCATCACTGAAACCCCCATAGCACAATTTCATACATTTGTATATTCGTACGTTACACACTTTAATTTAGTTCTGAATGCATGTACAGTTAAAGTAGTACCTAGAACACCGCCACATCACGCAACTCTATATACACTACAACACTACTCAGCGCACGTATCATATAAGGCAAACTCGATAGCTGAGAAGCAACGAACCACGGACATATGGTGAAGGTGCGTACGAGCGCGTGCGTTTATCTCTCATGTGTTATGTCAACTCAGTCAAATAACGCATCTAATACCTTTGCCTCGAGATCGTCCTCCTCCGAAGCCACCCTCATAGTTGCCATAACCTTGATCTGAAGCTGCCGCAACAATACAACATCTTTTTAGTAATCATTCAATAGCTAACTTTTAACTTATTATTGATCGATGTACTGTGTTACAACTGTACTACATTATACCGAGTGGTGCATCGACAGATACAACCTAGTAAATCTCATATTAAGTTCGACCTATTGAAATATATACTCCAATAATTAGATCACTAGAAAGCAATAAGTACAAATGATTTACAGCTTTGAGATTAGAATTTAATTCTTTTCATTTATAATTTTAATGTAAGACAACCATAATTACGACAAAAAATAAAACAAGTCAATTCAATAATTGTCAATATCTATCAATTTAAAAGCTGTTCACCCCCGACAATTTTGTTAATAGTGAATAATTTTACAAAGTGACATATTCATATATATGAAATTTGTTACTATCACAATCGTAATCATTCTGTAAATAATTCTTTACACTTTTCTGAAAATAATGAAAGCAAAAAAAAACATTATTCAAAGCTGTATAAACCTGTTGTAATTAGCATTTTGTTGAAAAATAATTAGCGGAGCCAATACACCAACAATCAAATTTAGCATCGATTTTTCTGTGGCCTACACATTACCTGATAACGTTAATCTTTACGCAAGACGTATCTATAGAATTCTAAATACACATAATGCAGACAAGTTCGTTCCATGCCTTGCTTGTCTATAATTTGTGGTCAAAAATCGCCAATTAACTCATTTGCAGAATTGCATTGAAAAAATATTTGAAATGTACATAATATTGATTTTAAGGGTAAGGTTTAAATGGAGAACACATTATGAAATTGGTTTCAACAATCGCTTTATTCAAGCATTTAGATATTTCACAATGTATTTCCATATAAAGGTCAACATGCAAAATGTAATATAGGAGAAATGGAGATGTATTCTTGACTATTCACTATCGAGATTAGAATTTAAATCACAATTGCTTGATGATAAAAATGGGTGGGTATATGGTGAACGAATAAATAGTCAAGATACACTTCCAAACTAAATGTAGAAAAAAAAGTAATAAAACCAGCAAGTATGGAACGAGATGGACAATCGACAATGAAAACGGCCAAGTAAATAAAAAATCGAACTCGACCGAAACGTAACGGAAGGTGACGTTTCTGTTGATGTACAAAGTGCTCCTACTTGCTGCTGCATTGAGACAAAACTACACAACTAGGTTATATGCTACTGCTTATGCTTAATCCTAAACGTTAGTGTACGTAAATAGAATAATTGTGGAGTAGACAGTAATGCGGGCTAAGTACATCAACGATCAAGTCAACACGACATTGCTCACTGTACATCGAATATAGAATGAATGCTATATAACGATACGATATACATATTATGACGTATATAGATAAGAGATAAACGAGAGATGATGTACGATCTGTTTGCGTCACGTATAAAATAATGGTTGAAGGGGAGTCGATCTTACAACTCTGCGCAGCCTACAGTACAGTAGTCTATATGAGCTAGATATATGTATGTATAGAATATAGTGTAAGTGTATATAATATATCACATCGTCACACGTCACGCCAACATTAACGCAGGCAGAAGGGTGTTGTGTATTGGGAAATGCGGATAGGGGCAGGTGGGGGTGAATTTACACTAAGGGCTAATCTCTATTAATTTGCGATTGGTGTTGGTATTTACCCGTACCGTAATTGCCGTAACTGCTGTAATCGTATCCGCCGTAGCCACCTCCGTACCCACCGCCACCGTAATAGTCGTAGTTGCCGTAGCCACCGTCATATCCACCACCATAGCCGCCATATCCGCCCTGGTTGCCATAGGCGCCACCACCGTAGCCGCCTTGCTGACCCCAGCTCTGGCCGCCATATCCGCCCCGGCCACCTCCTCTACCGCCACGTCCACCACGCATGCCCATCATACGACCACCGCCACCCCCTCGCATACCGCCCATTGCGTCGGGCTTCGGTGTTGCCTTCTTTACATCAACCTATTATATACAAGATACAAAACATCGTTAATATCCAATGGATCAAACCAATATTAATGCATGTGTTAATGTAAATGATTATCAGACATGGAATTATCGTCAAATATACTCGGTAGCAGAACTGACAAAATATAATCATCATAATACCATTGGTAGAAATACCGTGCAATTCATTCGCTAGAATTGTTCTTAACTGAAGTTACTTCTACAGGGTTAATAAGTTCGAAAAATCTTTGTGAGACAGTTTGTCCTTTATAATAGGAGATAAATTAGATCTATTTAATATCGAGTTTTATATATTCTTCAGTTATACTTAAACTCACCTCCTTATCTTTGATCGTTTGCTTCGGTGTTTTCAGCAATTCATTTACAACTTGTTCAGATTCGAAAGTAATGAAGCAGAACCCCTTGCGTTGGTTCTTTGTTTTGTCGAAAGGCATCTCGACCTCTACAATAGTACCAAATTGATTGAAGTAACCCTTGATATCATCGTCTGTAAGTTCCGTAGTAAGACCGCCCACGAAGATCTTGCCGTGCCGCGCCTTCGCTTTCTTTGGATCCACCTTCTTATTATTGATGACATGCTCGGAAACAGCTACTACCTTGTCAATGGCTTCAGCCTGATTGAAAACAATAAAGGCGAAGCCTCGCGATCGGCCGGTGTTAGGATCGGTTTTCACATTGATACTTTCGATTTCACCGTATGTCCCAAAGTGCTGTCGAAGTTCCTCTGCAAATTAAGAAAAAAAACTTTTTCAATGGAAATATTGAATATTATTTGTTACTGATAACTCAAATTTTAATTAAGAGAAAGAAAAAAAAACGAAAATAAATGTAAGGACTCGACTTTAAATAAATGTTTAATTAAAAAAACAATAACGAAACAAAAATAAAACCCTAAAATATGTAATGTGTCTACTAGAATAAGTAGAAGTTGTTAGAAACATGATACTTACTATCTGTAGTTTCCCAGCTAAGGCCTCCAACAAACAATTTCCTGTAAATAAAAGCAAACGTTAAAATGGTGCTACACAGATCGATTCGAAGTTTGTTGACTTGAATTTTTGAAAGACAAATCTCTTATAGTTACAATTAAATTCTAAACAAATAGTCTATATGGTGAGCAAGACTACGACAGTAAATGAACTGATCCTTAGTTCAATGCAATCAAATGGATCGGCAATCGAATGAAATCTGTAAAATGTAAATTTAAAAAAAAATGATTATTATATATCTGCAAAGTGAGTATTACATGTATATAAGAAAGGCACATTAACTTATAGTTAAACAAGATTGAGTTGAAAGCGGCTTTTTAGCCCAAAATAGCTAGTTTAGGCAAGTTTTGTAGAAAACTAGAATGGTGTGTTACTAGGTTTGGCATACGAGGTGCCCAAGGATAAATACCATGGGTATCATCCATCACCATCCATCGCCAGCATGTTGACACAGCACACCGAGATTCCCTGAGGAACAACCTTACGGTTACGGCCGAAACCTGGAGAAAGGAAGCCTCATTAATGCAAAGACTGGACTTATAGACACAGCCTGCAACACTGTATCATCAGTTGTGACTTGTGTATGAGTCTCATCAATCTGACTGTGATTCTGAGCCTTAACTTGCAATATATCGCAACAACAAACGGTGGTGGGTACAAAGTCTTGGTACAAATGCAACACGTCAACTCGCTATAACACTTGAAACTTGAGGTATATCGCAAAAAAGCGCAAGAAATGAGTACTGAGTAGTAGGCTTCTACCTTTACTGTTTCACGATCAAGATCACGACAAAAAGGGCTAGACGGGATTTCAACAATTTTCTGAAAATGAGCTGTAATATTAAAAAAACATTTTAATCTTGGTTGTATATTTACAATTTGTAGTTAAAATTGTTACTTTTGAGCTGTAAAACAACAAAAATACAAAAAAATCAATTACAGAGAAAATTACATTTTAGAAGGTAAGGAGGCGGCCGCCATTTTCCTCCATCTAGAACCCACTCGCCATCAATCAAATTCGGCAAAATAAGCTACAGTTAAAACTACAAGAAATTTAATAAAAATATATATGTCGCTCGGTGCAAACACGATTCAACATCGATTTAGTTCATAAATTTCAACAAAATACTACGAGTCATGCTAGATGATCAACGATATACAATAGCATAAAGGATACCGGTTTCGGTTTAATTAATAGGCCGTAAAATAGTACGAGACTATGCACTCACTTGGCTTGGCAATTATTCTATGAATGCAATTGCCTATTTAATTACAGTACATGTTTATATTTACCTGTCGTCGTCCCTTCCTGGGGCATCGGCACTACCACTGTCTGCCGGGGGAGCGTCACCACCACCATTCTGTCCGTTCATTTGGTCATCCTGACTAAAATTCTGATCGGCGTTTACATCTTGAGAAAAATCTTCACCGTTTTCCATATTACAATCTTGATTTGCCATTTATTAACACTTATTATTGTTTTTATTTATTTGTATGTATTTTAAAATCACTATTAATAGCGCCCTCACGTCTTTACACCACAATGGCTAGAAGAGAAGAGATTGAAAATGGTGGACAAGACAAGAATCGCCAACATGAATTATATATGACCGAAGTAGAGGGGACAAGCCGCGCAAGGTATTCTGGGTAATGCGCAACCAATGAACATAGCGCGTATACAGGAAATACAAAGGTAGTCATAGAAACGAAAAGACAGGCAAATTTAAATTAAAGAATTGAACCATCATTTCAATGGGAAAATTCTTTATTTCATGTAGTTAATTGACATTTTTTATTGCAACAATCTGCATGTTATTTAAATTTTTTATAATTTTGTGAAGACGCTGGAATTTAAGTTCAAAGCTGAAAAATGCATTGCAAGGTATATTTACAATCAATTATACTTAAAATTATATAAAGTAATAACCTTTTATAGGAAATAAAATTATTGGACGTATGGCGCATATGCAACAAAATTAGAGCTGCAATTTTTCGTGTGGGATTCAATCTATGGGATTTTTATTTACCTTTAGATCCTCATAAAAATTGTTTAATACCTGGTAAATTTTGCAAAATTAAAAATATATAAAACTAATTTATTATTATAATACTTACAACAAAATGAAGAAACAATTATTATAATTATATATTAATCTAGAGTCGCAGTTTGTATCAGTTCTTGCGGGTCCATTGAAACTCACGATAGGATTATCTGACAACGAAATTGGTGAATTAACAGATTATTTTCGGGTTCAAGATGGGCGAATTTTATATACTCAAATGTGTGAAGTTATTCATGATAGCGGTAAAATTAGTATTTAATTTACAATTTTAAGAAATCTAATAATTTCCTCAATTAGTTCCGGATTTCGCCAAAAACCCCCCTTTAGTATCTGGTCTGGAGTGGGAAGATCCACTCCATGTTAATCGAATGAGTATCAGCGAGGAAAGAAGACTCAGTTTACTTATAACAAAAATTGCTTGTGTTGTCAACTTAAGAAAACTTGTATTGAGACCCTATTTTCAAGACTACGAATTGGTAAAATTAAATTGCACCACATCACATTATTGCAATATTAAAAAATAATAATAATTTAGGTTTCGAAAAACACTGGAACTGTAACATTGGCACATTTTGCCCGTATTTTGGATTATTTAGGAATAATTGTCTCTGTTGGAGATTTTAATTTATTGATGAAAAAATATTTAAAAGATTCCTACACTATAAATTACATTGCTTTTGTGTCTGCTATTAATGCAGCAGTAGAATATATGGAAAAGCATGGCATGTTAGATTTAGGAGGCGTAAGTTTTTTGAGCACCATATACCTACTTGGAATACATTATATTTCTATTACTTTACATCTTTCTACTTGGCAAAAAGTTTTTAGATGTGTAATATATATATATATTCCATCGTATCACTTATGGTTTCGACTTCTAAACTCAAATTTGGACCTCACAACAGCCAAGTGTAAATTTGTGTTCGCAGTCAGATTAAATGATCATTTTAATAGGTCGCTACCCTCGATTTACGAGATCTTTAATAATACGATTATTGGATTCAAGGGGCGTATCCACGAACAGAAAATATACTTACCATATACTTAAATCACCTCTATTTTAATTGGGCATGCCTTCAGGATATGTGCTTCTATATTGTTAGGTCCTAATAAGAGTCAAGAAATTGAATCCATAGCACATATGGTAGACTATACTATTCTGGTTTATTATCTTGCTTTTCAGGATCTTTTAAACCAGTTCCCAGGTAGAGTTATTAATGCGGAACTACCCAAATTACCTAGACCGGAGATTGGCAAGATATTAGCTGCATCGGTGTTCGGTAAACAAAGCATCTTTCATCCCGCGCTGAACTCAGCGAATCCACAACAAGACCTCATTATGATCATTCGTAGAATTCAACGTCACGTGCTTGAAAATAGATTGAGAGTTAACGAATACTTTAAGGTCGATTGCGCTTGCCAACGTATTGTTTATGATTTCAGATTTTTAAACACATTAATTTCAGCCTTAACAATTTTAAATAAGATTTTAAGATACATAAATATTATTCTTAGGATTTTGATCCATTAAGCTGTGGAAAAGTGACTACATCGCAATTCCATCGAGGTTTAGACGCATTGGGTATTAGCGGAATACAACGATTATATCTTTCCTTGCCTGAAATTGAATCAATTATGATTCAGTATCGGGATCCAATTGATACATCTAGAGTTTGCTGGAAAACCTTTGAAGATGACATTGGTCAAGTTTTTACTATAAAAGTATACATTCAAATTTCACGATTCTCTATTTTAACTTTAACATTATAAAAAAATCTGCGCCTTTACCTTTATTTATTACAAATTTGCAATATACTTTATGTAACTGAAAGTAATGGCGTGGAACTGAAAATCATTCATCAAATTTTCAAAAAGTTATTAAGGTCAAACAATAATTTTTGAGATTTCTGCTGGTCTGTCTTTTTCATTGCTTGTATGTCTGTCGGTCTGGCTGTAGAATAATGTAAACGATTTAATCGATTTGATAACATTTGAAACTTAAAAACGATGTGCCATCTAAAGGGACAGATTCATTCTTGATCAACAACTAATGGAAATGGAAGTATCTTTATATTAGAAAATGTTTAGTAACAATGACAAATATATTTACATTACTTTTGACAATATTTGCTTGAAACACTTTAACGTAAGACATATGGTTTCTTTAATATTTCCTAACGAAGCAATAACACAATTTCCTTTAAGTGAAAATATTGAGGAAGTCTCAAAAACTACAAAAGGTGAGAAATGACAGAATTTCAATAAGTTCAGAAATAATTAGTGAATTCTTATTTATTTTAAAAATTGTCGGTAAATGAAAGTCTTGCTGCGGCCACACCACCATATGTTTCTAATGAAAATAATAACATTTTGTTCTGGCAGGAATTGGAGAAATCACCTGATATAATTCTTGATACACCACCAAATGTGATTACGCACTTGCAAAAAGTTGGTGCAAAGGACTGGCAAAGTGTTAATTCCGACAAACGTTACTTGTGCGAAGAAGCTGTAGTAAAAGTCAAAGAGCGAATAATGCGTAGGAGAATATTGTTGAAACCAGTTTTTAGAGATTATGATAAGTAATATCGCCATATAATTTTCTTGATATATATAATTGAGACTTGTATGGAATATAGACATAACAACGGTCATGTATCTCGAGCTCAAATGAGACAATGTCTCCAATACAATAGCATATTGTTATCTGATGAAGAATTATATGCATTGGAGGAACGCTTTAACGATGGTGTCGGATTTAATTATTTCTGGTTTCTACGAGAAGTTGAACCAAAACATCATGAACAACCTTTGGTAGAATGGCATACATTTACAGTTGAATATGAATAAATAAATTTTGCTTTCAGTATGTCACCGTTTTAGCCGATATGAAACGTCTAAATGCACCACCAGTGAAGAAGCCCGCCGATCGTCATGAAACAGATATAATCGAAATTCTAGCAAAAATTAAGGGCAAAGTTGTCAGAGAACGCATTCGTGTTATCGAGTTTCTGCAAGACTTTGACCGATGCAATGAGCAGGTGATTTCTAGAGAAGATTTTTCCAGAGGCTTGGCTGTTTGCAGGTTTGATTTAACCGAGACCGAAGTTCATACCATCATGGAAATGTTAGTTACCAATCACATTAATTTCGAAAAATGTTTAAGCGTCCATAATAATTTCACTTTAGCTTCGCTTGCCCATTGCGGCGTGAATGTGTGGATTATCGCAAGTTTTGTGAAGTGGTAGAAGAATCCTTTACACAACAGTGCCTAGAGAGGGCGCCACTTATTGTGCCGGTGCAACACATTCCTACCAGAGACTGCGATAAGAATTTCCTCAACTTCGATGAGCGGCGAACGCTTTCTATTGCCATGCAGAAACTCGCGAAGAAGCCAGAGATGCAAATGAATCTCATGTCTATCTTCCAGGTGGATTATAAGATTTATTTGGTTCTGTTTATTTCTGTTTATAATATTAGACTTGATAAGTACTCTGAAGGAAAGCGCTGTATAATGTGGCTATACTACAAAGTAAACTGCATTTTTATTTTTTTATTTAAAAACATGCAACATGTGTTACCTCTGTTGTTGATTCAATCAACATTTTTAAAATATAGTTTTCGCCATATCTATTGATTCATTAAAATCATTAAAGCTTATACCGAGCATAGTTACAATGTAGGGGTATCGAATAATATACTTGACTATATTTTTGAAACGAAACAAAATTTTAAAGCTACATGAATATTATTCACAGATTAAGGGATGGGCGTGTCATCCCTTTCGCTGTTAGAGACACTTATTTTTAGCAACTAGATGTATTCTTTCATTCGAAATGATATATGCCCACATGAAATTACACTCAAACATAATTCAATTCACATCGGTCACATTTTGCTTCGATATTTCAACTTTTTGTTTATTTCCCCCTAATGTTGCTGTGTAATAACTTGTGTTGTTGCGTTGAGCGTACAACTTTTTGTTTATTTCCCCTTAATGTTGCTGTGTAATAACTTGTGTTGTTGCGTTGAGCGTACAACTTTTTGTTTATTTCCCCCTAATGTTGCTGTGTAATAACTTGTGTTGTTGCGTTGAGCGTACAACTTTTTGTTTATTTCCCCTTAATGTTGCTGTGTAATAACTTGTGTTGTTGCGTTGAGCGTACAACTTTTTGTTTATTTCCCCTTAATGTTGCTGTGTAATAACTTGTGTTGTTGCGTTGAGCGTACAACTTTTTGTTTATTTCCCCTTAATGTTGCTGTATAATAACTTGGTTGTTGCGTTGAGCGTAGGCGAGTGAATGTCTCAGCCGCTAGCTAGCTAATATATATATATACACACGTAGTACCTATACCAGTCTCTATAGACGAAATTGTTTGTTCCATTTTCTCCTTTCGTTCTTATTAAAAGTTACGACTCTTCCTTGTCCATTGACCATTCACGTAACATACAGGCTGACATTGGTTTATAAGCACTATCAATTTTAATTGGAAATGTAATTAAAAAATTAACAAGCTTTCAAAATGTAAAATATAAATTAAAATAGAAAATCATAAAATCTAGTTACAACCATTTTACATGGATTGGAGACGATATGTTCAATCGACATTTTCAAATTTTTACATGTGTAAATAACTGTACATACAGTTTACACCACCAATTGCGCCTTTACTCTACTAAATATTTAAAACAGATCTTACACAGTAATATAGTGGAATTGCTATAAAACATGAATAGTTACAAATCTAAATACCAGAAAGATCATTTGTGTACAAACTATATAAAATAGCCGCATTCTTCATATAAGAGTTATTTTTATTGAAATATTACATATTTCCTTCTGCAAATTTCTTATAAATTGCTTAGAAACTGATTCTAATCCGCTTGGAAAACGAAGATGTCGATGCCTATCCAAAATGAATAATAGAAATTGAAACAATAAAAACAATTGAAAACGATAATTGATTAATTGCTTAATTAATTTGATGTACCACTTTTGTTGTCTTGTATAGCTTAATACAAGATAACTACGTATACTTAATATTGCTTTCAATACCATACAGCTTCCTTCTGTATCTGTGCAGGATTACGATAGGACAAATTGTGGCACCGTCTCCGAAGAACACTTCCTCAAGGCTTTGTCCATCAGGGGCATGTACAATTTGATCTCCAGACCGGAGTTCGATATGATCTGCAAATGTTTCAGTTTTGAACGCGGCATGAGACAAGAAGTGGACTACCGAGCTTTCATCAAAGGATTGGATATCATATATGCTACTAACAAGTATCATCCATTTTAACATTATATGCGAGTAACTTGATAAGTTTAATCAATTCAGTTTGTTTTGATTTGTTTGGTACAATGTTGTAAATTAAATTATTTTGTTATAATATTTGTGCGTATGTTGACATTTTCCAAGATTATTTAAAAATTGTATTTATTTTTTTCCAGTTATATTGCATTCTAGGCTTGCAGGTGTAAGTGTCATTGAATTTTTAGAGCTAACTCCATACCACATTTAATTATCCATGCGCAGAAGAGATTCAAGTTTGTTAGGTCTTGTTCCTGGAGAAGAAATAAGCGATTGCCAATTTCAGCTTTAGAAGTTGATATTAGCGCTATAAATATCCCCATTTAATTGTACAATATCGCACTAATCACAAACCGTTATAGAAAAACGAATTATATATAATATTACTTACATCGATTGCCAAAATGATATGAAAATGATGAAATTCGTAGATGAGCACACGTGTTATCACAATTCACAGCAAAACGGGTGTCACGTTATCACTTTAGTTTTACAGATTGTTATATAGAATATTATGGAAAACAATCGTCTATAAACTTTGCAGATATTAAAATTCTAAAAATGAATTTAATAAATAAATTCGAATATTATACGGGAACAACCGAAATTAGATGAGATCACGTGAGTGACTCGTTCGACGTGATATCTGGTAATAATACTTAAATTGTATATTCAAGAAATATCTAAAATTGCATATTGTAAGAATATTCCATGGAGAACATACATTTTTATTTTTATTATTATAATATTTAAAAAACAAATTGAGTTTATAATTGTCAATTCCAATCAGGGAATCCTGTTATAAGGAACTGACTACAAATACCGTCTACGTTAAATATATATTTTTTAAATTAATTAATTAAAACATTCCTTAATTAGATTTGTAAATTTCATATATCAGATACTGTGTAGTTAGTTTGTTCTACAGTGTGTTTTTTACATTGCACATTCTTTAAATATATGGAATAGAATGTTGAAATTAATATACTCATAAGATATTTTATGAATATCCATTGATGAATATTTTTTACAGTACGTTGTTTGAACATTTACGAATATTCAAAGAATACAGAATGCTGTATTGGAAGTACTTTAGAGTTTCTAGTTTCAAGGATTATAGAGTTACTATATTCAAGTTTTTTTAATGTAATTTTTATTGTTTTTTGGCATTTCTCAGAAAATATTTTGGATAAAATTATTAATGATTTAAAAAATTATCACTACGGTGTTAAATTATAGTATAGAATACCGTAACAAGCATTAAGTAGCTAGATGTACATTTCAAGGGCTATGCCCCCATCTTCAGTAGCACATGATAAAATTAAATAAAATACCTCTGTCACGAATCGTGATTGATATACTATTAAATAAATAAAGCTACAGTGAAACGTTGTAGAGAACTGCCTTTATGCCTCCTTTTTTATATTTTTTAGTAAAAAAAACTACAGAATCATGAGACCGGTTTTGAGAGTATCAGTTACCTCTCATCATCAGTCTTAAATTTAATATTATAGATTATTAGCTCCCGAAGCGGGAAATATTAGTCCCCGATTTAATTATTTATGTTTTGGTATTATCTAATTAGTAATTAGTATTTTAAAAATTATCACTACGGTGTTAAATTATAATATAGAATATCACCCAAATACCGTAACAAGCATTAAGTAGCTAGATGTACATTTCAAGCGCAATATTTCAATATAATATTTATATATAATTGTATATCAATCACGATTCGTGACAGAGGTATTTTATTTAGTATTATGCGCCCATCTTCAGTGCTACTGAAGGTGGGCGCATAGCGCTTGAAATGTACATCTAGCTACTTAATGCTTCTTACGGTATTTGGGTGATATTATATATTATAGTTTAACACCGTAGTGATAATTTTTAAAACGAAAATATTGATTTGTGAAATCTAAAATAACCAAAAATAAATAAACAAACAAAAAAAAAAAAATTTTTTAATAGTTCTTATTAAATAAATTAAATAGACAAGATAAATTGGGGCCTGAATCTAAGTTCATTAAATTTGATTTAGACTTATGCATGTATATACTTTCATAAGCATTTAACTCGGAATAATTCAAGACACTTTTAAGTAATTTAAGTGAACTAATTTGAATAGGATGACCCGATTCAAAAATATGCTCGTCGACAGCACTTTTATGTTTTCTATTTAATCTGAAATGAGCTAAATGCACCTTAAATCTAGTTTCAATGGGTCTACGTGTTTGTCTTCTATATATACTTTAGGACAACTAGACTGATGCTATATTTGAATCTCAGCGCTTCAAGCGTTTAATAACGTCGTGAGGTTGCTATGTTCAAATTAGTTTTTGACTTTCTATTTTTTCATGTCTATTTTTGAATAGATTTATCAATTATAATGTTTTATTACCTATTTCATAAATTTCGATAAGGAGTATTTTGTATGAATTTAAAATTAAATAAATGGCGTAGATATTTACACATGATTTTATAATGATTTACACATATATTATTAATTGTACTTTGATCTTATTGGTGACCCGAGTTGTTTTCTATAATAAAAGTACAGTATTTTGAAATTTAACTTGTAATTCATTACAATACATGCTCCAACGCAAAAAGTTGCATTAATTTTCATTGTCTTCAGTTTTAATAAACTTTCAATACTTGGACAAAAGTTTAGCAAGAACAAAGGTTTAGAAAATTTCCACATAGAAGCTTTCTTACATATAATTGAGTTCACTACATGGTATCAGGAAATTAGGATTGGAAAAACCCATAAATACAAACACTTGTCATTGAATTTGTCTCTGGCGATACATAGAACATCTACTGGGCTGGACATTTCACACTTACAGATTCTTAATATTAATTTAATTAATTCTTACGATGCAGCAAAATGAGGAAATAGATTATTATGTGCAGTTTATAGTAGCTAGAAATTAATATCGTCGTTGACATTATTAACATTGGGAAGATTAACACATAATGAAATATAATAAAAAGGACGTATGATCGTGAATGGAAGAGTCCATGATTGTGGGTTGTCATTTATTATGTTTTGTGGTCTAATAGAATTTCCAGTAAAAGTACATAAAATAATGGTGTAGGATTAGTGTTACGAGCTAATAAAAAATGTGAAGAGCGTCGATGTTCGTGTAATGGCATTAGGGTAAACACATCGAAATTAATTCAACAAGAGTCAAGACAGGTCTAGTCTATACGTGTTCGATATATATATCCATAGATATGAGATTTGCTGAAATGGTACAGGACTGGGTTTCGAAATTTTTTTATAAAAGGTGATACTTCCGTATAATCATATAGTATCGTTTTGAAAACGTTTATCTAAATATGGTGCGATTTTTATATAAATTAGAACTATATCTTAAGCTAAATATTCTTAATGATAAAATAGAGCCGTAACTTGGATTTTTAGCCTGAATAAATAGCCTGAACAAAAATGCGTCTTTAAGGTTAAGAAGTTTTTTAATAGAAATATATTCACTACAGAAAAACTGCCAAAACATACCAAAACTATTTAGATTAGCAATTTAATTACTTAAAACATGTATTATATAGACCAATTTGTGCATAGTTTTTTGTAATAAAATAATTATAATGTTTATAATGGATTAGACGTTTCTACGGCGCTTTTCTACATTTGGCGCCCACGGCCAGTCATATTGCCATATCTTACTTACGGCTCTGGAATAAGAAATATTGCAACTGCTTTATGTATCGTCTCTAATATACTATTCTTTATAAAAACATTTGTCATTTTCTTAACTGTCTTCTTCTTTGCAAGTTTTTGGCACTAAATAACTTCATGTTTTATTTTAAAAACGTATCCTTAAACTAAAATTTATATTACAAACGCGTAGATAAAGATAAACTAACTTTGAAAAGGACTACTGACCAGTTTCTTACTGACGAAGTTCTAACTTCCAAAATCACTTCATTACATTATTTTTTAATGAAAATATATGCTAATATAGAATATCACCCAAATACCGTAACAAGCATTAAGTAGATAGATGTACATTTCAAGCGCTATGCGTCTTCTATATATAATAGTATATCAATCACGATTCGTGATAGAGGTATTTTATTTAGTTTTACTTGTGCTACTGAAGATGGGCGCATAGCGCTTGAAATGTACATCTAGCTACTTAATGCTTGTTACGGTATTTGGGTGATATTCTATATTATAATTTAACACCGTAGTGATAATTTTTAAAATATATGCTGGTTAATTAATGGTTCGCTAACAAAAGTGGTACATTGCTGTACCCCAATTGATTAGTCAAATAATAAAAATAAGTTGTTTACACATGACTAATAAATCTGGAATATTCGCACATTGGAGGGCGTTTTGAACCACCTACATCTTACGATATATGAAGGCGTCTGCGTCCCTCGTGGTTGAACAAAACGATCTCCGCTCATCGGTGATACTGATCAGATTGGCTCAGATCGGATCGTCAGTGAAGAAGATATCGTGAACGAACAAAGAAGGGCCGATTAGTGGCGGTCCTATATCGGTTGCCTACTGAAAAACAAACGATGCGGCTATGCTGGTGTGTCACCGCCGCTGCCGCCACCGTCGTTTCCGTTGCTGTGGTTCTAATTGCTCTTAGTGCTGTGGTGACTGGTGCCACAGGAGATACCAACTTGGATAATGTCTTTAGGGACAGGTAAAATATTGTATTGATTGTACATTTTTTGAACAATAATAATAGGATCATGAAATATTTTCCATTTTTTGCACCAATGTTAATTATATGAAAAATGTTCAATATTGAAATTATTTATGAAAATATTACATATATAATTGTGCAGTTAATGACAAAAGTAATGCATCGAAATGGGTAAGTGCAACAGCAGATTATACTCTCGATACATCACACAGCACAGTGCACGATACACCTATACTAATTATTGTCTTGTCTTGAATTGCACATTTACACAGTCAACCCGTACTATGCATGTACAGCTAAATCTTTTTTAAATTTAAATTTCATCAAAATTAAAGTGTTACTGTATAACTACGTGGCAAACGAATTTATTGTTAATCAGTATATATTCATGAATATATTCATGAATATATCAATTACGCAAATCTATTAAAAATGTTTGCTCATTTTTTACTGAGTGAAGTATTTAGCGTGAAGAAAATTTATGAGCATATTATAAAAATTTATTTTTAAATAAAATGTCACGTGCAAGTGCAATATATAAAGTATGAGTAAAGATTTTACTTATAGAAGTCAATTCTTTATTTGAGCTAACGTAAAAGTTTACGCCAACATCAAATTATTTAAACATTGCTTTGAAATACGGGACGTTAGTAGTTCGTGGTTTTTGTAATTCATACATATCATATATATTGTTAAAAATTGTCTTTCCATTTCTTTAAAATTCGTAATTTTAGTCAACTACATTAGTTAAATTCATTGGTACGAGTAAAGTCAAATGGCACTACGCATGAAATATTTCAATTAATATTAATTTCATCAAATTATATACCTAATTAAAAACAAAATAAAACTAATTTCAATAGCAATTGTAATCCTTGAAAATTGTTAAAATTTTTAATTGATGTCATATTTACGCCACTAGCGCATGATTATAACCCATTATAATTTTGAATATCTTCATTTCATTGCAAATAATAGCTAGTTGCAAAATATTTCGATTTTAGCATTTAAATTCCAGCACAATCGAGCCAACCAAAGTTTGATCATTTTGATTCCTAGCAAAGGCGACAACATGGTCAATTTTTTTTTTTTCCAAAAAATATAATTTTTTTAAATGTAATATGAAAAATTATATTAACAGATTGAAACAAGGAGAACATTTTCTGTAAGACTTTCTAGACTTAAATTCGAGTTTTAAGAAAATAGCGCAAAATTAGTGAGTTTTATTTTTCAATTTTGAACAAATCTAATATGGCAAATAAATTCCTGCTTATAAACAAAAATGGCTTTAATATAAATTCAAAATCAATGAAATTTGCACAGCGATTTCCTCAAAACAACTGTCGAAATAATCAAGCTATCAATTTAAAATAAATATACGTATATTTACTCTCTCTCTCAGGTCGGTATCAGAGTGGAAGGAAGCATGGCACAGGGAGAAGTACGCGCGGTGCAGACAGACCTTATTACGTCACCTAGAGTGGGCGTGTGAGAAAGACATCTACCGCATAACGAGACGATCATCGGCCATGTCTCAATCCAAAACGCCAGTGGTGAATTATCCGGTATACCCAACAATTAGTGCAAAGGAAGCTCGTCAGATGCTAAGATGGCGTCGTGGGGGCTCCGGTTCTGGAAGGCGCGGCAACTCGATTACGGCGGAATGCTGCAGTTCAACGGGGTGCACTTGGGAAGAATATGCCGAATATTGCCCGACTAATAAACGAAGAATCGACTTTACATCTACTTAATACATAGTCACGCATGAATGTAGTCATTTGGACATGGGCGTCTTTTAGTGAGGGCAAGGGTAGATAGTCACTTTATAAACTTTATATTACCAATAAATTTGTTGTATTGCTATTTTAGTTTATTTGTTTCAATTTTGCACTATAATTTTATTATGTTTTATTATACTACTATTTTTTGCCCTCTTATAAATTGTATTTCGTACTAAGCTTCCTAACATGTTGTGTAACGACACCCATGCATTTGAAGAGTTGGAAGGCAATTAAAGAGTATACTAGAAACTTTTAATAAATAACAAATTTAATGTTATAATATACAATTGCAATGATAACGATTTAATATTCTTACATTTGTCATTTTATAAGGCTGGTGCAAATGTAAGATATATTACACTATCTAAAATGAGAAAATATTTTATTCCGTGATTTTTAGGAATAGCAATACAATTCCCCTAGTTTTATATTAAATAGAATTTTAAATAATAAAATTATAACACTTACTTAGAAGAATAGAAATGTAGTGAATAAGATACTTATAACATTATATAAGCTTTAGTTGACTAGAACGTCAAGTCGAATTAACAATATAAATAATCAAATAAAATCAAAATTAACAAAATTATTGTACATATCACAACAATATTTCAATATACATCTTAGTTTTAGAGTAATGTTCTATTAAATTTCATTTCATTGGTCACTATTTATTCATTATGAAAATAGTTCTTTGACATTCTTGACATCCTATTTGTTTGAGTCAAACCTTGGCCTTAATAGTCATGAAATAATAATAATATCGTAAATAAGAATAAAAAATTCCTAAGAAGCAATATAACGACGTAAACCATAATGTTAAAAATGGTAAATGTGTTTTTAAATCCAATATTATGTGTATTACATTATTATACAAAAATAATCCTGCAAAACCAATTAGGTATAGAAGTTCAATATTAGATAAAAGAGATTTGCCAGAGCTTGAAGTCTTATACAAACTTCCTATACTATAAATTGTGTACAACGTATATGCTATAAACAACAACAATTTAATGAATAACAATTCCGGAGTATATAGCAAAGGGAACAAGGAGTAATGACCAGCAGCTGATAAGATAATAAAGAGTTTCGCATCCATTGAATCCACACATGCCAAAATACTGAAACGAAATCATTATTTATGTTTCAAATATCCTTCGATTTCACGTCAAAATTATTGACATTTCTATCGCTTTTGACACATGTGTCACTTTTGATGTTCTTGTCATTGTTGATGCATCTGTCACTATTGATGTTTATTTCCCCTGAGTTTTGAGTTGGGATAGGCATTACAAAAAAATCTTGTATATATATTTTTTTCATAAAGCCTATTGATTCTACACTTTAATTATTGTAAAGTAAAGTGCGCAAAAGTATGTAAATATTTAAATACTGTTATAACTCATAGAATTTGATTGAATTATTTATTTAAAAAATTCAACGCACGCAACTAATATATACTTTAAGGGCAATTTTAATTCGAAATCGAAAGATTTATTTCTTATGATAGTAAATAGTTGTTTAGAGTAAAATAAAAAATACGTAAATGCATTTATAAGCTAGATGCGTATTTCGAAGGGTAAACCCCTATCTTCACTAAACCTAATTCAGGTAAAATAAAACGCCCGTCACTCAGCAGCATTGCTTTACAGTTGTACAGATTTTGGGTAATATTGTATGCAATTTAATTTAAAAGTACACGCAATGGTATATATAATATATAGGGTATAGATTATAAGGATAGGAGAATAATTTTTAATTTATATAAACACCAAACTGCCTTAGTTAGAATTGAGGGGGAAGAAGAGGTAGCAAAAATAAGGAAGGGAGTTCGGCAGGGATGTACACTCTCACCGTTATTATTTAATCTATATATAGAAGATGCAATAAACAAAGTAAAAGAAGAGTATAGTGTAGGTGTGAATGTACAGGGAGAGAAAATATATATGCTGAGATTCGCCGACGATATAGCTATATTGGAAGAAAGCGAAAAGAATTTAGAAAGGGTATTGAATGGTATGCAGGCAGTATTGACTAGGGATTTTAACATGAAAATAAATATAGGTAAAACTAAAGTGATGAGGTGTGACAAAAAGGAATGCAGTAGAAAAATGAGGATCACAATAGGAGATAATAGAATCGAAGAAGTGTCAGATTTTTGTTATTTAGGCAGTAGAATCACAAAAGATAATCGAAGCAAGGTAGATATAAAGTGTAGGATAGCACAGGGTAGGAAGGCATTCGTAGAAAAAGAACAGATTTTAAGATCAAATATTGACTTGGGTATTAGAAAAAGATTACTGAAGGTATATGTTTGGAGTGTAGCACTGTACGGGTGTGAGGCGTGGACTATAGGAAAGGAAGAGAAGCGTAGATTAGAAGCACTTGAAATGTGGTGTTATAGGAGGATGATGAGGATTGGTTGGGAAGATAAAGTAACAAATGAAGCTGTACTAGAGTTAGTAGGGGAGAAGAGAAGTATCTGGAGAGTGTTACAGCGTAGGAGAGACAGATTAGTAGGGCATATCCTTAGGCATGGGGGGATTATGCAATTGATCATAGAAGGTAGAGTGGAGGGAAAGAGAGGGGTAGGTAGGCCTAGATTGGAGTATGTGAGTCAGATAGTTGAAGACGTTGAGATGAATAGCTATAGGGAGATGAAGGGATTAGCTCAGGATAGATCGGCATGGCGTGCTGTTTCCAACCAATCTTTAGGATTGCGGACTCTTTAACTAAGTGGAATCTCCATGTAAACAGCTTCACCTAAAAATCAGCGCTAAATTTGGCTGGCTATCTACAAATGTCACTGCGAAGCATTAAATTACGACGGTTCTGACACAAACTAATGTTGTGTTGCCTGACCATACTTTGGCAAGCGAATGTAATGCACTAATATATACGTATGTGAGAAAAAACGAATGCGACAGGCCAGTTGCGAGCGCCGCCAGGAATAAGTTTTTCAAATTAAATTGATAGATGGCATTGAGAAAAACAAAAAATGACATACATAAACAATTTTTAACAAAATGTCAAATTATAATATAGAATATCATCCAATTACCGTAACAAGCATTAAGTAGCTAGATGTACATTTCAAGCGCTATGCGCCCATTTTTGTGCTACTGCAGATGGGCGCATGGCGCTTGAAATGTACATCTAGCTACTTAATGCTTGTTACGGTATTTGGGTGATATTCGATATTATAATTTAACACCGTAGTGATAATTTTAAAAAATGTCAAATGACAAATATTTTAAAATTTAAGTAAAATTGCGTAACTTATATTGTATATTTGCAATGTGTAATAGTAAATTAATCAATAGAATTTATTTGATACCTTAAATAATGGTTGTGGAAATGAAGCTACAGAACTAACGACAAAAATAATGTGAATACTTCAAAAATGCATCGAATACCGCAAAAATTAGGGAAGTAATGACTGGCAAGACCAAAGTGATGAGGTGTGACAAGAAGGAATGCAAGCAAAAAATGATGATAATAATAGGAGATGATAGAATAGAAGAAATGTCAGACTTTTCTTATTTAGGAAGAAGGATTACAAAGGATAACCGAAGTGAGTTGGATATAAAATGTAGGATAGCACAGGGTAGGAAGACATTCGTAGGAAAGGAGCAGATATTAAGATCAAATATTGACTTGGGTATTAGAAAGGCATTACTGAAGGCATATGTGGTGAGTGTAGCATTGTACGGGTGTGAGGCGTGTACTATAGAAAAAGAAGAGAAACGTAGAATACAAGCATTCGAAATGTGGTGCTGCAGGAGGATGAGGATTGTTTGGGTAGATAAAGTAACAAACGAAGCCGTACTAGAGTTAGGGGAGAAGACAAGTATTTGGAGAGTATTACAGCGCAGGAGAGATAGACTAGTAGCGAGCAAGTATGAGTTTCTTTGGTTCGCGTATCGTATGCGCCGCAAACAAAATAGTGGCCCGGGTTGCTATGGCAACGTTACGTCACGCTGCTTCTACAGCTAAGAATATATCGTTGTTTTAAGCTATTCTGGGCCGCAATTCCTTAGCGTCCCAACAGAGAAGCCTAGTCTAGTATACGGGAAAATTGATATAGAATAGCCAGATAAGACAGTTGCATTGTTCTGTGTAGTTACGTATGTACGATTTTGTCACGTGTTTCTCCAAGAATATATTTAATAGAAATAATTTAATAAAAATGAATAGTGTCAGTTCTTTATTGAAAATAGAGTTTTGTAGGCTTTCTCATGAGGGCAAAGTAAAAATTAAAGAATTAGGTAGGCCATTATCTGATTTAAATTTATCACAAACTTGTGCAAGGAGTGTTTATATCAATGAAAGATAGAAGAGAGGAATACCATTTTCAAGAAATGTTTTAATTTAATCATTTTGCATCCATTTTAGATAAGATTTCTTACTATTATGTTATTTTTTTAGAATTATGCCCCCCTGTTGAAATGTCAAGAGCCGCCACTGCTAGTAGGTCACATTCTTAGACATATTTGCAATTAGTTACAGAAGGTAAAGTAGAGGGAAAGCAATGAATACATTTTTGTGTGTATCTGTGTGTAACACCGAATTTAACAGGTGAATATTTCGCCATAAGGGAATACCTACTATATATTATGTATACATTAGTACACCTGTATCTCACTGTCAAGCAATTTCAAGAGGAATTATAAAAACCGTACAACTTTATCAATAAAACCTACCTCAAAGGAACCGTTGCAATTAGGATTGCTTTTTCATGTACGTGCCATCCGAACAAAAACGACGTAAGTCCACATAGTACAATGCATCTTATACAATGTATGGGCGTCGAAAACAATAGCCACATCTTGACAATTATTGGAGTTGCAATCACGGCAGTTATCATAAGAGTCGCTAAAGGTGTAACACTTGGTAGAATTACATGATGGGTATCGCCAATAAGCCCCCGAGTAGATTGTATGGAGGAGTTCGTACCGATGCGACTTAAGCCGGCATCGATTGTGTTGTACAGCGCCCAGAAGTTTGGCGCCCAATATGTGTGACATAGACCTCGTTTAAATGGAAATAAACGAGATATAACCTGAAAGTAATAGAACCGCGATTACCGTTTCTATTGATAGTAAATTAAAAATATGATCAATAACTTTACATGTTTAAAACGCATGATGCTATATATACGGGGTATCAATTCGAAGTTATAATGAGCCATTCCTTTGATACAAAAAAAAAACATAAATAATAATGCGAAACTGAATCGTATATATGTGCGTGAATATAGGAAGGAAGAACATGATTGACATAATTTAGTGAGCAACCTAACAATGCCGTCCGAGTATAATGTTTATCAAGAGTATCAAGCAAATATAAATTTGGTTTGATAATTTTTGATCAACAATAAATTAGTTAGTTAAAGAGTCCGCAATCCTAAAGATTGGTCGGAAACAGCACGCCATGCCGATCTATCCTGAGCTAATCCCTTCATCTCCCTATAGCTATTCATCTCAACGTCTTCAACTATCTGACTCACATACTCCAATCTAGGCCTACCTACCCCTCTCTTTCCCTCCACTCTACCTTCTATGATCAATTGCATAATCCCCCCATGTCTAAGGATATGCCCTACTAATCTGTCTCTCCTACGCTGTAACACTCTCCAGATACTTCTCTTCTCCCCTACTAACTCTAGTACAGCTTCATTTGTTACTTTATCTTCCCAACCAATCCTCATCATCCTCCTATAACACCACATTTCAAATGCTTCTAATCTACGCTTCTCTTCCTTTCCTATAGTCCACGCCTCACACCCGTACAGTGCTACACTCCAAACATATACCTTCAGTAATCTTTTTCTAATACCCAAGTCAATATTTGATCTTAAAATCTGTTCTTTTTCTACGAATGCCTTCCTACCCTGTGCTATCCTACACTTTATATCTACCTTGCTTCGATTATCTTTTGTGATTCTACTGCCTAAATAACAAAAATCTGACACTTCTTCGATTCTATTATCTCCTATTGAGATCCTCATTTTTCTACTGCATTCCTTTTTGTCACACCTCATCACTTTAGTTTTACCTATATTTATTTTCATGTTAAAATCCCTAGTCAATACTGCCTGCATACCATTCAATACCCTTTCTAAATTCTTTTCGCTTTCTTCCAATATAGCTATATCGTCGGCGAATCTCAGCATATATATTTTCTCTCCCTGTACATTCACACCTACACTATACTCTTCTTTTACTTTGTTTATTGCATCTTCTATATATAGATTAAATAATAACGGTGAGAGTGTACATCCCTGCCGAACTCCCTTCCTTATTTTTGCTACCTCTTCTTCCCCCTCAATTCTAACTAAGGCAGTTTGGTGTTTATATAAATTAAAAATTATTCTCCTATCCTTATAATCTATACCCGTTTCTTTTAAAATTCTAAACATTATGTCCCAATCTACATTATCAAATGCCTTTTCTAAGTCTACAAAAGCTATGCAAGTTACCTTTCCTACCCTCTTTCTTTTTTCTACTACCGTTCTTAGTGCTAGAATCGCCTCTCTCGTCCCTCTGTTTTTCCTAAAACCAAACTGATCTTCTCCTAGCCTTTCCTCTACTTTATTTTCTAATCTCCTATAAATAATCTTTAACAATATCTTCGATGCATGTGATAGTAGGCTAATGGTCCTATAGTTCTCACACAAATTAGCTCCTATTTTCTTCGGCATTGTTACTATTCTACTACGCTGAAAATCCTGTGGTACTTCTCCCTTCTCATATATTTTACAAACTAACCTGTATAATCGCTCCTGCATTTTTTCACAATAAATTATGCTACTATTAATTATACACACTATACTGTTTCTTAACCTTGTTTATTGCATCTTCTGTGTATAGAGTAAATAATAACGGCGACATTGTACATCCCTGCCTGACTCCCTTCCTTATCCTTGCTTCCTCATCTTCCTCCTCAATTTGAATTAGAGCAGTTTAATGTTTATATTGTATGAAAATAATTCTTCTGTTCTTATAATTCATTCAAATTACCACTTCATATATTTTAGAATAACTGGATTTTATACCATATTGAAAAGTTAGGCATTTTAAAGTTGTCTCGCAATCAGAGCTTAATTTTTGGTGGAAATAATTCAGTGGAAATTTCATGGAATATCAAGCCATAGCATGAATTTTATACAAATTTTTGGATTAGATCAAAATAATCTTCCTTAAAAAACCAATTAGTTATAGAAACAAAATTTTTTTTTTACCTGTGAGATGTGGTCATAGAACGGTCCAAAACTAACAGCAAATACTGCCATGACTATAGAGCCTAATGTGGCTAATCGCTTCCAGACAATTTCGTATCCAAAAATGCTTTTATTGGGGAATAAGCATTCATTACGCAAAAAATAGATGAAGTATGCGGGTGCAATGTACATGTAGATATGTTTCATGTTTAGTAGGATGGCAAACCAAAAAGCGGACCATAAGTTATTGCCCTAAAAGAAATTTCTACGTTACAAATTGGTCAGAACCATAACAGAGGACAAAATTCAAGTAACTTGCTTTTGGGGGAGTTTGCGTTAGTTTTTCAAACTTGCCTTGAGTAAATGTGATATTGAGATGAGTAATATACCAAACAGAATCCCGTTGTATTGAAAATGAATGTGATCAACTATAAACAGACCAATACTAGTTAGAAGTAACATTGGAAGCATGATATTATTTACTGCGTTAGGAATTGCTTTCCAACATCTACAAATTGAATTAAACAATATATTTTATAAACATACATTACGTATTAGTGTTTATCATGTAAATATCATTTTAAATTACCGGTATGTGCCATAGGCATAAACAATATCCGTAACAATTACAGACAACCTTTGAAACAAAATTGTTTCTTTAGAACTGTAATTAAAATTTTTGATAATCACCATTTCCTTATCGAATAAAAATGCGAAATATGATAGAATGTACTCGAACCAAGCGAAGAAAGGAGGATAATCTAATGTCCAAATGGAACCTTCATCGTAGTACCATTTGTTAACCGGTAAATTGCTTGTTATTGCTAGCCAATTTCGATGTACCTCAAAGTCTGTCGATTTGCTAAAAGAGTATTACAGAAATTTTTGTTTCAAACGACGTAACGCGAAGCATTCTAATAAATAGATGAGCATTTCGAAGGCCTTATCTCCATCTTCAGTAGCATAAGAATCAACCAAATAAAATATTCCAATTATTCACTGGAATTGCTCTAAAATTGTTAAACATCACGGAACAATAAATAGCAATCCACTGATTTCTGCGTTACTGAAGAGGGGGGACATGTAATTCGAAATGCGCATCTACTTATTAAAAACTTTGAGTTACGGTATTTGGGTGATATTCTATAAAATTATTTAACGCCGTAGTGACGATTTTACAACCATTTTGTAAGAATTTATTTAAATATAGTGGACTTACTAAGATGGGATAAACAATAGTTTCGCAAAAGTTATACATAAAAAAGTGGAATAAAACATTTTTTAATCAAAATCCTGCCTCATTGCAGATATAAATACACTAAATATCGGATATAACCTCAATTGACAACAAGGGGGGAGTACAGAAAATTTTTACAATGAAACCGTTCACTTCGAAATCTCCTCGGAACCATTCGGCTCTCGGAAAATGGTTTTCTATTTCTATACGAGTGCATTTGAAATTTAACAGCATTCCAGTGTTTAGGGTTCCAAATTACTTTTATGTAAAATTATTTCATTTTCTGGGGGGTGATGAGTGATTTTTATCTGAAAAAGAGGCGGTAGGTCAAATAAGTTTGGTCTACATCAATGACAATTGTATATATAGAAAAGTAGTGATTGTAGAATGATTTGATCCGAGGATTATTGTAAAATCGTCAATACGGCGTTAAATAATTTTCTAGAATATCACCCAAATACCGTTACACAAAGCATTTATTAGCTAGATGCGCATTTCGGAAGCTATTCCCCCATCGTCAGTAGCACAATAGAACAAATAAAGATACCTCTGTCAATCACCGGGTTTGTATAGCAATCCCGTTTTTGGGGATGTTTTATATGAGAGGATTATATTTAATCCGCGCCGATTATAGTAATATATTACGTTTTCCAAGTATTTTTTATTTACGCAATCAAAGGCATTTACACGTAGACAGCTAATGTAAAAAGTTGAAAATAGAGAACGTTTATAATCATATTGTGCGAGATTTAACCCAATAAATAATATATAACAGGTCATTTAGTATAAATTAATTTTTTTTTAATCTGTAGAATGACGATCTAGATTCTAGACACCTTAATGTTATATTTACTTATATTATAGCTTATAGGATATTACTAGAGAATTATCAAGACTATAGCAGCAATGGCAATTTATTTACCAAATTGTCCGTGTAAATTATAGACGTAGAATTGCCAACACCAATCAATACTACAAATGAAATATTTATTTCGATACTGCAACCAATTGCAACTTAAAAAAACAATTTGACGTTTTTAAAAGACTTTAATTAACGACAATGTATATACATTGTCATTGCTTTAGTCTCTTACTTAACGGGAAAGATCTATTGAAATTAACGAAATAATTAGAGATTTCACGTTTCAAAGATAATTACGCAGAAGTAAAAACAAGAACATTTCTCGAATAACTTACAAATTGAAAATGAGTATAATCTAAATTCCATTTAGAATATTCTAACAAAGTATAATGTTTTATTTAATATACATTATATCACATAGTCGTTACTAAGAAATATACAGAAAAATAGAAAAAAAGGTAAATCTAATAACGGTTAATTAAAGGATAATATTTAAACATTGTATACAAAATAATGTATTATTCTAACAACTCTTTATTAAATATCCATTCAGACAATGGCCCGTGTTTGGCAACCAGTTTATTCATCTTTGATATCTTTCTGGCTAATACATGTTCCCCTTCGTTTTGTTCTTGCAAAAATTCAGCAGTCAAATAATCGACGATCTGGAAAATGAAGTGATAATTACAATAAAATGCATATTTTATTTGGAATAAAAATTGGAATTCTTATATTTAAACAATGACACATCTTACATGAAAGTCGTTTTCGGACTTATCAGATGGATCTTCGCACTCTTTAATTACAGCCTTGATCTTTTTGGTGACATTCGCTTCAAGAATAAGAGCGTCTTTCAAAGCAGCTAAACCAGAATCCCACACAAGCTTCTTCGGTATAGTGCTACGGTTGATAAGCGAACCGACATCTTTCTCAAGTTCACCGCGCCACAACAGATATCCTATGAATTGTGTTGCATGCTGGCGTTCTTCATCTGCAGACTTGAAAAACATATTTGCGAAGCCGAGCTTATTGACGGTATCACGTGAAAAGTACGCCGCCATGGCTAGATATTGAACAGCCGCGTTGATTTCTTCTTGAACGTGGTTTCGTACTGCCATTACGCAGGGTCTTGTCATGTCGATCCACCCCTTCGGAATATCTGGTATCTCATGTTTACCTAGATATATTTTATATATTAAATGATATGCAGGAAGTAATGACTAGGGATTATAACATGAAAATAAATATAGACAAGACCAAAGTGATGATGTGTGACAAGACGGAATGCAAGCGAAAAATGAGGATATGAATAGGAGACGATAGAATAGAAGTATCAAACTTTTCTTATTTGGGATGTAGTATCACACAGGATAACCGAAGTAAGGTAGATATAAAATGTCGATAGCACAGGGTAGGAAGGCATTCATAGAATAGGAGCAGATTTTAAGGTCAAATATTGACTTGGGTATTAGAAAAAGATTACGTGTGGAGTGTAGCATTGTACGGATGTGGGGCGTGGACTATAGGTAAAAAAGAGATACGAAGAATAGAAGCATTCGAAATGTGGTGCTACAGGAGAATGATGAGGATTGGTTTGGGAGAAGAGAAGTATTTGGAGAGTATTACAGCACGGGAGAGATAGCCTAGTAGATCACATTCTTAGACACGGAGGTATTATGCAAGTAGTTGTAGAAGGTAAAATAGAGGGAAAGCAAGGGGTAGGTAGGCCTAGATTGGAGTATGAAGATCAGATAGTGGAGGACGAATAGCTATAGGGAGATGAAGAAATTAACTCAGGATAAATCGACAGATGGCGTGCTGTTTCCAACCAATCGTTAGGATTGACAACTATTTAACTGACTAATTAGACGATAGAAGCATAAAACAATTAGCGATTTTATTGTTAATTTTGTCTTTTTCATTTAGCTTCATTTGTGATTGATCGCCACATTGTAAATTGGTCATTTATAATGTATAGTATTATATTTGTGAAAAATTGTATTATATCATTTCTATAAAAAAGATTGCAGATTACTGTAATCATAGTGGAATTGATAGAACCTTCAAATTTACCGCGTATAGGCTATTCGAAAGTTTCAGATGATAAATGCGTACAAGCATTGATCATGTACAAGCATGGCCGTCAGTACGGAACGTGAACCATAATCATTAAATAAATGAATTACGTTCAAAATTAGATTAAACTTACATATTATAGAGAAAAATATATTATTTAGATTATATCCTAAAAAAATTCTATTTGAATTGCCATATATCCATACACAAGTTTTAGTTTAAATTAAGAGAATACGTAACATAAGCAAGGCAATACGCTTGACTTGGTATTTGATAATAAAAATGGTATCCGTACTAACATTACTGCATGTTTAAGTTTAAAATTCAAAAAAACATCAACATTAAGCGGCACTAGAAACATGTAAATATAATATATCTGTTTCGAGTCTTAGAAGTCAAAACAGAAATAACTACCACAATAATGTTACGAGTAAAAAATTAAATGTAAATATTTGCGGCAAATTAATTGAATATTTCCGATTAGATTTTTACCTTCCAGACTACACCGAAAGTGGTGTCAACTATGTCAGTTTAGTCATGTTTAAGGTCAAATAAAGATCGATGACATTGACAGATTGTGACTACATTGTAGCATAATATAGAATATCACCCAAATACCGTAACAAATAATTAAAAATTGTAAAATAAGTAAAAATTGTTACGGTATTTGGGTGATATTCTATATTATAATTTAACACCGTAGTAATAATTTTTAAAATACATTGTTGCAGTTTAATAAAAAATATTTTGATTTATAAACCACAAATATACAAAATCTAATAATAGTTTTGACATCCCTTTCGGTTTATTAATGGTAAATGTTTTCGTCTGTTGTAAGTAACACTTCTATGCAAGAATGATAGTATGCAAATAATAGATATTTTAATTAATATTCTGTAATTCTGTAATTCAACAACATGAATATAAAATAGCAAAAATGAAATGTAATAATCTAACTTACAATGCAAACCCCCCGAATGTTCTTCTGTTGCCTTCGTTGCTGTAACAACAGCTAATGCACAGAGCACAAAAACAACCCAATTCTGCATCATGGCTTCGATTTTTTTTAGCGAAAAACGGTTTAGTTTTTATCCAATTAGATTATTTAGAATAGAATGATAAATGATCTCTTTCTATACTTGCGATAATAGCTGAGCACTCGTTAGTCTGCCTTTACACACACTGGTGCAGAAGGTGACCAAACAACAAATACGTTTAAATTCGGAATTTACTTATTATTATCATTTTATTGCGCATAACATTTCCACTAGAATAGAACTTTAAAGATACCAAAGGGGGCAGCCTGTGTGTACGCAACCGCAGCTGGATCGTTCAGTCCCACTCTTTACAGACATATGCATGACTAAACAAATCTCTTTGTTTTCTGTATAACTGCGCCTGCGGTTTAAAGTCTCGTCTGCAAAATTGAACTCTGAACGACAGCTAAATTGTATATTTAAGAATTCCCTTCCACTGGCGTATGAGCTGTTTATATAACTACGCATTAAGTATAATTTACAAATTTTGTCCTGATATTGTTCATATTTTCATGATTACGCTGACGAGATGCCAGGTTAGTTAGTTCGTTCGCTTGACATTGCATACATCGTAATTAAACGATTTTTAAATATAATTACATTATTCGTTTTTACTTATTAGGGATCATGAAGATATTAGCTATTGCTTGCATTGTTACCGTTCTGGCTGCGGCCAGCGAAGCTGCTGATGATAGCTGCTACAAGGATGTTTTAGCGGCCTGCAACTCCAATCAAATAGGTATGTTTTATAATTACAAGGTTCGCTGGTAAATTTTATATAATTACGTTTGATCAGTTTCAAACAGCATAAAGTGTAACGCAACATACGGGTCTATAATGTCGATGCAAGGGGATTTACAATCGTACGCGAATGACTTCATTCAACGTTCTTTTGATTACCTGCTCATATCGACCCACTTCAAGAATTACGAGAAAAGCCGCGATGGTTTTGAAAAGTACTTCAAGTCGCTCTCTGATGAGAAATGGGAGTCTGCTAAAAACATTATTAAGTATGTGACAATGCGCGGCGGTGAGATGGATTTCACAATGAGGAGAAATTCTGAGAATGACGATTCCAACAAACAATACGATTCCAAGTACGAATTGTACGAGTTAGAAAGCCTCGCCAATGCCCTGGATTGGGAGAAAGGACTCGCCGAAACTGCTTTTCATATCCATAGGTAATAACATACGCAATTGTTTATATGAACTGACATTTTAATATCACATCGTGATTGAGTTTTCGATTACTCCCGATTTTTTCTGTCAGAATTTGTTGGTTATAATTGTATAGAATATCGCCCAAATACCGTAACTCGAAAGCATTTAAAAGCTTTTTTCTAATTTGCGTTTCTAATAGAGCTATTAACGAACCCAAATGAGTTCGTTTATAGCGAATTTGAGTTCGCTTATAGCATAGGGCAATTTACTGTTTCAATGTTGGTAGCTCTGCTTGCCAGTTATCAAACGTCAAACTACAATAGAAAGCAACAAATAGTTTGATTTAAGTTTCGTCCCTGAAATGTACAATTGTACGTCAAACTACAAAAGAAAGCAACATATAGGTTAATTAAAATTTATTTGACAATTTATTTCAAATGTTCCAAATGTGCCAATAGTTACTACCAACAGTCAAAAAATTCCCTAAATTTTTAAATTTCGATTTTTTATTTAAAAAGGGCATAAAAGATGCAAATTAGAAAAAATAGTATAAAAAATTCATTTCATAAGTCATTTATAACACTCGTTCTTTATAAAACGAGGTGCATAGCATCTCGTTTTCTACACTTGAACTCGTGCAATAAAACCTGCCTTATGAAACTGGTTCTTTAATATACTATTATATAAACATGATTTTTATTTATTTACCATTAGGGAAGCAACCCGACGCGTGGAATCCAACCACGATCCAAGCATTTCCCATTACATCGAGGAAGAATTTGTGGAGAAACAAGCCGAACCAATTAGAAAGTTAACTGGTTACATCACGGACTTGCGCAGTATATTAGCTAGCAATGACTTTAGCTTAGGTCTTCATTTCTTCGATGAAAATCTAGCTAAGATCATATAGACTTAGCTCGTCGTTTATTTTTTTATTGTAATGTTCCAATAATATTAGCCTTTATATTATGTATATAAAATAGTAATCTTTATGGTATCAATTTCATGTGATATGAGATATATTAATTCATAAAACTATAAATATTTAGTTCTGTTACAATGCATCCAATTTTTCATTTAATAAAAATATATATAAATTGAAATTGTTTTGCATGTTTGTGCCGTTGACATACTTTAGTGACACCAAGTGTTAAATATTTTATTATTTATTTCTTTCGTTTTCCTTTTAAACATGAACACGTTTTGCCACAATTTTACTTCCAACATTTCCCAATCAAAGTTGCTAGATATGAACAAACTTTGTGGCATTAACATATATTCTGTTTTAAGCCCTTTTGTGTATATTTTCAATGAGGGATTCCAGACGAGTTTTGAAAAATTGGAAGGTATGCTCTCATGTTTTTCACATTAACTCAAATAATTATAAACCATATATATTTAGACAATTTCGTGGATATTATGAGTCATAGTAAATATAAGACAATGACTTTCATGGATTATATATATTCCATGAAGAATTTTAACTATTTACTGGTGTACATTTTATTAGTAATCTGCGGAATCGTAGTACTGATATTTATAGGTAAAATAGATAAAAAATCTGCCATGCTCTTAATTTCATTATAATAAATATCTTTAGTAATGCCTGCTTTGTATACCTCCAAAGTCTGTTGTATTAGATCTTTGAATGGTTTACGCTACCAGACAATGTTTAACGTAGAACTATTAATACTGTTTATTACCGTGGGTATTTTGATGTATGTACAGAAATAATTTTATTCTTTACGTATGAATAGTACACTTAATTCTTGTTCTTAATGCTTTTTTAGTGTTGTAAACACGACCTATTGCATGCTAACTATCCGATTGAACGAGTTATTATTGAAAATTCCGCATATTATTCAAAATTTGGTTCAATTACACGAGAACGTTATAACAGAGTTGAAAGATCAAATGCAATGTGTATTTAATCATATAAAAAATCAGGAAGACATTATTATATCTGATTTGAGATTAATGCCTAACATGATTACAATAATAACAAATAATTTCTTTTTAGTGCGACTAAAAGAATTTATTGAAAATTTTAAAAATATTACTCTAAGCTCAGGTGTAGTATTAATTAATTAAAAAGCTAAAATAAAACCAGATATTAACAGTGAACATGTTATAAATAAATAATTTTAATGGTCAGTCTGACCATGCTATTACGAAATTAAGTCTTAATTTCGTAATAGCAAAACAATAATACATTGTTTCAATAAAATAATTCAGAAATTATGAGAACATGTATGTCTAAGGTTGATAAGATTACACAATATTGAAGTTTATATGTTCTGTTTTGCTGTTGCTGAGCAAATATAAATACAAAAATCAGTATTATGTTCCAGTACATTCGACGCTGGCGTCACATGGCAATGGAACATGGCCTGTGGAACATTTCCAACAGCACATGACTGTAAAAAACCACACGCTTACACCGTTGCTATTGGCTGATGCAACAACATACGATTCTGGAAATATCGATGACAAACAACTAGCAATTCTATATGGAAGAATTTTAAATAACTCGCTTGGAACATTATTCAAGGGCAACGAAGTGACTGTGGAACATGTCGTTAATAAAATCAAAAATACGACAAACTACAATAACATGATGCATAGTCTTATCTATTATTTTAGATCGACTGGTGTAAGAATAAATACTTATCACATTTACAATATAAATATATTTGTTGCCAAATATTTATATATATTTTTTAAGAAATAAGAAAACAAATATTAGCTCGTAATAAAATATGTTTCATATTATGTTCCAACAGTTGTAGACAGATTGCAATCACGAGTACAAATAAATGTATTTATAAAATTAATACATTTTAGAGATCATGGAAAATAATGAATGATAGCTGCTGCATGTTTCTTGATCGGCTTTTTTCCAAACAAGTTAAAATTTACGTGCAGACATTGGACACGCAATTACAAAAGTTTATAGATTTTCCATATCTTATTAAGTACGTCTGTTTGTGGTGTTTATTGAGCAAATACTACATTACATTATCATAAAATTGAAGTCTTATCGGTGACCCCGATCATCAACGATTGTTTGTTTTGTATTAAATATTTGTTATTCTACAGACAAATTTCTGTACTTATATGAATACTAATATATGCAAAGTATATCTGCATCAAAAAAAAATATTTTTAGAACTGAAAATATATATGGTAGGTTTTTCACATGGATGCTATTTTTGCCAAGTGCGCACTCGATTGTATATATTTTATTGCTTATACCGGGTTTATTAATTGCGTTGTGGGGTGTGCAGAAAACCTCCATTTCGAGAAAATTGCCTTTGATACTGCCAAATACAAAATGGCTACTGGTATGAACTTTAATTTGTTATTTTAAATAACTAAGCAAGAACAAAACAAAAACTATTGGGCAATTAACTATTTAACTGGGCAATCTATGAAATTTGAACCTAAAATCTAATTTCGTGTCATATGCATTGACAAATTACTATATATTATATATAATATATAGTAATTTGTTAGTTAAACAGTCCGCAATCCTAAAGATTGGTTGGAAACAGCACGCCATGCCGATCTATCCTGAGCTAATCCCTTCATCTCTCTATAGCTATTCATCTCAACGTCTTCAGCTATCTGACTCACATACTCCAATCTAGGCCTACCTACCCCTCTCTTTCCCTCCACTCTACCTTCTATGATCAATTGCATAATCCCCCCATGCCTAAGAATATGCCCTACTAATCTGTCTCTCCTACGCTGTAACACTCTCCAGATACTTCTCTTCTCCCCTACTAACTCTAGTACAGCTTCATTTGTTACTTTATCTTCCCAACCAATCCTCATCATCCTCCTATAACACCACATTTCGAATGCTTGTAATCTACGCTTCTCTTCCTTTCCTATAGTCCACGCCTCACACCCGTACAGTGCTACACTCCAAACATATACCTTCAGTAATCTTTTTCTAATACATAGTAATTTGTTAATTACTATATATTAGTTTATGTCATATGCCCTATCGTAATAATTCTAATACATTTTCAATTATATATATACACACACACATTTTCTAGCTTTAATCATATATTCAAATAAAAAAATATTTAAATTATTTTGAATTAAAACTAATATTAAAAATGTGTTCTCTTCTCATTCTCTATTTTTTTATGAAACAATTTATGTGCACCAATATTAAACAATAACCGACTATATATTCGTTTTGGAAAATGCTAAAATTAATGATTCAAGTTTAAAAATAATAAATTATAACAAAATTAAATTTATTTCTTGAAAAAATAGATGTATTAAAAATCGCATAAAAACACTTAAACACGAATAAACATTGTTAAAACAACTTATTATAGACTACTATATTATAGAGTAGGTATACATATATAATTAAATACACCGCTTCATGAAATTTTAAATGTCTTGAAAATTTTAAGTTTGAATATTTTGTATAGTTGAAAATTTGATTTCTCGACAAATTTAAACAAATGTTTTAGAGCATTTAGCTTCAAGCACTATATTTTAATGATGATATTTCAATTTTTGAACGAAAGATAAAAATTTCGTTTTGATATACATTCTTTTAAAAACAATCGGCTAGTTTTCTTTTGTTTTAATTCTTTGATTAGTAATAAATTGTTGTAATGTAACTTTAGAACTAATATAGCATAGTTTTTTTTATATCGTAAACGGTAGTATAAAAAAAAACTTAAATTTTTTTTTTATTCATTTGTTTTAACAGATAAGGTAATTACGAAATATAAATACTATATTTTTATACTGTTCAATTAAAAAAATAAATTATTTTATAGGTAATTTTCCCCGAGATTTATTCACTTTTTGAGAATCTACAAGTATACATATCGTTTTTGAGAGTATAACGAGTGTAATGTATAATGAACATAATTTAATAAAAAAGAGAAAAATAAAATTTCATAATTGCAAGAGATCTTGTCATCTTAAGGCAAAACAGCAAGTCAAAATTAATATCAAATCCATTTTATGTGTGGAATCAGTTGCAAATTTAATCGTGTGATCTTCTCATTTATTTATGTAAGAACCTTTTGATACAAGGGTTTATAGGGTCTAGTAGAACAAAATAGGATTTAATCCGATTTAGCATTCGATAAATTAAGAAATTTGCAACAGTTTTAATAAGCAAATTGGATTTTATAAAAAAATTAAGTTGCTCAATTTATCCCAAAGCAGTTGATGTATTAAAATTTCTGTATACGTTACAAAATAAATCACTTCCGTTAAAATTAATATTTTAATATTCCATATTACTGTTAGTTTTCCTTTTAATTTTATCAAATTTATATATTTGTTTCTTGTAGATTTCAATATATTTCGGAGTACTATTTCTTTGGTACAGTCTACTATTAAGTGGAGGATTATATTTAGCGTATATAATTATAACAACACTGTGCAAGTCAATTGAAGATGAACGAATTATTACGGAATACATGGATAATGTAATATTTTGCATTCTAGAATATGTTACAAAAATATAAATTTGCTTCAAAGTCAAAACGATTTTTAGTTTTTCAAAAAATCGTTGAATGAATTCAGAAATTTAGAAAACGGAACTGTATCTATTATCGATATTATGAGAAGATGTAAGAAAAACGAATCTTTATTTGAAGGGTTTTACACATGGGTGATAATTTTATTAAAAATTGAAATGTATTATCAAATTAATTTTAAATTTCATTTATCATAGAATTCCACAAATTCTCGGACACTTTGGAAAATATTTTATGAATTTGGAAATTTTATTGAACAAGAAATTCAGAAATATTACGATGATTTGACTATTCCTACCGATTTGCGAAATTCATTAAATTTGGAGATTTTACCTAACGAGTACCGTAATATATCAGAGACCTTCAAAAAATCACTCCCCTTGAATTCTCAAGTAAGCTATTACTATTTGTGTTACTCACGTAGTGAAAACATAATCGATTCAACAGTAAGGCAAATAATAGTAATTTGTAGACATTTTTTATAACAAACTTTGTAATCCAATAAAATCTAGAACACGTCTTTCAATTTAATTAGAAATATTGGACTTCGTCAATATATCGTAATCACGTACTTAAGAATAGATTGTACGTGTTTTAATTATATACTAATTCCACTGGAAATCAAAACGGTAAACATTTAAGATGTAAAACAATAGTCAAGTCATTTTTATATAATATTATTCTCTATTGATTAGTTTTTTACAAACATTGTAATTTATACCACATACACATTAATATTACAACTAATTGAAGTGGAATTTCTGCCTGACAACAATCGATTAAATTGTACTCGTGTCTTTCGTTACAAATTTATAATTGTGTAATTCGTATTAAAAAAAAAACATCTTATAATGATATCAAATCAAATATATCAATAAATATTTAGACACAGCAGTCTTGTAATTTTATATACAAATGCTTTATTACTCCCCCTCAATTATATTAACTTCTTATTTATTAGACAATTTTCAGGATGCAATTTTAAATGATACACATTTCACCAATCTAATTTAGATATCTTTTGACGACGCATTATATAAGAAATTCAACAGAATACTAGAATCTAGAGAACAATTGCAGTACTCTATACCGAAAACATTGAAAAACATCGGAAAATGCTGGCCTCTTAACTTGATATACGCAGAAATAGAGTGCTTGTTGTGTAGGTGTTTACTGCCATTTATGGTAAAAATTACAGAACGTAGTTTATATAAAAATAAAATCAGAAACGTTGCAGGCGGAAATATGGTTCTCCATTGCTACGCTCGTCGTTGCCATGAGTCTGTCGTTAATTTTTGCGTGCAGAATGGTTGCGTATGCCAAAGGAACATCCGGTACTTATTTCCTACATATCTCCAAATTATATAATAATATAGTCCTCAAAATTCTTACTATTCAAAATGTGCAATATACATTGAAAATGAACTCCTTCTGTACAATGAATAATTGTATATAACATCATTATACAAAGCATTCAAAATTTAAAGGCTAGGTGTTTCGAACGGTAATCCTCATTTTCAAATTGCACAAGAATCAGACAAATAATATTGATGACAGAACAATTAATAGCAAAACTATAGGAATATACGATATGTATCGATTAATTAAGAACTTTTCATTTGATTACTTCAGCCGAATTTTTCTATAAATCTATAATAGGAATCAAATTTAAATAATAAATACAAAACGTAAAATTAATTTTTATAGGCAAGAGATATAAGGCCTCAATCGACAAAATTATGTTCCTTTTATTTGTTTTTATTTAATCGAATTTGAAATGCGCGTATAGTTTATAAATGGTTTACAAATAGAGTATCATCGCGTTTTAAAATGAATAAAATCAGTTAAAAAGAATTGTAATTTAAATTTTATAACAAACATTATAGTGCATTGACTTTAATTACAATTATTGTGCAATTATATTAACTTACCATTTCACTTTATATTTACCAGTGACTGAATGACTAAACATATAAATCCTTTAAAGCATACAATTTATTATGGTAAAATTGACGATAATTACTTTGAAATAGGAAATATATAAATTATTTTAGCTACTCGTTTATTATAAAATAAACGTTCTATTTTTAATTGAATCGTTTAAATTGAATGGTTTGATAAACAACTAATACGATATACTTGATTAAACTCAAAATTATACAATTGAATTTTCACAGAAAAGTATCGTGAAATAAAGGATGTAGCTTCGAGACGATATTCCAGCAAAACTGCAAAGTTTCATATAAAGTATCCAGATGGCAACAAGGAATAAACCAGCTGTTTACATTTATTTTTAGTAATGAAATATTGTTCAATAAAAATGAGTACTCGAAAGTACGTGTCATGTTATAAAGAAAGAACAATATACTACTTTGAGGTATAACAAATACATTTATTATACGTCACATAGTTATTCTTATGTTGGAATGCAAATATTATAGTTCGATAGTGTTTCACAAATTAGTAGAATAATGCTACTGTAGACTGTGTATTCAAAGCCAGATAGTGATACTATAATATGTTAAAACAAGATAAATAAAAGCTAAATTGAACGGGTGAAAGTACGTCAATGAGGAGTTAGAATCCTTGCTGATACTGCTTACTGTCCATTTTCGTTTGAAGAAGTTCTAATTGCCGCTTGGCTTCACATTGTGGGAAATTCTGCAGGTCGTAGTATTGTGGCGCAATTTTCAATAACCAATCGGCTGCAAAGAAAAATATATTAGAATTATTCAATACTACGCATTGTGCAAATAAAGGGTTAAAACAGTTTGTTGTAATGAAAGTGAACCCAGTATCAAATTTGCGTTATGTTTCAGGCGCATCTTTGAATTTCTTTTGATGACAAAAACATATAAGTAAAAATTCAAATAAACCGTCATGAAGCAATTCCAAGCTTTTTCATTGCTTTACAGATTTGAATATTTGGGAATATCCCAATATTTTATATTTATTTCCCAATATTTGGGAATTGATATGGATGGAGTTAACCAAGTGGATGGAGTTAACCATCTAAAGAATGTAAAAATTTAGAGCGGGGTAATATCAGATTATTTTTAATTTGAAAAGGACCACAAAGGCTCTACGTATACAGGTAAATTAGGTAAATTATTTGATTTAACCGTCACAAATCAGACGCTTCAATCATACTTGTAAATGTGTAACAACGAAACTATAATCATCTAATAAATGATATATCGTGATACAAGTAATATTCATTTATTCTCTAAATTAGGTAAATTGTATTTTATATTATATATTTTCTATAGTGTCAAAAGTGTGTGTTGACATGTAAGCTCAGGTTAACTATAATTACAAAAAACTTTCCATTAGTATATGCCTTGCGGAAGTATAGGCGCAATATGTTTCTTTGTAAAAATGCTTACGTTTAATATCGGTAACTGTTCGGATGTAATTCTTGGTGGTGAGCACGAACTCGTTGTATAGCACCCATTCGGGTTTGTGGTCCAGACACGTGGATGGATGCAGCTGGACATTTTGATTATCCTTGATGGTAAGATAATGGCCGGTCCTCTCCAGATGCGCCACCTGCATGAAGAATCCATTGACTAGGGCCTTGCGGATGTTCAGGTAATAGTCTTTGGAGGTGAAGTCCGTAGAGGTACGGCGCAGGTTGAAGCGTTCCATGATGCGCCACAGTTGCTGGCGCACGTTATCAGCTGACTTGAGCGATCGATAGTTCACGAAGTTGTCGTAGCACCATTGTGGCTCCTCGCCGTTCTGCTTGAACGCATGGTATACGTTGAGTAGGGTGAGATGATCGCCGTCGATGTGGGCGAACCGCATTTTGGCATCATCGGCTGCCTTCTTCGCCTCGTTCGGACGGACGAAACACTGCGGGACTAGAGACATGGAAGGGGGCGGCGGCGGGACACGCACATTAGGCGGCCCCACGCGCGCCTTTCAGTACCCACAGTTCGAGCAGAGTGGGCAGAGCCACGCTACCCACTAATACTATATACATATACCTCTATAGCATACGTACCTGCTGCCTTTTAACACCTTCTGTATAGAAGATCTTACTTTCTGATCGATCTCGTAGTCTCGAACGATTACAATTTTCTCATAATTACCCCATTAATACTTCATAAAGTACTGAGTATATTCTAAGATTTTACACGAATTTACATTTAATTTGCATTTTTTATAAAGCGAAAATTGCTCAGCTCATGTTTGAGATAAATACTGCATCAAAATATAAAAAACTGAAGGTTGATTAGAGTTAGAACTTATGTAAAATTTTGCAAACCATTAGAGTGACGTTCATGAACGATTTACTGTTTCGTATTATATTGTATAATAACTTCCTTTATAAAAGACAGTTTCAAATATTTACGAAAGTATGAAAAACCTTATTTGGACGAAATTGAGCATATCTTGATTAGTTGTGAATCTGGATGATTTTGTATGTTTTTAGTCCTCTACCGTTAATAAGTTTATTTTCAGAACTAAAAATATTTTTTTGTCGTGAAAAATTCATTTTTAATCCCCGAAGCTCGAAAATGTCTAAAATGGCCGTTTTCTTTGAAGGTGATCGATTTAGGATGTTTTTATACAATAATTCAGTTGTCTTGCAATATAGTTTGTTTGAATGTATGAACACTTTCTCTATCAACGGATTTCCGAAGATATCCAAAAGGCATCAGAGATGTGTGGATACAAGAATAAATGAATGTGTATAAATCAAAAAAGTAAAATAAGTAAAAAAAAGTAAAAGTATCATATAAGTAAAAAAAGAGATAAAAAATTATTAAAAAAGTATATTATGCAATGAGAGAAGAGGGAATTTACTATGAATTTAAAATACAGAGATTTTAATAAGTGAAGAATGTGAAGGAAAAACTACATCGATATATTTATCGATACTTAACAAGCATTTACAGCGCGTTTATGGAGTTCCAATGAGGACGAAATGGTCAAGAATATTTACGTAATTTACTCTATATATTTGCAGGGCATATAAGTTTAAGATTCATAAACAAAATTTCCAAGCTACTCAATTTTCAACAATATTTTCAAGACGTTTTAATCTGTTCTGTTCGGAGTCTTCATAGTGTGCTACAAGTACTTTTGAAATTGACAAACGAACTAAGTATACTCGTAAACCGGTAATAAACTCAGTAGATTATAGAAGTATTATAGATTTCGTCCAATGAATAAAGTATATCGAATTTAATTGTCACTTTTTGCACGGAGGATGTAATATTTACATTTGCGTTTTTGGAATTAATTGGAAAACCGATTAAATACATAGCACGAGCAGAAATATTGGATAAATAATCTATTTTCGCTGGGATTAAAACAAGCAATCTACGGATTTATTAAAGTGGCCGAGTGGCCAGGATATTTCCCAGTTTCCGAGTTTACAATACATATTCAGATTAAGTTAATTGTATTCTATTTTTGGATTCTATAATTTAATGCCGTATATATATTTAATAGGCTTAAGATGAAAGTGCACTAACTTAGTAAAAATTAATTTTGAAGGAAGATTTATAACAAAAATTTATAATTTATATAGCACTCTTGGCAAGATATTAAACTATTTTATGCTATACTTAGATATATTTTTGATTTAGATTGTTTTGTTCTGAAAAAATAATGTACAAATATACATTTTCTAATGGCATTGAATTGCTACATATATATTTCTAAATAAAGTGATATGTAACTTCACATAAATAAAAAATATTTTAACTTTTTCTCAATGTAGTTTTGATTTTATACTCTTTGAATTTAAAGTTCAATGAAATAAAATTCAAATATATCTTAAATTTTGTATATATTTATGTAAATTATTCAAAGTAGTATAGTCATCTTGTAAATCCGACTCTATTATAAGAAATACCAACAGAACATAAGGACAGAAGAAGACATATGTCACATTTGACGTTTACAGCTATATAAATTCGATTATGTTAGGTAATATTCGTTTCACTCTACAATCTAAGTCATATAGATTCTTACTATCGAATAAAGAACTAATATGGCATTAAAAAGTATTAATTATGTCCAATGTAAACGCAGACAATAAATTATACACACACACACACACACACACACACATAAATAAGATAGCGTTAAAAGTGGAATATATGGAATTGGGGGGGCATTATATGATACTTGGAAGACTATAGAAATTATTGCAGAAACACTACCCACTTAAGTAACAATTAAATTCGATATAGTTTGAGCTTGTATATATCGATATTGCAGGAAACTGCACTCACCTGAGAGCATTGCCGTTACACTGAGGATCTCATTGCTGCAGTTGTGACCACAACTGGCAATTAACATCTTGGCTAACTGTGGGTCGAGTGGAAATTCAGCCATCACAGCGCCGAGGTCCGTTAGATTTCCATCGTCATCTAAAGCGGCCAGATAGTTGAGCAACTCTAAAGCACGCATCAACGTCTCAGGAGCTGGTGGGTCCATAAAGTCAAAGTGGACCAAATCGTCAATACCTGCAGAGACCATCACGTTATATTTAGTTCAAATGCGATTTGATATTTCGTTTGTTGCAGCGGAAAGCGAATCATGTAATATAAAGTTTATATTGACATATTTGAAATACTGTTTTCTCTAATATATTTATAACCCAACACTAAATGCAAAACTTTCCAGATTTTAAATCGGAATATGAAAGCTATTTTTAAAATGCGTCTTTGTTTGTTGAATCTAATTGTAGTTTTTAATTATATTAGTATTACAATTAAAATATTATAAGAATATTGAAATTTAATTCTTATTCTAATATTTCATAGTCTTTTTACTTTCTAATGATTCCAATTATTATTTTCACAGAATAAATTAATTGAATTATCCAATCTTAAACTCTTCATTATTATCACTACATTATTCCATAAATCTATTTACAGCAACTAGAGCAATTCTCTAATTACTGCATGGTCTTTCCCCATTATGTTACCCCATTTAACGATTAAATATAATATGATTTTGTTAAGATTATTAATAATAATTTGGGACACATAATATCCAAGTACGAATAATAAATACATTAATCACTTTAAAAAAACTAATTTTTAGAAACCTTTAAAACTGAAGAGTTCCTAAGAACTCTTCAGAATAATTCAGAGTAATTCGAAAATATAGATCATCTCACATTAAAAATTAATTGTTTTCTTTTGATAAGTAATTTTTAAAATAACGTAGAACTGTATTGCACTTTTGTGAATCTATCTGTAACTTTTCTCTATCCTCTACAATTTAAACAATGTTTAAGTGGGCCGTTGCAAAAAAAGTCAATAAAAATTTACGATTTCTAACTACTCTTGGTCTTATATTTGATGTAGAATCGTAGAAACAAAATCGCATTTATCAACTTCTGAAACAACAAATTCTATTATAAATATAATGCAATAATGTAAATGTGTCACCCAGCCGTTCTAAATATTCCAACTTATATTATTTACTATTAAGAGTTTTTCCGATGGTGTGTTTTAGGCAAAGTCTAAAACTATAAAAAATACAAAAAGCTCAATTTGATAACGTTAAAAAACGTAACTAACATAGCTAATACCATTTAAAAAATTACCACTACGGTGTTCAATTATAGTATAGAATAATGCTTATGGTATTCGGGTGATATTCTATACTATAGCTAATACCGTTAGAATCACTAATGTTTTTTAAATAAAAATATACCATGTTTCTTATGTAACATTAACATGGCACATCCCTTTGGAAAAAAAATCATATCATATTTTGGGATGTATTCATTTATACCATACATTAATTTTTAATTCAACGAAAATATTAACGAATGTGTTAAAAAGCCGATGAAATATATATATATTTTTTTTTAGTTTATCTCCCAAATTATACCAATAAAATGAAGGTGCCACCTACGAACAAGTGTGAATTTATTTAGTTACGTTTCTATTACTTTAACAGAGGAAACTAGACTTGGAAAAAAGAAATAATTATTGACGTAAAAATAATGTACATGAAGAATCATTCAAATTTAAGGAACGCTAGTTGAAATTGCCCTAATATACTTTTCTATTACTCATGTCGTGATTAGCGATAGAGCATTCTTCCTATAACGGAATCAAATATATTGCATACATTTTAATTATAGCATCAAATGTAATATTACAAGATGGTAAGTTTGAGGAATAATTATAACATTTATTTCAACACTTCATATTGATGCTATTTAATTTGGATTATTTTCGAAATATAATTTAATTCCAACTTCGATATAGTTCTCAATTGCAATACATACCTAGTTTTTTCAATTGCAACACGACCGAGCCCAAGTTGGACCTCAGGATCTCCGGGTAGGTATTATCTTGCATCTCCACTTTGTACGCCTTCTCCGTGTATAGACGAAAACATTTGCCCGGACGTGTACGTCCGGCACGGCCTGCCCGCTGTTGTGCACTCGCCTTCGAGATGGGCGACACAAGTAGAGACTCGACACGGATTCGTGGATTGTACACCTTCTGCTTGGCAAAACCCGGGTCGATCACGAATACTACGCCGTCGATGGTGAGAGACGTTTCTGCTATGTTCGTTGATACTACGACTTTGCGGCCGATCGCACCATTCGCCTAACGGACATTAAACAATATTTTAATTATATACGCACGCATCGTTTGATCATTTGTTTGGGGCACATGCGGCACATGGCCTAGACTTTTCTGGCTACAGCGGCGCGACATAAGAATTCTCGCAAATCTTAATTATAGAGAGGACTGTAGATAGAAATTTGTGAACTGAAAATACTAACATTCCCCTGTATATACCTATTAGAAATAGCTTATAAATATACAGTATATCAATCACGATTCGTGACACAGGTATTTTATTTAGTTTTATCTTGTGCTACTGAAGATGGGCGCATAGTGCTTGAAATGTACATCTAGCTACTTAATGCTTGTTACGGTATTTGGGTGATATTCTATATTATAGCTACTATATTCCTTTAAGGTTATGTAGCCAAATATCGAACCTTGTTTGGTGGCGCTTCCTCAAATATCCTCTGTTGCAAATTTGGCGGTAAGGTACTGTAGAGTGGAATACATTTCAATTCTCCAACTTCTGGTCCTAAGCTATCTACTTCCCGTTTGATCCTCTTACACGCAACCTCGATCTCCTCCTGACCGGTAAGGAAGAGCAATATATCACCCAACACCTCCTCACACATGTGGATCTGTATGACGGTCCGGATGGCAGCCTCCAGGTAGTCCCGCTCCGGTTCTGGCGTATAGAAGATCTCCACAGGATGTGTGCGGCCCGGTATGTTCATTAATGGCGCATTGTCAAAATACAGTTGAAACTTGCCGGCGTCCAGTGTGGCGGACATGATGACGAGCTTGAGGTCTGTGCGTTGTTTCACGACCTCCTTCAGTACGCCCATAAGAATGTCGGTGGCGAGTGTTCGTTCGTGAGCTTCGTCGAGGAGAATGCATTGGTATGCTTCTAGCATTGGATCACTCATTCCTTCCCGTAGTAACATACCTGTAGGAGAAATAGATTATTATCAGTAGATTAGATTGGGATTTATATGAATGGATTATATTTCAAGGAATAATTAAAAAATGATATTAGTAAGCAAGAGGTATTTGCAATTGGGAGCTATGCTTAAGGAAATCTCTGTGAGCTACACAAAGTAACTAGGTAGTTAATAAAGTTTACGTGATTTGGTGATTTCTTAATATAATGAAAACATATATAAAGTATAAACCGTTGTTTTATTGAAGCGACGATATACATATTATTTCATATCAAGAGAATAAAATATATCAATTTTATTTCGCAATGATATGAACTCAAATATTGACTTAGGTATTTGAAAGAGAATTTTAAAGGCAACAATAGGAAATGAAGAGAAACGTACAATAGAAGCATTTGTAATGTCGTTCCTATAGGATGATAAGGATTGGGTGGGCAGATATTGACAAATGATGCCGTGCTATACAATTAGAGAGTAAAATGGAAGCATTTGGAAGGTATTACAGCGAAAGGAAAGGGTAAATAGACACATATGTAAGTCAGATAATGCAGGATTTATAATGAATAGCTATAGTAAATTAAAGGAGTTAGCTCAGAATAGATGAGCGCGCTGCGCTGTTTTCAATCAAAATCAGGGATTGAGGACTATCTGATAACTTCTTATTTTAATTTTATTTGTGTTTGTGGAAACTACGTCAACAGGATATAATCCCAATTACAGAGTGTGGTTATAGAGGATATTAGGAACATATGAGAAGGGTGGGAAGCCTGTTACCACAGCGGTTCGCTATTCCGATAAAGCTTAGTTAATTGTATCCCAACTAAGAATGGTACCGACAGGATAGGTGGCGCTGAGCTACGGTCACCATCCAAGCACTGACCTAGCGAGACGTTGCTTAACTCTTGTTATCGACGCTCAATGCATTACCCGCATAGGCTACTCGGCGCGTATTATGCATTTAACATTTGATCACATTACATAAATGACTTTGAATTAATTTGTAAATAGGTTTCGTTGTCTATTCGTATTCAAGAAATAAGATAAAGATCAGAAATAAATGAAGTTACATATGTCATCTGTAGTAAATCATTAAATCATATCAGATGTCCTCTAAATTTAAGCTCCATTGGCGCAACTACATTGATTTCAAGGCATTTCGTTTCAATTAACTCATATAGGATATAATATATAAATTTGTAACAATTTTAAACAATAGTATAAGATTAAAATTAAATATTAATGTGCGAATGTGTTGTCTTATTTCAGAGTTATTTACTTCTGATATTTTTTACCCTTTGTACGAAAGGTATTTATAACTAGATGGGTATTTTATGCCAGATCTGCCAAAGTAAAAAAAAATACTAACAGGAATCAACAGGCCTGGTTTTATTGTTTTTCTTCGTGTTTCCGTTCTTGTTTATCCTAATTTATTCCTGCAGCAGTGTTACTTTAAGAACTCTCTGGGCTACCCGTGGCAAGCCGACCACAAAACCCGCATTCTCTGAAGTAGACAAGCAATTCCGCTTTAATCTACCAACAATTTAAATGTATTTTTACTTACCATCTGTCATATACTTGAGCACCGTTTTCGCCGATGAACAATCCTCAAACCGAATACTATAGCCCACTTCCTGTCCCAGACCGACGTCCATCTCTTCGCTCACTCGCTGCGCCACGGACATTGCGGCCACTCGCCTCGGTTGCGTACAGCAAACACCCCTGGTACCCACGGTCCGAGCGTACTCACTGCACCATTGCGGTATTTGCGTTGTTTTACCTGAGCCCGTCTCACCAACAAGCACGATGCACTGATGATCGGTTAGCAGCCGCATAAAGTCCGCGCGATATTCGAATACGGGCAAAACGATGCGCTTGCGATACAACTCGTGGTACTTGGGTGTAAATGGTAATCTGGTGAGGGGGTTTGTATGGGCATTGTTTATGGTAGCTGATGTGGAGGGCGTGGAAATGGCGGTACTGATTCCACGTTCTTCGCTGTAAGTAATATTGAACACGTTATAACTTTCGGCAATAAATCAATGATCTGCTACGATTTCGTAACGAAATTACCAAATATGCAATACAGATTGAAGTTACTATACTGTAAAAATTCAAACACGTTCAGATACTACAGTTGATTGCAATTTATTATATGTTCCTATATATGATGGACTAGTGCAGAGAACGCTTTGTATTTGTAATGTATTTCATTATTTGTATTTAAAGCTTGCCTACAGACAAGAGTGTCTCATATATTCTCATGTTTCTATACAAATCGTACATAGTTGAATCATTCTGTATTTAAAGAATGATTAATAAAAATACAGTTTTTAGACTATACCTTCTTCCTTCATTCTTTTAATTAGAAAATACTTTTTACGACACAAAAACTCTATTATAACGAATTTTCATTGTAAATGGAGCATGTATAAGCTTTTGCATTTATTTAGAATCAATGTTTATTACTGGAGAAGCGGAACTTTAGAAGAATTGAATTTCCGTTTATATATTTCTTCGCAACTTTAAATTAGGAAATGGTTTAAATTTATTTATTAGCTTTATATTATTTAACTACCCCAATCCTCAAAGGGTCTTATAAGAGGCGAACTTGAATCTAACATTGGAACTAGTAAGCAAACGATATTTATGGTTTATTGCTCTATATTTTGCGCAAATGGAACTGAGCAAAGTAAAGAAGTTTCTTCGAGGAAACGCTGAATCATACTTCCATAAATTTCTCTCACTGACGAATTTCAGTTAATCTAAACAACGTTATTAGAAATCATTAGAAATTATTTATAAGCAATGGTGAAAAGCATTTTAGATATGCTAACCAATTTTTTCCAAAACCATTTCACTTTATTGACAATATTAATGACTACTTACCGTTTCTTCTTTATGAAAGGATCCACAACTTCAATACGCCGCTTGGACATGTTTGCTGTGTGACTAGGTCCGTTTGTTCCTTGGTCAAATCTCTTTTAAAGTTATATAATATGATGCAACGAGTAAATTAAATGTAAGCAAAGCAGCAATAACCATTAAACTAACAAATTAATGGTTGCATTTTAGGTTTTAACTACACGCATAATATTTTTACAAATTAACCTACAAATCACAATAACAATAGTATTTCTCCTCGCACTCGGAACTATTTACAGCGCCAGCCGTGGAGATTTTCAAGAACTATAGCGAGAATAAGCGAATTTTTCCGAAGGTATGATATATAAAAAGGCGCGATATTTAAGTTTTGTTCACTTTAAAGCGCTTTCTAAAAATTGTTAATTATATAGGTTTTGTAAGATTTGAGGAAGTGTACAATGGTTAATATGGGAGACCTGGGACTATGAATAGAAAGAGGTTGTTTTATATTTTATTTACGATTTTTCATAAAAAAAATGGGCTTATAAGCGATGATAATATGTAACACTAATGCATGGTCTAACTGATACAGATTATACATAAATATTTAATAACATAATTATGGAAATTATGTATAAACTTACTAATACACACTTTAACAAACTTCAAAATGTTTGATGATTCTTATACCTATAGAGATAAATTATGCATATCTAACTATATAACAAGATAATACTTTATTTTTATTATAAACAGATGCGCGATCGCATCAATTCTTAATAAATTTTGATGCGTCCTTGCGCAGATGCGGTAGCGTTACGTTATGGGGTTCTTTTTCATTCAATTAACTTTTCTCCTGATCGCTTTCTTTGTCGTGCCGATTCTGGTTAATATTAATATTCTACGTTTAAAACATACTGAATTAATTAATCATGTATATCGATAATAATTATAGTTATATTATAATATATACAGATGCTTGGATTATAAAATTTGGACTTTGAACTCGTATTTATAATCATTTATTTTAAAAGTAGACAAGCTATGGCTATAGAGAACACAAATATTTTTGAAGAGCATTTTGGAGACGCGTGGATAAAATTAAGAGTCACCTAAGAAGAGGGTGGACGTTACTATATTTTTCAATCTATGATTAATAATGTCGCTACAATAATTGGTTTTGATTGCCTGTTATCGCACAGCAAAAAAGTTTACATTTTTGGACCACCCAGTTTTATTTAATATCTACGGAAATTGGTAAAGATAAAAGAGAAACATGGATGATACCAAGAAAATACCACACGTAGATTTGTTTCAAATGAATATTACGAATATTTGATTTTAATATTGGACGCGTTTGAATTCGCTTCAAATATATTTTTCTAGAAAGTTATTGAATGAACAAATTATAGAGTTTTATATTATTGTTTCCTTTACCATAAATGTAAGAAAATCGGCAGTGATATTCAAAATTTCAGAAGGAACGCTAAAGTGATCAATAAAAAATATAAGGGAAGTGTTTCAAATATCGCATTTTTTCTTCTGACGCTCTATCATTTGTCGTAAATTTGTTAATAAGTACTGGTCTAGTGAAATTAATTATACTTATGTACAAAGTAGATAATGTTGTTCAATGTATATTTTTATGTACCATTATGAATGAAAAAAAAAGATATTTTAATTTTTCGATTTAAGAATTTTCACGCTACTTATAATATAGAATATCACCCAAATACCGTAACAAGCATTAAGTAGCTAGATGTACATTTCAAGCGCTATGCGCCCATCATCAGCACAAGATAAAGACTAAATAATGTTGACTTATTTATTTGATAGTATATCAATCACGATTCGTGACAAAGGTATTTTATTTAGTTTTGCATTATTAGGTATTAATGGATGTGCATTTCGGAGGCTATTCAGAGGTATCTTTATTCGTTCTATTATTGTGCTACTGAAGATGGGCGCATAGCGCTTGAAATGTACATCTAGCTACTTAATGCTTGTTACGGTATTTGGGTGATATTCTATATTATAATTTAACACTGTAGTGATAATTTTTAAAATTCACACTACTTGATAAAAATACATATATAATAAATTGTTTAATAATATACATCATAAAAATGATTGTGAAAGTAAAGAGTCAATTTATTTTGGAACTTTTCGAAGAACAACGAGACAATTTTGATCGTTTCCCTTCAAAAACAATGAATAAAGTTGCGAAATTCCTACCTATATAATTTTATATAATGCACAAGATGCGTTGTGGGTTAAGAATGAATCGGTAAAGTAACGTGTAATCGATTGCTAAGTTACGTGTAAATTCAATCGAGTTAAATATTCTGGTATTGTGTTCACTATATGCTCGTATCACAGGAATAAATATATACGTTATATTCTTTTATGTATATGCATTTTAAGACAAGCGTACATAGCGAAATTATCAAGTTTAGCTGATACGGATGATCGCTACCTACGCGAAAAGCGGCGTCCTGACGTTGTGGGGGCAATTAATCATAATTACATTTGTTTATTGTTCTCAGATCGAATTATATTTTATAGAGGGGTACATTCGATAAGAAAAAGCATCCTTAATATCTTTTAGGATGCAAAGAAATCATTTGATTATATTTAAAATGATATAATTATACTTTTATGAAGTTTGAATTGAACACATTACAGTTATATAGCCTGATTTGAATAGAAATGTTGACTTAAATTCTGATAGTGGGATATTATGCTCATGAGCTATAAATATGCATATTATCAATAAGACGTTCTTGTACGTTAATATGGTAAACTAGTAATGTTTGAAAGTGGTATCTAAGAATGCGTTTAGATGCTAAGATAATTTGCGCAAACGTTTGCACAAATTGATTAATTTTGTATCGTTTAGTTTTACTATGGCAACACATTTAGTTAAAAAAACACCTATAAGAATTATTAGCGATATGAAAAGAGGAGCTTATATTAAAAAATTAACACTATTTTATAAGGAATCATATTGCGCACAAGTGCAATATATGAAGTTGCGCGAATCTGAAAGCTTAAAAACACAATATATTTCAGGTTGGTTAGTGCTAACTGAAGAGTTTGCATAAATTATTTGAGCGCCTAAACGCTGCTCTATAACGAGTCAGATGAGAGTGATCAACATATTTAAAGATTAGGCCGCTTATATAAACATCATAATTACTGTTTGTAAGACAATAGAATGAAACTGCGCGTTATGCTGTTGCTTCAAGTATTAATCTCTCTAAACAATAAAGAAACTTTTTTCGATATTTACCACGCAGGTTAATTTGGATCATTTTGTTTCACGGTACACCTAATCAACACTGTTATAGTATGGTTCGTACATTTAAGTTTATTTTAAAGCACTTTAGGGAAGAATTATACATTTTAAATCTTTTTAAAATTACAATCGCAAACACAATAAATATTGTACAATTGAAAAACACAATATTTATCCTTTTGTTCACAACTTGATATAATGATTATAATGTATACAAATTACATTTAGGTGAAAAATATTATTTATAATAACGATATATTGAACAAATATGTATACAAGTGTTTCATATGTACAAACAATTTATTGTAAATTTACTATTACATCATAATAATCTTCCGAAGAACTTAATACTAAATTTTCGAAGGATATTGCATTACAGGACTTTTAAAACTAAATATGTTTCTTTTGTAATGGCAGTAGTATTAAAATCTAAGTATTCATAATTCATATTCAATATTTAGTGTGAATATAATATTATTACAGTTAATAATGTGAAATGAACATGTTTTGTTTGTCAATATTTATTTTATTTTTTTGCGGTTAAATTACGAGGCATGATCGAAAGGAAATAATGGCGATTTTATAAATTACATTACGAGGTATAGGATAGTGTCAGTTAGGAAGGAGTTATTTTTAATATGTTAAATTTGTGGGCAATATCTTTCAAAATTAATTACTATGTTACGTATCAATACTATTTAGTGTATCAAATACCTACAATGAAAAAAGTTCTTTTGAAAGATGTTGCGATTCTTGTTGAGTTTAGCTATTCGAAAGCTATATTTATTTGTACAAGGTACACAATATATCGCGATTTTGCCTCATATACCGTACGAAATCGATTTTACATTATGGTAATATGTACACATTGTTTATTGTAGTCCTAAAATTTGGGAGTACTCAAAACGTTCATACTATTAGTTTAAATGTCCTTGTTGCCAATTTCAGCAACTTACCTACGTCAAACATATTTTCCACCGAAACATTTTTTTAGATAGTATTTATTATTTTCATTTAGCTATGGGCATCGATCAATTCCTTGAAGGCCTGTTAATATTTTGTTCTATAATATAGTTAATTAAATCGCCTCTTTAAATGAAAGGATAGTTTATAATTTTCCTTTTTAATGTTTGAAATAAGTCGATTAGAGGGAATATTACCTAGTTTGTGCCGTTTACGAATACCAGGCACTTTAAACAACTCAAGTAACAAATGTACTTTAGAAAAGCATAAGCATGAATGGTTTTTGTTTCAAATATGTTATTGAAATGCAACTTAAATAATATTGTAAAATAATAGTCGGAAATTTGAAATGAGGTTAATAAGATTGGAAATAGTACTGTTTAATTAATAATAGACCTATTAGTGTGTCTCAAAAGATCAAATCAATATTATTGTTTTTACTGCGAAAGTAAATTACATTTTAATACCGTCTTGATCAAATAATAGCTGCTCTAATAACAAAAGAGTTACCCATTTCAAATCTGAATTAAAATATTTTTGTTTCCATTCTTTAACTTTAGTAGTTTTAAAGAAAATTTAAAATTTTGCAAAAATTCCGCTAATAATGTATGATTCATTTGATACGTAACTACAACTAAAAATAAAATATCTTAATATAATAATTGTGAATATCCGTCACTATTCAAACCGTTTTTTTCGACCAATTTGTCCAAAAATATACAAAATAGGAAAAATGTTAACGTTCGAAGTGACAAGTATTGACAATTACTGATTTAGTCTATTTTGTTTAAAGGCTACTGTAAAAGCCAGTCTTCTATAACAGATATTTTGACAATATTTTAAACAGGTCGACAATAACATAAAGTTTGCGTTGCATCTGCTGATGAAATATTTTAATGAAACTGTAAAAATGATTAAATTAGATTAAAATCCAATCTAATCAAAACGGTTGCAATTTAGAATATAAATTATAATAATTGTCAATTTATATTGCGTTCATAAGTCACTGCGACATAATTATATGTTCACAGACTATTGAAACCATTCAGGAGTTTTATTTCTAAGCGCAAGTGCGATTCGAGTTGTTTATAATGCGATATATAGCGAGTTAGAGTAACAGATAAAGCCTTCATATACTCGCTTATATGCTGGCGACATCTGCGCAGCGGTTTTAATATGCGTGCGTAGACTGGATCTGGACTGTGGACGTAGCTCAGCGGTGGCCCGCTGAGTGCCCCCTAGTGTTAGCACCAGTCGTCGTCGTCAGAATCGCTGTGGCGGGGCGACTGACGTCCTTCACGCCCCGATGACGATGGCCCACCCTTTGGCTTGTATCCATTCGGTACTGGGCTGGGTAACATCCTACCACCACCGCGACCTAATATTATAACGAAATAAGTTGTTTATTTTCCAGTTTACTTGCATATATTTCGCAACATTATATATTGAATTGAAAAACATTCTTCTTTATGATGTATATACGAGTTGGTACTTAATAAACAAGCCAAGTATTTATTTCGAATGGAAATGATGAGGTGACAAGAAGGAATGCAAGCGAAAAATGAGAATCCGAATAGGAGACGATAGAATAGAAGAGATAGACTAGTAGGTCACATTCTTAGACACGTGCGTATTATTATATTATTATTATATTATTATTATTATATGCTAGTAGGGTGAGGGAGAAATAGTACTTCCTTATTTGTTTATTTTATTTCATTTCAAAATAAACAAATAAGGAAGTACAATTTCTCCCTCACCCTACTAAATTATCCACCTTATTAAAAATTATGGATATAAACGAATCTAATTATTATATTCTATTCTAAAAAAATATCTATTCTACTATGCAAGTAGTTGCAAGGGGTAGGTAGGCCTAGGTTCGAGTATGTGGGTCAGATAGTGGAGGACGTGCGGGATGAATAGCTATAGAGAGATGAAGGAATTAACACAGGATAGATCAGCGTGGCGTGCTGTTTCCAACCAATCCTTAGGATTGATGACTATTTAACTAACTAAATGAAAAATACACAAATACCTAGTGCCACGGCTTGTTCGAAACTAAGTGGTTGTTGCTGATGCGACGAGGCCGCCGTGCCCATTTGCGAATCGTCGGCGGCCGCCGCTTGCATGGCGGCAGCACTGACGTCCCTCGGTAGCGACATGGAGCCTCGTTCCTGACCTCCACCGCCGCTACTGCCTCCACCGACGACCCGGTATCCACTGTGGTGGGGTGGTAAACTGTGTGGAGTCGCGTGTGCCGAATGTGTATGCACCTACACATAGTTCATAGCTCTTTTCAGCGTAAGGCCATCTAGATAAGGCTCTTTGGATTGTGAATAATTTCATAATTATAGCTAAATGTTAGAGCAAATTTGTTCGAATTACCAATTTTCTATCCATTTTGACACCAATGGTAGCCGAATATTTGCATAAAACTTTCTACAATGTTCGGGCTGGTCAATCGGAACTTATTTACCGCTGACAGATATTTACAACAGAATCGTTAAAAATTCATAAAATTCAGGGGTTTGTACTACTGATATATTGGCTTCGATATGTTTAAGTGGCTTGAGTTGCGAAAAATTGTAAATTTTAATCAAATAGTAAAGTCTATGCTATAAAGTCTTTTTAAACAAAATCAGGACAGGATGAACAAAAAATCGATATCATTGTGGCGAAGCAAGATCACACTAAAAATGGCAAATGGAATAGTTTCAATAGGAAGAATTTCTTACATGTGTGGGTGATGCGTTGAGTTTCGGAAAGTTGATCGGCCCGGGGCGCAATTGGAGGGTGGACGGTTTGCACGGAGTGGGCGGTAGACGGCGACCTGCGACGCGCGCCCCTCCTGTTCCGATGCCCGGCGGCAACTGACCTGGTTGCATAGGCAGTCCTACCACGGCACATGCTGAGTATGTACAATGCGCATTCGTTCGCACAAGGTACACACATATAGTAGCGTTTTGTTGCAATTAGTTGGGGAGGGAGCGGAGAGAAACAAACAAACGTGGTATCAAAAAACACTCGAGATTAAATGCAATATATTGTAATAAATAGCGAACAAGGGAGAGTACTCATAGTCGGGTAGTATAAATAAAATTAGAGAAACAAGTTCATAGAGGAATTTTTATATCTATGATTTCGTATAATGTGTTGTTGAAAATAATTGAATATGGGTTTTGATTGAAGAATTTTCCGAAAGAATTGCTTCATATTATTAACATATTTAAAATTTTTATAAAATATGTTGCATTTATCTCAAACGTACTACATGCATTATATTTCTAGAAATACTGAAATTGGTTTAGCCAGGGCGTGTTTTATTATTAAAGCGTAATATAAATTATTACAGATTTGAAATTTGCTTCTTTGCACTAAATAAATGGCAACAGTTTTTTTTTGTGTCTTAATATTTGTCTTTTGGGATACAGCTATAGGGTTCAGCAAGCGTTTCAAATATCGACAGGCTATTTTACTAATGCACCATGGTTCGTTCCAAATCATGTCATTCTCAAATATCTAAAAATAAAGATTGTAAAAGAAGAAATATCCTACAACAGTGGTCTGATATCCATCCCAATGTCTTGATATCAGACCTCCTCATCGCGCAAGAAACGCGTAGACTAAAACGCTACGACCCGCTTGATCTAACGGAGCGAATATAGCTGTTAATTAGTTATTATTTAAAATCCTAACCGTAATATACCCTAGTACATAATTTATTACTCATTATTATTAAATCAAATGTCATATAATTAGTGGCAATCGCGGTTTCTTTCGAGCCCCGCCCCGATCATTGAAAGCGCATCACCGTTGATATATAATTGTGTTGTGCTATTTTAACTCGGCATTAATTTTCCTAAAAGATAAAGCTTGCGTGGCGATAGCACTCAACACATCACGGTGTGGTGGCGCGCATGTATGAGTTAAGTGCATATGCACTCAGCCTATCCGTTGCAAGCGGTAGAGTGAGAGCCATCGCATGCAGTAAGAATATCATGTTTCTTTGGATGCATACAAACTAGCGGTCGGCGTTGCTATGGAAACGTGACGTCACGCTGCTTCTACAGCTAAGAATATATCGTTGTTTTAAGCTATTCCGCGTCGCGATTCTTTAGCGTCCCAACAGAGAGTCTAGTCTAGCATACAGGAAAATTGATATAGAATAACCAGATAAGACAGTTGCATTGTTCTGTGTGGTTACGTATGTACGATTTTGCCACGTGTTTCTCTAAGAATATATTTAATAGAAATGATTTAATAAAAATTAATAGTGATAGTGCTTTATTGAAAATAGAGTTTTGTACACTTTCTCTTGAGGACAAAGTAAAAATTAAAGAATTAGGTAGGTCATTGCCTGAATTAAATTGATCACAAACTTGTGCAAGAAACGTTTATATTAATGAAAGATAGCAGAGCGGAATATCACTTTCAAGAAATGATTGAATTTAATCATTTTGCATCCATTTTAGGTAAGATTTCTTATTATTATGTTATTTTTTAATAAATACGCCCCCCTCGATTGAAATGTCAAGAGCCACCACTGGTGACAATGTAGTTATTATTGCAATGCGAAGTCTACTTCCTGCATCTATTTAAATTTAAATGTAGAATCGTTACTTTGTCCTGGACTGTAATATTTTTGATGCCTCTTGTCGTTTAAATTGTTACTATAAAGCAAAAGTGCGGACCTATAACTAGAAAGAAAGAATTGAATAAAAAAAAAAATTAGAGTACTATCTCGGTATTTTTCCTAGGCTAAAGGCTATAAATCATAAACTCATAACTTGGGTCGAGTAAATTCAGCTATAATAGACGTGTTTATGTTTGTTTCTGTTACGAGTTGTTGTAAGAGTGTTGACGTGGATAATGAGAATGACTCTAATTAACGCACAGCTGTTATATGCGCATGCTAAAGCATTTCTACTGTATTGGAGTATACGTGTGGGTAGTTTAAAATTATTTCTTCATTTTTAGTCTGTTTAACACGACTGAATTATTAAGAAACCTATACGTAAATTAATGATTGCAATATCCTTACAACAATAAGGTTAAGTAATTGTATAAAACATCACCCAAAAACCGTAACTACAATATTGTGTTGCGGTTTTTGGGTGATGTTTTATACAATTATTTAACGCCGTTGTGACGATTTTACAAAGGTTAAGTACACAAAACAATTCACACGCACGGATGAATTTTATGTACACAAAATTAATTCAAATAATTCCCGACATTTTCTTAAAAAATTGAAAAAAATTGTGTAAATTCATATGCGCGAATTTCGTTGAGTATACCTAAACGTATTCTTGCAAGGAAATTGTAACTATTGGAAAAATTGAATGAAACATTGAATACAAGAAACCGTTGCAACTTCGATGTTGGAAATAATTTTACAAATTGACGTAAGTGCACTAATAGTTAAGATAACAAAAAAAAAATATTGTGGAAATGGACTGTATGAGAGAGATATAGAAAAGCAATATACAAAAAAGAGGGCTTAAGATTGCGATTTTTTTCCAAGTTTCATAAGATCTTATAAATAAGTATTTTAATTAATTATTTGATATAAACAGTTTGATAATATACATTCATTTCTACTATAATAAAGATGGGGTGAAACAGTCTGTATATATGAATCTGTAACATTGAGGCGTTCTTGACTAGATATAGTTAAACTGATTTGTATATTACAAGATAAAAAATTGAATTGTAGATTAATGTTTTACAACTAATTATGGATTAGAAAATATGTTTGCAAGCAAAAGACAAAGTATCTAGGAGAGACATTACATTGTCATTACATTACATTGCTACAAATTCCCTACGAGGCTACGACATAAACAAGATAATATAATATAGTGCGCATGCGTTAACTATCATGATATACTTTGCGCATGAGTGGTCTACGTAGGTTTAATGAAATATGGAGGCGTAACTTTCTTGTTCCCGGTCGAACGCAAAGTGGTGTAAAGTGAATGTTCAGTCAAGTACGCCGTAGAATGTAACAGGTTCGTGTCATAAGGGTGTTATGACTAGTATAACGTAATAGGTATAGTGGGTGGTGGTATACAATATTACGTATATAGTAAGATGTGTGTGTATGTTGGCATAATCATACCGATCACGGGAGGCCCATGCTGATGATATGGCACGTGGTGGTGATTGTGGTGGTGGTAGTGAGCGGAGGGCGGGGGCGGGTGATGGTGGGCGGTGTGGTGTTGGTGATGAGTGGGACTGGGGGACCTGGAGCGTTGTTCGAGGCTGGTCGTGCCGCCGCCGCCGCCGATGCCGCTCAGGCCGCCGTAACCGTAACCGCGGCGCTGCGAGCGCTGCTGCTGCCGCCGTTCCAGCCGTTCTCGTTCCTCGCCCCGCATACGTACTGGCGATGGCGAACGTGCCGGGCTCGTCGACGCCGACCAGCTGCCCAGGAACTCGCCTACGCATACAAACGCACACACGCCACGTACTTACAACACTACCGCATGAACAAGAACGATTCTCCATTATTGGAGAGAAATCAGAAACTCTGACGACCCTAGTAGAAACCATTCTTATACAAAGTAAGAATACGCAAAGTTCCAGATTGAGCGACAATGATTAAAACCCGAAAGTGGGAATTAGCATGAAATATCAATTTCTAGCTGTTCTTCATTGAAGAATACAATTCTGTGTTTGTGGTCTCGCCGTAATCTGGTGGTTACAGTATAGTTAGATTTTAATTACAGGTGCTGTGCTGTAAAGTACAAATCTTATGAAAGCAAGACTTTGCGGAAAAAGAAAATTATTCTCGTTCTATGGGTATTTATACAAAAATATTTATACAGCTCAAAACTTTTTAATCAAAAAGGGAATATTTGTTCCGAATAGCGAAAATCTATATATATGGTGAAGTCGAAAATATCCTATAAGATTAGATGCTATAACCTATTGAAAGAGAATTTCTAATCATATTTTTATATCCGACACCTTTCCTTTATCTTTATAATATGCACATTTGGTAAAGAGGTAATAGACATGTTTAGCTTTGAATTACGTAAAGACCATTTGTTCTTGGCGATGATCTGCCGTATTTAAATTTTTATTGTTATCCTTATATTCGTAACACATTATTTGACAACTAATATCATTATCGCATCAAATTTGATCGGTATACGCTTATCTGGGTATACTTACTCTTTCCTTTCCTTCTACTTTATCTTCTACCTTCATGTCTAAGAAGGTATAAGTCTACCCACTAGTCTATCTTTCCTTCACTGTAACGTTTTCCAAATGCTTCTCTTTTCCTCAAGCAATTTTAGGATGGCTTCATTTGTCACTCTATCAGCCAACCCAATTCTCATCCTCCTATAGCACCATATTTCGATTGCTTCTATTCTAAGTTTCTCTTCCATTCCTATAGTCAACGCCTCCCAACCGTACAATGCTACACTCCACACATATGCCTCCAATAATCTATTTCTTATACCCAAGTCAATATTTGATCTTAAAATCTGCTCCTTTTCTACGAATGTCTTCCTACCCTGTGCTATCATACATTTCTTTTGAATCTTATTTCGATTATCCTTTGTAATTATACTTCCTAAATAACAGAAATCTCTTTTAACATCTCCTATTCTAACCTTCATATTTCATATTTTTATACCTTTCACATTTTGTTTTGTTTTAATATTATTATTAATCGTCACAGTGCAATTTCTAACCATTATTTACAGTTCTAAATTCTGATCAGCGAACCTCAATATAATCATTCAGTTTTATTGAATTTGTATAGCTACATTACGATTTTTTAATGAAAATGTAAAATATAAATAATAAAAACCAGTATATGAGTAATGTCCACATAAAAATTCTTTAGCATCAAAACAATTCGATTTTAAGAAAATTTCTTATCTTGCAGGTATTATTAATTAACATTATATTTAATATTACATTATACTTGGTTTTTACTACTTTACTAATAATTTTTATTGTATTTTTATTGCATATATTGAAAGGCTAATATATTTGGTTATTTTTTAATATAAACAATCATAGATAAATATAATATAATAGTTTATATAAAACATTTAGTTTATTAAAGTAACTAAACTTAAAAAGTATAAGAATTTTGATTATATCTTCTTGAGTAAGTTTTTTGTAAAATTTCTCTTGAAACGCAAATTTAAATATATATACACTATTCATATGAATGTCTATATAAAATTTTAAGGGACTCTAACAAAATTTCAAACATTAAACAAAAAAAATAATCGGTCCATATTAGAAGTATTCAATTTTTAATACAAAAAAATAATAAGGTCATTGGCCAGTAATATCTGAAAAAATAGTTTTTGTAACTATTAATATTTTACAAAACTTCAATCAGCAAATGGATACTGATATGTAAAATATCATTATAAAATATCAAAATATCATTTGCAAATTGTACAATTTTCTTGATTTTGTACACCCGCTTATTTTCTCGATTTTTAGTAAATCCTCTTGATTAAAGTTAATTTGGTAATCGTGTATGAGAAATATCGAGCCAAAGTTACAGAAAAAAACAAATGTCAGAGAAGGCGGCGTAATAAATAAATAATTTTTAGTTGCTTTAGTGTTTTAGCTTCTCTGAAATGCTTATTCGGTCAATTATGGCAATAATGACTTGATCATCGCCGACTGTCTTGTATTTATCATATAAACTACATTATAATTCTGAAATAACTACAGAAATTGAAATTATGAAATGAAAAATGAAATTTAAACAATTTTTTTTTCATATGATTAAAACAACGTAAATATCAAGAATATATAGTAGACTCTATAAAATTATATAATGTTTAGATAAAATTTTTTTTATCCAATTTGTTTCAAGCAACATTATTCAGGTATAAAATAAACAAATACAAGTTCTCAAGCTTAATCATTATTTTCACAATAATCGGCATTGCGTGGAAGTCAAAACATCAAAACTACACAAAACCATTTTATTTGGCTTCTACTACACATTAATCGATTTTTAATATCTATTATTTTTCACACAGAACCATTTCTAAAGAGGTAACCTTGAAGTTTATTAAAAATTTCTTATATCTGTTACTTAGTCAAATATTTTCAGATTGTTATAAACATATTGTTAGTGTACAGATTAATTGCAAGATGCAATCATTTTATACGTACACCATAAACGCTATCTATTATTAAAGACGATAGCTATCAAATATCATATTTAAGTGTAGTTAATTTTGTTCAATTTATAGAAAATAATTTGCACTGTGGAAGTAACAATTATATTTATTCTATCTGCTATATCGGGGAAATATTTTAAGGTTGTGGCTATTTCAATATATAATTTGGACACGAAACACAAATTACTTAATAGAAAATAGAATTTATCTTTCGAACCATTTTCATAGGTAGTAAATGTCCTTTGTTGTTGATTACGATTCAAAATAACCCAATATGGTTTGCATTAATCCTTTACATTCTTTAAATAAGGAGATATGTAGACTAATAACTTCCATATCAATTTCCAAACATCATGTGTATTATTCTCTTCACCGAATACAATGTTACAATTATTAAATGAGTTTAATACTCTTTAATGAAAGTTTAATTTATATGTCTTGTCAACAAACGAACTGAAGAGTAAAATGAAACTGTATCCGTAGTAACGTAGTACTTTTTTCACGCGTCCACATAAGGAGTAAAATGACTATTTATGTAATGGATATTACGCTTAGATCCCTTTAATATTTAGATGTATGATTTGGTACACGCAATCGGCCAAATTTGGTTGAATAAATCACAGGACACGGGGCAATATTTAGTATTACAATTTTGAAATACCTGATTATTTGTTGATATATCTCCACTATGGATATTTTTATGGGGACAAATGTAGGATTTGGGACAGGGACAGGAAAGTGCCGACCTCCATATTTTTCTTTTGTAAAATTAGAAAATTGGTCCAAAATGACGTAGATATTTTTGTATTAATATGTGCATATTTCGATTCTTTGTATAATAATTTAAAAAATGTATTACGTGTTCTTTTGTATATGAAATGCGTGATGAAAACATCTATTACCATCTCAACCATATCTCCTTAGCACAATCAAAACACATTTGAATAAAAATTATTTTCTAGCTTTACGAATCGAGTAGATAGATAATTAAAAAATGTAGTGGTTTATTATATTGTTTCAAAAAAAGTAAGGTAAATATCTTATATGTTTTGTGTAGTAAGGAGATAAGAAGAGCCATAGTTATCAACAACGTACGTTCTATATACCGTATACACAGCGAAAATGAAACGATAATTATTACGAAACGGAATGCATCGCACTAGATGTCGCGGTATTTACCTCCGAATCCTCCGTATTTGCGGCTGCTGCGGTGATGCTCGTGTTTAACGATCTCCACCACATTGGAAACCGTATCGGAAAATCCGATGTCATGGTGCAGGTGGTGCGAGTAGCGGTGCCGAGGTGACGGACTCCTCTGCAACGATGGCGAGTTACCCCGTCTAAATACAAACGCAATGATTAGTTTATGTTTAAGACAGTTTATTTATATATAAATTAATAAATAAAGAAAGCGACAACGTACACGTAAGCTCGAATTACGATAAATCATAAACCCAATTTTTATAGTCCCCAATCCCGGGGATTGGTTGAATAAACCAGTCTTGATGCTGAATATTCACAATTACTATTGCGATAATGTAATCAATAATATATAAATTCTTTTCAAAAAATGGGAGCCTTAGAATGTAATTATATATATATATATATATATATATGTATAAATATATATATATGTGTGCTACGTGCAGTATCGCGACTGTATTCTGGCGTCTTCACATTGTTATGCATAAGTCTGCGTGGCCATAAGAACCGACCCATCATGTCCGCGGATTACACAATTCGTTTAAATATTCTATATTATAATTTAACATCGTAGTGATAATTTTTAAAATCGTTTAAATATTAATTGAATTTAAACCTAGCGTACCGTTTTTTTTTTTTTTTTTACTTTATAGGAAATTGATTAATTCATTGAAATCTGAAAACCCGCGTATATTTGATTAGTAATGTGAAATATTTTTGAAATGATTGTGTATGTGTGAAAATTGTTAACCTTATACTTGGCGATCTTCGATGTGCATTTGGATGTGCAAATCCTTGGAGGTGGAGGTGCTGCTGGTCGACGCTCTCTATGGACGCCCGTCTGGATGCAATTCCCATAACGTCTTGTAACTCTAATACCTACAGGTACGTGTCAAACACACTTAAATTGACAATTTAAAAAATAATATATATTTACTTGATAAATGATTCAAATTCTTTAATACAAGATAATACTATATTGGTATAAGAAGAATACTATTTACCAAAAGACATTAAGAATAAATATAAACAGTTAGTATTTAAAAATATTGCCTAGTTTTTAAATTTGCTAGTAATCTCATTCATATTACTTTTCTTTTCGTGTCAGTAAAAAGTAAAAAAGTTCGGAACATGCACAAAAGAGACATGCAGTAATAAAAAATACATAATGCATCAAATTTCAAAAATCCCGCACAAGCAAAAAAGTAACACTTAAATATTCGTGTTGCAATTATTTGCTAAATTAAGTATTATATCTATCTAAAAATATAAGTACAATATACTAAAAAAGCTGCAAAAATATTGAAAAACTAGTGCTGAAAGTCAGAATAATGTAATTTTCATAATTCATTGTTTGACAATGTTTTGTGAATGAAATGTTTAAAACGAAATAAACAAAAATATATTATAAGAAAAAATATCCTAGAATCTAGTTTTAGAAAATACGCGTATTAATTTAATAAAATTTACAAATACTTTTGCAAAGTAAATGAAATCCTATCCTACAGAATAAGTTCATATGGTTCATACCTATTTCTGTGCATTTAGTTCGCTAACATGTACCTTCTAGTCTCGATACTATGTATGAGCTTATAATTAGAATTATAGTAATTAGATTAGTGGTCAGTAGCCGAACTGTGGCTTCCTTATTAGTGTTACATATCCGCCCTACACCTAGAACTGCCCTAAGTCATATCAATTATCATATTCACACAGCAATTAGCACGACATCGGAGTAAGAGGAGGAGGAAGAGATGATCACCTTTTTATTCCTGAAACAAAAAAAAAACAACGTTAAAAATCTAAAAAGCAACAGTAGCGTAAAGTTGGCTACAGACGACGTGACGAGTGTAAGCCAATGTTTATTTTGGGGTATATTCGCGCATCGTGTGTATTGAAAACACATCACCAACTCCTGCCATCGTTGGCGCTGGTCTATGTTCGCCTCGAAGGCGGCGGTATTTCGACCACATATCAAAGAGAATGAACCAATACATTTGTACTTGTCACATAGTGTGTAGGGATCGCATGCGCAAGCCTTCACCAACGCAAAACGTTTGCCCCCAACGTTCGTGTATACTCGTCACGTCGTCTGTAGCCGGCTTTAGTATTATACAAGCAAAAAATTAAAAACAGGTTTTTAAAGTACTTGTTAACTTTGACATATATTTTCTGTAATTTATATACAAAATCCTGAGTGTGATAAAAGTCAATTATATATATGTTGAAAGATATTGGCCTTTATTGTTCCATTGTTAATTTGTTTTTGTCATTGAGTTTATTTTTATTTTATCTTTATTATTTAATTTTTTTCATTTTGTGATTAGAAATGATCTTTATGTATACAAAAAATAGTAATTTATATTTTTTCAAAATTTGATTGGATTTCCTTATTATAAGTTGATTTGACTATAAAATACTTTCCACTATATATCAGCGCTTCCTAAAGTTTTAAAAGTCGACACCTACCTTCGAAAAGGTCAATTTTTCGTGAATCAATCGCTTGCATAGATTTTTTAAAAGAAAAGGCAGTTGAGAATTTAAACAGCAATTGTAATTCTTATGTGATCTGTAACTGAATTGATTTATTAATTTATTGATATGATTCGCGATGAATAATATTCTCCTGTGTACATGTATACCGCTCCCAAGTTTTTATATTTAACACAACTCAACCAAAATCACTTCGCAACACAACGAAACACTAATCGGTTGCGACCCACACTTTGGGAAACCCTTTTGTATGTGAAATATAGTAATACTTTACAAGAATATGACATTTTTGAAGACTAGTTACATACAAAGTACTACTACATCAATCTATAGAAAAGAAGATTTAATAAACATTTAAGCAAAATGTATCCCGAGAGCAGAAAAACTTTTAATTAATATATTCACGAATTTTTAGTATGCTTGTATTATAGAGTAAAATAGCGATTCGTATGTAATATATTAAATTTTGCGGATCAAAATAATGGGGTACCTATATATATATATCTGATATTAGATATCCAAGAGGTTAATCGCCAAACCGATGGATAGATCAGACAAGGGAAATTATAATTCGGAGTTTCCAAGCGGCTGAACAACTTGTTCAAGAGCGAACCATCTGGAAGGGCATGACTTCCAATATCTAATTTCATTTTGGTATGACCATATCCCTACGACGGATTATGGAATGAGGCGGAGGAGGAGGATATATGATATTAACTTATATAGTTTATATTTTGCTGTTTGCCTATTGTTGCTCGAATTTATACATCTGCCCAGCCGATTAAATAGAAAGTTAAAAAATGGCATACCTAACAGTTTTGTTGCGTTTTGTATTACGTCGCGCCAGACTTGCTAGACTCTTTTCCTCCGGATTAAAGTGGTGCTGTTGATGATGACTGTGATGGCCATGGTGAACACCAAAGAGATGGTGGCGCTCCCCCGCGTCATCATCTGATTGCTGATCGGGACTGTACAATGGTGCCCCTTCCAGGCTAATAGAACCTGTGCGACTGTGCGGTGCGCCACTTGCGCCCGCGGGCCCCCCAATGGTAGCCCCAGAGCCCGCCCCAACTGCCCCCGTACCAGCACTGGCGGCCACATCCATCAGACAGTCGAAGAATGACGCCTTCTACGTTCGGTTCACATCACACATCATTGTTCATGTATACCGTACACATATTATATCATAACACACCTAATGATTATTGAGGAGGATTATAGTGATTCATAAAGTACTTAGTAAGAACTATGCCATTCAAAATCTTTCTTTCATTGCTTGTATTTTTGATATAGGTAGATCACTAAATTTGAAATTATCTATGGAATTGAAATGTTACCGCTAAACACTTCCAACTATTTATTTCTCTTCAAATCTAACTAAAGTTGTAGACGCTATAAAGAAAATTTCTTATTATAAACTACATAAAGTTTTGAAATGAAATGAGCTGTTTAGGTGCCAAATTATTTTATAAAAGTAGCAGCTATTATCTAGTAATTTTTCATTTGCCATTTAATCACCTGAAACGCATGCACTTTAATGAAATATTAAAGACATCTAAATCGCATTTAAATCTATTCTCCACTCACTAAAACATCGTGAAGAGTGATTAGTCATGCATTGGAAATATCAAGATACGTATTTGTGCAGAATATATCTAAAAAATGAAAAACGAAATATGACATTCCATTGCATGAAAATATAAATAGAAAATGTAACAAAAGGGTGCATATAAATGATATCGTTTATACGGAAATATTATGTAGTCTACGATCAATAATATTATGAATGAGAAATCTAGATTAATCTAAGTATGATATAAAGGAAACCATGTACAGTACGAGTGCACACAGTACGGTACCAGTAAGGGATGCAGAATAATGTCGCAAAACGATTGAACTTTGGAGTAATGTAATATTTAAATGTGAATAGAGAAGCAAAAGCAGTATAGTATTTGTATTGAACTAATAATATATATACTACCGCATGGTTTGCTGTGGGACTATTGCCGAATCCCTGAAATAGAGAGACACAGACAACAACGTTAACAGGAGCTAATGGGAACACTAACGGGACAACGTCACTTTGTTTCTTTGTTACGTGCAATACTTCGTAAATCCGCTAACCATTTAGTATCAGGGACGGTTTAATGCGCACACCACCACCATAGACTATAGGACATAGTACCATTAAATCACGTATGGTTTGTTTATGTATAAGCGTGATGGCTCTTAATTATAGATTGGTTACAAACAGCACGCCAAGCCCATTTTTCTTAAGCTAATTCCTTCATTTCCCTATGGCTATTGATCCCACACGTATTCTACTATTTGACACACATACTCTAATCTAGGGTCTACCGATCGCTTCCTTTTCTTCTAGTCGGCCTTCTTTAACTAATTGGATAATACCCCCATGTCTATGAATATGACCTACTGGTCTATTTCTTATACGCTGTAATACCTTCCAAATACTTGTTTTCTCCTCAAGTAACTATTATATAGTAACAATACATAGCTTCATTTATCACTCATTTATCATTCATTTGCCTATCCATTCCTCATCCGTTTCCAATAGCACCACATTTCAAATGCTTCTGTGCTATGTTTTTCTACCTTTCCTATTTAACTTCACACATATGCCTTTAATGATCCTTTCCTAATACCCAAGATAATGTGGGTAGCATACTTATGAAATGAGCACTTTACGATCAATTTAAAATTTGATATAAAATTTATTTCTATTGTACTTTATATCTTTACTATCTAAATATAAAAATCTGATATTCATCAACTTTATCATTTCCTATTCTAACTTTCGTCTGCTTTCCTTCTTCATATTTTTTTAACTTGATCTTTACCAGTATTTTTAGTTATTGTATTACTTCATGCATACCATTTAAAATCTGTTGTAAATTATGCTTCCTTTCTTCAAAAACTATATTGTTAGCGAACCTCAACATATCTTTCTTATTTTTTTCTCTCTGAATTCTCACTAATTATAATAAATAAAATTACCATTTTTTTTTTGCAAATTTAGACATTTTTAAAATTACGGTCTTTTTGATTTAATTTTTGTGATATTTTTCAAAAATTCTATAAAAATGATATTTGAAACTTTTTCATTTGTAGAAAAATTATATTTCGAACTTTTAACTTTTTTTTTTTAGAATAAAATAGCTTAGATCATTATTTTCTCTCAATATTGCATCAATTTATACTATGAAAATCTGTTTTAATCTTGAATATCTGATATACAAAACCCGATTTCTTACAATTTCCAAAAATAAGCTCAAATATAGTTAATTCACTAAGCTAATCTCTTTATGAGTCCGAAACAACATAAAGGTTTATCTAGTTCATTAAACTGATTATGGAGCACCCTTTACCCGTTTAATAAAAGAAATAGTTCGGATTTGGTATATTTAGTTTTAGCATGGTTCGGTTTAAAAATTAAAGTAGTTAATTTTTGTATTCTAAAGTCTAGGTGGCTGCTGGTGAGACTACCAGTTTAAACGTGCCTGATCTTATAAACCTTACAATCAATTCATGTTTTCAATAAAAAAAATGTATTTGCAAATTAGGGAAGAACACCCAATTGCTAACATATAAAAATAGATCGTTAGATAGAGATGAGAGTTTGACTAAGACATTAACATAACACATACTATATGTTATATATCAATCATTTCTAACATGATCTGATTATACTTTTATGAATATTATCATTTTGGTATTCGATGATTTTTTTTATTAAGTATAATTCTCACCGGTACACCAGATGATTCTAATTGTCCAAATTTGGTTGTTCTCCAGCTTTCCAAGATCAGAAGCCCCGCGTATAATTTCCCAACAGTCATTTTTCCATTGTTGACTTTCTCCGTGGGGGGAACTAATAGATCGACCATGTTCTTAGCCTGCAAAGGCCATATTATTTTTATAGTTGCCTTCAGTTCATCATCGGCTTGGTCCATTTCATACGCTGTGAAAATTTTACATGATATTTGCACGATAAACTTGATATACAAAACGAAATCATACCTGGTCGCATTTTAATAGCTAGATTTTCACGAATTAAAGCAAATAACGTCGAAGTAAAATTAACTTTTCCATTATCGTCCACGGGCATGTTCATTCGAATTAATTTCTTATAAGCAAGGCGATTTGGGCATTTGTTACCAAAACCAAGAGGTGGATCCATATTTTTCAACATGTCATACATTTCTTGATATAAAATCAATCCCCTATGAAGATAGATTTATAAATTTAAATATTTAATAACAATACGGATTATAACATGAAAATAAATATAAGCAAGGCCAAAGTGATGATGTGTGACAAGAAGGAATGCAAGCGAAAAATGAGGATATAAATAGGAGACGATAGAATAGAAGAAGTGTCGGATTTTTCTTATTTATGAAGTATGATTACAAAGGATAACCGAAGTAAGGTAGATATAAAATGTAGGATAGCACATGGTAGGAAAGCATTCGTAGAAAAGGAGAAGATTTTAAGATCAAATATTGACTTGGGTATTAGAAAAAGATTACGTGTGGAGTGTAGCATTGTACGGGTGTGGGGCGTGGACTATAGGTAAAAAAGAAATACGAAGAATAGAAGCATTCGAAATGTGGTGCTACAGGAGAATGATGAGGATTGGTTTGGGAGATAAAGTAACAAATGAAGCCGTACTAGAGTTAGTAGGGGAGAAGAGAAGTATTTGGAGAGTATTACAGCACGGGAGAGATAGCCTAGTAGATCACATTCTTAGACACGGAGGTATTATGCAAGTAGTTGTAGAAGGTAAAATAGAGGGAAAGCAAGGGGTATGTGGGTCAGATAGTGGAGGACGTGCGGGATGAATAGCTATAGGGATGGAGGGATTAGCTCAGGATAGATCGGCGTGGCGTGCTGTTTCCAACCATTATTTAGGATTGACGACTATTTAACTAACTAATATCATTTTATAAAATCGCAGTAGAAGCTTTGACGCTCGAATATGCGATTTGTAAAGGACATTTGCACAGCAACGGGTCAATCGCAACAATATAAATTGAGGCTAGTTGACGTTCTTGAAATATATTAGTGCGCCAGTGATGAGATTAAATGAAAAGACGCTTCCGGATGATAAAAATCGATAAATGTTGCAGTTGTAAATTTAATTCTGGAAAAGTTAAAGAAAATATATGAAAATAGAACAAATAATATTTCATGATGTGTATGGAAAATATCTTTTTCATCTGTTCCAAATAAATTGTATTGTAGATTTTTCAGTATTAGAAAAAGTGATTGCAGAAAAATGTTGTATGCATTTTGAGCAAAAAGTGTGTCGCTGCTCTCGATGGATTCTTTCTCAAGTAACAAGATACCATCTTTATAATTCATAAAGAGGTAGTAAGCCTATGTGTATCTTATACTATTAACGTACGTGGCATTAGGATCATATTCAGCCCAAATTCGAACGAACTCATCTAAATGATGTGCACCAAGGATGGAAGAATCTCGCGTAAGATAATCAAAGTTGTCCATAATGACGGCAACGAATAAATTCAACATCTAGAACATATTGTTTGTCTTTGTGAATTCGTTTTACTAAATGTGCTAAAGCAACTTACAAGGAATGAACAAAAAAATATGAAAGACACAAAATACGCGTAAGCTAAATTGGATCCGCATGTTTCATCCTCCTTTTTATCAGCTTTTGCGTCACATGGTTGGCCCTTTATACAAGATAACATAATATTCGGCCATGATTCTCCTGTAGCACATCTATGAGAAAGTGATATTAATAAAGTATAAAAAAATGTGAATTACAAGTAAAAATAATTACCTGAATAATAACATAAGTCCTTGTATAAAATTTCGAAAGTTATTATGCCTATTTATAGATTCGTTTGGATCTTCTGCAATGTTACCAAAAACCTGCAAACAATTACGAATACTTATTAATAAATCCTGTTCGCAAGATTCCAGAGGGCTTTCAATTGACTTAAACTATAAAGCGTCATTAAATTCGCCGCACAACAATGACACAATATATAGTCAAATTATAAAATGAACGCATATATTATTTTAAAAATGATCACTACGGTGTATTATATTATAGAATATCACCCAAATACCGTAACAAGCATTAAGTAGCTAGATGTACATTTCAAGGGCTATACTTAATGCTTGTTACGGTATTTGGGTGATATTCTATATTAGCATATATTATTGTCAATTTAACAATAAGTTAGTATATCGCCGGCTGTGAGCCAAGAAAATGCGAAATTGTAGTTTTTGCGATATTTCATTTGACGATATTTCAAATTCTTTTACAAAAATCACAGTTGAAAATTTAAAAAATTGCTGAAAATTTACTTTTTCTAGAATGGTAGTCAAAATTGTATACATATTACTTTTGAATAGGTTTTAGATTTTGCCGTTATGTTGTGATATTCAATATTAGGGAAGAGAAATAAAAATACGACGTTTTATATCACAATTAAAAACAAGGTTCTCCCTTGAGTCCCCTACTAGCAGACATTTTCATGCATAATCTAGCTAGATAAAAATAATAAATTCACCGTTAGGCAAAAAACATATAACATTTTAGTAACGCTATGTAGATGACATTTTAGCTTGTTTTAATGGCACTACTAGACAACTAGATTTATTCTTATCATTTTTGAACCAATAACATAATAATATTAAATTCACTTTAGAAACTGAAACCGATCACTCTATAAACTTTCTTGATCTAACCATAAATTGACATAATTCCCAATTTAATTTTAACATTTATAGAAAACTTACTTTCTCACCTATAACAATCCCAGTTAACTCTTCACATCCTTTGAAACATAAACTTGCAGCTTACAAATCCTTAATTCATAGAGCCTTCTCCATCCCTCTAAGTATTGAATATTTTAACCTAGACATTTCGAATATTCTTGAGATTGCTAGGTTAAATAGTTTTCAAAAAACATCAATTTCTAATCTTGTCCATAGAAAGCGTAAGTAATTGATTTTCAACTCTATCTATCCTTCATGCTCTTCTACTAACACTACTAACTATGTTTCCTTTACTTTTTCTCTATCCTACACACACAAAATTGCTAATACTTTATCTAACTACAATTTAAGTCTATCAAAACGAACATCTCACACCCTATCCAATCTATTATTTAACCATAAAGATAAGACAGATAAATTTAACCGTAGTGGAGTATATAAGATTAGTTGTCCAGATTGCAATGCAATATATATTGGCCAAAGAGGCCGTAGCTTTAAAATTAGATCTAATGAACATGTTAATAGTTATAAATAAAAAAAAACGAATTCGAACTTTGCTAACCATATTTCAGAATCTCACCATAATTTTCCTAGTATAGATAATTTAACAATTTTACATGTTTGTTCAAAAAGTCTTCTTGAATCGTTAGAAATTCACAAATACCGCAAAACTGTAATTATAATTTAATTATGACCAATTAGACCCAATCTCCTTACCATTATTCGATATTATCTTTAGGTATATATACACACACACACACACACACACACACATATATATATATATGTATGTGTGTTTTCTGTAATAATTTTTCATTTCTTGATAATGCTTAATAAGCGAAACTATAGTCGAATAAATCCTCGTTTTTAATTGTGATATAAAACATCGTATTTTTATTTCTCTTCCCATTTATTTTTGATTAGTGTTTTAGAACATTCGCAATATATCGAATGAATTTTTGTGGAAGTTATTATTGGTTACAATGGGGCAAGCCAATTTTCACTTGAAATCTTTATTGAAAGAAACATTAAATAAGTTCAACTCGAAAATATTTTTTTAAACTGAAATATTATTCGCTAAGTTTATATATATATAATTATTTTTTGCGCTGAAGGCTCTCCCATTTTTATGGCTCCATGCTTAGCACTATAGGTTGCCAGTGTAAATTTTAAATTGAACTTAATCATGGCACATTCAGGGAACACCTAAATGGCAACATTCACAACGTCCATAGTCCAGAAGGAGTTTGATTTCCAGAAAAAGTCCAGAAATACCCCGACCGATATATAATTATATTTATACTGGAATAAAAATTGCTTCAATCAAGATTAAGTTCTATTGAATGAAGTAGTGTGATTTTATTTTATAGATAATATATATTTGAGATAAGAAACAAGTGATTTTTTAAGACAACGATTAATTTGAATGTACTTTGGCCCAGTGGCGGCTCTTGACATTTCAATCGAGGGGGTCGTATTTATTAAAAAATAACATAATAGTAAGAAATCTTACCTAAAATGGATGCAAAATGATTAAATTCAATCATTTCTTCAAAGTGGTATTCCGCTCTGCTATCTTTCATTAATATAAACGTTTCTTGCACAAGTTTGTGATCAATTTAAATCAGGCAATGGCCTACCTAATTCTTTAATTTTTACTTCGTCCACAAGAGAAAGTCTACAAAACTCTATTTTCAATAAAGAACTAACACTATTTATTTTTATTAAATTATTCTATTAAATATATTCTTGGAGAAACACGTGGCAAAATCGTACATACATAACTACACAGAACAATTCAACTGTCTTATCTGGCTATTCTATATCCATTTTCCTGTATACCAGACTAGGCTTCTCTGTTGGGGCGCTAAAGAATCGCGACGCGGAATAGCTTAAAACAACGATATATTCTTAGCTGCAGAAGCAGCGTGACGTCACGTTTCCATAGCAACGCCGGCCGCTAGTTTGTATGCATGAAACAGATGATATACTGCATACGGTGGCTCTCACTCTATCGCTTGTAATAGATAGGATGAGTGCATATGCATTTAACTCATACTTGCTCGCTGACACACCGTGTTGAGTGCTATCGCGACGCAAGCTTTATCTTTTTGGGAAAATAATGCCGAGATAAAATATCGCAATGCAATTATATATCTACGGTGATGCGCTCAATGTTCAGGAGGGGCGCGCGGCCGTGCGGCCTCGAAAGAAACCGCCACTGCTTTGGCCTGAATAAATTTCCGTTAGAATAATTTGATAGAAGCATAATTAGAAATAATAATAAAGGCTCTTTTATAGTGCAAAACTGTAAGAGTGTGTTTGAGGGATAATTAGAATCAATTCTAATTATGAGAAGGAATCAAATATCCTATCAATCTAATAGGATATTTATAATTATTTCCTAAATGATTTTTATAAATTACCTGCATGCCAATGATAGCATATATGAAGAATAGCATGGCTATAAGTAGACAGACGTATGGAAGAGCTTTAAAACTCTGTACGAATGTCCAGAGCAGGATACGAATGGTGTAGCCCTGTCTAAGTAGTTTGATGAGACGTGCCGCTCGAAATAATCGAAGAAATCCAACGTTTATAGAATTTTCCTAAACATAATTAAATAATATTAGCATTATGAAAATCTTTTTTATTAGGCAATAATTCATTTAGTAAATTGTCTAATCCGAAATAAATAAATTATGTGCTAAGTAGTAGTTCTAAAACAAATAAGTATTTAACAACTACTAAGGAAGTGAGTAGATTTGTTATTTTTAAAATTATTATAAATGCATTAATAAATACAAATTGTTCCAGATTTGCGTAAAAGTGATTTTATGGGTTTATTAGCAAGAAAAAAAAAAAAAAGTGTTCAGATGAAACTGAAGAGCATATTAATTACACTGTATGAACGTTTGTAATAGCCATAACAAAATTATATATATATATTTTTATGAAATACACTGTATATCAAACGAATAATTAATTAAATAGAATAATTACATGCTGGTATTCTTTTGGTTTAAGGTTTATTTTATTTTATTCTCCGATATAATCATCTATAAATGAGCAACATTAAAAAAATCGAAATCATCGAACATCAACAAAATTCATATACTAGATACGGCAGAGATTTAATATTGTTTTGCATATGTAGTTAATAATAGGCATACATTTTCTGTTTTTGAATGTACACTTTTGCATTCTTGCAAAAAAGTACAATGAACCCAAACTTGAAAATTTTCGAGTAGAAAGCAAATTCCTTTATGAAAAATTATACAATACTGCAATATCAAAACATACTACTCGATACGCTATCCCTGAGATTGAGGACTAACTAATTCGATATTTATGATTTCCTTTCCAATTACAATTTAAAAAAAATATCTGACCTGACTGATATTTGCATGACCTGCAGTACAGTCGCATAGGTCCTTTGTTTTTTCAAATGTCCTTACTTTATATAGTGTTTTTTAGATAACAACGTATCATAAACTCACTTTGATATATCTGAAGCATTTTTGTATATTTGTGTAAAAATGATTAGTGTGTAAAACCAGCTAACAATTTGTTATAGTGGATATTAAAGTCATGCAATGGATATTAAAATCCCATGTTAATGAAAATTTAAGATTTGCAAAATATGATTTTTTTAATTAATTTGCAGTTTACATATTATTTTACAAATCTTAAATATACGTACCAGTAATATTGAGCTAGTTCCCGAGCCTAAAAAATTAAACTAATCTATGGTGGAGTATTCTAATTAATTAGTTTCGTCTAAAATCTCTATTAGTATTAATATTGCAGGGTAATACTCCTAATTGTAAAATTGTTCTATAAATCTCGTTTTTGTACTTTCTAAAATGGAAATTCAAAGACGTACAGCAAGCAAGGGAAATCGTAGAAGAGACTAACAGTTAATAGGCTACACTCTGACTATGTTAGTTTTGCACACACAAATGTCGAAATCTGTTAAGGACATGATGTTTTTCATTTTATCATAGAAAACGTACCCTCTCCTTCGAGGCGGGCACTTTGGCGGTTCGTTCCTTTAAATCCATACAAGAGACATAGAGTTAAATAATATATACATAATAGTAAAGTAAGTGAGGTAGCAAAGTGAATAGAATGTGTTGGAAAAGAAAGATACATTGGCAATAAGGTCAAACAAAATCAAATCATGGCAATTATTATCAAGTTTTACAGAAGGTAATTTAAGAAATGGTTTCACTTACCCCTAATTCTACAACTAACGCGTCTACTATACTGCCAATTACGGTGATAAAATCGAAGGTGTTCCACGGATCCTTGAAGAAATTCTGTAAGACACACAAGAATATTAGTCGAAACAAACATGGAAGTGTGTGTTTATATAGGCCAAGTTATTTGTTTTATAATTATGATTTTGTCTTGATAGCTAAGTTAAAGTAAATCTAAATTTAAAAAAGAATTAACTACGTTTCTCACTGAATATAAAATGAATTTCTATCGTTTCTATCGATTGTATATTATACTTATATAATTATCTAACTGATTATGAAAGGTCCTTTTAAAATGTACAGATTACAATGACTGGGATTGAAATGATTAGGAGTTGTTAAATAGGTTTATTTTTCTCTACTTTTCGCATGCATTAGTATACTAAATATATGTAAGCGCAGTAACTAAAATTCTTGTCTTCTCTGAATCAGTTACTGAGTCTAAATTCTACTCTAAAACTACCAAAAGAAATAATGTTATTGATAAGTAACAAAAGGATAAAGTGAATTATCTACGAAACAATTTATAGTTAAATTGCTACAAAGTAGTGATTAAAGTGAATGGAAATATTTTTATGTTAATATGGATCAATAAATAAACCAAATATATCCTCTAAATCTAGAAAATGAATTAAAATTCAACGATTGCGGATTTTTAAAGGTACCGAAGCTGTGTAAATAAAAAATTACATACAATTACAGAAATCGCTGCAATTATTTATTTCAAATAACGTAAGAAATTTTACGAAATAATTCATCAATAGTACAAACAATTATGTTGAATAAAATTTTACTAAATAAAAGTGAACATACTATATGATAATAAGAGTTTTAAAAAGTCTATCAGGATTGCAGGTGCAATCGGGTTTCCATAGAACGTGCAAAATTATTCGTACATTCTTCAATGTAAAGCGGGTACTTAACCCACTTAATCAACCCAGTTTATTTTGCTTGTACTATTGAAATAATTGAAATAGCATACGGTTTTTCAGATCGGTTATTATGAGGTGAACACAACTCCGTACATGACACTGAACTGAGATGGTTTAGAGTCTGGATACAAGAGTAGTTATAGACACGAGAGACAGGGGTGTTAATAGAGAGGATTACCTTGATTCCAAACGCGATCAGCTTCAGAATGGTTTCACAGAGGAAGAGAAATGTAAACAGTATGTTCATGACGGCCAACACCTCTGAGAGTAGCGGTGGCGAATCGTGATACTACAAATACAACTCACAATGTTGTAGAAGAGCAACTATACAACAACTGCACTTCTAAGGTAGTAGAATCACCAATAAACGAACTTATCCATACACACAAATTATTACAATTCATATCAGTGCGTTAATAATATCATAATCTTGATTTTCTTCATTGTTCAGTGTGTGTTAGTGTGACAAGTTCGCTTATGGCTTATTAATAAGCAAACGAGGCCTACCTTAAAGAGTATACGTTTGCATGTATTACAATTCTTCAAATATTGTATTAAAAGTCGGCAGTTCCACATAAGAAAAAGTAAATACCATTTTAAATTTGCACACAGAATATTCCACATGTATAAGCAGTATTTGTAATGGAATACCCTGTACAACATAACATATTTTTCCAATTCATTTTCAAACGGTGTAATTGTGAAGTGAACTATGAACGTCGTTTTTATTAAGACATTGTAATGCCGTTTTACTCGGGATGGGAAAATTATGTTTACGCCAATTAAGTTCGAAAAGTAATTTAAATCTTCGTATATCAATTAGCCGCGAGGTCGGTGACTCGCGTCAAGTTCTTCGCAGATATGTTGCTATGGTTGTTATTTAGTACATTTTGTGTTGTAGTGCAGTTTGTTTTGTCATTTTTGCAAAGAGTTCTTATACACAAAGCTGTACAAAATCATAGGTGATTATTTTTTAAATTTGCAATAAGTTTCCGCCAATTGGTGATCCACTAATGCGGTTTTCAACACTGAATGAAAAAAAACTTGAGTTTTTTTTTCTCGGAAAATAAAGGCATTTTCGATAGGTTCTTCCATCCTCTTTTTGAACGCAGCAATACAACTTTTATTGTGTTTAATGAATTTCTTCAAAATAATCCTTATTTCGTTCGTCGAACCGGTCATTGTCCAATCAAAATGAGCTCAGAAGAAAGAACTCCAAAGCTTTTTTTTTGAGCGTTGAAAACCACATTACATTATCTCAAATGCAAAGAATACAAACTATATTAGTTGGTATCGCATTATTAATTATTAATTAATGCGTTAGGTAATGCATTCAAGTGTAAAAAAGATCACTTAGCTTTGGTCCTCTCTAAATAGTGTAATCAAAAATAATCTTTTAATAAACTTTCTTTAGAACTATATTTTATATTGCAATAACGTTATGTATAGATCTCTTATAGTGTGTAATAATTCGATCTTTAGTGGTTCTTCTTCAACGCACTTTGAACGACAGCAAACAACAACTACGCAAAGTACATCTATTGCAAATTTAGTTTCTAAGAGTGCGGCAAGAGTTTTAACGTCTTGTTTTGTACAATGGTAGCATGCATTAAATAATTTGTATAAAACTATTAGTTTTAGTGAAACGGCACATGCAATGTATCAATGTTAATTAGAGCAATCGCAAAAGCTAGTACAAATACAGTATGATAAAGATTTTTTAAAATTAGATGTAAGAACTTCCCTAGTCCATTCAATACTGATAAGACTAATTTGCATTTCGATTTTTTATGATACTGTATTTTTGGCATGCCCAAATGACAATGTTTGGATACACAAATGTAATTTTTTTTTGTTAATGTTTGTGAGTGTGCACAGGGTCTTTAAATATTGGACTGTGAAATAGGAGAAATAAAATTATGAGGATATACGGACCTGAAAAAAGAACAGGGTTTTTTTTTTTCTGCATTATTTAACAAATTACTTAATTTGTAGCCCTCCAGTCATTCTAACATCTTTTATTACCATCTAATTGATTAATATAAAAAAAAATAAAAAACACATGTAGACGACATATCTAATGGAAGATCTTTTACATTCAATACGTGATATAGGGGGGGCCACGCATCTGCAGTCAACTGTCAGTTACTGTAAAATGCAATTCCTATCGTTTCCAAAATGTTGTTAGCGTAAATTATCAGCTATATAGAGTTTAAGGACATGTAAAACGTAAAAAAACGCCACGTCTTGAGTTGAAGTGAGTGAGCATTGAGCAGCTACTTGAGCTACAGTTGAGGATGTCTTACCCGAACGCCGTAGGCGAGGATCTTGAGAATGCATTCCACAGTGAACATGCTGGTGAAGCCCCAGTTGATGTACTTAAGCGTATTCGTGTAGATATCGGTTTGTCCATCGTACTGTTCACACAACACACATTATAGTAACAACAAACTCGTTCAGTAACAATGTAACAACTACAGAGCGTTCTCGGTAGACTGATTCTGTCTTTGCACAGATTCAGCAACTGTTATTCAATAGAGTAATTGAACATTTTATTACTTTCGTTATGTATTTGATGATGCCGTTGGAATAATATATTTTTCTTTTGTACATACATTCTAATTGCTAGAAACATCCAGATAAACTAGGACCATCTATTCTATGACTATAAAAAACAACTATAATGTTAAACGATATAGTATTTAAGATATTTTAGTATAGAATATCACCCATATACCGTAACAAGCATTAAGTAGCTAGATGTACATTTCAAGTGATATTCTATGTTGTAATTTAACACCGTAGTGATAATTTTTAAAATATTTAAGATATTGTCAGAGAAAACTTCACAACACAAATTTTGGCAAAATACTATTAGGCGTTCTCAATGACCATGGACGCCTAATGTGACAATTAGTTTAATATTTAATACTCTTCAAGTTGTATTTTCGAAAATAGATTTTAGATTTGCAGGATTGGCGATAATGAATTATTTTCTATTCTAATTGCGTTGTGCAATCAAACGTTCATCCATGATGCTAATTAATTTAAAATGATTTTATAAAATACTATAAAGAAACAGAATTTCAATATAATATTCTGCTAATGTTTCCTCAACGCTTTGTTCTTAAGATGCGTGACCATACATACATTAGATAAAATAATAACATGTAGGTTCAGTAATTTGAAGAGAGCAAATATCACAATTGACGCCCAAAGCAAACTATTATGAATTTTTATGAATTATGAATTACCCAAATTATGAATCACCCAAATTATGAATTACCCAAACTATTATGAACGGATTTTATAATGGCAATAAATATTTACAACTGTTTATTTCGTTTTAACTTGACTAAGTAGTATGTGGCATATAACTAAAGAATGGATAAATTAGAAAACGATTTGTCAATATTTAAGTAATTAAATTTGCCAAAATATGTTTTACGAAAGTAACAAAAGAATCGGTTATGGCTTTGAATATATGCGTACAAAGGACAAAATTGAACGAATAGAAATAAAGAAGAAACAGGACGGGGATATAAAAATAATTGGCAAGTGCAATTCAGACAGCATCGTCCGCTTCCTGTTGATGACGGGTGATACAATATTGATTGACAGCTGATTATGATCACGTATTAATGTGAAGCTACCGTATCTTCATTTTCAATATAAAGAAACTCACACAAAAAAACATAAAACATGCCCACATAGATTATTACGTATATATATATCACCTCTTTCTTAAAATATACATTTTTTTGGATCTTTGTGCATATATAATTTTTCATGAGAAATCATGCTAGCGATGGATGTGTATAAATATTCAAGTTCACGATATTCTCTAATTCAAAGCCACCATTTTTTTTTTAAATTAAGCAATGTATCTATCGATGACATGATGCATTTGAATGTACAAATGCACTGGGTGCCAAATTGACCTAATTTTCATTACAATTTAAATCGTTTCAAACCTTCTCAAACTATCTAATAATTATGGCGAAACTGACACATTTAAACTAAATTTGTTTGTAAGTGATTGAACGAAATACGGAGAAAAAGATAGACAACAGTTATCACTATAAACTATGGAACAGTGTGGCGGTAGTGTGCTGTAACGTGAGTATGCTGTGACCTGTGGTGACGTGTATACGAACATAATGTGGCCGATCCACGGTGCTAGAAAACTCCAAATATTAGATGCTGCCGACTTTTCTTTAAATATACCATATTATCATATCAAAATGTACTTATCATTACCATTTGAAACTAATTAAACATACAATCAAGGAAGAATATAGTGAACATATTGAAGGTTCACTATACGTTATACAGAACACGTTAAAATAAGTCAGTACTACAAGAAGTAAGATTGAATCAATTCACTGTTGAATCGGTGAAGATTATGTGTGCAATATATTTTCGTACCTTCATCATTAGCAGTAACGTATTGAACACAATGAGCATCATGATGAAGTACTCGAAAGGAGTCGATACCACGATCCTCCAGATCTTGTATTTGAAACTGTTCCTCTTGTTTGGCATATACCTCTCCAGAGGACGCGCCTGTATCGTAAAATCTATACATGATTTCTGAAAGAAAAGCAAAGGAAAAGTTACTCAAATCGACCAGGTGTCAATCAGTGTTGGATTTCAACTGAGCAACCTTAAAAAGTGTAACATACATTTTTTTTGGCAAGAACGATCTAAAAGTGTCCAGTGGGTTTTTCCATATCTAGAATTGCTTTTTAAAGTCGTTTTACACGGTAAAGCGATTCTAGTGAAAATGATTATGCCATTTACATAAATAGTATTCACATAAATTTTATGAGTGCTAATATGAAAGTAAGAATTGTCAGTTGTTTTACACGATACATAAAAATATTCTATAATTTTATTCTTGCGTGTTTATTTCAATATGACTTCAATTTGGTATGCTCAAACCCTTCCTGGTCAAATTGGGTTAAAGCATATAGTAAGCCATTCGCTGTCTAATATAATTAGTTTCTATAGCTAGATTCAAGCCAGAGCAAATATGCCGAAAAGATAAAGGCGGAATATCTTTATTTCTACAATTTTAACATTGAATGCTTCCTTTATTTATTACACAATTATTAAAAAGCTTCCCGTATACCGACGTGCTTATCTTCCGAGCTAGCTCACGACATTTTATTATCGACTTATCTTTTTCGTGACAGAGGTATTTTATTTAGTTTTTATCGTGTGCTATGAAGATGGGAGCATAGCCTTCGAAATGTACATCTAGCTACTTAATGCTTTAAGTTACGGTATTTGGGTGATATTATATACTATTATTTAACACCGTAGTGATAATTTAAAAATAATTCTGTATTACAGATTTTTTAATTTAAAATTTATAGAAATTTTCGTAATTTCGTTTCTATCGTGTCTTTATTTATATAAATCGTAATTTTTCAAATGTAACTTCTTTCTTTCGGTAAATAAAATAAAATTGATATATTATATATACCTTTGGAAACGCCTAATCACTCTAGGAATATTTTACCAGAATTTAAATCAAATGTATTATTATTTGACTCCTAAATAATTTGTTTGAAATGCGCCTTCAGTCTTTTTGATTGACATGGATTTATCCCGTCTAGATGCTGCATATTTGAAACTATTGCAACACGGTAATCAGTAAATAATAATAATAAAATAAATTAAAAACGTGGGATTTTAAATTTAAACTAAATTTAACACTGGACTGAGCTTTAAAAGATACAGAATTTTACAACCTGAGTGTTACTATTTTATTGTTGATTACAAAATCCGTGATTGTTAACATTTTAAGCACACAAGAAGGATAGTCAAAATTTAGGTTTCAACAGTTATTACCTAATGATATTTTACCTGATTTTTATCAATTTCGCCCGATTGCAGTTCGGCCTCGCCTTGCTCTTGGAACGTAATGATAATCAAGGCAACGAATATATTTACAAAGAAGAACGGAAACACTACGAAATACACAATGTAGAAAATGGACATTTCAATACGAAAATTCTGTATAGGGCCTTGATCCTCATATGTGGCTGCCATCGAATTCTGTAAAACTCTGCAAAATATGTCGATATAATATTATTACACTCCAAAAACAGATTAACAAGAAATTGGTAGTGATCTTACTGTGGCCAGCCCTCGCCCGTTTGAACCGCAAACAAAGTCAACATAGCCATAGCTACATCATCATAATGAAAGCTCTGCAACTTCCAATCGCGGTTCTCAATACGAGGTACATCGCTGTCTTCCTCGTACACGAAATACTTCCCTCTGGAATAGTTGATTAAAGAACGTTGTTAGAGGAATACTAATAATCACTAGACTCGTAAAAATCTTACATTCGAAATAGTCCTTACACATTTTAAGTTTAATTAGGTTATAGATTTTGCCGTTATGTTGTGATATTCCATATTAGGGAAGAGAATTAAAAACTACAATGTTTTATATCACAATTAAAAACGAGGATTTATTCGACTATAGTTTCGCTTATTAAGCATCATCAAGAAATGAACAACGAATTACAGAAAACTTATTTATATATAAACAATCTACCTACAGATAATATCGAATAATGGTAAGGAGATTGAGTGTAATTGGTCATTAAGTAAATTATAATTAGGGTTTTGCGGTATTTGTGAATTTCTAACGATTCAAGCAGACTTTTTGAACAAACATGTAAAATAGTTAAATTATCTATACTAGGAAAATTTTAGGAAAAACAGAGGGACGAGAGAGGCGATTCTAGCACTAAGAACGGTAGTAGAAAAAAGAAAGAGGGTAGGAAAGGTAACTTGCATAGCTTTTGTAGACTTAGAAAAGGCATTTGATAATGTAGATTGGGACATAATGTTTAGAATTTTAAAAGAAACGGGTATAGATTATAAGGATAGGAGAATAATTTTTAATTTATATAAACACCAAACTGCCTTAGTTAGAATTGAGGGGGAAGAAGAGGTAGCAAAAATAGGGAAGGGAGTTCGGCAGGGATGTACACCCTCACCGTTATTATTTAATCTATATATAGAAGATGCAATAAACAAAGTAAAAGAAGAGTATAGTGTAGGTGTGAATGTACAGGGAGAGAAAATATATATGCTGAGATTCGCCGACGATATAGCTATATTGGAAGAAAGCGAAAAGAATTTAGAAAGGGTATTGAATGGTATGCAGGCAGTATTGACTAGGGATTTTAACATGAAAATAAATATAGGTAAAACTAAAGTGATGAGGTGTGACAAAAAGGAATGCAGCAGAAAAATGAGGATCACAATAGGAGATAATAGAATCGAAGAAGTGTCAGATTTTTGTTATTTAGGCAGTAGAATCACAAAAGATAATCGAAGCAAGGTAGATATAAAGTGTAGGATAGCACAGGGTAGGAAGGCATTCGTAGAAAAAGAACAGATTTTAAGATCAAATATTGACTTGGGTATTAGAAAAAGATTACTGAAGGTATATGTTTGGAGTGTAGCACTGTACGGGTGTGAGGCGTGGACTATAGGAAAGGAAGAGAAGCGTAGATTACAAGCATTCGAAATGTGGTGTTATAGGAGGATGATGAGGATTGGTTGGGAAGATAAAGTAACAAATGAAGCTGTACTAGAGTTAGTAGGGGAGAAGAGAAGTATTTGGAGAGTGTTACAGCGTAGGAGAGACAGATTAGTATGGCATATTCTTAGGCATGGGGGGATTATGCAATTGATCATAGAAGGTAGAGTGGAGGGAAAGAGAGGGGTAGGTAGGCCTAGATTTGAGTATGTGAGTCAGATAGTTGAAGACGTTGAGATGAATAGCTATAGGGAGATGAAGGGATTAGCTCAGGATAGATCGGCATGGCGTGCTGTTTCCAACCAATCTTTAGGATTGCGGACTCTTTAACTAAGGAAAATTATGGTGAGATTCTGAAATATGGTTAGCAAAGTTTGAATTACTTTTTTTAAATTTATAACTATTAACATGTTCATTAAATCAAATTTTAAAGCTACGGCATCTTTGGCCAATATATATTGCATTGCAATCTGGACAACTAATCTTATATACTCCACTACGGTTAAATTTATGTGTCTTTATGGTTAATTAATAGATTGGATAGGATGTAAGATAGAATTAAATTGTGTGTGTTCGGTGGAGCTTAATTGGTGTTTAATGGAACATTGCTAACCATATTTTAGAATCTCACCATAATTTTCCTAGTATAGATAATTTAACAATTTTACATGTTTGTTCAAGACTAATAAATTAAATTTGCTTGAATCACTAGAAATTCACAAACACCGTAAAAACCCTAATTATAATTTACTTCATGACCAATGTAGGTAGATTGTGTATATATAAATAACTTTTCTGTAATTCGTTTTTCATTTCTTGATAATGCTTAATAAGCGAGACTATAGTTGAAACTATCCTCGTTTTTAACCGTGATATAGAATATTGTATTTTTATTTCATTCGCCCCCTAGTTTAAATTTATATAAAGGGAGATATATAAGCATACACAACGTATAAAGCATTTTTAATTCGACTTGCTAAAATATTGCCTGCTGTTAGTTTTCTTTAAACCACTAATTATCAACGGTTTACAAATTTTAATTATGAATTTTCAAACCTTTCTTTCATTGTTGAGAAATAGGAAATAAAGGCAATTGAAAGAGTTTTAATAAAATTGAGAATTAATATAAGGCTAGACATAACAACGCTACAAAAAAAAACACCATAATTCAATAATCGTTGATATCTGTCTCTATGAAACTTGTTTCCTATGGCCACTTTATTTAAAAGTTTAAAATACCAGAGAAGCGAATTTTCAAAATGACAGATATTCAAAATTGCCTCGCATATACTGTCGTATTCATGTCTTGTCTTATAGTATCACTAAAATTTGATGAAACTCTTTCAATTTTCTTAAAAATTACTAAAGCTGAAGGAATGAGAAACGGATTTTTAAATCCAGACTTCAAATCTATAATTCTTTTGTGTCTAGAGGTTTTGTAGTGAAATAATCAGGAGAGCCAATATTTGAACATGTCGAAATTGATCTATGTAGCATCTAGTCACAATGTTACAATATAAAAATAATATCGGGTTTAAATGTTTTCTCGTAAATATTACTATTATATATGATACATTGTATTTAAGAAAAATAAAATGCAATATATAAATAAAATAAATATAACATACTTAAAAAAATTAGATAATGGGATAATATTAACATGGCCAGCATATACGCTTAAACGGAGTATTGGTTACCCTTAAGGATGCATGAGGAGGAATACTTACTGGCAGGTAGCTTTAGTAAATTTACTAGCGTCACTGCAATGAAAAAACTTGCCGTTAAATAATTGAACGGCGATCACAGCGAATATGAAGTGGAATAATATATACACGATGAGAATGTTTATCACATTTTTTAATGAGTTCACTAAACAGTCAAACACTGCTTTTAATTTGGGCACACGTTTTATTGTTTTTAAAGGTCTCAACACTCTAAGCACTCGCAATGATTTTATCGTTGACAAATTGGCTGCATGCGCTGTGTTTGCACCCCTATGAATTAAAAATACATTTAGAGCAAATTTTTTTTACAAAGAATCGGCGTTCTTACGAGAAATCGAATCCCATGGAAACAAGAGCACAAATTACGACGACCGCGTCCATGAGGTTCCAAAACTCGCGCAGATAGCTGCCAGGGTGCAAGATGATTCCCAGATCGATGATCTTCAGGAACATCTCGATCGCAAAAACGCTGGTGAAGGCGTAATCGAACTTGTTTAGGATTATATTGGTGGCGGACTTTTCCTCGATTGGATTTTCGCAAGCTAACGCTATGGAACTCAAACAGATCACTATCATGATGAAGAAGTCGAAGTAGCGGAGGTTCACTACCCAATGTGCACCCTTTCGAATTCTACCGAAGAAATATAGAGAATATACAGAGATCTTGCATAATGTCAATATGATTGGATAAATTATCTTATTTTCAAGTATCGCAGAAGTTAAGAGAAAATATACAAATAATCAAGTATATCGGAATTGTGTGGCTTCTTATTCGGAGGGATTAATTGGGCGAAATGGATAAATATAATACAACTTTATTCATTTGGTATAAATTTGAACAATTGGTATAAAACATTTTTATAAAGAAGTTGCTTAATGTAGCGTACTTTTCACCAAGTGAATTGAAAGTTTTGGTAAATGAAGCTTTTAAGAACAATATGGAAATGTAAATTCGCAAACGTTAATGAAAACGTATGCGAATAGTTTTTCTTTCTAAAATAATAAAATATACATTAAATATGGTAGTTGTTTAATTTAAAAGGGATAAGATTTTACGTAAAAAAATGATGACGTCTATGTATTATCAAACACATTTTAGAAAAATGAATATAACTGATGTAGACTTTTTCCGGACCTAGGCATTTTAGATTTTAATTTAACTAAGATAATTATCATTTCTCCTATTACATGAGGAATATATATATATATATATATATAACTCGCAATTATAATATATACATTTTTTAAAATTATTTTTATTTTTAGTTTTCTTTCCCTGTTTTCATAAAAGTGAAATTCGGTACCACTTTAAAGATCATATAAATGGAAAATGTAACATTTGATAAAAATAGATTATTTGTCATTCAAATTAATGAATGCCAATAGATAAAGAAGACCTATATCAAATTGTATCAATTTACACGCCAATTGAAAGATTTGCCCTTATATTAGACAAAGCCTATAGTGAAGTTACCGCTTTTATTAATAAGGAACAAGGATTTCTTGAAGAATCAATAATTTATGCCTATATTAAGTACAATAAGAAATATATTGTTTAGTTTTAGTTTAAAGAACTTTAGAGCAGCTTAGATTTTGAGTTCTACTTTGAGATTTTAACATACTACAGGAATGATTTGCCGAACCCTTATTACCTAAACTGGAATATTTGGAACAGATGCGAGGCAAATTTACATTAATATACTAAGTTTATCAAAAACTTTCTTGACTCAAAAAAAAATTAAAATTTTGAATTAAATATTTGGTCAAGAGTCGCTTTTATCAATTGGTGTTACGAACTGCCCTTTTACAACTTTGCCTTTAAAAATATCGTCGGCTATTGTAGAGGGTAAGGTTTATACTTGATAGAGTTATCAATTTTTTTTCCATTGATGCTTGGGAAAAGAAGAATACTTTTATGCAAGGTTTAAAATATGTTAAAAACTTTTATGTCCAGAATATTTTAAAAATATTTTTGATTTATCCCTTGCTTGATTTCAAAATTGGATTTATTCAACTCTTTCTTTACTTGAAGATACTATAATTCAAGAGAAATTTACAATTTAATGTTGCAAACTTACGGATTGGTCGGTGATAGTATAAACATACTGCTATAGGGCAACATTGGTTTCGGACCGACAATTTCCTCCTCCTCTTCTGCTGGTTTTTCGTCTTTCTTGCCCTTACGCCGAGACGAGGGAGGCGACCCAACTCCCGGCGGTAAATCACCTAGCCGTCCTTCCATTTGTAGTGCCTCCATCTCCTTTTCTAACTCCATTGCTTGTTTCTCCTCCACAGAATAACAGCGTTAATTAATGAAATTATACTATGCGCTAGTCGCATGAATGGATAGAATACCTTATTTTCTTCCGCTTGTTCTTCCTCTGCCGCTGTTAGTTCTTGAGCATTCGCCAGGTTATCGACGGCGATAGCCAAGAAGACATTCAGCAGGGTGTAGTTCCCAAACAACATGAGAATGATGAAATACAGCGAGTAGATCATGCCGGATTTGTGACCGCCTAGCGCCTCGATGCCGTAGTACATTACTTCGTTCCAATCTTCGCCCGTTAGAATCTAATATGCACCAAAGATTTGTAAAATATATTTATTTATTTATTTATTTATTGGTCCTAGTACATAACAGATTTAAATCCATATAGTACATTGTACAGCCTTGGGTAAAATGGGTAACAATAATAGTTAAAAATTTGATAGTAATATATTATATAGATGTTTACATAATTTAAAAAATATATTTGTTTTGGAATATTGTGTTGCACATGTGCTTAAATTCTTCAATTAGGTATATTATTTGCAGTATATTAACTGCAGAGCGAAATCAGGAAAAATATGTTACTATTGAATAAATCTGACCTGATAAAAACAGTTGAAATTAATGATTTCTAAAACTGGTTTGAAGTCATTTATATTTAGCAATAACTTCTTTATTGTTTAGTTTTGGAACAGCTATTCAATATTTTATGCGTAACCTTAGGTTGTTTTAATTGCTTCTTCAGCAAAAATTCGGCAAGGATTTATGTGAGTATATACGCTGTACTTTATATGGAAAGCAACTGAAATTTATATAGGTTTGATTTAGGATACAGGGTGGAATTATCTCCTACATAAATTAATAAAGACATAATTCTAATGTTTGGATTCTTACTTAAAGCTTAGAGCACCATATTCTAAAATATATTTAACTATACAGGGTGTTCTAGTTTCGTAATATATATATCATTTTTGAAGTGAAACTTCTATAGGCGCGGTAGGGCAAATTGGCCTGAGCATCACGAAAAGTGAAACACGCTACGCGCATGCGCTGCGTGTACTGTGCGTATACGTAGCATAAGGCAACCAGTAGACGCTTGCGTATTTTATTATATATTACACAAACACAGCTTAATATTTTAGCTAACAATTTCCATTGTGTGAAAAGTGAAATGGAGAAAAAGACAAGTACAGACAGAGTGCGAGCCTTTAGAGAACCGAAGAAAGCGAATAAACCGCCAAGAAAAGTGCCAACAAGTACCTTGGAAAGAAGTAGAGAGTATCGAGCCAGGCAAAGGGCGTTAAAGAAACACGGTGGACAACATAACCTTCCAACGACCTTAAATACACTTGATGAATCGATACCGTCGTTAAGTGAGGACACAGTGAGTGGTATAGAGAATTTGAATGCCAATGATTCAGGCGTGCCGTCTACACGTGAAGATACACGTGGTGTGAGAGATCAACGAAATTAATCTGATACAGCTGAGCCATGGACAAATACAAATGCACCCACTAGTGCATCATAACTTTTACATACTGCGTTTCCAGCCATTATCATTGAAGATGTGATAGCGTGCATTTCATGCCGAAATTCATTATTAATGTTCCAATATCTGTGAATACGATGGTGAATCATTTGCCAAGAGACATTGATGATGGTCATTGTATTAATGTCCACATAAAAAGAAGAAAAATACACAGATCGAGTTATTTAATTGGTTTGGTGAGAAAAAGAACTATAAAAATATGGCTACAATATTTAATCCAAACTCCTCTTTATAGACTGTACGACATTACAGTTAATAATGCTTTCTTTGATGATCAGAGTGTCAATCAAAATCAATCAAAAGCAAAATCAAATCGTTAACAAATGGAAAAAAAGCAATGCATAAAATCAACTTTTCGTAGGAGCTAAGAAGTTTCACTTCTACCGCGCAAGAGTCTCACGCATATATTTTTTATTTTAAGTGCCTAATAATATCGCTACGGAACACATATTATCCTACATGAAAATAACTATACCACGATATATTTCTTATCATCAATTTTCGCGAAACAGAAAATTCATATAAGCTTAAATCTCTTTTATAATATTTTTTGATAATAATTTTTTTAGAGAAATATTTGCTTCTGTTGTCGATTTTTACTGTAATATTACTAAATTTATATCTCTCATAGTTATGTTACGAATTTGCCCGTGACACATAATAAAGAATTCGTGTACTAGAAAGTGTTTTATGAAAAATTGCCTGCGGTGTATCTTAAAAACTAATATGTTTATTCGTCAAAGCGTTATGTTAGAAGTCGTCCGCGTTGCACACTGAAGAGAACTATGTATATCTATATTTTATAGAGTTATGAACAAAAATCTTTTCGCCCTTTGAGATTTTTAGATAGACAATATTGTGCAAGCTTCAAATTTTGAATACTCTAAAAATATATTCTTCATACGTGTTATATATGTTAGGAATGAAATTACTCAAGTTATAATTGTATGGGAATCTAATTGCCAAAAATGACAGAAAATCAAAACAAGATTATTTATTATATATACTATATTATATACTAATCTCTCCAGTAAACCTTAGTATATTACCTAAACGGTACATACCCAAATGCAAATTGTTAAAAAATAGCTTGTTTCCCCCGATTTTGCTTCTATATGCGCCAAAATTGCATAATATGTCAAAGGATAGGCGTACCTGAAAGACGGTGAGTAGTGCGATCGGGAAGGTGTTGAAATTGGTGGGTGGTGTACCGCCCTCGAAGTTAAACTGACCACCGAATAGCTGCATACCGAGCAGCGCGAAGATCAGTATGAACAAGAAGAGCAGAAACAGTAGCGAGATGATGGACCGCATCGAGTTGAGCAGCGAGATCACCAGATTCCGCAGCGAACTCCAATATTTCGTCACCTATGATATTAAATTCGATTAGATCACAGAAGAGGATATATTTAATTATTTATATTATAGTATAGTATAGTAGTATAGTTTATTCATCTTTTGTTGAGAAGTTACAAATGTAAAGTTTCAAAATAGATAAGTCAGACACAGTATAATACAAAAATACAAAATTACTCAGTATAAAAATACAATAATATGTTACAATCTTTGATACATAAAAATTCTTCAATAGAATAAAAAGCTTTCATTAGTAGCCATGTTTTCACTTTGTGCTTAAAAGTATTTACATTTAACTGCCTTAATTCTATGTCTAGACAATTAAAAAGCCTTAATCCTAAATAGACATGTCCTTTATGTGACAATGTTAATCAATAGAGAGGTGGAACTATATTTGCATATTTTCTATTGGCAAAAGAATGTCCAAATGAAATGAACGTATGTGCTTTGCGTCTTATACGTCTTAACAGTTGTAAAATACGCAAACGCGATAGAGTCAGTATTTTGTATTTAATAAACACTGGTCTGCATAACTGCCTAGATTATTGGTTGGTCATCACAATTAGGGACTGATTGAAAGAAATACACCACGCCGATTTCTCCCGAGCCAACTCCTTTATTTCCCTATTCATCCCATACCTCCTGTTTAATGTGGTTTAACCAATATTGAAATAACTTGGAATTAGCTTCTAATATTACCCAAGATGTTGATAAGCTTTTAATCATCATCTGATGTCTTGAAGTAGAAGTGTTTCGATTTAAGTGATTTAAGAAACTTTAAGAATTAGTGTCAGATATAGTGATGTCCTTTTTGCAGCGCTGATCAGTGGTTATCATTCCCTTTACCATAATTGTATAAGTACAAATACGCATTTCGATAGCCAAGCTATCTTCTTCAGTATACACACTCGGAATGGCTAGTCCTAAGTGGCCAGACAATTCCTCAGATTAAAAGTTTATACTCTGCGAGAAGTATTTTATTCATTTATATGAGAAGGGAGAAGTACCACAGGATTTTCAGCGTAGTAGAATAGTAACAATGCCGAAGAAAATAGGAGCTAATTTGTGTGAGAACTATAGGACCATTAGCCTACTATCACATGCATCGAAGATATTGTTAAAGATTATTTATAGGAGATTAGAAAATAAAGTAGAGGAAAGGCTAGGAGAAGATCAGTTTGGTTTTAGGAAAAACAGAGGGACGAGAGAGGCGATTCTAGCACTAAGAACGGTAGTAGAAAAAAGAAAGAGGGTAGGAAAGGTAACTTGCATAGCTTTTGTAGACTTAGAAAAGGCATTTGACAATGTAGATTGGGACATAATGTTTAGAATTTTAAAAGAAACGGGTATAGATTATAAGGATAGGAGAATAATTTTTAATTTATATAAACACCAAACTGCCTTAGTTAGAATTGAGGGGGAAGAAGAGGTAGCAAAAATAGGGAAGGGAGTTCGGCAGGGATGTACACTTTCACCGTTATTATTTAATCTATATATAGAAGATGCAATAAACAAAGTAAAAGAAGAGTATAGTGTAGGTGTGAATGTACAGGGAGAGAAAATATATATGCTGAGATTCGCCGACGATATAGCTATATTGGAAGAAAGCGAAAAGAATTTAGAAAGGGTATTGAATGGTATGCAGGCAGTATTGACTAGGGATTTTAACATGAAAATAAATATAGGTAAAACTAAAGTGATGAGGTGTGACAAAAAGGAATGCAGCAGAAAAATGAGGATCACAATAGGAGATAATAGAATCGAAGAAGTGTCAGATTTTTGTTATTTAGGCAGTAGAATCACAAAAGATAATCGAAGCAAGGTAGATATAAAGTGTAGGATAGCACAGGGTAGGAAGGCATTCGTAGAAAAAGAACAGATTTTAAGATCAAATATTGACTTGGGTATTAGAAAAAGATTACTGAAGGTATATGTTTGGAGTGTAGCACTGTACGGGTGTGAGGCGTGGACTATAGGAAAGGAAGAGAAGCGTAGATTAGAAGCACTTGAAATGTGGTGTTATAGGAGGATGATGAGGATTGGTTGGGAAGATAAAGTAACAAATGAAGCTGTACTAGAGTTAGTAGGGGAGAAGAGAAGTATTTGGAGAGTGTTACAGCGTAGGAGAGACAGATTAGTAGGGCATATTCTTAGGCATGGGGGGATTATGCAATTGATCATAGAAGGTAGAGTGGAGGGAAAGAGAGGGGTAGGTAGGCCTAGATTGGAGTATGTGAGTCAGATAGTTGAAGACATTGAGATGAATAGCTATAGGGAGATGAAGGGATTAGCTCAGGATAGATCGGCATGGCGTGCTGTTTCCAACCAATCTTTAGGATTGCGGACTCTTTAACTAACTAACTCTGCGAGAGGTAACCAGGATAGTTTCTAATCTGCTCATAAATATATGGTTGATAAACGGAAAAAGACAAATTCTACAGTGAAAGAGGTTTGATTCATGCATAGCTTGATTAATTTTATATATTCCCTAATAGTGTCTTCATCGATGTTATTTTCCAGCAAAATTTCTTGCTAGGTATTCGGTAGCAGTGGCACCGCAAAGAGCTGATGCAACATTAGTTGTTCTTTTGTAAATTTGTGACAAAAGTATTTTATTTAGTTTAATCTTGTGCTACTAAAGATGGGGGCATAGCCTTCGAAATACGTATTTAACTATTAAATACTTTTTGTAAGGGTATTTGGGTGATCTTCTATACAGTTGTTTCCTGTCTCACAAATGTGCGGTCTTTAAATTTAAGTATTTTCAAATTTAAGGTCTCTGACGAATTTTTGATAGATCTGGTATTGAATTTCGAAAAACGACATTCATTGGTAAGTAAGTAGGTAGGAAAGTTTATACCTGCCACTATCGATCTTACTAATTTGTCAGGGTTGTGTAGTTTTGGAAATAGATACATACGATGTTTAATGGAACTCGAAGGAATTAGCTTATACTTAATACGCTGGCTGCTGGTGAGAAGAGTGTGATCCACTACATTTTTAACTTCTTTCATTATTGTAGGCAGTCATATTCTACAATTTTTAAATCCGTAAAAGAGTACTGCTCAGTAGGTAGTATTTCAACTTTCGAATGAATAATTTACCTTAAAAATACGTAGCAGTCGCAAGGCTCTCAGTACAGAGAGACCGAAGGATCCGCCTTTGACCTCGGACCAGACGACCTCAAATATCGAGCCAGAAATGACGACACAATCGAACCGGTTGAACGCCGATTCGAAGTAGATACGTGGTCCCAATGCGTACATCTTGATGAACATCTCCATCATGAACAGGCCGAGAAACGCGTACTCGGCATAATCTAAATTGAAAAATAAATGCAATTGATTTTATACACAGTAGACACGGCTGGATTTTTAAAATCCTGTATTCTTCCAAAACCTGCTAATAATGCATTATCAACATACAACACAAGCATTATGTTCGAGATTTTTCAATTAAGTCTATAGGTATCTTTAATATCTATAAGTATTTTTAAATGCAAACTAGCAAAATTTATTTTATGAATTTCTTTCTTTCTTTTTGCCCAATCAATTGAGTGGGTCAGAAGCAAAGGGGTGTAAGGGACAAATTTGTGAAAATTGAAATAAGTGCGGTGTGGGATACTTAAAGCATCTATCTGTTTGGGGGCAGAGAGATATTAGTGAATTAGTTGACTGGTGCTGCTAATAAGGGCATGTAAGATAAACGACTACATAAAAAAATCAGTTTAGTTTGGAGGAAAAGCTAAAACAGCTACAGACACCTGCTAAAACTACTCAAGTACCGCCTCTTCTACACCATGCCTTTTATAATTTTCTCAAGTATGGTGCTACTAGAAGAACACAAGCTGGTTGTCCTTCCACATGTGTCGAAGTTGAAGAAAACTTTGAAGTTTATAAGAGATCTTGAATCCGATGAGTAGATTTAAATATTCCCTGATTTTTTTCAGAGTTATTTTTAGATTTTTTATTTTTATAATTTATAGAAAAAGAGATTACCCCATGTTTTGTATTTTGTATTTTTTTTTAATAAAGTGACTGCAACTATGAAGTTTCTCTTTTATTTTTTCATCCAACTGGTTGGAGGTGAATGGGTACATGTTCAATTCTTGGAGTAAAGAGGAGTAAATAATTAGTAAGTAAGTAAGTAAGTAAGTATTCTTGGAGTAAGTAAAAGGATGCTTTAAACCGGAAAAAAAATCTTCAAACCCTTTTTTATTGCATATCTTGGATCAAGCAACGTTATTGAATGGTAATACAGCCGTTAATATCTTTTTATAAGGTTTCTATATTTTTCAAAACTGAATAAACTTTGGAGTGCGTTTTCACAAAACTTACTTTTAGCCACTTCCCTTACAAATGAGGATTTTGTAAAATAAAATTTGCTCGCTTTTATAGCAAATAAATATGTTCTTAATTTTAGATTGTTTTATAGTATTTTTATTGGCAATTTGAAATATTTTGAGTTCGACCAAATATTTTGACCAAATTACGAATTATTAGTTAGTTAGTTAGTTAAAGAGTCCGCAATCCTAAAGATTGGTTGGAAACAGCACGCCATGCCGATGCCATCCTGAGCTAATCCCTTCATCTCCCTATAGCTATTCATCTCAACGTCTTCAACTATCTGACTCACATACTCCAATCTAGGCCTACCTACCCCTCTCTTTCCCTCCACTCTACCTTCTATGATCAATTGCATAATCCCCCCATGCCTAAGAATGTGCCCTACTAATCTGTCTCTCCTACGCTGTAACACTCTCCAAATACTTCTCTTCTCCCCTACTAACTCTAGTACAGCTTCATTTGTTACTTTATCTTCCCAACCAATCCTCATCATCCTCCTATAACACCACATTTCGAATGCTTGTAATCTACGCTTCTCTTCCTTTCCTATAGTCCACGCCTCACACCCGTACAGTGCTACACTCCAAACATATACCTTCAGTAATCTTTTTCTAATACCCAAGTCAATATTTGATGTTAAAATCTGTTCCTTTTCTACGAATGCCTTCCTACCCTGTGCTATCCTACACTTTATATCTACCTTGCTTCGATTATCTTTTGTGATTCTACTGCCTAAATAACAAAAATCTGACACTTCTTCGATTCTATTATCTCCTATTGTGATCCTCATTTTTCTACTGCATTCCTTTTTGTCACACCTCATCACTTTAGTTTTACCTATATTTATTTTCATGTTAAAATCCCTAGTCAATACTGCCTGCATACCATTCAATACCCTTTCTAAATTCTTTTCGCTTTCTTCCAATATAGCTATATCGTCGGCGAATCTCAACATATATATTTTCTCTCCCTGTACATTCACACCTACACTATACTCTTCTTTTACTTTGTTTATTGCATCTTCTATATATAGATTAAATAATAACGGTGAAAGTGTACATCCCTGCCGAACTCCCTTCCCTATTTTTGCTACCTCTTCTTCCCCCTCAATTCTAACTAAGGCAGTTTGGTGTTTATATAAATTAAAAATTATTCTCCTATCCTTATAATCTATACCCGTTTCTTTTAAAATTCTAAACATTATGTCCCAGTCTACATTATCAAATGCCTTTTCTAAATCTACAAAAGCTATGCAAGTTACCTTTCCTACCCTCATTCTTTTTTCTACTACCGTTCTTAGTGCTAAAATCGCCTCCCTCGTCCCTCTGTTTTTCCTAAAACCAAACTGATCTTCTCCTAGCCTTTCCTCTACTTTATTTTCTAATCTCCTATAAATAATCTTTAGCAATATCTTCGATGCATGTGATAGTAGACTAATGGTCCTATAGTTCTCACACAAATTAGCTCCTATTTTCTTCGGCATTGTTACTATTCTACTACGCTGAAAATCCTGTGGTACTTCTCCCTTCTCATATATTTTACAAACTAACCTGTATAATCGCTCCTGCATTTCCCCCCCTGCGTGTTTTATTAATTCGGCTTGTATCATATCAATCCCCGCTGCTTTGTTATTCCGTAAATCATTTAATGCTCTATGAAACTCTGACCTAAGTATGCTAGGACCTAAGTCATCCTCATCTATCTGTTCCACACTTTCTAGCTCCTCCATGTCCTGCCTACCTTTATATAAATCTTGAAGATACTCCTTCCATCTTCTAGCTTTTTCCTTATTTTCTGTGAGTTCCTTACCCTGCTTATCACATATAATGTTACCCTTTGGTTTTACTTTAGAAAAATGTGACTTAATTTTCCTGTAGCCCAAATCTACTTTACCTCTTCTCATATCCTCCTCAATATCCTCACAATTTCCTTTTATCCACTCTTCTTTCGCTAGCTTGCATTTCCTATTAATTAAGTTCCTTAGTTCCTTATATTTTTTCTGTCCTGCTTCTGTGTTTCCAATTTTAATTTTCCTTCTTGCTTCTATCATTTCAACTATTTCTTCCGTGATCCATTCCCTCCTACCTGCCCTTTTCTTTGTGCCTAATACTTCATTTGCTGCTGTAGTTAACCCATTTCTGATTTCCCTCCATTCGCAATCTATGTCGTTCCTAGATGTTCCATTAGCCATGATTTCTACTTTCTGCTTGTACTTTTCACATACATCAGCTAATTTTAACCTATCGACATCTACTCTGACCTGTTTAGACTTCTGTAATTTCTTGAATTTGACCTCTGAGTCCTGGACTACTAAATTATGGTCACTATCAATATCTGCTCCAGGGTAACTCTTACAATTCTTAATCTGGTTCCTAAACCTCTCTTTAACCAGTATGTAATCTATCTGATACCTCCCTATATCTCCTGGCATTTTCCACGTATATATCCTGCGCTTGTGATTCTGAAAAAGCGTGTTTGCTACCACTAGCTTATTTCTAATACAAAACTCTACCAATCTATCCCCTCTATCATTACGTGTTCCTATTCCATATTCTCCTACTATTGAAACTTCCTTTCCCTTACCTACTACGGCATTCCAATCTCCGATTACAATTAGATTATCCTGTCCTTTAACGTTTGCTAACCTAGATTCAATCTCCTCATAAATGGATTCTACCTCCTCATCATCGTGACTTGAAGTTGGCATATATACTTGCACTATAACTGTGTCCGTTGGCTTCGTGTCTAATCTAATAGTTATAATTCTATCACTAACTTGGCAATAACTCTTTACTCTACATCCCAACTTTCTATTCATTATAAAACATACACCGCTATGCCCATTATCTGATGCTGTGGTTATTAATCTATATTCTCCTGACCACGTATCTACTTGATCTTTCCCCCTAACTTCACTAATCCCTACAATATCCAGTTTAAGTCTCTCCATTTCTAGTTTCAAATTCTCTAACTTTCCTATCCTATTCATACTGCGTACATTCCACGCTCCAACTCGTAGAATTATTATTATAAACAAATTTGAAATACATATTGATGGTTGAAGGTGAACTTACAGAGGAAGTCTGTGAGCCATTCAGGTTGGCCGTGGTACTCGACCGCTACGCAGACCGTATTGAAAAAGACGAGGACGATGACGCTCCAGTAGAACCATTGGGTTTTGACGGTGTGTCGAATGGCAAAGCGAAGTCGTTTTTCCGCTCGCCAGAAGTTGGCGCAGCCACCCTGACCCTGGATGCGGGTCTTCATGTAGCCGGCCCGGCCACCGAATCCTGTCAACAACACTACAACTTCACCATGCGTGGATTAAGTTGCACAAGCAACAACCTACAGTAGCATTATCAATGATTTACAACAGATTACATCAATAAATTGTACTCATATTACGAATATATTTCTTTTCTCAAACTAAATGGAAAAAATGCTTTTGGAGTTTTATATAATTATAGTAAATTTTAATAAATATATAATTCTAGTTTTAAAAATTATCACTACGGTGTTAAATTATAATATAGAATATCACCCAAATACCGTAATAAGCATTAAGTAACTAGATGTACATTTCAAGTGCTATGCGCCCATCTTCAGTAGCACAAGTAAAACTAAATGAAATACCTCTGTCATGTTGACTTATTTATTTGATAGTATATCAATCACGATTCGTGACAGAGGTATTTTATTTAGTTTTACTTGTGCTACTGAAGATGGGCGCATAGCGCTTGAAATGTACATCTAGCTACTTAATGCTTGTTACGGTATTTGGGTGATATTCTATATTATATAATTCTAGCTTGAGAATGAGAGTTATTTGAAGTATTAGAAAGCATACTAATTACAAGTGAAAAATGAAGTATTGCAATACATATCGATAAAATCTAAAACATCCTTCAGACCGATCAAAAAATGCTGATGAAAAAAGTTATATGTTAATTAAGTCGCAATGGTCACATTTTAAAGTAATTTGCTTTAATAGGTAATTGATTCTTTTTTATTTATTTTGTTTATCGAAATATAAGTACAATTAACTCAATTTCAAAATAGATTAATCCGAAATGATGTTAATTTCAACATTAATGAATTATAGCCAAAATCTTATGTAAGTAAAAATTTCTTTTGTAATGCAATGAAGAATTGAAATTAAGAAAATGCTTGAATAATTTATAAACTTGTTAGAAAATGTGATAATGACATTAATGATAGGAATTATAGAATTGAGTTTATAAAAAAATGGTTACGTTAATAATTTTCTATTGAAATTATCTAGTTGTATTGTATTCTACTGTTACTGTTACTATAATTTAGAAAATTAATATTTTAATAACGGATTTACTAGCTAGAAAATTAACTTCTACTACAACTTTACTAAACTATCAATTTATGTAAAATAAATTTAATACTTTACAATAATATTATATTTGCTACTTTGTACTGTAACTATTAGCTATCATTTTACTAATTTCTAGATACGTAATTAATATTCTACAAATATTAATATATTAATATTTGTAATATATAATATATTGTATATAAATATATTAATATTAATATAAATATATATTAATATGTTTATATACAATACTTTCAAGTTTAATCACTAAGTGCTACTGTTCGAATTTATTACTAAGTGGATTATAAGTTTTGTGATAATAATATTTTGTAAATCTATTAGTTGTATACGTTGTACTCAGCCAAAAGCCAACCTGTAGTGCTTACGCACAATAAATTATTAGAAAGAATTTAGTGTAGATTAGTTTAGAAAGAAATTAGTATGGATTAAATACAATTGATTTAGACCGATGTATGTTGACGTGAAGATATATAGCAAAGTTAGAAGAAAGACGGTTTCATTAAGAGGATATGGAAGCACTACAGGTCATAGATTTTTTGGTTTAAATTGAGGAGAAACCACTGCAAAGGGAAACTAAACTAGAAACTGAAATAGAATGAAAAACATGGCTGACCCTTCTAATATACGATATGATTTCATACAAGCTAATACAGGGAAATATCTTAGTTGGATTTATAATAATATTTGGCAATATTCGTTTGTATTTTCATCTCAATTTAGGTTGGCAGTTAGTGCAGTTAATTTTTATTCTATAATATATTTATTTTTAAATGCTACGGTAAAGTGCAACTAACTCAAAAGGCCGAATATCATATATTAGCTTCGGAAGTTTTAATTGTACGCTGTTTTTATTTGTTAAATGTTAGCCTTCCATTTATAAATTTATTTTCACTATAGTGGATAGTAGATACCCAGGAGTCGAATGAATTTTGAAAGGGCTTGATGGAACTTGAGAAGTCTTATTGTATATAATTGTACCGTAACTTATTGTATTATTAATGAACTTTCAGATAATAACACTCATGTATGAATATTTTAAACTGATTCAACATATTCAATTAGCGAAATGAAGGAACTCTCAAATTCGTAGAATTTTAAATCAATTTATAATTTATTTTTTTAAATAATTCACTTGATATATTATGTATATCAACTGAATTAAAAAAAATATATATATATTTTTGGGAAATATAAAAATTTAAAGGAGTATTTTTTTCAATCAGGAGAATGATATCGAAATTATAGTGAAATGTATTTGCTCGTTTAAAATACTTGATACCTTATGGAGTGCAAATTCCAAATATATATTCGTACATTTTTGATATTCTACGCGCATTCTATTGATAATATCAGAGGTGAAATATACAGATTCGGCAAAATAATTCTTTATGGCTGAGATATGGATTCTACTTTATTTACTAGTATTTAGTTTAAGCAGAAATAAATAAATCATGCAATATTAATCATTACACTTATGTCATGCTCATCAAATAAAAAAAAAACTTTGCTTTTAGACAAATATAGCAATTGTGAAAATCACTGAGTTTTTATTAGTGTAAAGATATTTCTTAGTTTGTTGGTAAAGATATTTTATAAAGATATTTGTTAGTGAATTGGTACGAAATTTTGCGAGGCTTCGTTCAAAGCGTTATAGAAAATTTGAAAAGTAAGCCAAGGTAAGAAAAATACATCCGCATCGATTTCTTAGGTTTCAAGGGGCAACTTTCTTACCGATTATATGTCTAGTTAAAGCGAATAACAACTTATTTTGAAAACTTATTGACCAATTGTTCATTTTAGCATTTTTAGATCACATTATTCGTTCAATTACTATTTATATATTTAAAACCCTAAGCCAATATAAAAATAATAAATAATTAAGTGTTCTTTTGATGTGTAATTCTTTTACTCTCCGAAAACAATTATTGAAAATGAAGTTGACGGCGATATTTTGGCGAAAAAAAAAAGAACCGCTGTGTATACTGTTGCAAATATAAATCATAGTGCAGGACGATCGTATGTGTTTGTTTTGTTATAGTCACTATAGCAATATTGTTGCCAAAAGAAATTTGTGTTTTCAGCAAAGTTCTTAAATTATATCTTGCAAAATCTTTGGGAATTGATTTCTAGAATTAATTGATATTGCTATATACTTATTAAAATTTTATTATAGGAATTAGATTCGTATTTTCATTAATTTCATAAATCGTGAAATAAACGATATTGAATGTAACAAATTGACATTTGGAGTTTTTAATTCGGATAGATTTCAGTCGTATATTAAAAGGGATTTAGTATCAATATAAAATGCAGATGTGCTTGTTTAATACCAGAGTTCTATTTCTAAGGACCGATTCTTTTTTACTATTTAATTAATTCGTTCAAAGCAATTAAAAACTGAAAAGAAGCCACATAAAAAGGCAACGCAACAGTAGAATAAAAAGAACAGTATTGGTAATCAGAATTAGAACTCGTTGGCTAGTGATAATGAATATAAGAATAAGGAGTAGTTGGAAGTGCAAGGAAGAGTGGCCACTCCTCAGTATAGGATAATTTTATATATGTTGCTGGACTAGGCACTACCCGACCACTACCCGCTACCGGCACTACTACCGTACCGATTTCATCCTAAGAATGGTACTTCATCTAGCTAGGATACGAGTACGGAATACAAAGATAGAATGAGATCATATCATGGAGTATAAAGTCAAAAGATATATAATGGTCACTGTACATAACGTCATTTATTAAAAAGGGCATTAATGTAACACTTTTAGATAAAAAGGATATTGAACGTATATTTTGCATAGAATAGGCTGCATTTGGTGTAGCGATGTGTAGTTCACTCACGAACCGTTCACTCTGAACGGTTCAATCAAATGACGGGCGTACTGTGACGATGTTTTGCAACGACCTATAGCTCACTATGACCTAGTTCGTGAACTATGAACTACATGGTGAATGGTGTATGTATTCATGTACTTGTGTATTATTTGATGTTTCTTTAATGATTTTAATTGTAATATAGAATATCACCCAAATACCGTAACAAGCATTAAGTAGCTAGATGTACATTTCAAGCGCTATGCGCCCATCTTCAGTAGCACAAGTAAAACGAACTAAATAAAATAAAAGCGCATAGCGCTTAAAATGTACTACTCTAGCTACTTAATGCTTGTTACGGTATTTGGGTGATATTCTATATTATAATTTAACACCGTAGTGATAATTTTAAAAATAGATTTTAATTGTGTTCGATATTTTATAAAACATGATTTATTAAGCAAATATAGCACGATTCAAATTTTGAAGGACACGTTAAAAATTTTTAAAAGTCTAACTTTAAATAGGTACTTTTTATAAAATTAAAAATGCATTTTACAGATTATTTACAGAAGTGTACATCAATACTAAAGAAAATAAATTATTTATTTAATAATTAAACTATCGTTTGAATAAATATAAAGGGGGAGCAGGGAATCTTATAATACAGAAAATTAGCAAGACATCCCTTTTTTTGTACTACTTGCAATGCAGAAGCTGAAAGATTAGTTATAATCTAATGGTACCGTATAAATGTATGCATCTGTCTTCTGGCATACAATTTTACCAAGAAAACATCCATCTTGATATTTTTGTCATCCTTTATAGATGCAGACACAATAGGTTTCTTATTGCGATAGCATAATTCCCCAGCTTAAGACATATTATGATAATGAAAATCTTCAAATTTTACAGCATCATCTCTTAGAAATCTAATTTTCTGGTTATTGGCGTGGTTATTATTATAATACTGTTATTTATACACAATTTAAACAATATTTAGTTAGTCCTAATTCTTAGAGATTGGTTGGAATCACCACGCCATCTGTCGATCTATCCTGAGCTAATTTCTTCATCTGCTTATAGTTAGCAATCCTAACGTCCTCCACTATCTGACTCACATACTCCAATCTAGGCCTACCAACCCCTTGCTTTCCATCTATTTTACCTTCTATAACCAAATATACTAGGTCCTGAAGCCGTTGTGTACTAAACCGTTCATGAATCACAACGGCTCTTAAACGATGCAGTATAGTATACATTACATATACAGTACCAATAGCAATACTAACATCTATGTGATAAAGTGTGCTGGTGAACGGAACGAAATTATATTTCCTTATATATATATGTGTTTTGTATAAATTATAAACATTGTTGTTTCTTCTTACTCATTCTTAATACAAAATATGTATTGTAATATTTCAATTTATTTATTTTTTACTATTTAATATTTTTATATTGAGAAAAAAAGAGATTATTTTCAGTATGTGCATGTATTTCATATAGGTCGTGAACTAGTTCATTTAAAAATGATGTTAGTAGTTCACGACCTATAGTTCGTGAACGGTACATTGAATTCAACTACGAACTACGAACTAGGTCCTCAAAGTGACCTACAGTTTGCCATCGCTAATTTGGTGTAATCGTCATTAAGCATAACACCTCACGTAAACATACATTTTATACACTTTGATAGTGAATTAATAATCCTTGTGTATAGGACTAGTTTAATATTATGTGTCTGTAATATGGAGCCAATGGTCTTATATTAAATGGCGTTTATATTCGGAGCATTTGCACGGAGTGGTGTTAAGTTCTGTGGCGATTATAGTAATTGCATTTTATGCTTCTCTAACTCTGCGTTTTCTTAAGTAAATTTTTTAAAAATACATTCTCTATATGCTGATTTAGTGATTGAGTATCATTTTATTTTCTAACAGCTTTGCATAATCATATCAGTTAGCCAAGCTAATTTTATAAAGTATAAGAGGTTGAAGAGGTTCATTTTTAAATTATTTAGTTTATATTTACTAAGTGTATATGCATTTAAGATGCTTGACGAATATACACATTAGATAAAATACATTAATTTTTATACGTTAAAATACGTTGGTTGTGGTTTGTGCAGATTTTTGGAGCATCTGTGTGCATCATGTCTTTTTTGGTCAAATTGATGTAATATGGCGAGGTAAATTTAATCTTTTAAGATTTTATATGAAGGTAAGTTTTTTGCTTTCCTTTTCATTTTAAGGATTGCAAATATCACAAGATGAAATTCCACATCATACAAGAGAATAATGAAACATTATAATATTTCAAAGTTTTTACGACACTTTATCAACAACAATATGATTAAAAACAATTCCGACAATTTCGGAAAATATTTGCGTATTGTATCAACTCGTTACTTCACTATTTATGAAAATATAGTAACAAGAGAAAAGTTAAACCAATATAATTTGATGACAAAGATTGTTAAATAGTAGATAATAATTATGGCCATATAATGTTTGCAGAACAATTTCATTCACCTTAATTAACGTATGAAAAAGAAGATTAATTTTATATTTGAGATATTTTTATGTGAATAAAATGATAATAAAGCATTTGACCCGATTGTATATGACAATTAGAGAAGTATTGTTGTCAATTATGCAAATTGAGAATCTATTTTGAAAAGTTCAATTTGGATACATATAAATTGCATTGCAATCGTAAAGGTACTTTAACTAGAATAATCAATGTCGTTTATATTGAATTATCTTATGCTCAATGACGATTATGTCGTGGACTTTATACTCAGTGATGTGCTCCCAAAGATAGAATATATAGGTATATAGAAAATAGACTATAGAGACAAGAAGAGGTTCGCTAAGGCAACTCGCTAAGAATGTAATGTTATATGTTACATATTTATGATTAGAGAGTACTAGTCCACCAGGTTCCGCGTACCTTTTAGCTTTTTCTTAGACTCTGTAAGAAATACTGTGGATTAAAACATGATATCAGTTTAGTATACAGTGCAGACACAAACAAAATACAAACAGTTTCAGTTACTTGGTTTTAGATTTGGTACGCACAATACATAAGAATAAATAGTTTAGAAAATTGGTATAAACAATCAAAAATTAAATCGACGTTTTATTGGAAACAAGTCAGATGGACAACGTTCTAGTAAAATGTTAATTAGGGGTAAATGATGTAAATGATTTTGAAATATAGATATACATAAGAAAAGTGCGAATAGATATGAATTTGGAATATATGTAAGAAATTAGGAATGTTAATAATATATAACATTAAGGTGCAGTTTTGAAATATCTCATTGGTGCCATTGAAATTTACTACGACAGTAATGAAATGAAATAGTGAAATAACTCTGGTGAAATGAGTTTATATTCCTTGTAATTTTCAGTAACATCAAAGTGAAATATGGATATATTGGAGAAATCATGTACTTGTCACCCTTTCACGTTGTGTCAATAATAACTAAATTTACTGATGAGTTATTACTTAAGTGATTCAAATTGTAATGCAGAATATTGCTTCATTTTCGTTTTTGACATATACATTAATATTTATTGTTAAATAATTACATATTATCTACTATTTTAGTTTAAATATTTTTTAGTGTTATGAATAGTTTGCACCCTTCATAGCCTGTTCAAGGTTTTTATTTTTGGCAAAATATTTTACTTTTTAAATCCTATTTTACAAAGGGTTGGATATAAAAAACTGGATATCTAAAAAAGGAAAAACGTTTTTACGATTTTTCTACATTGGTTTTTATGTCATAATTGTTACAACAATTTAATCTGTTTAGGAAAATGAAATTGAGAATATTTTTTTCAATAGATACTAAAAATTCTTACTAAACTGCAAGATGCTTTTGTATTGAATAATGTAAGGAATTATGTAATTACTTTTGTAAATAAAAGAAAAATAATTAAAAATCTGGTACCTCTACCAGATGTCTACCAGATTTACCGATTTTTAATAATTTATTTATTTTGAAAATAATATTTACGGCAGCTGCAGGTGTGGCAAAATTATATATTATTTATAAATTTCTCAAATTAAAATTAAACCTGATTTGATTGACCTATCCTGACTGCCTTAATGCTTTGAATCGGAAACCAAAAATTAATTTTTAAAATAATAAGACTTAAAAATGTTTGAAAACAATATATGACCCAATTATACCGACTTAAATACAACGAAACCCAAACTTAAAAAAATACGGTTTTTTTCAACCTTAGTTCTATATGAATAAATTATTTTATAAATAAAATTAAGCAAATCCAGTTTCAAACAAATAAATTAAAACTAAATAAAAAAAAACTTTAACTCATTTAATGTAATTATAGATTATTTTAGAAATGTTTAACTATCAGATATAACGTTTTATACTTTACTTAATAATGTTTGTGAACAATTTCAGTTAAAATTCTTCGGAGTTTAACGTAAACTTAAGCAGATGTAAATTCACACCGATATTTCCTTTATTAAAATTTTTGATAAATCTTATATTCAATCAATTTACTCAACAGCTTAGAATCAATTGAGTGTTTCTTATTAAATGATTTAACAATTTCGTATTATTGCAGGAATATTGCGAATGGGTAGCAAGAACTTGACTCTCAAAATCCGCTTTATATTCTACTGATTATAATCAATTCAATTAACTTTATACAAGTATAGAAATCAGACAGTTCTGGAACAACTTTTATTCTTCATTGTGCCCTCTTACCATCATCGCCCAGGTCTTCCTCCTGTTCTTCTTCTTCCGTATCGGTACTTTTACTCTTCCCCATCTTTTTTAATTTCTTCTTTTTGGCCGCCCTTCGACGCGCTTCCATTATGTGCATTTTCTCTTCTTCAGTCGTGCGCTCTTCCGCTAATATTACCTCCTCTGCGAAATAGTATGGAAATGCATAAAAATGATATTTAATTTATAAAGTCAGTCAGTCAAAAATAGTGCATAATATTAGTATAATAATATTTTTCTTAATGTAGAGCGCCCGAAATATGTTAGCAATTTTTTAAATACAAAGCTGTAGTTAAAATTAAGGGAACAAAGAAATTTACGACATGCGAGGAATATATAACGGTTATTATTTAATTTATATAAACAAAACATAATAAATAAGTTCAAAGAAGACTATAGTGTAGGTTTGAAAATTGAGCGATAAAAATAGATATGTTAAGTACAGAATATCACCCAAATACTAGATGCGCATTTCGAAAGCAATGCCCCCATCTTCAGTAGCACAAGATAAAAACTAAATAAAATACCTCTATTATATTATATTAGAATAATTATTATAAAAACTAAATAAAATACCTCTATAATATTATATTAAAAAAATATTAAATAAATATTAAATTAGAAATGGAGAGACTTAAACTGGATATTGTAGGGATTAGTGAAGTTAGGAGGAAAGATCAAGTAGATACGTGGTCAGGAGAATATAGATTAATAACCACAGCATCAGATAATGGGCATACCGGTGTAGGTTTTATAATGAATAGAAAGTTGGGATGTAGAATAAAGAGTTATTGCCAAGTTAGTGATAGAATTATAACTATTAGATTAGACACGAAGCCAACGGACACAGTTATAGTGCAAGTATATATGCCAACTTCAAGTCACGATGATGAGGAGGTAGAATCCATTTATGAGGAGATTGAATCTAGGTTAGCAAACGTTAAAGGACAGGATAATCTAATTGTAACCGGAGATTGGAATGCCGTAGTAGGTAAGGGAAAGGAAGTTTCAATAGTAGGAGAATATGGAATAGGAACACGTAATGATAGAGGGGATAGATTGGTAGAGTTTTGTATTAGGAATAAGCTAGTGGTAGCAAACACGCTTTTTCAGAATCACAAGCGCAGGATATATACGTGGAAAATGCCAGGAGATATAGGGAGGTATCAGATAGATTACATACTGGTTAAAGAGAGGTTTAGGAACCAGATTAAGAATTGTAAGAGTTACCCTGGAGCAGATATTGATAGTGACCATAATTTAGTAGTCCTGGACTCAGAGGTCAAATTCAAGAAATTACAGAAGTCTAAACAGGTCAGAGTAGATGTCGATAGGTTAAAATTAGCTGATGTATGTGAAAAGTACAAGCAGAAAGTAGAAATCATGGCTAATGGAACATCTAGGAGCGACATAGATTGCGAATGGAGGGAAATCAGAAATGGGTTAACTACAGCAGCAAATGAAGTATTAGGCACAAAGAAAAGGGCAGGCAGGAGGGAATGGATCACGGAAGAAATAGTTGAAATGATAGAAGCAAGAAGGAAAATTAAAATTGGAAACACAGAAGCAGGACAGAAAAAATATAAGGAACTAAGGAACTTAATTAATAGGAAATGCAAGCTAGCGAAATAAGAGTGGATAAAAGGAAATTGTGAGGATATTGAGGAGGATATGAGAAGAGGTAAAGTAGATTTGGGCTACAGGAAAATTAAGGGCTGCAGGAGCGATTATACAGGTTAGTTTGTAAAATATATGAGAAGGGAGAAGTACCACAGGATTTTCAGCGTAGTAGAATAGTAACAATGCCGAAGAAAATAGGAGCTAATTTGTGTGAGAACTATAGGACCATTAGCCTACTATCACATGCATCGAAGATATTGTTAAAGATTATTTATAGAAGATTAGAAAATAAAGTAGAGGAAAGGCTAGGAGAAGATCAGTTTGGTTTTAGGAAAAACAGAGGGACGAGAGAGGCGATTCTAGCACTAAGAACGGTAGTAGAAAAAAGAAAGAGGGTAGGAAAGGTAACTTGCATAGCTTTTGTAGACTTAGAAAAGGCATTTGATAATGTAGATTGGGACATAATGTTTAGAATTTTAAAAGAAACGGGTATAGATTATAAGGATAGGAGAATAATTTTTAATTTATATAAACACCAAACTGCCTTAGTTAGAATTGAGGGGGAAGAAGAGGTAGCAAAAATAGGGAAGGGAGTTCGGCAGGGATGTACACTCTCACCGTTATTATTTAATCTATATATAGAAGATGCAATAAACAAAGTAAAAGAAGAGTATAGTGTAGGTGTGAATGTACAGGGAGAGAAAATATATATGCTGAGATTCGCCGACGATATAGCTATATTGGAAGAAAGCGAAAAGAATTTAGAAAGGGTATTGAATGGTATGTAGGCAGTATTGACTAGGGATTTTAACATGAAAATAAATATAGGTAAAACTAAAGTGATGAGGTGTGACAAAAAGGAATGCAGTAGAAAAATGAGGATCTCAATAGGAGATAATAGAATCGAAGAAGTGTCAGATTTTTGTTATTTAGGCAGTAGCATCACAAAAGATAATCGAAGCAAGGTAGATATAAAGTGTAGGATAGCACAGGGTAGGAAGGCATTCGTAGAAAAAGAACAGATTTTAAGATCAAATATTGACTTGGGTATTAGAAAAAGATTACTGAAGGTATATGTTTGGAGTGTAGCACTGTACGGGTGTGAGGCGTGGACTATAGGAAAGGAAGAGAAGCGTAGATTAGAAGCACTTGAAATGTGGTGTTATAGGAGGGTGATGAGGATTGGTTGGGAAGATAAAGTAACAAATGAAGCTGTACTAGAGTTAGTAGGGGAGAAGAGAAGTATCTGGAGAGTGTTACAGCGTAGGAGAGACAGATTAGTAGGGCATATTCTTAGGCATGGGGGGATTATGCAATTGATCATAGAAGGTAGAGTGGAGGGAAAGAGAGGGGTAGGTAGGCCTAGATTGGAGTATGTGAGTCAGATAGTTGAAGACGTTGAGATGAATAGCTATAGGGAGTTGAAGGGATTAGCTCAGGATAGATCGGCATGGCGTGCTGTTTCCAACCAATCTTTAGGATTGCGGACTCTTTAACTAATATTATACCTCACATAATACTTCTAATAGTCTTGCTAATTTTCTAGGAAATGACAAAAATTTGATTGATTTCAATAAAAAATCTGGTATTTATCAAATATCTTGTTCTAGTTGTCCTAAAGTATATATAGGACAAACATTAGGAGCATTTACCCCATTTCAGATTAAATAGAAAAGATAAAAGTGCTGTGGCCTAGCATATTTTTGAATCAGGTCATCCTATTCGAATTAGTTCACTTAAATTACTTAAAAGTGTTTTGAATTATTCCGAGTGCTTATGAAAGTGCTTAAATGCTTATGAAAGTATATACATGCATAAATCTAAATCAAATTTAATGAATTTAGATTCAGGCCCAATTTCATCTTGTCGATTTAATTTATTTAATAAGAACTATATTTAAATTTATTTTTATTTTATTTATTTTTGGTTATTTTAGGTTTGACGAACCAATTTTTATTATTGTTAATTGATGGCTTCGTTAATTATTAATTTATATTAAGGCATTAAGTACATTAAGCTAGATGTATATTCGGAAGCCTATCTGAGATGGTATATTATAGGCATATTATATGCCATCTAGGCATATTAGGCATATTATATGCCATCTAAATCGGGGGCATAGCCTTCGAAATGTACATCTAGCTACTTAATGCTTGTTACGGTATTTCGGTGATATTCTATACTATTATTTAACACCGTAGTGATAATTTTTAAAATAGATATGTTAAGGTTTCCTAACAATATAGTTATCTTGGAAGAAAGGAAGCAGAATTTAGAAAAGGTATTAAATGGTATATAGGAAGTAATAGCTAGGTATTATAACATAAAAAAATATATAAGCAGAGTGATGAGATATGACAAGAAGAATAAGAAGAAGAATAACGCTTCAATGAATAAGAAGATTTTTGTTGTTTAGGAGGTATAATTACAATGGATAATCGAAATTAGGTATATATGTACTGTAAAATACAGGGTAGGAAGGCATTAGGAAGATATTGTTAAAGATTATTTATAAGTAGAAAAAAAGAAGTAGAAGAAAGGTTAGGAGAAGAACCGTTTGGTTTTAGGAAGAACAGAGGGACGAGGGAGGCTATTTTAGCACTAAGAACGGTAGTAGGAAAAATAATGAGAGTGGGAAAGACAACTTACATAGCTTTCGTAGATTTAGAAAAGGCATTCGATAATGTAGATTGGGGCATAATGTTTAGGATTTTAAAAGAAACGGGAATAGATTATAAGGATAGCAGAATTATTTTCAATCTTTATAAACATCAAACGGCTTTAGTTAGAATTGATGTTAGAATAGGAAATTGAGTCAGGCAGGGATGTACACCATTGCCGTTATTATTTTATATATATATATATAGAAGATACAATAAACAAGGTAAAAGAAGAGTATAGTGTAGGTGTGAAAATTCAGGAAGAGGAAATATATGTGTTGAGGTTCGCCGACGATATAGCTATCTTGGAAGAAAAGGAGCAGAATTTAGAACATATATTAAATGGTATGCAGGAAGTAATGACTAGGGATTATAACATGAAAATAAATATAGGCAAGATCAAAGTGATGAGGTGTGACAAGAACGAACGCAAGCGCACAATGAGGATAAGAATACGAGATGATAGAATAGAAGAAGTGTCAGACTATTCTTATTTAGGAAATAGGATCACAACGGATAACCGAAGTAAGGTAGATATAAAATGTAGGATAGCACAGGGTAGAAAGGCATTCGTAGAAAAGGAGCAGATTTTAAGATCAAATATTGACTTGGGTATTAGAAAAAGATTACGTGTGGAGTGTAGCATTGTACGGGTGTGGGGCGTGGACTATAGGAAAAGAGAAACGTAGAATAGAAGCATTCGAAATGTGGTGCTACAGGAGGATTGGTTGGGAATATAACGTAACAAATGAAGCCGTACTATAGACTTAGTAGGGCAGAAGAGAAGTAAATGGAAGTTACTACAGCGTAAGTGATAATAGACTAGTAGTTCATATTTCTGGATATGGGGGCAAAAAACTGCATATTTTCTGTCGAGCGCTAAATTACCAGGGTGAAGGATTTCAATAGATTTTTCATATAAGATGCACTAACCTGCTTTACAAATCCACTGTACATAGCCGTTTAGTTCACGTTCCAGTTGCGCTGCTCTTCTAAGTTTCAGAAACTCTTGTCTATTTTCTACCTTTTCACGCTCCTTCGCAAATTCACTACGCAGAATAATAACAATAGTTTATTTCTACTATTTTAGTACTAGTTTGGTACTATAATTTATCAAGCAGTGGCGTATTTAAAGAGGTTTGAGATTTAAATATATCCGCCATCAAAAGATGGCAGAATATGATTGAAGAAAACATATATATGTTATTACGTGTGTAAAATAAGTAAATAATATAGGGATTATCAAGAATATTTTATGAATTTTAAGAATTTGATTTTTTATTTGTAAAGTGTTATTTTTAAAGGATCAACATGGAAACTTTATTATCCTTAGTAATTAAAAATAAATATTCTATTTTATAATTTTTATTAATACCGGTTTTTTTAATGTACGGCATTTTAACAGCTATAAATCGCAATACGGGTAAAAAAAAATTATCGGTAAACACGGATGTTAGAATGTTAAAAGTGGCCGCTTCTATTAGAAATTGATTAATTCTAATTATTCGGTTATTAATACTAAAAAAGAAATATAATCCACTAGACGATTGTAGAAAAAGGTAATACAGATTATGAATTGAAATTGAATTGAAATTAATAAAAATTGCACACAAATCAATTATGGTATCTTCTAATTCAACAATAATCAAATAGTTTATTTATTATCCAAGTTTGAATGTATTGTACCAGAAACTATGGACCTTGACATAAAGATTGTCGCATTTAGCAAAATATGCATGCTAAATTTATTATTTCACGGTTTTTAGTTATAAATTTATTGTAACGTTAATGACAGAAGATTATATTCGTGATTTAGGGTCACCTTCCACAAATTTTGAGCCCATGGCGCTTTTAAGGCCGTTATTTTCTTAATTTTTTTATACAATTTTTTAAATAATATCTTACGAAAGTCATAAATTTTGAAAACTCTTTAAAATATTTGATCAAACTCCCCTTTTGCAAACTGTATATACGCCACTGATATAATATTTTTTAAAGATTATCCAAACTTATTTTGTAATCATAGAATATACAACACACTTCAAAATTCTAGTCGCAGTTATGTGCAATATTGGTCACCTGTAATGGAAACCATAGAATGGTCTTTTGATTGGTCTTCACGAAACGTGTTTCTGATTTCTATATATACAATCACTCATTGAAAAATTCTGATCGAATTAATGATTTGTATTGCAAATGATTTTAGATGAAAAACTTACCCGCTAAGAACACCGAGAACCAAATTCAACATGAAAAAGGACCCCAATACTATCAATGGCACAAAATACATCCAGTTAAAGTAGCTCCCCACTGCATCATTCATCTGCAAAAAAATTATATTTTATAATTTAAAAAAAGGGACATGAATGTAATAGATCATAATAAGTTGATTCAATACTTTATATAAGAAAAACTTTGTATATTAATACTGTTTATGAGATTACAAATTTGTGATTAATAGAATAGAAAACATATTTCATAAATGCATACAGTTTATTATTATCAATCTGATTTTAATTAACAGATTATGATTATCTTATTCTCCATTCCAGAAATCTATGGAATTCTAACCAATCGGTTAGAAACAGCTAGCCATCTGTCGATCTATCCTGAGCCAATTCCTTCAATTTCCTATAAGCTATTCATCTTAACATTTTCCACTATCTGATTTACATATTTTAATTTGGGTCTGTCTCAGTGGCGGTCCTTATGCAGGCCGTAGGTCCGCGCGCCCCTCCTGAACATTGAGCACATCACCGTAGATATATAATTGTATTGCGATATTTTATCTCGGCATTATTTTTCCTAAAAGATAAAGCTTGCGCCGCGAACATACGTAACACTCAACACGATATGGCAGCTAGCAAGTACGTGTCAAATCTCATCCTATCTGTTGGAAGCGCTAGAGTGAGAGCGACCGTATGCAGTATATCATCTGTATCTATGGTTCGCGTGGTGTAATACCTATATCGCTAATATGGTGCCGACATTCCAGCGCCAGCCAGACGACCCAATACGAGTTAAATGCATATGCACTCATCTCACTCCATTGCCAGCAATAGGTGAGAGCGACCGTATGCAGTATATCTTCTGTTTCTTCGGTTCGCTTGACGCATACATCTTGTCGCATACGTCTAATATGTTTCACACATTCCAGCGGCTATCCGAGGCCAGTACAAGTTAAATGCATATGCAATGAGATGAGTGTATCATAGCGTGTGTATATATATATATATAAATTGATATAGATACAGATATGATACAGATAAGACAGTAGCATTTGTTCTGTAGTTACGTATGTACGATTTTGCCATGTGTTTTTCCAAGAATATTTTTATAGAAATAATTTAATAAAAATGAATAGTGTTAGTTCTTTATTGAAAATAGAGTTTTGTAGACTTTCTCTTGTGGACAAATTAAAAATTAAAGAATTAGGTAGGCCATTGCCTGATTTAAATTTATCGCAAACTTTTGCAAGGAGTGCACAAAACCGAACATTTACGAGGCGTTTTTCAAGAGACATTTACAAAAAAAATACATGGATATGTGGTTGTGAAGTTTCCAACTTATTGTACTGCTTTCCATGTATATTAAATTACAACCCTGCAGCAACTGGAATGGATCGGAATTGGGCCAGAATAAGTATGAAAGATTTGCATCACCTTCCTGATAAAATAAGAAAGCATGAATCATCTCGAGTCCATATCAGTTCATGCGTACAGTTGGCTTTACTTGGCAAAGTAAATATCATGACTCAGCTTAGTTCTGCATATCGCAAACATGTAATAGAATATAACGAACAAGTGAGGAGGAATCGCTATATCATAAAACGCATTATTTGTTACGTGAAAATTTGCAGTAGTTTTGAATTAGCTCTCAGAGGTCACCGCGAGAATGCAGAATCAGGAAATCGTGGAATATTTAGAGAATTGGTCGATTTTTCTGCAAAATTAAATTTTACATTGTGAGAACATCTGCAAGACGCTACGGTTTTCAAGAGAACCTCTAAAACAATACAAAATTATATTTTAGATAGTATGCTTGCGGTATGCAAAGAGGAAATTTGTATTCAAATTGAAAAATCCGATTTTTCGGCTATTCAGTGCGACGAAACTACCGATGCGACGAATTGGTGCCAAACGGTATTGATATTTAGATATGTTTTTGATGGAACTGTTTGTGAGAATTTTTGGAGCTTAATTAGGACTATAATTCATATTAGGACTCATAATAAAACCAGATTAAAAACAGAATTGGAAGTCATTTACTCGCGTTCAGATTATTATCAAATAATTGGCGCCACAAATTTTCTTTCATTATTGCTACAAAATAATCTCAGTGACACTTTCCCGGAAACTATAAAAATACTTCAAATTATTTTAACAACCCCGATGACCACTGCTGAATCAGAGCGTTGTTTTTCAACACTTAAAAGAATCAAGACTTTTTTGCATAATGTTATGGGTAATGATCGTTTAAACGCGTTGGCGATGATGTGTATTAATAAAAATGTGGTGCGAGATATTTACAATTTTAACGAAAAAGTTTTGGAAAAGTTTATATCAATGAAAGATAGAAGAGTGGAATTCACTTTCAAGAAATGATTGAATTTAATCATTTTGCATCCATTTTAGGTAAGATTTCTTACTATTATGTAATTTTTTAAGAAATGCGCCCCCCCAGATTGAAATGGCACGAGCCGCCACTGGTCTGTCTATATATGACTTTTCTCTTCGCTACCTTACATATGTAGGTACTTTCATATTCTTATCTCTCTCTAATCTTATTCCTATTTTTTGTAAGTTTACCTAACTTTCTTATGTCCAAAACAAAATTCCGGCGTAAGAATGATATAACTTATTACAATCCGTTCTACGTGTTTTGTGGCTTCTCCATTCACTGTCTACCCCTGTATAAATCTTCAGGATTCTTCTAGTCTTCTAGTTTTCTCTCCTGAGCTCTTCTTTTATTGCATGTATGACCTCCTAGTCTATCTCTTCTACGCTATAATACCTTCCTAATATTGCTTGACTCCCTTTTCTATTCTTGCTTCCTCTTATTCCCTTTCAATTCTAACTAAGGCCGTTTGATGTTTATATAGATTGAAACTAAATCTTCTTTCCTTATAATCCTGGTTCTATTAAAATTCTAAACATTATGTCCCAATCTACATTATTGAATGTCGTTCCTGTTACGCAATATATAATGCACTAGAATCGCACTATGTGTAAGTTAAAATCACAGTGTAGCGAACACATCATTATTTTTTTCGAATTCTTCTAGATTTTCTAGGTTTTTAGATCCTCTTAAACGATTTCTAATACCTCATCATAGCGTCAATTGCAGTTTATATATATATTTCCGATCTATTATTGTGTCTGTTGGATTATTCTCTCCTAATTTCTAAAATTTTATTATTTATTTTACCAATACTTCTTTACCTTACAGTCCATTTTATCTATTTTTTAAGTTCTATAAAGAATAGAAACCCATGCGTTCATTATATGATCCTTATGCTTATTACACTACACTCTTCTATATAGAAATTTCTTTTTCTTTCGCCTTACTACCTCGATAATCTCAATAATATTAAATTTAAGCTTATTCAGATCTAATTTCAAGTATTTTAAAACGCTTGTTGAAGCTATATTATGACTTTTCATATTCCGACACACATATTTAAGCACTGATATGAAAATCCTGATTTGTGAAACTATGGTAATTGTCACATTATAATTACTGTGACGTCATTTAAGGACCCTGTCTAGAACAAATGATTAGCAAAAAGATACAATACATGAAAAGCAAATATTTACGTTTAATTTACGGTATAAGGCGCAGGGAGCACATATCGCACACGCGAAAATCAGCTGGGTGCTTAAACATGGTTAATAGACGGGTCTTGCATTTAAATACCTTCAGTTTGAATATATTACAAAACAAATGCCCGCCCTTATCTTTACGATCTGATTAATTTTAGAACGGATATTCATCATTTGAATATTCGAAATAAAGGCCTATTAACCATAAAACCGAAAGTTTCAAAAAAGCCTTTATATACAGCTTAATAATAACAATCAATTCGATTCCATTGCATATTAGAATATTAACTATCACAACTAAGAAGAAATTGTTTATAATTTTAAAATCCGTTCAAGACCAATAAGCTATAATTTTGCAATGACGTTCCTAAGTACTTGGTGTTGTGTTAATTTAAATTTAATTATCTTAATGTTACATGAATGAATAATTATTTGTCTCCACTGTAATTATGTACACTACAGTGTTATTCTTTCTATTATGCAAATGAGATGTTCTGATTTTGTGTTTTATAATGGTTTGTTCTTTTTAATCTAGTATATAAGTAAATATTCTATAAATGTAAATATGGGTTGGGAGGAAGACCAAAGGTGAAACATGTTTTACATACTTCACCAATTTGATTACAATCCTTTTCGTGATTTATTTCTTAAAATGTCCATTATTATGAATTTTTTTAAGCTTTTGTCACCAATCAAGAGAATTATAATAATAACATAATAGTAAGAAATATTACCTAAAATGGATGCAAAATGATTAAATTCAATCATTTCTTGAAAGTGGTATTCCGCTCTTCTATCTTTCATTGATATAAACACTCCTTGCACAAGTTTGTGATAAATTTAAATCGGGCAATGGCCTACCTAATTCTTTAATTTGTACTTTGTCCTCAAGAGAAAGTCCACAAAACTCAATTTTCCATAAAGAACTAACACTATTTATTTTTATTAAATATATTCTTGGAGAAACACGTGGCAAAATCGTACGTACGTAACTACACAGAACAATGCAACTGTCTTATCTGGCTATTCTATATCAATTTTCCTGTATACTAGACTAGGCTTCTCTGTTCCGATGCTAAAGAATCGCGGCCTGGAATAGCTTAAAACAACGATATATTCTTAGCTGTAGAAGCAGTGTGTCGTCACGTTGCTATAGCAACCCAGGTCGCTAGTTTGTGTGCGACTTATTAGTCGATATATTGCGATACGCGAACCAAAGAAACGGATGATATACTGCATCGGTCGCTCTCAAACTATTGCTTGCAATAGATAGGATTAGTGCATATGCATTTAACTCACTTGCTCGCCGCCACACCGTATTGTGTTGAGTGCTATTGCGGCGCACGCTTTATCTTTTAGGAAAGATAATGCCGAGATAAAATATCGCAATACAATTACAGTATTGCAATTACAGTATATATCTACTGTAATATAATTAAAGTATATATCTACTGTAATATAATTAAAGTATATATCTACGGTGATGCGCTCAATGTTCAGGAGGGGCGCGCGGCCGCGCGGCCTCGAAAGAAACCGCAACTGATGAATCGTTCGATCAGTGGTTATTTACGTTATATACACGAATAACATTAAGCTACTAGTATTATCTCAAAGAATATTATATTTGTAAATAAAATTGGATGGAATGGATCACGGAAGAAATAGTTGAAATGATAGAAGCAAGAAGGAAAATTAAAATTGGAAACACAGAAGCAGGACAGAAAAAATATAAGGAACTAAGGAACTTAATTAATAGGAAATGCAAGCTAGCGAAAGAAGAGTGGATAAAAGGAAATTGTGAGGATATTGAGGAGGATATGAGAAGAGGTAAAGTAGATTTGGGCTATAGGAAAATTAAGTCACATTTTTCTAAAGTAAAACCAAAGGGTAACATTATATGTGATAAGTAGGGTAAGGAACTCACAGAAAATAAGGAAAAAGCTAGAAGATGGAAGGAGTATCTTGAAGATTTATATAAAGGTAGGCAGGACATGGAGTAGCTAGAAATTGTGGAACAGATAGATGAGGATGACTTAGGTCCTAGCATACTTAGGTCAGAGTTTCATAGAGCATTAAATGATTTACGGAATAACAAAGCAGCGGGGATTGATATGATACCAGCCGAATTAATAAAACACGCAGGGGAAAAAATGCAGGAGCGATTATACAGGTTAGTTTGTAAAATATATGAGAAGGGAGAAGTACCACAGGATTTTCAGCGTAGTAGAATAGTAACAATGCCGAAGAAAATAGGAGCTAATTTGTGTGAGAACTATAGGACCATTAGTCTACTATCACATGCATCGAAGATATTGTTAAAGATTATTTATAGGAGATTAGAAAATAAAGTAGAGGAAAGGCTAGGAGAAGATCAGTTTGGTTTTAGGAAAAACAGAGGGACGAGGGAGGCGATTCTAGCACTAAGAACGGTAGTAGAAAAAAGAAAGAGGGTAGGAAAGGTAACTTGCATAGCTTTTGTAGATTTAGAAAAGGCATTTGATAATGTAGATTGGGACATAATGTTTAGAATTTTAAAAGAAACGGGTATAGATTATAAGGATAGGAGAATAATTTTTAATTTATATAAACACCAAACTGCCTTAGTTAGAATTGAGGGGGAAGAAGAGGTAGCAAAAATAGGGAAGGGAGTTCGGCAGGGATGTACACTTTCACCGTTATTATTTAATCTATATATAGAAGATGCAATAAACAAAGTAAAAGAAGAGTATAGTGTAGGTGTGAATGTACAGGGAGAGAAAATATATATGTTGAGATTCGCCGACGATATAGCTATATTGGAAGAAAGCGAAAAGAATTTAGAAAGGGTATTGAATGGTATGCAGGCAGTATTGACTAGGGATTTTAACATGAAAATAAATATAGGTAAAACTAAAGTGATGAGGTGTGACAAAAAGGAATGCAGTAGAAAAATGAGGATCACAATAGGAGATAATAGAATCGAAGAAGTGTCAGATTTTTGTTATTTTGGCAGTAGAATCACAAAAGATAATCGAAGCAAGGTAGATATAAAGTGTAGGATAGCACAGGGTAGGAAGGCATTCGTAGAAAAGGAACAGATTTTAAGATCAAATATTGACTTGGGTATTAGAAAAAGATTACTGAAGGTATATGTTTGGAGTGTAGCACTGTACGGGTGTGAGGCGTGGACTATAGGAAAGGAAGAGAAGCGTAGATTACAAGCATTCGAAATGTGGTGTTATAGGAGGATGATGAGGATTGGTTGGGAAGATAAAGTAACAAATGAAGCTGTACTAGAGTTAGTAGGGGAGAAGAGAAGTATTTGGAGAGTGTTACAGCGTAGGAGAGACAGATTAGTAGGGCATATTCTTAGGCATGGGGGGATTATGCAATTGATCATAGAAGGTAGAGTGGAGGGAAAGAGAGGGGTAGGTAGGCCTAGATTGGAGTATGTGAGTCAGATAGTTGAAGACGTTGAGATGAATAGCTATAGGGAGATGAAGGGATTAGCTCAGGATAGATCGGCATGGCGTGCTGTTTCCAACCAATCTTTAGGATTGTGGACTCTTTAACTAACTAAATAAAATTTGCTACGATCCAGCTTTAAATGATAGTAATTTCGCACATTATATGCACTTAGCTTTGTTTTATATGCACTTAGACAGTTCGTTTCGGCATTTTGTAATAATAATTTCACTACAAAGCAAATATTTTATTTTTTAACTCAAATGTAAAATAGAATTTCTAAAGTCATACAAATTATAATTAATATGAATATACTTACGTTAATGTATATTTAAAATATATATTGAGTATGAATATGTTTGCTAGAACTAGACAGTTAGACTAAATAATACTGCTACCGCTAGATTAAATAAGATTTTAAAATATTTATATTCGCAGAAAAGTGTTAATGACTCCGATTGTTTTACTATTATCTTATGCTTGAATATCAGCAATGCAATTCACAATATACAATTTACAGTACTAAATGTAGTGAATAATTCGTTTGAGAATATATAAGTGAATACAGAATATATAATTCAGTATAGGGAATACTGAATACAAATCGTTCACTTTGATGAATCGTTCAAATTGAACGATTCATAGGTGAATTACCCAAGTCTATGCATTGAACTATCTCACTACATAAACTTTGAGAAAATATGACTTGTATGCATTTTGTACATACCCAGTACAGTATGGCGGTCCAGCCTTCCATTGTAATGCACTGGAATACTGTGAGCATGGCGAAGCCGATATTGTCGAAGGATGTGATGCCATTGTTGGGGCCTTGCCACCGTTCCAAACACGTGCTATTCCCATCGCGACACCAGTTGCTGCCCTGCACCTCCGCCTGCGTCTCGTTGTCCGTGTTGCACGGGGATGGAAAGTCACCCTCTTTCACAATCTCGTCTATGTACAAATATACATCATTACTATCATGGTAAGGATAAAGGTGGTATCATGTTTTTTGAGGCATTGGAAATTATTTCTCGCTTTTCACCATGCTATGCCTTGAAACAAATTAGCCATAGAAAAATTTACCAAATACATCTCAATTGAATTATATAGTTTGTAAAATCGCCCCCATTGTAATTTACAGAAAAAAAATTTTTTTTTCATTGCAGCGGTAAATTATTGTTTGTGGTAAATAATTTTTAGTTATAGTATATTCAAATTTCGGAAAAATTTGTTGTCCTGATGCCACTGATACCGGTAGTGCTAATATAAATACTTAAAGCAACTCATATAAACATATCATGAATATAGTTTTCATACAAAAAAAATTAACAAATCATGGCGAAATATGGCTTTTTTCAAGAAATTTTGAAAGCTTTTGAAATTTCTCGAAGAAGATTAATCGGAATTTCATAGCAGATTAATTTACTGTATAGAATATCACCCAAATATCGTGCCTGAAAGCGTTTAATAAATAGATGCGCATTTCGAAGACTATGCTACCACCTTCAGTAATACAAGTTAAAAACAAAATAACATACCTCTGTCACTAATCGTGATTGCTATACAATTGAGTAAATAGTTCACATTATATAATATGTCATAGATTGAAAAACTTCTGTAATGTTGACTTTTTATACTTTTTTACACGTTTACCAGTAATTTTTAATAAACGAAAAAAATCTCTATACACGGCGGACTTGTATCAATCTATTAATGCTTTGGAAAGGGTATATCTGCAATATAATATCAATCGGTATCGTAGATATTTGGTTAAGTAAACAACATGAAATACATTTTTATCCAATTAATACTCTGCAGAAAATTTGTTATAATAAGGGTTACATATATCCAAACAAATAAAAATGATCAAAGAGATTGTAGTAGGGAAAAAAGTCTTATTCATTGATTAGTGAATCTAACAATTATCCTTCTACAGAAATATGCACACTAAAGAAATTCACTTTCTTCTGCAAGGATTATATATATATATATATATATATATATATATATATATAGTTAGTTAAAGAGTCCGCAATCCTAAAGATTGGTTGGAAACAGCACGCCATGCCGATCTATCCTGAGCTAATCCCTTCATCTCCCTATAGCTATTCATCTCAACGTCTTCAACTATCTGACTCACATACTCCAATCTAGGCCTACCTACCCCTCTCTTTCCCTCCACTCTACCTTCTATGATCAATTGCATAATCCCCCCATGCCTAAGAATATGCCCTACTAATCTGTCTCTCCTACGTTGTAACACTCTCCAAATACTTCTCTTCTCCCCTACTAACTCTAGTACAGCTTCATTTGTTACTTTATCTTCCCAACCAATCCTCATCATCCTCCTATAACACCACATTTCAAGTGCTTCTAATCTACGCTTCTCTTCCTTTCCTATAGTCCACGCCTCACACCCGTACAGTGCTACACTCCAAACATATACCTTCAGTAATCTTTTTCTAATACCCAAGTCAATATTTGATCTTAAAATCTGTTCTTTTTCTACGAATGCCTTCCTACCCTGTGCTATCCTACACTTTATATCTACCTTGCTTCGATTATCTTTTGTGATTCTACTGCCTAAATAACAAAAATCTGACACTTCTTCGATTCTATTATCTCCTATTGTGATCCTCATTTTTCTACTGCATTCCTTTTTGTCACACCTCATCACTTTAGTTTTACCTATATTTATTTTCATGTTAAAATCCCTAGTCAATACTGCCTGCATACCATTCAATACCCTTTCTAATTTCTTTTCGCTTTCTTCCAATATAGCTATATCGTCGGCGAATCTCAGCATATATATTTTCTCTCCCTGTACATTCACACCTACACTATACTCTTCTTTTACTTTGTTTATTGCATCTTCTATATATAGATTAAATAATAACGGTGAGAGTGTACATCCCTGCCGAACTCCCTTCCCTATTTTTGCTACCTCTTCTTCCCCCTCAATTCTAACTAAGGCAGTTTGGTGTTTATATAAATTAAAAATTATTCTCCTATCCTTATAATCTATACCCGTTTCTTTTAAAATTCTAAACATTATGTCCCAATCTACATTGTCAAATGCCTTTTCTAAGTCTACAAAAGCTATGCAAGTTACCTTTCCTACCCTATTTCTTTTTTCTACTACCGTTCTTAGTGCTAGAATCGCCTCCCTCGTCCCTCTGTTTTTCCTAAAACCAAACTGATCTTCTCCTAGCCTTTCCTCTACTTTATTTTCTAATCTCCTATAAATAATCTTTAACAATATCTTCGATGCATGTGATAGTAGGCTAATGGTCCTATAGTTCTCACACAAATTAGCTCCTATTTTCTTCGGCATTGTTACTATTCTACTACGCTGAAAATCCTGTGGTACTTCTCCCTTCTCATATATTTTACAAACTAACCTGTATAATCGCTCCTGCATTTTTTCCCCTGCGTGTTTTATTAATTCGGCTGGTATCATATCAATCCCCGCTGCTTTGTTATTCCGTAAATCATTTAATGCTCTATGAAACTCTGACCTAAGTATGCTAGGACCTAAGTCATCCTCATCTATCTGTTCCACATTTTCTAGCTCCTCCATGTCCTGCCTACCTTTATATAAATCTTCAAGATACTCCTTCCATCTTCTAGCTTTTTCCTTATTTTCTGTGAGTTCCTTACCCTGCTTATCACATATAATGTTACCCTTTGGTTTTACTTTAGAAAAATGTGACTTAATTTTCCTGTAGCCCAAATCTACTTTACCTCTTCTCATATCCTCCTCAATATCCTCACAATTTCCTTTTATCCACTCTTCTTTCGCTAGCTTGCATTTCCTATTAATTAAGTTCCTTAGTTCCTTATATTTTTTCTGTCCTGCTTCTGTGTTTCCAATTTTAATTTTCCTTCTTGCTTCTATCATTTTAACTATTTCTTCCGTGATCCATTCCCTCCTACCTGCCCTTTTCTTTGTGCCTAATACTTCATTTGCTGCTGTAGTTAACCCATTTCTATATATATAAGAAAAAATAATAAATAATGTTTATCAGTGTTAATTTAATAAAAAGATCGTGGTATCGGTGACAATTCCAAATACCGTACATCACATTGTTTGCGACTTCTATACATAACTAAGAAAATTGGTTAAAAATCGGGACAATTTGAAAACTACCGAAATTGAAATTTATTTCTGCAGAGTTGACGTAGAACATGAACTCTAACAAAATGTACAAAAACGTTCTTTATAAAGCTATTCTTTTGAATTATTATTTATTTGTTTATTTTATTCCAGATGTGTAATAAATTCTCATAAATCATTAGTCTATCTACAAAAATTCAAGAAATGAGGTTTTTTCTAAATTACGGAACCATCCACAAAAAACTGAAACTATGTATGACTTCATTTGTACAATATAAAGCTTAAATTGTGGTTTCCTCGACAACATAGATTTTGAATTATTTCCTTTTTGATCTAATAAAATGAAAAATGATCTAAAAAAGGACACTAATTATTAAAATTATTGTTTAATGATAAGAAAAATCTTAATCGAGAAAATTTTGTTGGGATTCGTAACACACACCCACACACATATATATATATATATATATATATATATAAGAAATGTCTATAGTTCGATCCAACTTATATTTACTTCTCCTTTAAAAAGGAACCTTTATTAATCGTGTTAATGGACAACCAAGGATAATGGTCTAAAATACTTTTACTACAATTTTACAAAAATTAGTTCGAGATAATTTAATTGTCATTTCTTGTTTGAATGTTTATGGCTAAATCTTTTATTTGCAGACATTTTCGCTACATGCAGTAGTGGCTATTATGCGAGTTATCTATTAATGATTAAAAGCAATAGGATAATACGATTCATCTAATTTGTATGGCTGAAAAGGCTGAAAGACAACAAAGAACAACGAGCACCACGGGGACATGTGTGGGTGTAAACTGGGAAGGCTAAACCATATAGAGTTATGGCGACAAGTACACTCGACGTCATCATCATCAATGCATCTGCGGCCATTGATAATAGGCGATTGCTTTTGTTCTTCATTAGTCATTGTGCGCCTTGCTGCTGGCATTGCAGATCTACTGAATGCCTCTGGCTCGGATACAAAGGAATAAATAGAGCGAGAATATATCAATGCATTTATAAAGATAGTCATTTTAATTCATGAAAGCTCGAAGGGAAATTGGGTTAGATGCGAAGAGTTCGAACAGTTTGCGAATGTTTATTACAAATTGATAAATTCGAAGGAATCTGAGGCAAGCTAGTGAAATATGTCTCCGAAATATTATTTTACGACTTGTAATGTCACCATCACCAGGGGTGCATCTATCTCATAGCCCTAGCGGGTAATATTTAAATATAACTAGTAAAGTAGTGTTTTTTATTAGCGAAATTCAATGATTGGGCGCATTTCTTAAAAAATAACATAATAGTGAGAAATCTTACCTAAAATGGATGCAAAATGATTAAATTCCATCATTTCTTGAAAGTGAATTCCACTCTTCTATCTTTCATTGATATAAACTTTTCCAAAACTTTTTCGTTGAAATTGTAAATATTTCGCACCACATTTTTATTAATACACATCATCGCCAACGCGTTTAAACGATCATTACCCATAGCATTTCGCAAAAAAGTCTTCATTCTTTTAAGTGTTGAAGAACAACACTCTGATTCAGCAGTGGTCATTGGGGTTGTTAAAATAATTTTAAGTATTTTTATAGTTTCCGGGAAAGTTTCACTGAGATTATTTTGTAGCAATAATGAAAGAAAAATTTGTGGCTCCGATTATTTGATAAGAATCCGGACGCGAGTAAATGACTTCTAATTCTGTTTTTAATCTGGTTTTCATCAAAAATGGATATGCATGACACACGATTTCCAAAAGGTTCACTGGAAATTGTTTAGAAAATGTTGCCATCGATTTCGTGTTAAATAACTCAGCGGCTTGTAGATGGCCACGATATGAGAATCTGTCCTTCATCTGTGTTATATTATTTTTGTAAATGTCTCTTGTAAAACGCCGCGTAAATGTCCGGTTTTTAGCACTCCTTGCACAAGTTTGCGATAAATTTAAATCAGGCAATGGCCTACCTAATTCTTTAATTTTTACTTTGGCCACAAGAGAAAGTCTACAAAACTCTATTTTCAATAAAGAACTAACACTATTAATTTTTATTAAATTATTTCTATTAAATATATTCTTGGAGAAACACGTGGCAAAATCGTACATACGTACATATAGTACATACACGGAACAAATGCTACTGTCTTATCTGACTATTCTACATCAATTTATATACATATATACTAGACTACTCTGTTCTCTGAACTGTGGCTGTGGCTGTGGTTCTATGGCTGTTCGTGACATCACGTTGCTACGACTCTCCCATGCCGCTGGAATGTGTGTTACATTAGTCGAAAATTGCGATACGCGAACCGAAGAAACAGAAGACATACTTCATACGGTCGTTCTCACTCTAGCGCTTGCAATAGAGTGAGATGAGATGATTTAAATCGTATGGGTGGGCTGGCTGCCGCTGGAATGTGTGTTACATTAGTCGATAAATGTATAGCGACACGCGAACGATAGAAACAGATGATATACTGCATACGGTCGCTCGCACTCTAGCGCTTCGAACAGATAGGATAGGATGAGATTTGACTCGTACTTGTTAGCTGCCATATCGGGTTATGTGTATGTATGAGTGTATGTATCGTGTTATATGTATGCGTGTTATGTATGTTCGCGGCGCAAGCTTTATCTTTTAGGAAAAATAATGCCAAGATAAAATATCGCAATACAATTATATATCTACGGTGATGCGCTCAATGTTCAGGAGGGGCGCGCGGCCCTGCGACCTGCATAAGGAACCGCCCCTGTGTATATGATTATTCAGAAGTTGCCAACAAGTGGAAATTTTTGTCATTAAAAATGTTTTCCATGAAAAATACAACCCAAAACCGCAAAGGATCTAGTCTAATGCATTGTCACCAAAACAAACCAAAAATAAATTCTATACCCACTTCTCTCGGAAATTACTTCATATGCGCATACTACCATATACCAACTAGATAGCAACACGCTGGGCTAGGTACCCAGAGGTCATAAATTCAATTAGTACGGGAAGCACTCTTTTGAAGTTGTTCATTTGTAAAGAGTGCTGAATGAATTTATATATTCAAAAATTTAAGCATTATTATATACCGAAATTATCTTCATTAAAAGCAGTGCTAAATGGTGAATTCTTGTTTATTCAAAATACTTATTTGCGTCGTTGGTAGTAATTTCTATTCTTCAGAAATTTATAGGATATATTGCATGTTATAGATTGAAAAACTTCTATCATGTTGACTTTTTATTCAGATGTATTATTCAGTAGTAACGGACGTATTTTATTTAATTCTTTTCTTGTGCTACTGAAGATGGGGGCATAGCCTTCGAAATGCGCAACTAGCTATTAAATGCTTTGAGTTACGGTATTTGGTTGATGTTCTATACAATGTATTACGAGTATATATTCCTATATATTTTCCAACATTTTTCAATACATCGGCTTGTGTTTAATGAAAAGGACGTACTTACCGATGTCATAGAGACTGTAGCAGGTCCTGTGCAGCGCTCCAGAGTAGAACTCCAGACCAATGATGGCGAAGATAACGATCGCAAACAATACCAACAAGCCAATTTGCAAGAGAGGAGCCATCGCCTTGATGATAGACTTCAACACGACCTGCAGACCTGAGGGTGGTTCGCACACACACACGCAAACACGCAAATATGTTAATCGGTGTTCCACTGTATTTTGCAATTGCACAGTAAGCCTTCAGTTAAAATGATTCGTTCGTTTTTCGTAGTGAAATTTGATACAATTCTTCAAATATATTAGTATATGTTAACTGAAGTCGTACTATATGTGTTATTTTGTGTGAGTTGTGTCATATGTGCATTAATGAAGACAATGTGTTTATAGAGAAAAAGAATAAAGAGGCTTTTGTTGGGAAGTAAGGATATTCGGGAACTTTGTCAAATGTTGTAAGAGAAAATCAAGTATCTCGTATATAAATAAACAAAGAGGACATTATGTGATTTAATTGAAATCACTTCTTTTTGTATGTTACATTTCTTGCCATATTGTGGACATATTGTACAGATGATACGTTGTGATAACACATAAGAACTACCGATATCAAATAAGCAAGTAACCTTTTAAATTAATTATTGTAAGATTTCACATTTCAAATATACTGATCACAGAAGGTTATAAAGAATAAAATATAATTTAATACAATGAAAATATTGAAATGGTAAAAGGGTAAAAAAAATGAATTCATTATATATAAACCTCCTAGTCTTTCTTCTCACTATTATCTATTGGTATTATTTTAAAATTATCACTACGGTGTTAAATAATAGTATAGAATATGCGTCTTGTATGAGGTGGCTTCTTAGGCCTGTGTGTGGAGTGTCAAACGTCTGTTTCTTTCTCTGGTGTTTTGTCTGTTTTTAATAGTGTGGTCTTGGCGTGAATCTGTGTTCTTGACGTTTCAGTTAGTGGGTTTTTAATATTTGTAATTACATGTCTGTTATGTTAGAGATTGTAAGTATAGAATATCACCCAAATACCGTAACAAGCATTAAGTAGCTAGATGTACATTTCAAGCGCTATGCGCCCATCTTCAGTAGCACAAGTAAAACAAAATAAAATACCTGTGTCATGTTGACTTATTTATTTGATAGTATATCAATCACGATTCGTGACAGAGGTATTTTATTTAGTTTTATCTTGTGCTACTGAAGATGGGCGCATAGCGCTTGAATTGTACATCTAGCTACTTAATGCTTGTTACGGTATTTGGGTGATATTCTATATTATATAATTCTAGCTTGAGAATTAGAGTTATTTGAAGTATTAGAAAGCATACTAATTACACGTGAAAAATGAAGTATTACAATACATATCGATAAAATCTAAAACATCCTTCAGACCGATCAAAAAATGCTGATGAAAAAAGTAATATATTAATTAAGTCGCAATGGTCACATTTTAAAGTAATTTGCTTTAATAGGTAATTGATTCTTTTTTTATTTACTTTGTTTATCGAAATATAAGTACAATTAACTCAATTTCAAAATAGATTAATCCGAAATAATGTTAATTTCAACATTAATGATCTTGCCAAAATCTTATGTAAGTAAAAATTTCTTTTGTAATGCAATGAAGAATTGAAATTAAGAAAATGCTTGAATAATTTATAAACTTGTTAGAAAATGTGATAATGACATTAATGATAGGAATTATAGAATTGAGTTTATAAAAAAAATGGTTACGTTAATAATTTTCTATTGAAATTATCTAGTTGTATTGTATTCTACTGTTACTGTTACTATAATTTAGAAAATTAATATTTTAATAACGGATTTACTAGCTAGAAAATTAATTTCTACTACAACTTTACTAAACTATCAATTTATGTAAAATAAATTTAATACTTTACAATAATATTATATTTGCTACTTTGTACTGTAACTATTAGCTATCATTTTACTAATTTCTAGATACGTAATTAATATTCTACAAATATTAATATATTAATATTTGTAATATATAATATATTGTATATAAATATATAAATATTAATATAAATATATATTAATATGTTTATATACAATACTTTCAAGTTTAATCACTAAGTGCTACTGTTCGAATTTATTACTAAGTGGATTATAAGTTTTGTGATAATAATATTTTGTAAATCTATTAGTTGTATACGTTGTACTCAGCCAAAAGCCAACCTGTAGTGCTTACGCACAATAAATTATTAGAAAGAATTTAGTGTAGATTAGTTTAGAAAGAAATTTTTAAAAAGAAAGCATTAAATAAATAGCAATATGCGCCTTTCGAAGGCTACGCATTCATCTTCAGTAGCACAAGATAGAAACGAAATAAACTACCTCCAATCGTTTTGCTAATTTTCTATGAAATCCCAAAGATTTCAATAAAAAATCTGGTATTTATGAAATATCTTGTTCTAGTGTTCTAAGGTATGTATAGGACAAACACGTAGACCCATTGAAACTAGATTTAAGGAGCATTTAGCTCATTTCAGATTAAATAGAAAAGATAAAAGTGCTGTCGCCGAGCATATTTTTGAATCAGGTCATCCTATTCAAATTAGTTCACTTAAATTGCTTAAATGTGTTTTGAATTATTCTGAGTTGAATGCTTATGAAATGACCATTAATTAAAATCATATTTAATGAATTTAGATTCAGGCTCAATTACATCTTGTCTATTTAATTTATTTAATAAGGGCTATTTTAAAATTTATTTTTGGTTATTTTAGGTTTAACAATTTAGTATATTTAGTATATAGTTACGTTAATTATTAATTTGTATTGTGTAAAAGATTTATAGGTCATATTATATGCCATTTTTGAAATACTTGTGTCATGTTGACTTCTTTATTTAATAGTATATCAATCACGATTCGTGACAGAGGTATTTTAATTAGTTTTATCTTGTGCTACTGAAGATGGGGACATAGCCTACGAAATGCACATCTAGCTATTTAATGCTTTGAATTACGGTATTTGGGTGATATTCTATACAATTATTGGTATTATATTAAATGATACTTAAGTTACATAATTATACATAACGTAATTAATGATATGATGAATTAAAAAACGTATATGGGGGTCGCAATATCACAATATCACAATAGGAGATTTGGTTATAAAAAAAACAAGTAGAACAACGAATGAACAAATTAGACTTTTTTACAAGTTTTAATCAAGAAAAAGCATTTTTGAATTTGTCGTTAATTTCACCAGTTCTAAGTAAGACATATCAATTTCTGGCAATTTCTGGAATAATTAATTAAAAATAAATAAATTTAAATTGGTTTGCTAATGATGCTATCCGGTTATCTATCCAGTGTCTTTTTCAACTCGCTGTTTCTATACAATTATAAGATTTGTGGGGGTTGAACGACCCAGCATCGGTGGCCGTTGAGAAGAAGAAATTTATGAATTAATTTTGATTTTATATTTTATAAGAGTACAAATATTTATATACATATATATTTTCTTTCTTTTCGATACATACAATTTTCTATCTACAAGTGTTCAACCTAGAAATGATTTCTTTGAAATTGTTATGAATTGAATTTTATAGAAACTATTGAAATTATTAAACATTGCGTAGTGATATATATCCAGAGTGACAGTTAAATATTTAAAAAATTTGCAGTATTTAGCGTTATAATTAGGACAAATGATTTTTCCTTTCTTTTTCTATTTTGCTCTTTTATATAAACAGAGAAGAGTAAATGAAATTGAAAATGCATTTTTTTTTCTTCTTTTTTTCTTAAATTTCCTTCGGGATTAGTGATTCTGTAGATCTTTTGTTAGTTAGTTAAAGAGTCCGCAATCCTAAAGATTGGTTGGAAACAGCACGCCATGCCGATCTATCCTGAGCTAATCCCTTCATCTCCCTATAGCTATTCATCTCAACGTCTTCAACTATCTGACTCACATACTCCAATTTAGGCCTACCTACCCCTCTTTTTCCCTTCACTCTACCTTCTATGATCAATTGCATAATCCCCCCATGCCTAAGGATATGCCCTACTAATCTGTCTCTCCTACGCTGTAACACTCTCCAAATACTTCTCTTCTCCCCTACTAACTCTAGTACATCTTCATTTGTTACTTTATCTTCCCAACCAATCCTCATCATCCTCCTATAACACCACATTTCGAATGCTTGTAATCTACGCTTCTCTTCCTTTCCTATAGTCCACGCCTCACACCCGTACAGTGCTACACTCCAAACATATACCTTCAGTAATCTTTTTCTAATACCCAAGTCAATATTTGATCTTAAAATCTGTTCCTTTTCTACGAATGCCTTCCTACCCTGTGCTATCCTACACTTTATATCTACCTTGCTTCGATTATCTTTTGTGATTCTACTGCCTAAATAACAAAAATCTGACACTTCTTCGATTCTATTATCTCCTATTGTGATCCTCATTTTTCTACTGCATTCCTTTTTGTCACACCTCATCACTTTAGTTTTACCTATATTTATTTTCATGTTAAAATCCCTAGTCAATATTGCCTGCATACCATTCAATACCCTTTCTAAATTCTTTTCGCTTTCTTCCAATATAGCTATATCGTCGGCGAATCTCAACATATATATTTTCTCTCCCTGTACATTCACACCTACACTATACTCTTCTTTTACTTTGTTTATTGCATCTTCTATATATAGATTAAATAATAACGGTGAGAGTGTACATCCCTGCCGAACTCCCTTCCCTATTTTTGCTACCTCTTCTTCCCCCTCAATTCTAACTAAGGCAGTTTGGTGTTTATATAAATTAAAAATTATTCTCCTATCCTTATAATCTATACCCGTTTCTTTTAAAATTCTAAACATTATGTCCCAATCTACATTATCAAATGCCTTTTCTAAATCTACAAAAGCTATGCAAGTTACCTTTCCTACCCTCATTCTTTTTTCTACTACTGTTCTTAGTGCTAAAATCGCCTCCCTCGTCCCTCTGTTTTTCCTAAAACCAAACTGATCTTCTCCTAGCCTTTCCTCTACTTTATTTTCTAATCTCCTATAAATAATCTTTAGCAATATCTTCGATGCATGTGATAGTAGACTAATGGTCCTATAGTTCTCACACAAATTAGCTCCTATTTTCTTCGGCATTGTTACTATTCTACTACGCTGAAAATCCTGTGGTACTTCTCCCTTCTCATATATACTTTTGTTATGATGCATAAATAATTGGAACCGTCCTGTAAGAATATACGTATCTGACATGGAATTCGGTCTTAAAATGTTACTCTTAGCTAAATAATAATAGTGTTAAGGATTTTTTTGTTCATTAATACTAAATTAATTTCCTTTCGTGGATCTATTAATTTTACTTCACTTATTCACATATGAAACTTAGACCTCTATATACTACAAATATTCTTAACTTTACAGGATGGTCAAGTTTCGAAATGTACTCATCAACTTTCTAACTTTAAATACAACTTTACAATAATGTATCATCCTTTCGATATCTGATTCTCTAGAAATTTATTAAAAAAATGGACATCTGCAATAAGGCTTTACGGAAAGTCCCAAAACTACTAAATTAAATATCTCTTTTATAGTTACTGATGGAGATTATTTAAAAAAATGTGACTTTATTTACGAATTATAATATTTACGAAAAATATATTTCATAGCATTATAAAATATGCATCATTAATTCCATACAAATACAGTAATTGTATTTACAAAATAAAATTAGTTAGATATAACTAATTTTTTATATCTTGGCGGACCTAATTCATCCTCTACTGCGCATACGGGTTGAGCTTCCAGTACCATTGTTGCCATATATGAATAAAAAACTACAGTACAAAGTACTCAAATTGTAAACTGCATAGCAAAATTTACATTGAGAATATTTAATGTATGAATATATACCGCTTCGATTAAAGTCCACTATTTAGTAAAAAGTTTCCAGTTATTTATTATTTGTTTTGACCATTATGCTAATATAATACTCTCTGTATTTATTGGTTGCCAATATGACAACACTGTAGTAATTTTGACCACACCCTCAAATGACAAAAATGCAGTGGCGAGCATCTCTTCACGAGCATAAGGTTTCGGGGTGTTGAAGCGGCCAGTATATTTTCATTTTTTTTTGTTATCATTGGTCTTATGCATAAACTAGTCTTAATTTGTAATACGCAGTAGAAGGGGCGGGCCCGCCACTTTAAAAAAATAGTCTTTATCAATTTAGATAGGTCGATTTCTTTTAAGGAATTACTTCATAAGCGTGCCCATTTATAATATATAAGCAATAATTACTGAGAAATGTCTACGTAGAGGTATAATTACCAAATTTTATTGATTTTGGTACGACACCCGAAGTTATTAAAAATTTAAAGGCAAGCATGAACATGAATATATAATGTGGTTGTGGAGAGCACAAGAGTTCTTATGTTTCTGGGACAGATAAGTCGAGTTCGCGGGGAGTATTAAATAATTTAGTACACCCGTAATTATAATGGATACCAAACCGACGTTAAGTTTTATTTATTTATTGCGAAATATGAACTTCTGATCTGTGGTTCGTAAATATGGCTTAATATATTATAAACTTTCTCTACGTGCTGTATAAAAGTGTTAGTCCGTCAATAAAATCAATAATATTTAAATTATAGAGATATGAAAGGACTGGTGTTTGCAGTTTATTTATTAGGTTATGCTGCTTAGAACATTGTAAAAAAATTAAATCGGCCATCATGATTTTACCGCATCCTAGCAACAACGTCAAATTGACTTTCTCCAAAGTCAAAACATCATACTAACTAAAGTGAAAAAAATCACGTTGTGATCAATAAATAAAATATCAAACGAACTGCAGTAATGCAAATGATGTTATATTGTAAAGTTCTTATTTATGTAGCACGCTATATGATTTTCAGGAATTTCCATAGGATTATCTTGGAATAAATCAATAGTAGCACGGACATTAAGGATTACTAAATTTAAAACATTAAATTTGTAAACAAAGCCGTGTCAAAATATGTAACAATGTCAAATAACAAATTCGGCGACCATAATAGTTTTATGATATCCTAGCGACAACGTCAAATTGATTTTTGCAGTCAAAACAAAATACTAAAATAAATATCAATACTATCGAACGAAGTCTTGAAACATTAATATTATTTGTAAATATTTAAGGTGGCACTGTCGATAATTTTCAACAATTTCGACAGGATTATAATGATGTAAATTCATAGCAAAGTAGTAGATATTAATAGAAATTTGGGTAATTAAAAACTTCAAAATACTGAAATATAATTGATTTAAAATTAGAGATAAAAACTCATCATTTATTCAAATAAATTCAATAGAAATTGTTTTATATGTAGAATAGATAGTAACTATCCTGAAGCGAGTGATGTACTTAAATTTTTTTTTCTATAATTTCTAAATAGTTGTAAGTAATATAAATAAATTACTAGGCAGTTTTCTATTTACGCACTAATCCCATGTCATAAACTACGACCCAGTGCGGCACCCTTAATCCTACTATTCGTTTGCGCACACGTATACGCAGGTATACGGACGGCTGGCTACAAATTATTAACAATTAATAATATTCTAATAAAAAAAATTAATAATGTGGAACAAAAAGAGAATGCATTTTTCATTGTGTCATTCTTAATAATGGGTAAAGTTTCGCATATATTTCAATACATTTATTAAAACACGGTAGAAAAAAAATATAAGTCAGTATACAGTAATATAGGTCAGGTCAGGTCAGGTGTGTGTGTGTGCGCAGTTGATGTATCTATTTTCGGTCGGAGTTTTGTTGTTGGCGCAAATAGAAAGTCTTTTAATCCGGTAATAAAATTTGTGCGCAGTTAAAGACCAGCCAAATTACTAAATAGATTCCACTAGTGTCATTGTTAATATTCGCAACTATTCGTCGCAGAAAATTGTTCACCTTGGTCGCGATTGTAATGAAAACAAAAGAGAATTTTATTCTCAAATTTGAAAAAGGTCAGGTTAGGTCAGATCAGTTCAGATAAAGTTAGATGAGGTCAATGAGGATTCCAAATAAGGAAAAGGTCGCTCTATTTTTATAACTGTCACGAATACGACCAGATTCTGGTTCTGTAATTATTTATTTTTATATGGCAAATAAAAATTGATATATTGAATTCCAGAAATATCGAAAGAATTGACATCGAAATAAGTAAAAAATAAGATAATTAGCGAAAAATTAATTCAAAAGGACATCATATAAGCCCCTTGAACCTATTTTAGATTTCTTGAAAATTAAGTATCTTCGATTTTCATCAATAATTAACATATATTTTTTTAATTAAAAAAATGTTCATGTTATATTCGATAAAGGCTAATCAAAATTGATAAATTCTTAACTTGATTTACACACAATATTTTGAACATCACTAAATTTTGCAGAGGACTAAATTAAAAATTAAGAAGCTTAAAATTTTAAATCTATATCTAGATTTGGTCATAAATATATATTCTATGAAACTTATTTCTTTGGAGTAAAATTGAAAATATGTAAACAGTGTGAGATTTGAACATTTCCGTAATTATTGAGAATTTTATATATTAGGACTAGCGTCTTATCATACGAAATGTAGGGGTTCGGCAGTGTGTCTAGCATTTCCATAATTTTGATTATATTTGTACAATATTTTTAGAGAATATTTCTAGAGGTTGGGCTTCCGAATGGTATATTTCTTATATTTTGAAATTTTAAATAACATGTCGAAAAATAAATCATAACTATTCAGACGTTTTTTTATCGAGGAAGCTCGTGAAAAAACAAGAAAAACGTTTGATTGTTCCGTAGCTAGACATCTTGCCTACAATCAGTCAAAATTGCGTATATAAATTTGCTTTGGTTTAATAGTTGGGCTAATGCTAGTAAACCCTTGCAATCGAAATCGGCAGCGTGTCGAGGCATTTCCCCAATTTTGATTATTTTTGTACAATATTTTCGGCGAATGTTCCTAGAGGATGGGGCTTTCTGTATATTTCACATATGTTTTTATTTTTCAATAACATGTTGAAAAATAAATCATAACCTTCATAAAAAAAGACGATTTGAGATCAGAAACTATGAAGCGTTGAAATGAGCCGATATTTAGTTTTAGCAAGTCTTTATATATTACAAATGGCACAGCGAAAATAAGAAATTAAAATCTAATTTTAAACTTATTCAAAAATGAGAGTAGGTTTAAAGTTGATTATTTCTTAATTAGGAAAAAACATCTTTATAATAATGTGAAGAATAGATTGATTTAGAGATGAGACTATGTTGAATTTGGATGTCCGCTTTTTTGTGCTTCTCTTGGTGGTTTTGGATGTTTAAAGAAGTTGCATAATTACAATTTAGGAATATGTTTACTACTAAATTGTAATTGTAAAAATTATGCAATTATGCAATCTCTTTAAACATCCAAAACCACAAAGAGAAGCACAAAAAAGCGACATCCAAATTCAACAAAATCTCATCATAAAAAACACCATGCTTCTAGAAGGATACAAAATACTAGTTTGTGAAGCAAAATGACAAATGCAACTTCATTAATATTCCCAACATATATGGATCTGAAAAGAGTGGTCTCCTCTTAGTAAATTGCTTGATTTGGTATGTGTATTTTACGTAAAATGAAATAAAAGCAACACTATCTATATAAATCATTTACAAAAAAAAGTAGTTCGTTCACATTAAGAATTTTATTTCCGTTGTGTCGTTAAAGTATTAAAAATTGGGATAGTATATACATAGTAAGCTGTTGCTGACTTGGTATTGTCAACATTCATCTATTTATGTCAACTACGTAACACGTTTTCCCCTTTGAGCGGTCAGATTTCCAGGATCAAAGAGTAGAGGAGTAAGGTTAGATATATGCAAACGGAAGGACTGAGAAGAAAGGAAGAATAAACATTTGGATCGTTGGCCTAACTGGGTTATGCTAGATTGCTAGTTGTATCCTTAAAATGACGAAGGGAAGAAATAGAAAGGAAACAAAATTGGAACGTATAGTATATATAAATAACAAATGAAAAGTAAAGAATAATCAAGACTAGAGATGGCAACGATTAGTCGAATAATTTAAATAATCGATTATTTTGTTCTTAAAGTGGTTTAAAGTGGATTAACCATATGATATATTTAGTTTCAATTAATTTGGGATGATTTTTGATTTTTTAAATGTAAAATTGGGTTTATAAATTAAAAATAGGTTGGAGCAACTTCACAATTGATCTACAATTATACTCGTGGCCAATAATGCGCAACGTATAATTGTATTCAATATTTATTCAAGATCGTCTTTACCTTCATATGTGGATTCGAAAGTAATATTCTTATCCAAAAGTAAAAAATACAGTATTCAATTATAAATTAAGAGATAATTCGTAAGATGCCGTGCTACAATGTTACAAAAATAGTACACATTTTTTCTATCATTAAGATATCCGATTTTGGTTAATATTTCGAAATTGTTTGTACAAATACTATTAAATGTTACATAGCAAAACCTGCTCTTAGTGTAAGTCGATCGAAAGGATAACTGCCGTAAAGACCCTAATTTTTGAGGAAAAGAATGGACAAAAGATTAAGACACCTCTCTGAAGATAATTATGGTGGTGCCTAAAATTTTTTTTTGGAGAAATTTTGACGAATTGATAAAGACGTATTGGTTAAAAGAGTAATTTCGTCGTTAATACTTGATAAAATTAAAAATTAAACTAGTGAAAACGATAATATTTTGAAAAATTGCAAAAAAACATTATTCTTGGCGTGAAGGATTTATTGTTTTGGAACAGTTTATAACATTTTAATTTAATTTACTTGAATCTACTTTTCTATAAACATTCGTTTAAAAAATTATTTAAATTGTGAAACTTATGGAGAGAAATGTGTTTTTATAACAAAAAACTCTTGCAATTAATCCACTTTTAATTTTGTAGCAATATAATAAAAAATAGATTATTACATTTCTTTTTAGTGATTTTTCCCATCTCTATTAATGACAGCGTAGAAGATTAACAACAGAATACCATCATAAATTTGTGTTAAATTTGTGAAGTGTAAAAGTGTTGTTGGATAGATTTGTATTGATGGTGATGGTGTATTGAGATCATCGTTAATTTCGACTAAGTACTATTCTACTGCGTGATTATAAATAAAATAAGATTGGATAAAATGCTATACTTGTATATAAAATATATGAGGGGTCTATAGAACTCGAGAGAAATAAATGATTTTTTTTTAAATAGAATTATATTATGAAATAAAAGTATTTAGAATTTTGAATATAAAAATTTCGTGGCTCAAATGTTTCAATTTAATTTTCGGTATTGTTGAAATCTTTGCATCCGAGCATAAAATAAATTGCTTATTGAGAATACACAGAATTTTCTTTATTGCTGAACTCAATCTATTCCAAATAAATAAATAATTACTTGTACCTTTCGAGTTTTATTCCCTCATATACGTTAGTTATTAGGCTACGACTGCGGCTATAAATAATATGTTGTACTAACTACGGCTACTTACTAGGAATGCCAGAGACTAGCTTGAGCGGTCTCAGCACTCTGATTGCACGCAAAGTACGCAAGTCCACCGCTACCAGGTCCTGAGGGAACATCGTCAGGAACCTGCAACCACACTACTCTCTAGCAAATACTATTCTTCTCTACGACTCGTCTAAATAGTTAATAAATATATGATCAAATATATATGGTGCGCAAACAGAACGGTGAATGGATACGTCTTAGCTCTGTGAATATATTCCCACAGGAACAAGGGTAACGCTGACAATTACAAAAGTAATAATTTATAAATATTCCATATTAACTCGTTTGCATAAAAGCAGAAATTATGCAGAAATATTATATGAATGTGTTTGGAGAAGCTAAACAAATGATTCAGCATACAATATACAGGGTGGTTCAGTGCTGACTTGGTATAATCTATTGTGTAATTAAAAACCGTACTTTCCGATATTAATTTTTTAGAAAAAAAGTTCATTTATATATCTCTGCAATTGTGTTTTTGTTAAGAAAATAACCCTTTTCTAAAAATTAATAACTGAAGAAAGCGTTTAGTGAAGTTGTACTGAAGTTTAGCTATTGGTATTATAACTTAATAGTAAAATAATACTTTTATTTTATCACTTATAAATTAAGAGTGAATGTTAGCGTACGGAAAGCGGAAGTACCTTGTATATTTGAAAATATTTCTTTTATCGGTACGCGAATATTCCATTAAAATACGATGTTTTCCTTTTCTTAATGTACCGGGTGTCCCACGTATCTATCGACAGTTTTGTTATTCGAAATAACTTTTCGAGTTTTTGTCAGATTTTATTGAAATTTTAACGCGATATAAAGCAAACAGTTTAATTTGATTACTCTTCATTTTTAGGCACCTAAGTCATTATTTCTTTAATATATTCAAATTAATATGGCGTATTCTATTCGCGAACGTGCTAAAGTGGCGAGTTGGTTTGAATGGACCAGAAAACCTATTTTGGTTCAACAGAAATTTTGAGAAGAATTCGATCGTGACCCGCCATCAAGGAATACCATTTACAAATGGCACAATGCCCTAATGGAAACAGGTAGTGTCCTCGACGTCAAAAGAAAGAGCAGCAGATCAATTTGTTCTGATGAAAATTTGGTTCGTGTTCAAGAACATTTTACTGATAATCTGCATTCATCCTTACGCCGCGCCTCCAATGCTCTTCAAATCAGCCGTACCACAATCGGGAGGATTCTTAAGGACCTCAAATGGCATCCATATAAAATTCAAGTTGTGCAAAAATTAACTGAGGAAGACAAAATAAACCGACTGGAATTTGTACAAGGTGAAAGGAACAGAATTTCTGAAAATACTGATCATTTATCCAATTTGATGTTTTCGGATAAAGCTCATTTTCATTCTCATAAAAATTACAGATATGGCAATAAAAAGTAAACTATTGATAGATACGTGGGACACCCTATATAATATTATTACGCATAAAATTATCTATCCAACCAAAAATTAGAATCCCTCCTGCGGAAGGAATATTTGTTCTAAATAGCTAATAACTGGAAATTTTAATTTATTGTGGAATTCCGTAAGCATTACATAGAGAGAAAATTGAACACTCTGTATACTGTATAATTGTAAATTTTATAAACCTTGACGAAGTCCTACAACCTACTAAACCTACAACCGAAGACGATCAAATTAACATAAGTTATACATCGTTTTTTTGAAAGTGGCGGACCAGTATCGCCCACTACTGCGCATAAGGGCTGTACTTATATACATCACTTATACACATACATATACTTATATACACAAGGTACTCAGCCACACCTAGTTTTTCTATTGACAATACACAAGCGTACCCACAGCACAGCATTTCTCAATATGCCGTGCCGTACGACTGACGCCATATTGTTTTGAATAGCACTGCTCTGTACTGTATTGGTCAAGCCATTGATTTATGATGTGTGAACTTCTGTCACGTTGCGCCATTTTCAATAAAACGGTGTATATATTTTGTTGATAAATTTGAGATTAGTCTAATTAAGTGGTTGTTAAGCTTTTTATTGTATTAGATAGGTATATAGGAGGGTCTATGTTGACAATCTTAGAATTTAAATATTTTCCAATAATTTGTGTAGTATAAAATATAAGCTAAAAAACAGATTTAGAATTGAACGACCTAAATGTTTTACCGCTTCGCTAATTATGTACTGTTAAAAAATAAGTTAATAATTCTTTTGATATCATTTCTATTATTCTTATTAGAAAATTAAGCGAAATTTTCAATACCAATGCAATAAGGATGTGACTTATCCATCGACATGAAATTCGCCTCTTAATTTACATCGTTTCCATCAATTCGAAAGTACAATAATTTACTTTAAATATGAGACATTTTATTGTATGATGTATATCAGAATTTATATAAGACAATAAATGTAAGCTTAGTTAAAGAGTCCGCAATCCTAAAGATTGGTTGGAAACAGCACGCCATGCCGATCTATCCTGAGCTAATCCCTTCATCTCCCTATAGCTATTCATCTCAACGTCTTCAACTATCTGACTCACATACTCCAATATAGGCCTACCTACCCCTCTCTTTCCCTCCACTCTACCTTCTATGATCAATTGCATAATCCCCCCATGCCTAAGAATATGCCCTACTAATCTGTCTCTCCTACGCTGTAACACTCTCCAAATACTTCTCTTCTCCCCTACTAACTCTAGTACAGCTTCATTTGTTACTTTATCTTCCCAACCAATCCTCATCATCCTCCTATAACACCACATTTCAAGTGCTTCTAATCTACGCTTCTCTTCCTTTCCTATAGTCCACGCCTCACACCCGTACAGTGCTACACTCCAAACATATACCTTCAGTAATCTTTTTCTAATACCCAAGTCAATATTTGATCTTAAAATCTGTTCTTTTTCTACGAATGCCTTCCTACCCTGTGCTATTCTACACTTTATATCTACCTTGCTTCGATTATCTTTTGTGATTCTACTGCCTAAATAACAAAAATCTGACACTTCTTCGATTCTATTATCTCCTATTGTGATCCTCATTTTTCTACTGCATTCCTTTTTGTCACACCTCATCACTTTAGTTTTACCTATATTTATTTTCATGTTAAAATCCCTAGTCAATACTGCCTGCATACTAATGTAAATTTTTTAATAATAAGCTTACATTTTAATGTAAGCTTATTATTAAAAAATTTGATGACATGCAAAATTTAATTACCGTCAATTTGAAGAAGTAATCAACAATAAAATGTTCATTTAAAGGTTTTAATTGGCCATAGATAATGTACTGTGCGATATTTTAAAATCTTTTATCACAAACAACGTACAGCTCATTTTTTTTAAATTGGCGGGGTTTTTGGTAGTAGTCTGCGCATATGGTTGTGCTTATCGGGGTTATACATTACCAGTGGTGCCAGACAACAAAAAAGACTCTAGGGTCTAAGTATTTAAATTTGTCACTATTTTATAACTATCGTACAAATTAATTATGACATAAATATAATACTATAAGTATTTGTCAACATTTCTTATATTCTAGTATAACTTTTCTGCATTTTTTATTAATTTCAAAGAATTCATTCTAATTGCATAAAATGGTTATAACTGTGCATGGTGATTTGTCAACATTTCATTTCTTAGGACGCACACCTTCTGCACTAGACACACCTACTTATTCTTTGGAGAAGACAGAAGCGTAGCGTGTTTTTGTAGAATTATATTTATGGAAATAAAAGTTATATTTTTGTTCAAAATCGAAATAATATTCTATGCCCAGCTCAAAGTCAACCCAAAGCTAATAGGTAAGAGTTTATTAGTAATTATAAATTGCGTGCACTTATTTTCTATTTTATATTTTGTAACAATATAATTACCTATCTGTTTATATTTCAGTAAAAGTACCTGTTTCAAAATGGCTGCACGAAATTCTATCGTTAATAAAGATACGAACATTGAACAATATTTTTAATAAGTGGGAAATAAATATATAAAATGTCAGCTGAGGTTTAAGTGATTTTATTTCGAATTTATTTTCAAATTTTATTAAGTGATAAATAGGCGCCATATTTTTAAATAATATTAGTGATACTTTTCATGAATTTGCAACAAAAAATGTACTGCACTGGAATATTCAATGTGCTACACGACTGATATCATACTATTTCGAATAGCACTGCTATGTACTGTATTGGTCAAGACATTATGCTGGTTTTGATTTATGATGCGTATACTTCTGTCATTCTCCGCCAATTTAAAAAAAAACGAGCTGTATATCAGATGAAAGAATTGTATTTGTCTGATATTAAGATCTTTGTCACTCAGTGACTAAAGTTTGTAAAACGCTGATCTATTGATACTACGAATCTGGATAATAAGTTAAAAGTTTAGAGTGTGGTATCCATAGCCAATCTACTTGTTATAGAATAGTACAAATTATTGTTTTGCAATTTGATTTATTTCTTAAGTACCCTTGATTATTTTACGTTAGATTTAGTAAAATATGTACTTATTTATCTGGCAATTTTAGAATAAATTGTAATAAATTTTGATTTGTGTTTATTATATCGTATGCTTCCATTGTTTAGCATCTATTATAAGAATTTTTCGAATTCATTCATCGTTTTATTTTTGCACCATGTATACAAGTGTAATCGACTCTCTATTAAATTATATAATGCAGCTCTAGAGCTGTTTTCTGCACATTATGGTAATAAAATATCTTATAAAATATGTTTTCTAAATTATATTCTACACATCTAACAATCTATAAACTATACAATATATTGCGGTAGTTGCAATATGGGTGCTGAAAAAAATAAAACAACATTATGACATAAAGATATTTAACGGATATTTACACTAGCACTCCCTAAAAAAAACAAAATATATAGATAAATATATCGAAAATCCATTATTGTTGCATACCACATACCTACAAATAGAAAAATAGAAAAACTGGCCTAGAACTAAATGTAAGAAAATATTAAGAAAATTCTAAGACTAGTAGAGAGAACTGAAAACACTTCGAGCTAGGCACGCAAGTGTATATTGGTAGGTTGTGTTGATGACTGTAGTTGTTGATGAACTGATCAACCGTAAGGTGGAGGCTTACTTGGGATACGTGACACTAGTTTGAGGGGTCGCAACACCCGGAACGAGCGCAGCATCCGCAGGTCCACGTCCACGTTGGCCTCGGCGAAAATCGTCATCGACCTAAGTGTCGGTTCGCGACCGATCATCGGGCGGATCGTAAAACAAAAATATTTCAATGTAGGATGGACCATGTGTACATATGGATGCTGCATTTAAGAGACTTTCAGCTCAATCAAGCGATTATTTCAAATTTGCCGCCTTATTCCGTCAAATGCACATTTCACATACTGTCTGTTCGCGTTTAATTTGCCTGGCCATGAGATGCGCACTTGTCCAAAAATAGTGGGGGTGCAATTGATATTGCTTAAGACGCACCTACAATCATGCATTCCTTGGCACTACCCTTCAGTCTGTGTACTATCAGTGGCGTAATAACTTACTACCAAAATGAGTTCGCTTTTAAATGGTAAAGTAATCCATAGCCAATCAAGGGAATTGATTTTCAATGTGTATGAATACTTTAAATCTGATGGCAATTTGTCATCGAAGGAAGTAAAGGAAAGAGTATCTGCAGTAACCAAAGTGGCCATAAGAATGGTAGCTACAATTATAAAGGAAGGTGAAGCTTCAGGTAACGAAAGTGAACCGAAATTTTCTACACCAGAAAAGAAGCGTATTCGAAAGGCAATTAGAAAAATTTGAAAAGTGTGACTTTCGAAATATAATATATAATTTTCACAAAACCGAAAATACAAGAGTTACGCTTAAACATTACGTGAATTAGGATGGGAAGGACATAAAACTTCCTTAAATCATATTGTACATGATTTAGGATTTAAGATTAGAAGCACAAATATTTTTTTTTATATTACGAACATGGTAAGAACGACAAATGTGTTGGGAACGCCACTGGTCGACAGAGTTGAAGAGAAGAACCGCACCTCTTCACGAAGAATACCGAATATCCCTTCGCTATCAGCGCGACCCGAGGCAAACTTATAGCGAACAAACTGTATTTGGTTTTAATATAAAGTGACCATACGTCCCGCTTTTAGTGGGACAGTCCCGATTTTCGGTAATTTGTCCCGCGTCCCGCGAGATTTTTGAAATATCGCGATTTAAAGAAAAAAAATCATTATTTCCAAGTTTACTACAAAAGTTTTCTATTTACCCGTGTAATCAAAATTCGATACTCTGTTGCTACGATCGTCTTGCTTATGTGGACGACAGAAAAATCCCAATCTATATTTTAAATTACGACGGCGTTTCTTTCAACAGTCGTTTTGCGGAAATGGCTGGATCGATTTCAATGATTTTTTTGTGTTAAATTAAAGCGATTATGATCTATATTTGCTCATTTTGTTCAAAATTTAAATACATTTAGTAAATTAGTCGGAAATTAAAAAATAAGAATGACTAATTTTCCTCCACATTCATATAGACTTATATATATTAATCAAAGGCTTAGCGGCCATTTATCATGAACAATCGAGTCAAAGAAATGGTCAATAATTGTGTTTTTTTAATGTTTTTAAACTATACATTTATGTCTAATTTGCCATATTTTGGTAAAGGGTGTTTAGATACATTTCTGTTAATAAATACACGTATAGGATTTATTGATAACAATACTCGAGAGTTGTTGCAGATGATCTAGATTTGTTGTTGAAGCGAAGATAGTCTCGCTTCAACTGTTAGACAATGTACCATTGAAACTGCACATATATAATAGCATGTGCCGATAAGAGATTGCATTTACGTAACAATGTATGCTAAGCCTGAACTGTGCGCTTGAGGAACGCAACAATTTTCTAAACTCGATCGAAACGAATATGAAAAAAGGTGTAGTCTGTGTGTATGTTCATCGTTGTTGGACATACACACCTAATACTAGAATTTGCACACGCCGATACCTTCTCAGTCAGTGTTAACTATCACATCTTCAAATTAACCCGCGCTGTTAATTGCCTCTTCATTTTCGAAAGATACAGACTTTCAAAGTCAGCATTTTAGAAACATTGTTATATAGACTGGCCATGCTCAATGATTGAGTGGGTAGATTTTCTAATGGGAAATGATCTGATGAAGATTCTAAATCTGCAACTAGTTCAATATAAAAATCGTAAAATGTATAATAAATGTAAAATAATATTGAACAAATTCGTACCAAAAATTTTATGAAAATTTAATTAATACTTAATACTTAAAAAATACGTACTATTTAAATAAGAATCTTTCGAAGAAAATCCATCAAGTGAAAAATATGTGTATCAAATCAAGGAAAATGATTTATATGACAAAGATTAATAAACTAAACTTTCTTCTAGTTCCTAATATATACTTTTGAGCGTCCCGCTTTGTCTCTCGCGAAAATGGTCACTTTATTTTAATATCTAATGAGAACTACTGACTTAACGGATGTAAATATTACATATCAGTATGTTTCTAAACAAATAATTGATATAGAAATTGACTAACTGACTAAAATATAAAATAATATGAAATTACGTTAAACACGAGAAATTCCGAAAACAGTCGAATCTCTCTATAATGACACTCAAGGGACCAACAAAATTTGGACGTTATAGAGAGATGACGTTATACAGAGAGTGTGAATTACAGATTTAAAAAACGACTTGTTTGCAATAAAATAAAGTATGTATGTATTAGTATAGAATATCACCCAAATACCGTAACTTAAAACATTAACTAGCTAGATGTACATTTCGAAGGCTATACCTCCATCTTCAGTAGCACAACATAAAAACTAAATAAAATACCTCTGTCACGAATCGTGATTGATATACTATTAAATAAATACGTCAACATGACAGAAGTATTTCAAAAATCACATATAATATGACCTATGACGTTTAAAACAATATAAATTAATAATTAACGAAACTGACATGTAACAACAATAAATATTAGTTTGTCAAGCCTAAAATAACAAAAAATAAATTTAAAAATAGTTCTTATTAATAAAATAAAATAAAATAAAATACAATAAAATAAAATAAAATAAATTAAATAGGCAAGTTGAATCTAAATTCATTAAATTTGATTTAGATTTATGCATGTATATACTTTCATAAGCATTTAACTCGGAATAACTCAAAACACTTTTAAGTAATTTAAGTGAACTAATTTGAATAGGAATGACCTGATTCAAAAATATGCTCGGCTACAGCAATTTTTGCCTTTTCTATTTAATCTGAAATGAGCTAAATGCTCCTTAAATCTAGTTTCAATTGGTCTGCGTGTTTGTCCTATATATATACTTAATATTTATATAGTTATAAAAGATTTATAGGTCATATTATATGCCATTTTTGAAATACTTGTGTCATGTTGACTTATTTATTCAATAGTATATCAATCACGATTCGTGACAGAGGTATTTTAATTAGTTTCGACCTTGTGCTACTGAAGATCGGGGCATAGCCTTCGAAATGTACATATAGCTACTTAATGCTTTACGTTACGATATTTGGGTGATATTCTATATTATTATTTAACACCGTAGTGATAATTTTTAATATGTATGTATTATATATTTATTTCAATAGAAAAAAATCTGAAGTCTTGGACTGTTTACGTGATCTCCAAAAGAGTTCTTCTATCTTATTTTCCATCTGGGACGACTGACTTAAAAATGTTCCTTCTTAGTTTTGACTTTGGAAAAATTTGTGATAGCAAGTGAACTGCATCTAGTGCCTGTTTTATAGTCGTAGGGACCATTTCTCAGATATTATGACGTTATTCGGAGAGTTACCGTTTTTTAAATGGCGTTATAGAGGAACGAAAAATGCATTGTAGATATAGAGCATGACAAAAGACCGAGACATTTTGATGTTATAGAGAGATTGACGTTATAGAGAATGTCGCTATAAAGAGATTCGACTGTATTACGTAATGCAGCTATAATCGGAAAATGCACTGACGTTGACGTTATTTGTTAAATGTAGATATTGTATACGAATTTGCTGCTTCGTAAATGACAACCGATGATTTAAAATGCTACAAGGTCCATAAAATATGTTACTAATGGAGTCGTCTAAATAGAAATGTAAAATATCCTTGCATCAATTTCATGTACGTTTAGCAGTTTTTACAATTTAAAAAGTTGAGTAGGATTTTCATGAACGTTTTCATAAAATCAGAAAACTTTCTATATAGATGGCAAATACGGACTTAAATCTAGAATGATTTACAGATATTTTTGTTTTACGACCGCATTTACGCACTTAAACCTTTTAAGGATTACGTATCATGAACACATAAAATGTTCGTTCCTTATTTACAATAAAATATCACAGGACGGTTTATAATGAATTGTGAATTTGCCAGTACAATTTTAGTGTATATTGCGCATTAAATTTAAATGCTGATGTAGAATTGTATAGGCTTATGAAAGAATTTATATTGATACATTTTCACTCACCCTGTAAGTACCACAAAGAAATCCATAATGTTCCAAATGTTCCTAAGGTATGAACCTCTATGTAAAACAAAACCTAGGGCTAGGATTTTTAAAGAAGCTTCAACACAGAATATTCCTAAGAAGTATGCTTCCGTTTTTTCCTGCAATAAAAATTAGAAATTGCAAAGAAATCATTTATAAAATCAATTCAAATTATAGTCTTTATAAAGTCCTTCAAAACATCGAAGAAAGTTTCAGAAATTGGAAGGTGACTTACTAATTTTTGTGCCAACATGGTTCTATCGTGGTTAGGCAGATGCTCCTCCAATGCTAATACTACACAATTAGCTATGATTGTCAGAAGAACAGCATACTCGAACGGAGTAAGTTTTATTAAGGAAATTAACAATACATTTTATGTAAATAAACTACAAAAAATCATACATTCGATGCTAGATAATGTGAATAAGAAAATATCAAATGAAATTAAATCGTTGTTGTTGTTTTATTAAATTGAAAATGATTCATACCGCCTAAAGTATATTAGGCGGTATGAATCATTTAAAATATATTAATTTTTCGTTAATTTATACAACCGGCCACTTTAGATATTTTTATTGGTTTAATGGCAAATATTTTTTTCAAAGCCTTTTGGCTTGTACCTTGTTAAATACATGGATTGGGTGAAATTTGACTAATATACAATAAAAAATTTACTAGATTACATTACCATTTTCAGCAATCTTCAGGTGTTTTGATGAATTCGTTATGAAAAAAGAGAAAAATATATCAATATCATACATAAGAAGATGACATAATACCACCAAAACAGGCGCAGCATTCTAGTAAAGAGTTTTATAGAAAGTTTTAACTATAACTATTCGTACTATCGAATCTCACCGAATCCTTGTAAATATTATTTTTATCGGTATCGGTATTTTTGGGTCCGGGCTATGAGAGTACAAGCATACGGCCGAGCTGTCTAGGAGAGTGCAGGCTACGATAGTACATGACGATTGTTCTGCATGGTTATTGGAGTGTATGCAGATTTTGTTTTTTAAATTTACGTTTACATTTACATTGTGCCTAAGCTAAAGCTTGTGTTGCACATTTATAATGGTATAGTATTTAGTTAAAGAGTCCGCAATCCTAAAGATTGGTTGGAAACAGCACGCCATGCCGATCTATCCTGAGCTAATCCCTTCATCTCCCTATAGCTATTCATCTCAACGTCTTCAACTATCTGACTCACATACTCCAATCTAGGCCTACCTACCCCTCTCTTTCCCTCCACTCTACCTTCTATGATCAATTCCATAATCCCCCCATGCCTAAGAATATGCCCTACTAATCTGTCTCTCCTACGCTGTAACACTCTCCAGATACTTCTCTTCTCCCCTACTAACTCTAGTACAGCTTCATTTGTTACTTTATCTTCCCAACCAATCCTCATCATCCTCCTATAACACCACATTTCAAGTGCTTCTAATCTACGCTTCTCTTCCTTTCCTATAGTCCACGCCTCACACCCGTACAGTGCTACACTCCAAACATATACCTTCAGTAATCTTTTTCTAATACCCAAGTCAATATTTGATCTTAAAATCTGTTCTTTTTCTACGAATGCCTTCCTACCCTGTGCTATCCTACACTTTATATCTACCTTGCTTCGATTATCTTTTGTGATTCTACTGCCTAAATAACAAAAATCTGACATTTCTTCGATTCTATTATCTCCTATTGTGATCCTCATTTTTCTACTGCATTCCTTTTTGTCACACCTCATCACTTTAGTTTTACCTATATTTATTTTCATGTTAAAATCCCTAGTCAATACTGCCTGCATACCATTCAATACCCTTTATAAATTCTTTTCGCTTTCTTCCAATATAGCTATATCGTCGGCGAATCTCAGCATATATATTTTCTCTCCCTGTACATTCACACCTACACTATACTCTTCTTTTACTTTGTTTATTGCATCTTCTATATATAGATTAAATAATAACGGTGAGAGTGTACATCCTTGCCGGACTCCCTTCCCTATTTTTGCTACCTCTTCTTCCCCCTCAATTCTAACTAAGGCAGTTTGGTGTTTATATAAATTAAAAATTATTCTCCTATCCTTATAATCTATACCCGTTTCTTTTAAAATTCTAAACATTATGTCCCAATCTACATTATCAAATGCCTTTTCTAAATCTACAAAAGCTATGCAAGTTACCTTTCCTACCCTCTTTCTTTTTTCTACTACCGTTCTTAGTGCTAGAATCGCCTCTCTCGTCCCTCTGTTTTTCCTAAAACCAAACTGATCTTCTCCTAGCCTTTCCTCTACTTTATTTTCTAATCTCCTATAAATAATCTTTAACAATATCTTCGATGCATGTGATAGTAGGCTAATGGTCCTATAGTTCTCACACAAATTAGCTCCTATTTTCTTCGGCATTGTTACTATTCTACTACGCTGAAAATCCTGTGGTACTTCTCCCTTCTCATATATTTTACAAACTAACCTGTATAATCACTCCTGCATTTTTTCCCCTGCGTGTTTTATTAATTCGGCTGGTATCATATCAATCCCCGCTGCTTTGTTATTCCGTAAATCATTTAATGCTCTATGAAACTCTGACCTAAGTATGCTAGGACCTAAGTCATCCTCATCTATCTGTTCCACACTTTCTAGCTCCTCCATGTCCTGCCTACCTTTATATAAATCTTCAAGATACTCCTTCCATCTTCTAGCTTTTTCCTTATTTTCCGTGAGTTCCTTACCCTGCTTATCACATATTATGTTACCCTTTGGTTTTACTTTAGAAAAATGTGACTTAATTTTCCTGTAGCCCAAATCTACTTTACCTCTTCTCATATCCTCCTCAATATCCTCACAGTTTCCTTTTATCCACTCTTCTTTCGCTAGCTTGCATTTCCTATTAATTAAGTTCCTTAGGTATAGTATATTTGTATTATATTCGAGTAGGAGTAAGTATGTATTATAAAATAATATGTAGCATATAGTTTTTAATATATAAAAGTGTGTGTGTAGGTGAGTGTGTGCGTGTATTTGCAGTTGTCACTCAATCAAACGATTTTATTTTATGTATAAACATTGAACATATGTATTTATGTACATTTCCTTATTTTTGTGTAATAATTTTTTGCTAAACTTTTTAAATAATATTAGATTATTTGTATTTTTAATCTGCTTTGGTAAAGTATTAAAAAATTTAAGTTCCAAATATGCAGCATGTCTTAAAGCTAGCGTTTTGTTTACTCTGGTCTGAGAGAGAAATCCAGAAGCAACATTTCTTGTAAGGTGATGATGAAAACAATTTGTTTGATCTATAATAGTATTGTTCTTCTTTTGATACGTTAAGCAGGCATATACATATATTAATTTTAGATCTAATAGTTCGCTTTCAGCGAGTAGTAGCTGAATTGGGTACATAAACGGTTTATTGTAGATAATTTTGAAGACATACTTTTGCGGTCGCATAATTGTATTAACTGCATTTTTATAGGATCCACCCCAACCAATTATGCCATATCTTAATAATTGTTCAACCATAGAATGATAATAAACGTATTTGTTTTGCCCGTTAAGGTATTACGCAATTTATACAGATTTGGTATGAGAACTCGAAGTTTTTTTAATTTAAATATCCAATGTGAGTATTCCATTTTAGGTATTGGTCTAGCATTATTCCTAAGTATTTTAGATTATCTACAATGTCAATTTTGTCTTCAGTATTATTTAGGCTTATTGGTACTGTTCTTGAAGGTAGTCCTACTCTAGTTGGTGAAAAGTTTATGCATTTAGTTTTTTGGATATTCAATGTTAACAAATTTTCATTTAGCCACTCATATATTTTATTCATGTCCTGTTCTATATATCTATGACACTGTTGCCAACTTAGTTCGTCTACAATCAATACCGTATCGTCTGCATATGACATTAATTTACCTTTTATGGGCATGTTTAATAAATCATTTATATATAAGAGAAACAGAATAGGCCCAAATACACTACCTTGTAGGGTTCCTATTGTTAATTCATTGGTAATACTATATTCATTATTTACCCTCACCACTTGCTCTCGATTTTTTAAATAGCTGGATACGACCTTCAACACAACACCTCTGATTCCGTATTTATCAATTTTGTGTATCAAGTTTTCATGAGGCACCTGTGTCAAACGCTTTTGCCAGGTCTAGGAAAACAGCAGAAATGTTTTTATATTGATCTAAATGGTGTATAATGTGAGTTGTAAAGTCATAAATTGCATCCTCCGCATCTCTGCCCGACTAAACTCATATTGAGCATTATGCAGGATATTGTTATCTTCTATAAATTTCACTAGTCTCGTCTTAAAACATTTTTCGAAAACTTTAGCAATATTTGAAATCAAACTGATCCGCCTATAGTTAGTTAATTGGTTCTTTTCCTTTGCTTTATGAATTGGTATGATTATAGATTTTTAAAAGCTAAAGGTACTGTACCATTTGCAAATATTTTATTTATAATGTAAGCGATCGGCAATGCTAATTGTAAATAATATTTTTTTAAGAAGGACGTGCTAATGCTGTCAGGACCTATTTGATTTAAAGGAAGCTACAGTGCAGATTATTTCTTTTTCCGTAACTGGATCGAAATTATTGTATAAATTTTGTTTTGATTCTGGTCAAAAGGGATATTTAACAAATCATCTTGACTAGTGGTAATTCCTTTATCTTTTATTTTCCCTGCCATTTGGGTTGCTATAGTAGTAAAGAAATTGTTAAATAAATTTGCTATTTGTATATTGTCACTGTAAGCAGTGTCATTATGATAAACACTTTAATTTTTTTTATTATTATTCTTCTCTTTGCCTATAATATCGTTTAAAATTTCCCACATTTTTTTAGAATTCTGCTTATGCTTCTCAAATTCATGTTTTAAATATTGTTCCCTGGATCTTCATATGATATTAGTTAGACTATTTCTATTTTTAATATAAGTTATTTTTAAGACTATATTGCTTTTATATCTAATAACTCTCCGTTTTAATTTATCTCTAAGATATATGATCTTAACTATAGCAGGAGTGATATAAGGCTTCAAGATTTGTTTAATTTTTTTACTTACATACAGATCCATACATTAACGCTTCAAATTAGTTTCAGCTGCAGGTTTCTTTCCCATTGACCTGACAATGATAACAGCTGTAAGTTTATTTCTTTCTAAGAAATTAACAAACAAACATTTTTATTAAAATGATCTTTGCAGAGTTTTGGTTCCGCTTCAACATACGATATTATGCTCGTACAATTCGATCCAAATGTAAATATTATCCAGTATTCAAGATAATCCTCACATTAAGATAAATACATATTTTAATCAATTATCACCCGTAAAACTACTTCCTCAGTATTGTTTTGAGAAATATGAGCTATTTGTCTACATATTAATAAATATCTTTGTAATTCCTTTGTATTTTAAAATTACACGAAACATAATTCTTAATAATCCCAAAGGCTTTAATTTAAGCAAAATGTTTTATTTTAAATTAAATCTGATTAAATGTACGCTATATCGATCATTTAAAAAAAGGATATAACTTCTACGTACTTATATAAAAAAAATTATAAAGTAATTATTTTTATAATTTTCCTTCCTAACGATGTACCGTCAAAAGCATATCTCTGGATTTTACATAATTAATATCTGAAAGACCTACGCTATTTTCAAAAGCGGCATTGTACTTTTGGAGATCAGTAATTTCCAAAAAAATTGCAGAGGATATGGATAATATTTTTCTTGAAATTTTTATTCCGCTCAATCACTTCCATCAAAAATAAAAAATAAAAATACATACCTACTAGGTAAATTAAAAAAAAAATTGCAGACCATTAAATTATATTATTGACCATTACTCTACTAGTACAAAAAATTTCATTTACATATATATATTTTACAAATTTAGTAAAAATGCATGCACTGTGGTAGCCTGCACTCTCAACGACCACACCCATTTTTTATGATAAAATTCCGAAATAAAATTCTTGATTAATTATAAAATCTTAATATGAATTCATTTAGCAATTGCACATATATGCCTTTAGCCTCAAACTTATATCTGTATACTTTCGTTCATTTAACATTTGACCTAAATGTGACAAGTTTAATTACAATCATTAATAATGTGCAGTTTAAGATTTAACTATATATATATTTTTTTTAAACATATATAGTTTTATAGATTTTTAAGTTAAAAAAGTTTCATTTGCGTAAAATTTTCGACCGGTAATTTTTTTGAATCATTTTTTAAATTCTATTACAAATATGCAAAAGTATTTGAAAAGCATCCAATTGACAAAACAGAAAAATCATAATATAGAATATCACCCAAATACCGTAACAAGCATTAAGTAGCTAGATGTACATTTCAAGCGCTATGCGCCCATCTTCAATAACACAAGCAAAACTAAATAAAATACCTCTGTCTCGAATCGTGGTAGATATACTACCAATTATTTATATATATATATATTCGTGACAGAGGTATTTTATTTAGTTTTTATCTTGTGCTACTGAAGATGGGCGCATAGCGCTTGAAATGTACATCTAGCTACTTAATGCTTGTTACGGTATTTGGGTGATATTCTATATTATAATTTAACACCGTAGTGATAATTAAAAAAAGAAAAGAAAAATTATGTTTAATTGTTTTTAATGAATTTGTAACTAGCCTTATTAAAAATATTTAAACATAAAGTGTTTTTATATATTTTCGAGCATATTAAAGATATTTTGATTAAAATAGGGCGTTCCAAGATTTGAGATGCTAATATAATGACTGATTATACTTAATGAAATATTGATTGAAAATTGGGAAATAGAAAAATTTTGTTTTTAAAATATAGCAATTTTTTAATTGCTTTTTATATTTTCTTCCGTATCATTAGCATATCTTTCTTAAGATATATTATCATCTCGCAAATGCTTTCACAATTCTGTTGAATATATAAGTTCCGCTGATGTTATTGTTGGAAGAATTCACAATTAAAATAAATTCAAATTCATGATACATGATAATTTTTAGGCCGCTATTGTTTAATTGACTTCCAATCAATCAATCAATTTGTTTCAGCGAACTAATTTTAAAGATTCATCTTTACCACATTCAAATTAGCAACACGATCTCGCGGAAGTCAATTTTACTGTCATAATTTAAGATATAATATCGATATAATTATATAATTGTACCACTCCCGATATTTCGACCCGATGGCTGAAATATCGGGAGTTAGTTTCCGATATTTTAATATCATTATCGGATTTGAATTGGTAATTGCGTTCAAGGGGGTGGCAGAGGGCAGGAGGGCGCGCTTGGGCGGCTAGAATCGCTCGACATGACAGAGCGTATCTCTCCCAATTCTTGTCTCGTGTCTGTTGATATTCCGGGAAAGGTCGTCTTGATTATTATCAAGGGCGAAGGTAGCATATAGTAGGCTTATGTCAATAATAGAGATGTGTAAAACAGGATAGTATTTATTGTATATCGTCAGCGAAGTGACAATACCGCCTATCTGCTGTGAACTTCGAATGAGTCGGGGGATGTTCTGAACTATGCGCAATACACTTAAGAATCGGTTAAGACATAATATCTGATTTTTCGCATTTTTGTAAAATAGGAAGTATTATATAGATATACGAATATAGTTTGATTTACGCTACTGACGATTTGATGTAACAAAATATATTACATTCGTTGCAAAAAAAATCTCCCGTATTCTAATCTTTACTGTTTTTCTTACTATGGTTGTCATTATTGTTAATTTGACATGTTTGACAGATATGTAGCCAATAAAATTTCGTGTCATATTTTAATTGTCGAAATAGCTTTGATAATATTTTTTTGATTACAAAATAAATTACTATACGATAGAATTCTGGCTAAATGATTGATATTACACAATTTTCGCTACAATTATGTAAATTAAATCGATTTTTACATTATATCAGATGCATATTTTATTATGACGTGCATATCCCACAGAGAAATATTGCGATGTATTGATTATTACTTTAAAAAATGAAAATATAATACGTGTAAAATATATAATGTAAATATTTTATAAGCAATGTTTCGAATTTCATTGACGCTGTTTTGACTGCATTAATATTTTATAGGTCAATAAAAATTATATATTGGTCAAATCATTGAAGTTGTTCTGACTGCATTAATATTTTTTACTTCAATAAAAATATTATATTTGTCAAAACCAATCGTTTAAGCAATTTTGGGACGGAGGTGTATTCATCATTTTGAATCGAGGGGGTAGGGTGATGTCAATTTATTGGAGTATTCGTGGTTTGAGTCTTGCGCAAAATTTTTCGAATTAAAATTCGCCATAAATGAAATTATTTAGGATGTAACTGTTCCAAGTGAAAAACAAGTCTTTAATATATGCGCCGCTGGCGATTTTTTCTAAAATAATACTCTTCAACTCAAATATAATCATCTTTAATATGCGGTATAGGTAGTTTGGTAAACGAATACATACTTCGAAGCATAAGAATCACCGTAGGCGTTTTTTTTTTGCGGTGCAAACATTTTGTAATTTTAACCGCACGCATATATTTGTCAACATGATTTAATAGATACAGGATTTAAAAACCATTTAAAAATTCTTATTTTTTATTTGTGTTTGAATACTTATATAATAAATATGAATAGAAAACTATATTTTCTTGAAAAAGAAAAAGCACACATATAGATAAGATAAAAACTCTTCAAAGTTAAAATGAAACGTATAGTAGCAAATGCTTAAATGAAACTAAGTTTTGCATTGATGGGGTTTGAACCCCAAGTCCCATTCACTATTTAAATATGCTATTTGAAGCTAGCTGACTGAACATTCCAAATGGTTTATTAGAACTTTTGATTCATCTAGGAAAAAAGAAAATTTACATTTGCTTTGCCACTAAGAAAATCAGACAAATTCGATATTAGTTTGTCTATTTTGATATCATAATAGTATAGTTTCAAATTCGTTTAGTTGCAGAGAATAATATAATAAAATAATTAAAATTTTAATACCGGGTATAAATTTACTAGAAGCAACAAATATTTATTGAAATCTTTAAAAATAAAACAGGATTCAGAATCAACAACGTTACTCGAGAATATAAGCACTAATCTTTAGTAATAATTTTATAATGTGACAAGATAGGCAATTTAAAGGCTATACAAGTCAATATTAAATGAGATCTAGCAAAGAAGTAACCGAGGGAGGTTGACCAGCTGGCTCGTCCGACGACCCCAACCACCTCTGTCTGTCTTTACCACCTACATGTATTTGAAAACTTAATAATACATTTATATAACCGTATTGATTCAATCAGGTTGAAATTATATATAATAAAATATGCTATTCTCTGTCCCTGTCCAACACTTCAGATTAATTAATCTTGTGCAGCCCCTGGACCGATTTCAGTTTTTTTATTATTACCTAACTCAAGTTATTTTTAATAGCGCCGAATAGTACCATTTTTAGGGCGGTTTATGCCATATTGGGAATGTAGGGCGGTGCGATTTTAAAGGGACTGATTTACTTTCTCTGTCATATTGTAGTATGAAATGTGAAAAAAGGTTGGCTCCCCTGGGATCCTGTCACGACGGATTTCGTAAGCTATTGTATTATAATCGCGCTTGCACGAGCGGTTGCTGCTAGTTATAAATAATTATTGTATGCAATGTATATTGAAGTAATAAAGATAATACTACGAATTCAATAGCAACCACAAAGGCGAGATTTTTTAAATCAGCTAGGTATATAATTTGGTTATTGTCAAGTTTACATTTGGAATTTTGAAACACAAATATATATGATATAACATATTGTCAGGGTTTAAAGAGTTTAAGAAGAATGGAGAGATGATAATAAGTTATATAAACGGAATTTACATTAGGAGTATTCTTTATTGTGGTTTAGATAAATAAGTTTCTTATATAAGTTAGTGCAATATAGAGCGGATTTATCAAAAAATAAACCTTTAAAATTTTTAGGTTATAATAGATGTAGAGAGTTTCTTTTAGATTGAGAGATTTGTTTTTATTTAACCCGCGAGAGGTCGCACGGGGTATATAATGACCCCCGTTGTGTGAATCTGTAGATATTTTTATATTACTTTAAGAGGGACTCTCCACATTTTAGGTATTTTCTCTCAAGTGTCTTTACAATAAACTCTGCAAGAATTCAGTTCCCTCAGTTTTATTTTTGGCGAATAAAGCGACATATATTCCAAGAACACACAATACTCCGTTTATCGTTACCAAATTTGTCAGTTGATCAAAAATCAAAAATCAAAATAATCTATTGGATTTGATCTTGAGGAAAGCGAAGAACCTCTCGTAAAACGTGCTAGAGGAAGATGTGACATATGTCCAAGGGTACGAGATTGAAAAACAACAAAATATTGCTATCTCTGCAATTATATGCTTTGTTCAGAGCACAGGAATTACATATGCGAGAATTGCAAAGGAAATTTGGGACAAGATGATATTTCCGAATAAACTTGTATTATATTATTTGTTTTCTATATGTTCAACAATAAATTAATAAAAGATAACAATAATAAAAATAATTTTATTTCCTGCGTATGGCGATTTTATTGCTGTGGTCAAAATATACCTCAAGCGACTTCTAACTATGTTTATGCATGCGCAACCTCTCCCGGGTTAAAGGGAGGATTTGTAATAAATAGGATAGTTTTAAATTTTGAAGTTATAGTTTATAAGTAGGATTATTTGATTTAAAAAATGATCACTACGGTGCAAAATAACTATAATAACAGCGTCGATAACAAGAGTTAAGCAACGTCTCGCTTGGTCAGTGCTTGGATATTCTCTATACTCGGTACCATTCTTATTTGGGATACAATTAACTAAGCTTTAGCAGAATAGCGAACCGCTGTAGTAACAGGCTTCCCACCCTTCCCATATGTTCCTAGTATCCCCAAGATCTCAGATCTGCTTCACTGGCCTCGAGCTGTTTGCAAGCTGACCCATAACATACACAATAATGATACAAGATTTTTTTTTAAATATTGCAGTAAAGGATATGGCCACTCTATGATGAACCTGGTGTATCTTCTTATAGGGTTCTCATCGGAGAGGAAGAAAAGGGAAGAGGGTCCGGGCGGGGCGGGTGCGCCCCCCGCCCCCGCGCTACCGCCGCCCATTCTATCAGCTGCCGACCAGCCGCCGCTGATGAAGCCAAGGCGCAGCTGCCGCTGCCGGTAGGCGCTGTAGCCGCTGTACTGGAACGGCTGCTGCCGGTTCTGTGTTGTTGCCGCCTGTGCCGCCGCCTCCTGCGCTGCGGCCAACCTGCAACATATACAAGCCACATATTATAGCAACCAGCACCACGTCAATCGTACTCAATTCAAAAGTACTACTTTTAACTGTTACTAGTTATAGATGTCGGAAAAAACATTTTTTTTTTATGGGTGCTGAACGCTACCCATCCTTCTAGCTGAACGATCTAGCGCATTGTAGCCAATATCAGAGTTATTATTTTTAACTATATCCAGGCACACATCAGGGAACACCTGAGTGGCGACATTTATGGACGAAGACTTTGCATTTGACAGACACAGGAAATTATATAGATTAAGGGATTTTTTTTTAAAGGGAGGATTTATAGGAAATAGAATAGTTTTTAATTTTGATGCTTTAGTTTATAAATACGATTATTTGATTTTTAAAATTATCACTACGGTGTTAAATAATTATATAGAATATTAACCAATTACCGTAACTCAAAGCATTTAATAGCTATATGCGTATTTCAAAGGCAATGCCACAATCTTCAGTAGCACAGTAATAGACGAAGAAATGATACCTCTGTTACTAACCGTGATTTGTGTACAATGACTTGAGTATTTGGGTGATATTATATATAATTATTTAACACCGTTTTGATAATTTCAATTTGTATTAATGTTTGTTATTCAACAATACAGCCAGATAAAACAGCTAAGAAATTGACAGATATTGATAAAAAATGTATTTTTTTTTAAATTGTAACTATGGTGTTAAGTTTAAATTATACTAGTAATTTAGTGAAAAATAATAATTCAACTTCTAATTTCCTTAAACTAACTTTTGATCCTATTATTGCGCGTGGTTTAGACGGGTTTTTAAACAAATATAATTTTAAAGTAGCATATAATACTTATAAGTTTCTAGGAAATCTCGAAGATTTGAATAAAAAAACCGGTATTTATGAAATATCTTGTTCAATTTGTTAAGGTATATACAGGACAAACACGTAGGCATATTGAAATTTAGCGCATTTCACGTTAGTTAGAAAAGATAAAAGTGCTGTACCCGAGCATATCGTTGATTCAGATTAATGAATTTAGATTCATGCCCAATTTCATCTTTTCTATTTAATTTATTTAATAAGGACTAATTTTAATTTTAGTTAATATAGGTTTGACTCTCTTATTTATTGTTGTTACTTGTTTGCGTCGTTAAACGTTAATTTCTATTGTTAAAAAAATTTATAAATCATATTATATATATATCATAAATTGAAATACTTCTGTCATGTTGACTTTTTTCAGTTGTATAGCAATCACGATTCGTGGCAGAGGTATTTCATTTAGTTTTTATATTGTGCTACTGAAGATGGGGGCATAGCCTTAGAAATGCGCATCTAGCTATTAAATGCTTTGTGTTTATTTATTTATTCATTTATTTATTCATAATAGGAATACAAACAGGTTAACCCATAAACAGTATTCACTAAAGCACATAATATTTTCAAAGTAAATAGTTTAATTAAATTAAATCATATTTCCAAACACCATAAAATTAGATAAATAACATAATATTTGTTCGATTGTAATAAATAATAATAACAAATTGATGATATTAAAATATATTAAACAGAATAATATCCTAGATTCAAATAATAATAAAAGTTAATGTTCATTGATATTTTGTTTGACTTTTATTTTGTATTGTGACAGACATAAGTAAAATAATAATAATAATTATTATTATTATTTCGCATTAATCGTAAGATTGGCGAAAAGTGAAATTGATTGGTATTAGCGCTGTTCACATGGAATAAAGGTGTTTGTCTCAACGCTTTATTACACACATTTATGTTAATTAATTGCAATTGCAATTATGTTACGGTATTTGGGTGATACAATTATAATAAAAATATTGTAGTTTTTTTTTATTCAAGCATAGTTCATACTTCAAGTATAGATTTATTCAAGCTAGCATTGTAATTTCGTACATTTTTTGCAAACGTCTATTTTTAATTTGATGGAAAACCACGATTGAAGAATTATTTGTTTGGTTCATATCAGTAGAATACGTCACAAAAATCACTCAAGTCGAAAAATCCCTTATATACTTTATATAATAAAAAATAATACACAAAAGAGAAAAAGAAATTATTTCAAAGTAACACAAAGAAATACAAAGTACAGCACAAGGAGTTTTTATATTTAGATTATTAAGGTATAATTTAGTTTTTATATTGTGCTACTGAAGATTGGGGCGTAGCCTTCGAAATGTGCATCTAGCTACTTAATGCTTGTTACGGTATTTGGGTGATATTCTAGATTAATATTTAACACCGTAGTGATAATTTTTAAAATTTGTATTAGTGTTTTAAATTAATCGAGGCAACCAACATTTCAATATGTCAAAATTAACTTGATATTTATTATTTTATATCCCTCAATGCAGCTCCAAGTATACAATCTTTTTCTAGAGATACGACTGCCTTTTGACGTTTGTTTGTAATATTATAGATTTAAATTAGTTGACATGATTTTTAATAACAATTAAGACACCATCAATTTCAATGATGATTTTATAGAATATTACTACATACTCTGCCCCTAGGATGTGTAGATGTACTTATCTACTCGTTCATACATCGTGCGCTAGGTTCTAAGTGCTGATACTAAGAGCATTTAATTCCTGAACAACTAGCAGCACTTGAACCGTAATTTCATAAGGGTGTCCTATATTTCTCGTCCTATATAACATTATTGTAATGGCATCTGTATAGAGTCTACATGCATAAGTATGTTCATATCAGTGGCGGCTCGTGCCATTTCAATCTGGGGGGCGGGGACGGGGCATTTCTTAAAAAAAGACATAATAGTGAGAAATCTAACCTAAAATGGATGCAAAATGATTAAATTCAATAATTTCTTGAAAGTGAATTCCACTCTTCTATATTTCATTAATATAAACTTTTCCAAAACTTTTTCGTTAAAATTCTAAATATCTCGCACCACATTTTTATTAATACACATCATCGCCAACGCGTTTAAACGATTATTACCCATAGCATTTCGTAAAAAAGTCTTGATTCTTTTAAGTGTTGAAAAACAACGCTCTTATTCAGCAGTGGTCATCGGGGTTGTTATAATAATTTTAAGTATTTTTATAGTTTCCGGGAAAGTGTCACTGAGATTATTTTGTAGCAATAATGAAAGAAAATTTGTGGCTCCAATTATTTGGTAAAAATCCGGACGCGAGTAAATAACTTCTAATTCTGTTTTGAATCTGGTTTTATTCAAAAATGGATATGCATGACACACGGTTTCCAAAAGGTCCACTGGAAATTGTTTAGAAAATGTTTGCATCGATTTCGTGTTAAATAACTCAGCGGCTTATAGATGGCCACGATATGAGAATCTGTCCTTCATCTGTGTTATATATATTTTTGTAATGTCTCTTGTAAAACGCCGCGTAAATGTCCGGTTTTGAGCGCTCCTTGCACAAGTTTGCGATAAATTTAAATCAGGCAATGGCCTACCTAATTCTTTAATTTCTACTTTGTACACAAGAGAAAGTCTACAAAATTTTATTTTCAATAAAGAACTAACACTATTCATTTTTATTAAATTATTTCTATTAAATATATTCTTGGAGAAGCACGTGGCAAAATCGTACATACGTACATATCGCACATACACAGAACAAATGCTACTATCTATATCAATTTATATACATATATAAATATATTCTCTATATATATATACTACTCTCTGTTCTCTCTGAACTTCTCTAGGACGTTAAAGAAGCTCGACATCCAATAGATGATATACTACATCGGTCGCCTGCACTCTATGATACACTCATCTCATTGCATATGTACTGTATATATGTATTTAACTTGTACTGGTATTGGATAGCCGCTGGGAATCAGTGACATATATTAGACGAGGAAGCAAGGAACGAACCGAAGAAACAGAAGATATACTGCACACGATCGCTCTCACCGATTGCTTGCAATAGAGTGAGGTGAGTGCATATGCATTTAACCTGTGCTGTGTGGCTGGATGGCGCTGGACACGCAGCGGCACCAAATTAATGATACCACGCGAACGATATATCTATAACACGCGAACGATAGATATAAATAGATACAGCATCGGTCGCTACTCTGACTTGCAACGGAAACCACAACGAACGCTACACCGTGTTGTGTTGATTGTTATCGCGGCGCAAGCTTTATCTTTTATGTAAAATAATGCCGAGATAAAATATCGCAATACAATTATATATCTACGGTGATGCGCTCAATGTTCAGGAGGGGCGCGCGGACTGTGGCCTGCATAAGGAACCGCCACTGGTTCATATAGAGATAGAATAATACTATATGAATATCGAAATAGAATCAATATATATAATATATATAATATATATAATACCTACCCCTTTCTTCCCCTCTATCCCACCTTTTATAACTAATTGCTTTATACATCTATGTCTAAGAATGTGACCTACTACCTACTAGTCTTAATAACTCTCTTACGCTCTAATAACATCCATATATTTCTCTTATCCTCTACTAACTCTAGACGGCTATCACTAATATCACTAAGACTTTCCATTTTTATATTATTTTTTCTAATTTCGATTTAAAGTTGTTATACTTTGTTTAATAAAATATACTTTGTTTACTTAATCCATTTTATATTTAGCTATTATAATAGTGAAAAAGCCATCATTTTGTAGCGAAAGTGAGTGACGTTCAAGTGGAAATGGTATAACTTCATAAGGGAAATTCAATTTGTGCAATGTTTCGATGCAAAATTGATGCATGCTCAAACTGTTACAAACTGCAGATGCACTACAGTTTCATTCTGTATAATGTATATCTGTGTTCGATGAATATTCGAACATAGACGACGTAAATTAATTAAACGTATAAGCGATTTTATTGAATCCATTTTATTTCTATGTGACATTTCTTGCCAAAGTAGATATTTTGCAGAGGCTATACGTTGTTGACATAAATCATTATGTTTTATAAACTGTGCTAAAAACGAAAATAATGAAAATATTAGAAAAAAACGAAAGTAATGAGTGGTGGCAAGAAGGAAATGCTCGCTGATGATTTAACTATTTTTTTGTCGACACCTGCATTAAATTATTCCATTTATTAAAAGACTGCAATTGAATTTATTTATATTTTTATAGAAAATATTAAAATATCTCTTTATTTGTTTGTTCATTTTTCAAACAATATTGTTAGTGGTTATACCTTTGTTTTAGATGTTTTTGACTAGTAGTATTTTATAATATAGAATATCACCCAAATACCGTAACAAGCATTAAGTAGCTAGATGTACATTTCAAGCTGTATGCGCCCATCTTCAGTAGCACAAGTTAAAACTAAATAAAATAAAATACCTCTGTCACGAATTAGATAAAAAAAATACATATCTCGCGCATAACGCTTGAAATGTACATCTAGCTACTTAACGCTTACTACGGTATTTGGGTGATATCCTATATTATAATTTAACACCGTAGTGATAATTTTTAAAATTTGATATACTATTTAGTTTTATCTTGTGCTACTGAAGATGAGAGTATAGTCCTTGAAATGTACATCTAGCTACTTAATGCTTTAAGTTACGGTATTTGGGTGATATAAAAAGTAGTATTTTAGTATATTCAAATAATATTGCTAAAATAAATACACTATTAACTAAATGAAACTTAAATTCATATCCCTAAGCAATTTATGTATGCACTCAAAATATTTAAAATAATTCCAATCCTAATAAAAAAAGAGAAATATTTGCATGCTTAGAAGCTAAACTAACCATAAAAGATATATTTATGATAATATTGACAACTTCATAAAAAGTCAAATTATTACAAATTTTAATGCGAATTTAATTTAATTTTTTTATTATACACCATGGCTAATTACGGCAGATTTATAGACAGAACACCGATAATCTGTGCTGCAGGCAAAAGCAATCTGTGTGAAAAAGAAGCTAATGTTAGTGTTAAAGATTGTCTTACGCAATATCCTTTAACAGACAAAATTGCTGCCTTGAAGAACGATTGTAAAATTAAAGAAAAAGAACGGATCGAATATGCACCACAAACAATGTTAAGGTAAAGACAAAGGATGGTCGCAACATTTTCTATTATGTCAACTATAAATGGAAATTTTAACACAACACGATTGCATTGTTCTTCTAAATCAAATATACCTAATATGCTTTACAGCAGGAGAAACATGGGAACTCACACCGAACTCCATGGGATAATGAATCCTCCAGTACCGACGAGATATCAGACATTAATTGACGACTTGAAATGTACTTCGTATCGTTCATATTGGGATGAAGAAACGGGAAGAACAAGAGATCCAACTCCAGGTCTACCTGGTGGCATGGATCCAATAAACACAACTTTTGGAACACGTATAGTAGCTCAGGATTCTGTTAAAGCATTGATTAACCCCGACAAGTCGTTTTATCAGATTTTCTATGAAGCACAGGATGGACATACGTGGTATAGAAAATCACACAATGATTATAATCCGAGTAAGAGAAAAAAAGCACCGCCTGAAATAATTCTCATTTGCATTTTTAAGTGAAGAGCTCTCCTTTTTACAACAGTATTTGTATAGAATATCCTAGGTCAAATCATTTAATAGCTAGATGCACATTTTGAAGGTTATGGCCCCATCTTCAGTAGCACAAGATAAAAACAAAGTAAAATACCTCTGTAGTAGTATAGCTACACGATTCCTGGTTCACTTGCCATCGAGTTCTCTGAACTCGATGACGATGTCTATCAGGAGCGGTGAAGAAGTAGGTGAAGAAGTGTCTCTAGGGCACTTCTTTCAAGGTCATAGCTGAAGAAGTGCCTTTTTGACAATTCGTGCTGTAGCTTCCTGTGTATCTTTCAAGATCATAGCTGAAGAAGTGCCTTTTTGGCCTCAGATGAAGAAGTGCCTTTTGACAATGGGTTACTTCTTGTGTATCTAACAAGGTCATAGCTGAAGAATTGCCTTTTTGGCCTCATGGCTGAAGAAGTGCCTTTTGGGTTAAGGGGTGGTTAGGTCTAAGGTGTCGAGCGACAATGACCGGTTGCACAATAGTTCTTGTGTATTGCATAAGCTACCTGAGCAGGTGGAATAGGCTAGGCTAGGCTAGTTTCGAAAAGCCAAACCGCTGAAGAAGTGCTTTTTTGGCCTCATGGCTGAAGAAGTGCCTTTTGGGTAGAGGTGTGGTTTTTGAACTCGGTGGCAAGTGATCCAGGAACTGTGTAGCTATACTACTCTCTGTCACTAACCGTGATTGCTAAACAAATATAATATTTCAAGCTAAAATTCCAAATTTTTGGCACCCTCAATACAGAAGTTATACTCTTCAAATTATAAAAATAATTTATAATTATTTTAGTTAGGGACAGATGTATTTCTGCAGCCGCAGAAAAAGATTATGAATAGTTCAATCATTAAAGGGATCATTAGAATTGGGAACTGACAAAAAGTCAGACTAACCAATAAAATATATATAGCCATGATTTACGAGCAAATGTTACATTTAGTAAATATCATTTACACAACTATATTTACTTTCCTTGTGATATCATTCTTCTAATTTCCAATAGTGCTCCGTTACTTTTCTATTCACATTTTTTCGTCTGTCAGTTTCCTCGTTATTCTTTCATCTTTTACAAAATGTGTATCAATATAAATTGAACTACATTTACTCTAGACTATTACCATCAATCAAACCCAATGCATTCTTAATGAGAAACAAACTATTAATTTTGTAAAAGGGAATAAAAAACGTTATTTAGTTTTTATATCACAATACTTTAATTAAAACCACTAGTTTCGTTCTTTTCCATTGCTTCGCTAACTATATATTTTTGAAAATTATAAAATCAGTTAAAGAAATTTCTACAACCTAGTTTCAGTTGTATTATTAAAAATATATTTTAATTTTTCAACAAAAGCACAATAAATATTTGAATTATTTATCGACTTCATTCAAAGTTTCTTCAATCCTCAAGGGTTCTATATATAAATATATATACCGACTGCATTGGTAATCTCTGATATACATTATTAATTAAGTAACACAAAAAATATTAAATTTGCCCGCTATATAATCTCATATTCAAATAAATTTTAATAGGTGAAAGAGTGTGTCGTGATTATAAATGTCCCCCCTTTGATCCAATGAAAATATGTTGTAAAAAATCGCTCTACGATAGTCGAGGAATTTTTGTACGTTGCGCTTGTAATTGGTGCGTATCTGAACCAGTAGTACCAGTTAGTAAAATACAAGCGGACTTAATGGATCGAAAACGGCCTAAGTTGGGCAAATGTTTAACGCCAAACAAAAATATAGAATGCGTACCAAAGGGTCACATGTTCGGTAAGAAAAGTGTCCGGGAATTCTACGGTATGCAAGATTTGCTGAAGGATGCCACTGTGAAACCGTGCATTTTTAAACGCGACTTCTTGGATTGGATGATACATTTAAATGAGCTGCGGGAATATATTAAGCGAAGACGACACATGTTTTCCCTTAAGAATTTTTATAATGCCTTGCTGTATCATGATAACGATCTGACAGGTTGGATACCATTGGCAATATTGTACCAGATCACCACCGAGATGGGAATTAACTTCGATCACGATATGATGGAACCGCTTATCAAAATGCTTGGAATTCTTTGCAATGATAATGTTAACTACGAGAGATTTGTGGGTTTGATAGACGTAAATCAACCTACACCTAATATTGTCAAACTAAACGATATTCCTGAGGAGAATATATATTTCGTAACAACCTATCAACAAATGGTAACGATACTTTCAGATTAATAATACAATATATAATAGTTTTCATGTAAATATACAATAACGTTTTCCTAATATTTTAAACTAAGTCATAAGAAAAAAAATCATGCCTGATCACCAAATTCGTAATTTTAAAAATTATCACTACGGTGTTAAATTATAATATAGAATATCACCCAAATACCGTAACAATATACGATAGTATATGAATCACGATTCGTGACAGAGGTATTTTATTTAGTTTTATCCTTGTGCTATTGAAGATGGGCGCATAGCGCTTGTAATGTACATCTAGCTACTTAATGCTTGTTACGGTATTTGGGTGATATTCTATATTATAAAATTCATAATTGCTTATTTAAATCAAGGTTGGAAAACCTGACTTTTGGGGTCTTATCTTATATTATCACGTTGGCTTTTGATATATTCGCAAAATTTAAGTACCATATTTTTGACAAAAAAAAATTTTGGCAAGTTTTTATTGAAAACAGTTGTAATACTATGTTTTCAATAAAATAAAATATTAAATGAAATACATCTAGCTACTTATTGCTTTAAGTTATAGTATTTGAGTGATATTCGATACTATTATTTAACAGCGTAGTCATAATTTTTAAAATAGTTGTAATACTTTTTTTGCGAATATGCTGCGTTAAGATGCATCAGATCAAGTCAATGAAATCAGGTCGGCTGTTAATGAATTGATCCCGATCCTGATAGCTTTAACAATTGTAAAATGTAAGAAGATGTAAGGTGTAATAAATATAAAATGTCCATCATATATAGCATTCTAATTAACAAAATATTCACTCAAAATTTATAAGTTCAGTTAGTAAATAAATTGCCATATTAAATTTTTGTTCAAATATTGTTTGTAGATGATTGTTTCTTTAAATTGTAACGTAGTTTTTTTATTTTCCATTTTTGTGCTGGCTAATTTTTGTAAATATAAGAGAGAATGTTTGAGAAATATTTGCAAGTATATGACATTATTTTAAAATGTTGTTTATTCAACAAAAGTAACAATTAAATATGTTATGTTATTATGATTGTATCTAGAACAGAATAATATCATTAAATTTTAAGTTAATTGTAAATAATGCAAAAAATGCTGGAACTTTTTCAATTTTGTCAATTAAAAACAATAAGTTTTTTTTAACCATAATGTTGTTTGATAATATTTGACAAAGTATTATTAAAGCAAATTTGATGTTGCAAAATTATTTATATCGCATCTTAATAGTTGTATAGAATTTTAAAAGCTAGATGTGTATTTTGCAGACTAAGCTCCCATCTTTATATTATTCTATATTATATATTTATTTTATTATAGATATTCTATATTGTAACCTATCTATCCATGTTAATAATACTGATAAAAATGAATAAAAATTCTTCACAATTCTGTTAGATAAATGACCATTGCGTAAATGATCCACACGACAACATAGGAATGCCAGTCGCTGGAATTCCCTCTATTCGGTACGACCTTCCACGTCCAAAAATACCTCCTCAAGGCTGTAAAGCAGACACGGAGAGCTTAGGCGAGGAAACCTCAGCAGCAGCAATAATCAATCCACATATTTATGCCAATTACGGCCTATCCCACCATGACTTCTTTCGTCCCCGGCAGCCGGAAGTTATAAGAATCCTGTTTGAAAAGCTGGGATATCAGTTCCCCGATGACACATTCGATAAACTGTGGCAGATTGGATTGGCGGAGGATGAGTCCGGTCTGGTGTGTGTGGATACGTTTAAGAGGTTGTTGGAGAAGTCCCTACCGCCACCGGTTTTCAGCAAAGTCAGCGAGAATGAGCAATGCTATCAGAAGAAAGTTGAATCGTGCAATCGACTTTATACGTAATTTATATGCGATGTAAATGGTTTTAAAGTGGTGAATAAAGTTAGCTATTTGCCCTGATATTAGGGAATATTAATTTTAGATGATTTTATTTCGTAACGGAATATGGAAATTAGCATTTTCTTTCATGAATAATTATAAAAGAAGAAATAATTTACAATAGCTAAAATGCGTGTATTCGATTTGGTTTTTTAATATAATTTAGTTTTTAATAATAATTATAATATATATATTGAAGACCACTAATTTAAGAAGAAAGTGAGCAGAATTTGGACCAAGTAATGGCATAGAATAGAAGAATTTGAAATGTGGTGCTACAGGAGGATGATGAGGATTGGTTATGAAGATAAAGTGACAAATGAAGCCGTACTAGAGTTAGTAGCGGAGAAGAGAAGTATTTTGAAAATGATACAACGTAGAAGAGATGGACTTGAAAATGATACAACGTAGAAGAGTTGACTCAGATTAGTGAAATAGTGATAGGAAAAGAACGGAGTTGGTTGAGAATATATCGAAATCCTTTCCGAGATCCGGCAATAGAATAAAGATGGTTTGTAAGAGCGACTTTAATTTGTTCAAGTTGACAACATGGTGGTATCAAATGATAATATAGACTAAAGCCTCAAAACATTGAATGCATATCGATGAAAATCTTTTTCTTTTTGTATATAAATTTATACAATTTCTTACAACTTTTAAACGAAGATTTTTTTTGTGTTTCGGAAAGCAATCTGAGATAGAAACTTTTTGCAACTATTTTATATTTTGACGTGACAGCAGGGGCGGTTCCTTATGTAGGCCACAGGGCCGCGCGCCCCTCCTGAACATTGAGCGCATCACCGTAGATATATAATTGTATTGCGATATTTTATCTCGGCATTATGTTTCCTAAAAGATAAAGCTTGCGCCGCGAACATACATAACACGCATACATATAACACGATACATACACTCATACATACACATAACACGATATGGCAGCTAACAAGTACGAGTCAAATCTCATCCTATCTGTTGGAAGCGCTAGAGTGCGAGCGACGGTATGCAGTATAGCATCTGTTTCTATCGTTCGCGTGTCGCTATACAAATATCGACTAATGTAACACACATTCCAGCGGAAGCCAGGCTACCCATACGGGTTAAATGCATATGCACTCATCTCACTCTATTGCAAGCTCTAGAGTGAGAGCGACCGTATGCAGTATGTCTTCTGTTTCTTCGGTTCACGTATCGCAATCTATCGACTAATGTAACACACATTCCAGCGGCTTGGGATGACTCATAGCAACGTGATGTCACGAACAGCCATAGAGCCACAGCTACAGTTCAAAGAACAGAGTAGTCTAGTATATATGTATATAAATTAATAAAGAATAGTCAGATAAGACAGTAGCATTTGTTCTGTGTATGTACGATATGTACGTATGTACGATTTTGCCACGTGTTTCTCCAAGAATATATTTAATAGAAATAATTTAATAAAAATGAATAGTGTTAGTTCTTTATTGAAAATAGAGTTTTGTAGACTTTCTCTTGTGGACAAAGTAAAAATTAAAGAATTAGGTAGGCCATTGCCTGATTTAAATTTATCGCAAACTTGTGCAAGGAGTGCTCAAAACCGGACATTTACGCGGCGTTTTACAAGAGACATTTACAAAAAAAAATTATAACACAGATGAAGGACAGATTCTCATATCGTGGCCATTTAAAGCCGCTGAGTTATTTAATACGAAATCGATGCCAACATTTTCTAAACAATTTCCAGTGGACCTTTTGGAAATCGTGTATCATGCATATCAATTTTTGAATAAAACCAGATTAAAAACAGAATTAGAAGTCATTTACTCGCGTCCGGATTTTTATCAAATAATGGAGCCACACATTTTCTTTCATTATTGCTACAAAATAATCTCACTGACACTTTCCCGGAAACTATAAAAATAATTCAAATTATTTTAACAACCCCGATGACCACTGCTGAATCAGAGCGTTGTTTTTCAACACTTAAAAAAATCAACACTTTTTTTGCGAAATGCTAGGTAATGATCGTTTAAACGCGTTGGCGATGATGTGTATTAATAAAAATGTGGTGCGAGATATTTACAATTTTAACGAAAAAGTTTTGGAAAAGTTTATAGCAATGAAAGATAGAAGAGTGGAATTCACTTTCAAGAAATGATTGAATTTAATCATTTTGCATCCATTTTGGGTAAGATTTCTTACTATTATGTTATTTTTTAAGAAATGCGCCCCCCAGATTGAAATGGCAGGAGTCGCCACTGCGTGACAAGCATATGCTTCAAGAACTAAATGATATTTTTAAGATTTGCTTTGCTTATCTTCGTTTTCATAAAATGGTGAATTATATTTTCCAACACGAAAGTATTTCCCACTGAAAGAGGTATACTTTTCGGAAACAAAAAAATAAATATGGTTTGAGCTGGCCATACTGTCTAAAAGTAGAGGATGTTCTGAGCGCTATAATTATAGTTAAATTAAAAAAGGTTTTTCATTTCCAAGTTGTTATAAAATCAAATTTTTATATAAACTTTTTGTATACTATAACACAAGTTTTTAACAATGTAGATGTTCAAATTTTAAGTGCGAATTCTACGTATTAAAAGCAGCAAGGGACATAGCACTAGCTTTTATACAATAACGAACCTTTCTCAAACAGAATTAAATTTTTTTAAATATTTTTTTAAAATTATTTCTTATCTTTATAGTATTTGTATAGAATATCACCGAAAAAACAGTAACTTAAAGCATTAAGTAGCTAGATGTACATTTCGAAGGCTATGCCCCCATCTGCAGTAGCACAAGATAAAAACTAAATAAAATACCTCTGTCACGAATCGTGATTGATATAATATTGAATTAAAACGTCAACATGATTCAAAATATGACCTATAAATCTTTTGAATAATCCGAATTAACGTTTAAGAAACAAACAAGTAGCAACAATAGATAATGGGTAGTCAAACCTAAAATAAACAAAAATTAAATTAAAAATAGTCTTCACAGCGAAATTGTCTGCAAGCTTTCAAATTTTAACCGTGATGGTATTCTAGGGTCTCTAGTAAAATAAACAAAAAATAGAAATATGTACCAGTAATATAACATTTTATTACTAGAACATATATTTCGTAACAATTGTAATCTTGTGTGTAATAAAATTACGAAAATAATTTAAGAAAGCATGGATCCTTTTCATTTATTCATTCCTTTTCAATCGTTCTTTTAAATCAGCATTTAGAATCGGTATGGAAATGGCATTGCACTTTTGCTGTGACATATGTGCATTATGCATTTCAAATATTTAAGTACTAAAAACGCCATTATAGAAAAATTTACATTATGTACGTTAAGAATATTAATTTAAAAAAAAATAGTGCATATTCTTCGATTGTGAAATGATTTCTGATTTTGTCAAAAAAAAAATTTTTGACTCAACTTGTTCTTTTATTTCCTAAGTTACGGAATATCATAACGTAACCGGTTAAGTCAAACAATTACGTATTCTTTATTTTTTAAAGTAACTAGCTGGAATATCCAGTCTTGTACAGTTTAAAAAATTAGAGAAATACGAAAAATCAACGCGATAATTAATAATGTTGTAGGGATATAGAAGTTATTATATAGATTTTAATTTAATAGATATATTTATTATATGGGTTTAAAATTAAATACGACTTGTTCTTTATTTAAATTGTAATTCTAATATCAACATTTTATCTTACGGACCTTAAGAACCTTTATATAGCCTTATAAAGGTTATTTTGAAGATTTCATGAGCAAACTTAATACGCCCAACAAACTACCGAGTATTTCTTAAACATTTATTTAATTTTTCATTACTGTATATAAAAATGTCACCAGGGAAAGTCATGTCATTACCAGAAAATGTCATCAAGTTAAGTCCCAAGAAAGTAAAATTCGAATGTATTTTAATAATCAGAAAAATTGATTATTATATCTAGAATATATGAGACGATATGTGAATATCTTAATTGTAATAAATTTTGCAGAATCAGAAAAGATAAATAATCAATTCAAAAGCATTGTAAAATTATTTTTAAAGTTTTAAGTTAATAATAATAGAATGTGTTTTCTAATTGAAGTTCAGTAATATGTCCTAAGAAAATTGACTAGAAGGAGAAATTTGTATATGTAATAAACAAAATGACCATAATTGTATAATTAATAGACTTTTTTAAGGGTTGTCTGCGAATGCAGCCTCAGGCTAATTATTCTTCATTTCCTATTCGTTGATATATACACGAGTTCATATTCTACAGGATGGGCAATTTAAAATGTCATACGATGCAATTACATTTTTTTTTTGAGTCAAAATACGAAGAATGAACAAAACGTGCTTCGATTTTTTTTTTTTAATTTATACATTGTTTTGGAAATATAATTTTTGCGCAGTAGCTTTAAACGTATCAAGTTTAAAACATCTAAACTAATAATTACTATTTATATAAAAAATAAGTTAATATTCAATTAAGGATTGTGCATAAAGGGTGTTAAAAATATAATACTATAATATCACCTTTTTAATTACATATAGGTTTTATATACATATAACTTATAATTCACTCACAATTTCTGAATGAAAAAGCGTACTCCTTTCATTAAATTATTCTCAAAATAACGATTTGAGCAATAAATATTAAATGCAAGAATAAATAATGTGCTTTTATGTTAAATAAATATTACAATAAGAAAATATTTAGACTGATTTGCTATTGCGTATTTTTAGGTTACTATATAATATATTATAAAATAATATAAAAATAAAAATTGATGTAAAAACAAAAACAAAAATTATTAAAACACGAACATAAGTTCGTGGTTTTGAATTAAAATATTTATAAAATAGCAGCTATTCTTGCGTTTTAATTCTCAAATTCTTAAATTATGTTCAACAAATGGATCGCTTTCATCATTATCATTAATCATTATCATTAACTTCCGTTAATTATCCTTAACTTTTAAACTACTTTATTAAGAATGATTTCAATACATACCTAGCTTTAAAACTGTATAATGTATATTTTAATATAGAATATCACCCAAATACCGTAACAAGCATTAAGTAGCTAGATGTACATTTCAAGCGCTATGCGCCCATCTTCAGTAGCACAAGGTATTTTATTTAGTTTTATCTTGTGCTACTGAAGATGGGCGCTTAGCGCTTGAAATATACATCTAGCTACTTAATGCTTGTTACGGTATTTGGGTGATATTTTATATTATAATTTAACACCGTAGTGATAATTTTTAAAATGTATATTTTGATAATAATGAAATACAGTACGATCTCGATAGTGTGAACACAAAAATTCCAAGCATGTTCACACGAGCGAAGGTGTTCATTTTATAGGGGGTGAAAAAAATTGCTAATTATAGCTTATTTTTCTTTATTTGATACACGCATCCATTATAAATACAAAATTTATTTAAAAAATGAAGTTATTTTTGTCTGTTTTAGATTTTTTGCAGAATTGTAAAGCACAGCTTTTTCACAAACCTTTTTAATACTTAAAATATCTGATATCTCAACATAATTCTGTTGGGCCTACTCTAATGCCACTTTCAATACTTGAAGAGCCTCATCATGTTTTATTTTTGGAAAGTTGCGTTCAAGATCTTCCTCCAAAACAACATCATCGTCATCATCATGCTCACTGTTGTCATCCAAGGTATCAATCGTTTTATGTTCGATGTTGTCCAAATTCCATTCCAGAATCTCTGATGCAGTATAATGATCAGCATGAATCGTTTTCAGTAGTGTTACAGTCTCTGAAACAACTGTTTCTACGTCATCATCTTTCCAGAATTTCTTAAGTTGACTCAATGGCATGTTATCTTCTTCAGTAAATTCACAACTCTTCGATAATAAGTTACGTCAACATTTTGAAATTGTTTTTGGTGTAATTTTTTCCCAGGCACTGTGTAAATGTATGATGGCATCTTTTAAAGTAAGTTTCTTCAGTTCTTCTGCTATGTATTGACTGTTTGGCATAATGGAACTTAACAAACTTTTTCTATAATATAATTTTGTCAACCTTAAAACATTTTGGTCCATTAATGGTGTAACACTCGGAGGCATAAACATAACAAATATCATCCCATCCTTAGTTTTCAATTCATCCTCTGGAGGGTGAGATGGTGCGTTGTCCAGAAGAAGAACTGATTTTTCCGAAAGGCCTTGTTGGCGCAAAAATCTTTTAACCTAAGAAATACCTATCCATGAAAACAATGCATATATAATTTTAAATTCTGCTTACCTCTGGAGCGAAGTGTTGAAAGAACCACCTTTTAAAAATTTCTCCAGTTATCCACGCATTTTTTGTGTTCTTGTAAATTGTGTGATTTTAAAATTTCGAAAACATCGAGGATTTTTCGATTTGCCCATCACAAGCTCCTTCAATTTATGCAAGCCCGTCACATTCGCGCAACCAAAAAATGTAAACCGTTGTTTGGCAATTTTCAATCCAGAAGCAGTTTTTTCACTTAGTCCGACATATGTTTTTTCAGTCAGAATCTTCCAATATAGACCTGTTTCGTCCGCATTGTACAGTTGGTCCTCACAAAATCCAAATTCCTCGACTAATTTTGCTAATTTTTCTTTGAAAGTGTCAACAATTTCTGGTTGAGATAACAGTTTTTCACCACTAACTAACCACGACAAGAATCGTATTCCATAACGACCTTTAAATCGTTGCAACCACCCATGACTTGCATTAAATTTTATATTACTATTATATTGGCGAGATTCAAGCTTGAAAATAAGTTTAGTGCTTTTTGCTTCACGATATCACCTGCAACTGGCATATGTCTCTCACGTCGTTGAAGAAACCATCTATACAATTTCTTTTCCATTTTCGGAAACATAGATTTTTTCAAAGTTATTACTAATGGCATTGATAATTCGATCCTTCTTGTTATTAATAGCACAAATTGTGGATTTGGCTACACCATATTTCTTGGAAAGAGCGGTTACCGTCATTCCCTTTTCGTAGTCTTCAACAATTTTTGCTTTTTGATGCAACGAAAGAAATATAACGAATGTTCACACTATCGAGATTGTACTGTAATTAGTTATAATAATTTTTCTAATTTTGTAATGAGAATAACAGCTATACAGGAACAGTATAGCTGCTGACAGCTGTAAAGTATTTATTGCTCTTTATATAAGAGTAATATTTACATACATATCTGCTTAATTTTTTATCTTAAATAACTGATATACGAGTATACCAAATTACACCGTGATATGTCAAGTAGTATTATACAAAGAAAATATACAAATATTGTTAACATTAACACCCGGTCTCCATCTTTATATTTTGTGCCAAGGAATTCCCATTTACTTTATATTCTATTCTTAATCATTCACTCTGTATAATGAAAATGGACATTATCCTGCTGACCGAATGCTCGTTTGTTGGGATGTAAGTTGTATAAGATTATAGTTTGTGTCCTCGGAGAGTTATATTCCGCTGTGTCATACATTTTTTATTATGTAAAATAGAGGTTGGATGTTTGTTGCCACACAGCTCAAAAAGCTCATCAGAAGAATACATATAATAGCGTTATGCAAACTGTGTAAATGTTACGCTCAAAACCCGAATTCGGATAATGCCTGACAAAAATGCAGAACTACTTTTGAGTACGGAAAATGTCCTAAATTCGGAATTTTACTTTAAAGCAATAAAAGATTTGTTTAATATACTAAACAAACCTTTATATTATTCCTGATCCGTGCTTGGCGAATTATGGCTGTGGTTTATCATCTCAAATTTTCATAGGAAACTTGTAAATATGTACATGTTGGGACAAGACAATTTTGCACAAAAAAGTCGTCAGGCCATAATATTTTAAACATATATGAAGCAATAAGGTTCTGATTCGGTAATGACGGATTCTTTGAGAAATCAGCTGTATTAGTTACCTTTAATAAAATATCAAAGCTGAGCTTCTTTTTTACCATTATTTTTGTCACACTCAGTAAAAATCTAGAGGGAAATCGGAAGATTTGGTTGAACCCATATTGCATCTATAATTGTACATCAATGTACGTACATGTATGAACAAATTCCTAGACTCAAAAATTGCAAAACATATTCGAATTTGAAAATGAACAATTATATACGATATGACACAATTTGCATGAATATTTGATCAAGAGTTGTTGGAAATCGTAAATTTATAATTGACATGAAATATAGATGAAGTTTAGGGTGAATAATTATATTTGTCGCTGATCAAATGTAGATATAATATTGAAAAATAAAAACGGAATGAATTTAGTGTTTGGTGATAATTCAGTTCATTTAAAAATTCTTTAGTTCGAATGAAATACTTTATTTCATCCGATTCTTCTTCTTCTTCCTTGATGTTTTGGATAGGAATTAATTATCCAATCAACATTTCCCCGATTTCAAGACACAAATATAACCAAACATCTTACTTGTGCTTTGCACAAACTGTTGTAAAATGCGCAAAACTAGTTCTGAGGTCAGTTCTAATTATTTGAGAACTCTAAAAGAATTTTTTTCTTTCGGACACTTTCCTTCATTTTATGTCAGGCATTAGCCGAAAACGGGTTTAGCGTGTAACATACATACATATATATGCACAGGACTAGAGTCCTATTTATCCTATCAGACGGTGGACAATAAACAATGTGTTTGATATATAATAATATAACACGGAGTCGGAGTTAAATTAATGTGATTGCATGATTAAATTACCACGATTAAGTCAATAGTATTCGCATTTAGATGTATGATCCATTTTAAATTCTTATAACTGGAACTTATGTCGTTCACAATGACAAGAATTCTATTTATATATGTAACTTGTAATTAGCAACATCCGAGGCTTCGTTCGCTTTCAATTTGGACTTTATTTACATTTTCTTTGAGTTGAGCAATTTTCTTTTTACTTATATGCTGACCATTAATTAATATCGGAATTTACTGTAAATCTCAACAAGTGCAATCTTTATTGCTATTCGTAATAAAATATTATTAGCACAGTTTTATAACCGAAATTATTATGGCCAGAAACAAACTTGAAATTACGATCTGTTTTAATATTTGTCAAAGATCTTAAAATAAGTCTATTAAGTACGATATTCATTAAAATATTTTGCATTCTTCTACAAACTATCGTTCCGACTTTGGAATGTCAATAAGGCGTCATTACTGCGTTTAATATTATTATATAATACAATTGTGGGGTGTTTATTTCCAAGTTTATTTGCAATTTCCTTGACTGATGATGAGAAGGCACTAGACTCTCTAAAAACGGTTTAAATAAAACGGATTACAAAACGAACTTATGATGGTATAAAGAAGGAAAAAATAAGAAGTAAAAAAGTTCATTTTCCTAAAACTCCTAATGCAAACAATACAATTTTATACGGACTCAAGAACTCCAAAAATACGTAATTATTTGAGGCACATTGTATATTCGTATATTGGAGAAGATCCAACTGGATATGTCATTATCATATATCTGGAGCGTGAATGGACTTTATTATCTTCTTACTGTATCTTTGTCACCGCCCAAAAAACACGCTATAGTCACAATTCATAAGAAATATTGTTCGTTGTAAATGTAAATGGTTCCTTTGGTCCTGTGCCTTCTTACGCATAGGAAAAACACGGATGACTCTACACCAGATTGCCAAAAAATACCGCACAAAATTAATATTTCTTTGTTAAAATGTTACTTGTGAATAAAACGCTAAGGTATACAAATTGATGTGGATATTTAGCCAACTCTGTCTTGTGGAGCTTATTGAAATCCTTGTCCGAAATTGATTCTTGCTGCATCATTGGAAACTATATCATATTTTTGATTGTCCATTTCTACGCATTAAAAATTAAATTCCTGTTTTAATTTAATGTAAAGGCAGTTAAGCATTTTTTTTTTAAATTAATGTAAAGATTGAAAATTGTTTATGGCGTACATGCTGTAATTTATGCAGTAAATGTTGTAGGTAAACTTTGGTTATCTGAATATTTCTCATTAATTACAGAATAAAATTTTAAATTACTTCTTATTTTGTCTCCACATTCCAGAAACATCTAAATTTCAATACGTTATTTCTTTGGCAATGCTATTTTTATTTAACAGTTAAAGAACAACCAGAAATGAACTTAATGCATTGCTTTCGCTTTTTACGAATTTATCAATGCATTTAGAAAAAAATTCCACAAAACATAATAATTATACATTGAAACTTCGTTTTATTCAGTCTCTACAAGAAGAAGGTTGCTATTTGAAAATAAAGGGTGGGATTAGCAGTGGCGGTTCCTTATGCAGGCCGCAGGGCCGCGTGCCCCTCCTGAACATTGAGCGCATCACCGTCGATATAGAATTGTATTGCGATATTTTATCCCGGCATTATTTTTCCGAAAAGATAAAGCTTGCGCCGCGAACATACCTAACACTCATGACTCACACGATATGGCAGATAGCAAGTACCAGTCAAATGCATATGCCCTATCTGTTTGAAGCGCTAGAGTTAGAGCGACCGTATGCAGTATAGCTATATCGTTAAAATGTTGTACACATTCGAGCGCCACCCAGCCACACAGTACAGGTTAAATGCATATGCACTCATCTCACTCTATTGCAAGCAATAGAGTGAGAGCGACCGTATGCAGTTGTCTTCTCTATTTCTTCGGTCTGCTTGTACTGTATAACGACTAGTGTACAACATTCCAGCGGCTTTGGATGAGTCATAGCAACGTGACGTTACGCTGCTTGTACAGCGAGAATATATATCGTTGTTTATGATATTCTGGGCTACGAATCTTTAGCGTTCTAACAGAGAAGCCTAGTATACAGTAAAATTGATATAGATATAGTTGCATTGTTCTGTGAGTTACGTATGTACGATTTTGCCACGTGTTTATCCAAGAATATATTTAATAAAAATGAATAGTGTTAGTTCTTTATTGAAAATAGACACTTTGTAGACTTTCTCTTGTGGACAAAGTAAAAATTAAAGAATTAGGTAGGCCATTGCCTGATTTAAGTTTATCGCAAACTTGTGCAAGGAGTGCTCAAAACCGGACATTTAACACCTGTTCTAAATTTTGTTGCCTTGCTTCCAAGATAGCTATATCATCGGCGAACCTCAACACATATTTCCTCTCCCTGAATTTTCACACCTACACTATACTCTTCTTTCACCTTGTTTATTGCATCTTATATATATAGATTAAATAATAACGACGAAACTGTACATACACTATATTATATAAACGCCCTAATCCCCAGTGGCGGCTCATGCAATTTCAATCTGGGGGGGCGCATTTCTTAAAAAAATAACATAATAGTGAGAAATCTTACCTAAAATGGATGCAAAATGATTAAATTCAATCATTTCTTGAAAGTGAATTCTACTCTTCTATCTTTCATTGATATAAACTTTTCCAAAACTTTTTCATTAAAATTGTAAATATCTCGCACCACATTTTTATTAATACACATCATCGCCAACGCGTTTAAACGATCATTACCCATATCATTTCGCAAAAAAGTCTTGATTCTTTTAAGTGTTGGAAAACAACGCTCTGATTCAACAGTGGTCATCGGGGTTGTTGAAATAATTTTAAGTATTTTTATAGTTTCCGGGAAAGTTTCACTGAGATTATTTTGTAGCAATAATGCAAGAAAATTTGTGGCTCCAATTATTTGATAAAAATCTGGACGCGAGTAAATGACTTCTAATTCTGTTTTTAATCTAGTTTTATTCAAAAATTGATATGCATGACACACGGTTTCCAAAAGGTCCATTGGAAATTGTTTAGAAAATGTTGGCATCGATTTCGTGTTAAATAACTCAGCGGCTTGTAGATGGCCACGATATGAAAATCTGTCCTTCATCTGTGTTATATATATTTTTGTAATGTCTCTTGTAAAACGCCGCGCAAATATCCGGTTTTGAGCACTCCTTGCACAAGTTTGCGATAAATTTAAATCAGGCAATGGCTTACCTAATTATTTAATTTTTACTTTGTCTACAAGAGAAAGTCTACAAAACTCTATGTTCAATAAAGAACTAACATTATTCATTTTTATTCAATTATTTCTATTAAATATATTCTTGGAGAAACACGTGGCAAAATCGTACACACGTAACTACAGAACAAATGCTACTGTCTTATCTGGCCTATTCTATATCAATTTATATATATATATATATATAAATATAAATATATTCTATGATACACTCATCTCATACACATTAAATGCATATGCATTTAACTTGTACTGGCCTCGGATAGCCGCTGGAATGTGTGAAACATATTAGACGATGTATGCGATAAGCGAACCGAAGAAACAGAAGATATACTGTATATGGTCGCTCTCACCTATTGCATGCAATAGAATGAGATGAGTGCATATATATTTAACTCGTATTGGGTAGTCTGGCTTGGCGCTGGAATGTCGGCATCATATTAGCGATGTAGGTATTACACCACGCGAACGATAGATACAGATGATATACTGCATCGGTCGCTGCACTGACTCTACCACTTGCAACGGATACCACAACGAACGCTACACTGTGTTGTGTTGATTGTTATCGCGTCGCAAGCTTTATATTTTAGGAAAAATAATGCCGAGATAAAATATCGCAATACAATTATATATCTACGATGATGCGCTCAATGTTCAGGAGGAGCGCGCGGCCGTGCGGCCTGCATAAGGAACCGCCACTGAGCTGACAACTATGCATATATTTAATATTTATTAAAGAGTAGATGCCATCGATTTCTAAGATTAGTAACTCACCTATGCAATGGTAAAAATTAAGCTGGTTCACTCATGGTCAAAATTTTCTTTAACAACAAAGAATTGAGGATTAATTTGGGCCATTTTTTGTACGAAATTGCAAGCATACGATTAAAATGTTCGTGCGGTTTGCATGGCCCAATTATCTTGTCATAAATCAAAATTGTTTTTCAAGAATAAAATATTGAAAATTGGCATGCTGCCCATACCATATCACCGACTTTGATTCAATTGTAGTTTTCCACTAACGAAATGTTAAATTACGCGATTTTACTTTTAAGTACTGATTGTATTAAGGTGTATCCATACCGCCAATATATGAATATTTTCAAAAATAGAAAAGTACCCTTTAAATCACAGGTTTTGCAAATATATTCTGTTAACGTGCTTATAATAATTTTGGAAACGTTTTTGTGAAAGGAAAAAATGATTAGTTAATTAATTAAAGTTATTTTTTACCAATTAATGGGCTTACATTCGGTTATTAATTGATCAATTTCGATAAAATTTTGCAAAACAATTGTTCATAACAATGCACTGCGTAGAATATATTTTGATTTTGAATTTTTTTAATGGAGTAATAAGTACTACCTAATTTATATGTAACAAAAGCGTATTTTAATTAAATCATAATGAAAAAAAAAATTGATTTTTAAAAAGAAGTAGATTTTAGCGCAATTTTACAAGCAATTTTTCCCAAAAATAAAAAATAAGTAAAAATTGAAACTGTAAGAATGTAAGCCGATTAACTTAATTATTTGAATTTATGATTTGCCTTACAAGTTGCCTATATTATATAGTTGAAGTGCGTAGATATATTTTTTTGACCCCAGCTGTGCGGAATAGTTTAGCATAAATCGAGGTTAACTCTGCCTTAAGTCTGACTGTGGAGGATATCTTTTTGAAGGAATATTTAAAAATGGCCGTGCAATCTAGCTTATTATACAAAAAAATTATATGTTTAATTTGAACCATATTTCTCATAGGTATAAGTGGTAAAAAAAAGTTTCCACTAGAATTAAGAGTCATATTTAATGGGAACGCAATTTTATGCAAGTCTGTAAATAAAAATAAATTACTTGCACTAGGAAAAAGTGTAGTGTTCCTTTAAATATTTCTTTCATTTGTTCATTTATACCGTGGTATAAAAATTTCTTTTTAACCGAAATTATCACGTTTACAAAAATTGTCAGTATTAATAATTTCATATGCGTTTATGAATTGCAAATATTACAAACGCAGTGAACGTAGAGTACGAAGGCATTTCGAGAAAATCATTTAAAATATAAAAACATTTTCGAAGTAAAACTAAATATCTCATGTTGCCGTAAGTTCAGTTTCTAATTTTTATTTTGAGTTGAGTATAAAACTTATATGACAAATCCATAATATTACAATAATAATAATAGTACATTAAAGAACGAATTTCATAAGGCAGTTTTTATTGCACGAGTTCAAGTTTAGAAACCTCGTTTTCTAAAGAACGAGTGTTATAAATGACTTATGAAATGAATTTTTTATACTATTTTTTTCTAATTTGCGTCTTTCATGCCCTTTTTAAATAAAAAATCGAAATTTCAAAATTTATGGAATTTTTTGACTGTTGGTAGTAGCTATTGACACATTTGAAATATTTGAAATAAATTGTCAAATAAATTAAAATTAAACTATTTGTTGCTTTCTTTTGTAATTTTACGTACAATTGTACATTTCAGGGACAAAATTTAAATTAAACTATTTGTTGCTTTCTTTTGTAGTTTGACGTTTGATAACTGGCAAGCAGAGCTACCAACTTTAAAACAGTAAATTGCACTATGCTATAAGAGAACTCAAATTCGCTATAAACTTACTGATTTAGGTTCGTTTACAGCTCTATTAGAAACGCAAATTAGAATAATACATTTTTAATGTATGAATTTTTGAACCTCAAAATTTATGTCCAGTAACTTGCAGAGTTTTCTGATAATCTATAATACTTTTTTTTCCCTTAAAAATGGTTTATAAAGTAGTTGTACAGCTAATTACAATGCCAATTAGTATATATATATATATATATATATATATATAAAGGATATTATATTTTAGTCCTTATCGAAAAACTTTAGTGATTGATTTATTTAAAAACTTTTTATCTTAATATCTTAATCCAACTTGAAAATAATTAAAAACAAATTAGATAATAATTTGTATTTGAAGTATTTTTTTAAAATAATAATCGATACAAGAAGATTATCGATATAAGAATATGTTTATGACATGGATCGAACCTGGAACAATGCAATAATCAATATAAGGAAGTTATTTAATTACAATTAACCAAAAAGCAACATATAAAGATGTTGAAATCTAATCTGTTGAATAGCTATTTCAAAATATATAAAAGTAGCGATTAAAATCTGCAGCAGTAAAAGAAAAAGAAATTCTTTCATAATAAGCTGATAACGATGAATAATTTAATTGATTTTATTTTAAGGTTGAATTATGTAAACCGGAAATTTAATAAGGTAGCTTGAAATGTGCGATTGATTCATATAATCCAAATTAATAATCCAAAAATATAATCCAAAAAAAAAAATCCAAATTGATTAATATAATCCGATTAAATGTATAAAACACTCATATTTATTAGTATAAGTACAACTTAGATATAGTATTAATATATATATATTACATATATATTAACAAAGTAAAAGAAGAGTATAGTGTAGGTGTGAATGTACAGGGAGAGAAAATATATATGCTGAGATTCGCCGACGATATAGCTATATTGGAAGAAAGCGAAAAGAATTTAGAAAGGGTATTGAATGGTATGCAGGCAGTATTGACTAGGGATTTTAACATGAAAATAAATATAGGTAAAACTAAAGTGATGAGGTGTGACAAAAAGGAATGCAGTAGAAAAATGAGGATCACAATAGGAGATAATAGAATCGAAGAAGTGTCAGATTTTTGTTATTTAGGCAGTAGAATCACAAAAGATAATCGAAGCAAGGTAGATATAAAGTGTAGGATAGCACAGGGTAGGAAGGCATTCGTAGAAAAAGAACAGATTTTAGGATCAAATATTGACTTGGGTATTAGAAAAAGATTACTGAAGGTATATGTTTGGAGTGTAGCACTGTACGGGTGTGAGGCGTGGACTATAGGAAAGGAAGAGAAGCGTAGATTAGAAGCACTTGAAATGTGGTGTTATAGGAGGATGATGAGGATTGGTTGGGAAGATAAAGTAACAAATGAAGCTGTACTAGAGTTAGTAGGGGAGAAGAGAAGTATTTGGAGAGTGTTACAGCGTAGGAGAGACAGATTAGTAGGGCATATCCTTAGGCATGAGGGGATTATGCAATTGATCATAGAAGGTAGAGTGGAGGGAAAGAGAGGGGTAGGTAGGCCTAAATTGGAGTATGTGAGTCAGATAGTTGAAGACGTTGAGATGAATAGCTATAGGGAGATGAAGGGATTAGCTCAGGATAGATCGGCATGGCGTGCTGTTTCCAACCAATCTTTAGGATTGCGGATTCTTTAACTAACTAGATATAGTATTATATGTAACAGTGAAATAAGACTAGATATAATTATATACAAAAATCAACTGTCTGCTTCAGACCTTGCTTAAGATTGTTTAACAGCAGTTACCTTTCATGTGTTTAAATACCATTATGTTGTCTATAATAATTAAATTAAATTCTTATTAACAAAAATAAAATAAAATCCAGACATGCACAACATTTTTATCATTTATATCCTTTGGTTTACGAGTATCCTTTTCCAAGGAGCAGGAGATCACAATCGGTTTTCGTTTTCTATCTAATTAAACCTTTTAAAATGGACTATATTGATTTTATATATTTATTGTGCCTGCGCTTTTGGTACGCAGGAATCAATCATCATAGAACCATAAGCAAGCAGTGAGCAGTAGAACATCAACTAGAGCAGTGGTTCTCAAATTGTGTAACAAAATGCTCTGGGGGGGCATCGAATGAGTTTTAGGAATGGTATGATATCAAATGGAATTGCTATATATAATTTTGTTATATTATAACAATTGACGGTTCGGGATTGAGGAATGCAAATAATTATACAATGTAACATATTTTAATTTATTTTTACTTGTTAATTCTGGTCGAAAATACATTAATTTTTAATTTTTCTGTAAGAATTTATAGGTTTTGCATAATATTGAATAATAGGGAGGAGATTTAGACCTAATTGGTCAGTAAGTAATTTATAATTAGGGTTTTTTTGGTGTTTTTGTATTTTTAGTGATTCAAACAAATTTAATTTATAACATTTTGAACAAACATGAAAAATTGTTAAATTATCTACACTAGTAAAATTATGGTGAGATTCTAAAATATAGTTCGAATATATATTTTTTAATTTATACCATTAATATGTTCATTAAATCTAATTTTAAATCTAATTTTAAAGTTTGACCAATATCGGAGCACACCATTTATCCTACCGACCATTCCTCCTACTCGTCATTCATACTACCGCCATTGCTCCTAACAGTCAAGTAACCAATATTGCAATGCAATCTTGACAATTAATCTTATATACTCCACTACGGTTAAAAATTTTTGTCTTATCTTTATGGGTAAATAATAGATTGGATAGGGTGTAAGATGTTCATTCTGATAAACTTAAATTGTGGTTAAATAAAGTATTAACGATTTTTGTGTGTGTTCGGTAGAGAAAAAGTAAAGAAAACATATTTACTAGTGTTAGTAGAAGAGCATGAAGGATAGATAGAGTTGAAAATCATTTGCTTACGCTTTCTATGGACAAGATTAGAAATGGATGTTTTTTTTAAACCATTCAACCTAGTAATCTCAAGAATATTTGAAATCTCTAGGTTAAAATGTTCAATACCCAGAGGGATTGAGAAAGCTCTACGAATTAAGGATTTGTAAGTTGTAAGTTTATGTTTCAAAGGATGTGAAGAGTTGGCTGGGATTGTTATAGATGAGAAAGTAGGTTTTCTCAATCTAATATATCCATTACGCTCAAAATTTGAATTCAAAGAACAGCCGAAATAAATTCAGAAAATATTAGAAAAACAACAGTTTGGTTCTAAACGGATAAAACGTATTCAAAAATTATCAGAACTAGCTCAATTGGGCATTATGCAATTTAGGTATGCTCATCGATTTTAGAGAATAGCTTTGATTAGTTCACAAATCGTTTCTAAACATATTTTATTTATTAATATAGAATATCACCCAAATACCGTAACAAGCATTAAGTAGCCAGATGTACATTTCGAGGGCTATGCCCCCATCTTCAGTAGCACAAGATAAAACGAAATAAAATATCTCTGTCACGAATCGTGATTGATATATTATTTTAACTAAATTGAAAAATAGTTTTTATTAAATAAATTAAATAGGCAAGATGAAATTGGGCGTGATAATATTTTAATATTTAAAACTTACTAAATTATGTATGTCTCAGAATAGTTTTTCTTTAAATGGTAAATTATTTGAGCAAAAAGAAGGTACAGCTATAGGAAATTGTTTAAGTCCATTTATTGCGAATTTATTTATGAGTTATTTTGAAACTAAATTAAAGGAAACTGAAATTTATTTTCCTATAATTTGGATTGGATATGTAGATGACATCTTTGCGATTTTTGATACTGAAAAATCTATAATTGATGATTTTATTAAAATATTAAATTGTAAATTTCCTTCATTTAAATTTACTTATGAAATCGAAAATAATAATCAGTTACCTTTCTTACATGTTTTAATCATTAGAAATAATAATATATTCGAGTTTGATATATATAGAAAAGCTACAAATACGGACTGCTATATACGGAACGATTCAAATCATTGTCGTCAACATAAATACGCTGCCTTTAATTTTTTAATTAACCGCTTATTAAATTTTCCTTTATCTAATGATAAATATAATATTCAATTAAATAATATCCGAAATATAGCAGTACAAAATGGCTATTCTTCTAAAATTATAAATAACATATTAATAAAATTTAAAAGAACAAGAGATATCAGAAATATTAGTAGTTTGGAACAAAGTAATAATTCAACTCCAAAATTTGTTAAATTACCATTTGATCCTATAATTGCACGTGGTTTAGATAGTATTTTAAATAAATATAATTTTAAAGTAACATATAATACTTCTAATAGTCTTGCTAATTTTCTAAGAAATCCAAAAGATTCGATTGATTTCAATAAAAAATTTGGTATTTACACAATATCTTATTCTAGTTGTCCTAAAGTGTATATAGGACAAACACGTAGATCCATTAAAACTATATTTAAGGTGCATTTAGCTCATTTCAGATTAAATAGAAAAGATAAAACTGCTGTCGCCGAGCATATTTTTGAATCAGGTCATCCTATTCGAATTAGTTTACTTAAATTACTTAAAAGTGTTTTGAATTATTCCGAATTAAATGCTTATGAAAGTATATATATGTTGAGATTCGCCGACGATATAGCTATATTGGAAGAAAGCGAAAAGAATTTAGAAAGGGTATTGAATGGTATGCAGGCAGTATTGACTAGGGATTTTAACATGAAAATAAATATAGGTAAAACTAAAGTGATGAGGTGTGACAAAAAGGAATGCAGTAGAAAAATGAAGATCTCAATAGGAGATAATAGAATCGAAGAAGTGTCAGACTTTTGTTATTTAGGCAGTAGAATCACAAAAGATAATCGAAGCAAAGTAGATATAAAGTGTAGGATAGCACAGGGTAGGAAGGCATTCGTAGAAAAAGAAGAGATTTTAAGATCAAATATTGACTTGGGTATTAGAAAAAGATTACTGAAGGTATATGTTTGGAGTGTAGCACTGTACGGGTGTGAGGCGTGGACTATAGGAAAGGAAGAGAAGCGTAGATTACAAGCATTAGAAATGTGGTGTTATAGGAGGATGATGAGGATTGGTTGGGAAGATAAAGTAACAAATGAAGCTGTACTAGAGTTAGTAGGGGAGAAGAGAAGTATCTGGAGAGTGTTACAGCGTAGGAGAGACAGATTAGTAGGGCATATTCTTAGGCATGGGGGGATTATGCAATTGATCATAGAAGGTAGAGTGGAGGGAAAGAGAGGGGTAGGTAGGCCTAGATTGGAGTATGTGAGTCAGATAGCTGAAGACGTTGAGATGAATAGCTATAGAGAGATGAAGGGATTAGCTCAGGATAGATCGGCATGGCGTGCTGTTTCCAACCAATCTTTAGGATTGCGGACTGTTTAACTAAGAAAGTATATACATGCATAAATCTAAATCAAATTTAATGAATTTAGATTTGGGCCCAATTTCATCCTGTCTATTTAATTTATTCAATAAGAACTATTTTTAAATTTATTTTTATTTTATTTATTTATTTATGTATTCCTTCTTGGTTATTTTAGATTTCACAACCAATATTTTTTGCTGTTACTTGTTATTTTCGTTAATTGTTAATTTGTATTGTTTTAAAAGATTTATAGGTCATATTATATGCCATTTTTGTAGTACTTCCGTCATGTTGACTTATTTATTTAATAGTATATCAATCACGATTCGTGACAGAAGTATTTTATATAGTTCTATCTTGTGCTACTGAAGATGGCCGCATAGCGCTTGAAATGTACATCTAGCTACTTAATGCTTTTAGTTACGGTATTTGGGTAATATTCTATATTATAATTTAACACCGTAGTGATAATTAAAAAAAAAAGTACGAAAGTAATACTAACTTTTATTTTAACAGTGTAGAAGTCGAAACAATAACCAGCGATGACAGAATCAATAGCTATAAATTATCAAAATCAAGGCTAATATAGGACTTCATCTATGGTAAAGTTTTCTTCGCATATCTTGAAAACCACTAAAGCGATGTAAATGTAAAGACGAATGTAAGTAAATATTCATTAGATTTAGTTTTCAATTACGAAAGTACTCTATTTACAATGTTGCTGTACAATGATCAGGGGAGCTAATATTTGAACAAGTTTAATTTAACATGTAAAACGCCTATGTTTCCAATCCAGCTTTACACCCTGTATATATTTATATATCTATAGAATGTCATATTACGCTACGAGTGCTTGTTAATTCATTATATACACGTTTTCTACATCTAGGATGTATCAATTATATATAGTGATTAGGTTGCGTGTGTATTATACACACATCTTCATTCTATACATAGACTACAATAAATTCGATTTTATACAATTGAACATAATAGTATTGCAGGATACAATGCAGAGAAGGTCCGCTTGTTTATTTTTTAATTTTGGCTCCTCTTCTGTCGAGAGGTTTTGTTCAGGTAACCATCCAGGACCAATTTTGATCATCGATTTATAGATTTATAATACAGCTCTTATGGTCTACAGGAGTTATTTAAAAAAAATGTAATATTATATATATATATATATAGCGCGTCATATCAGCATTGACTTTTAAAATGGTTTCGCCATTCCAAAATAATTGAGTATATTTAGAAAATATAATTAACAAGGTATAGAAAAAAGGATTAAAGCTATTAAAAGAGGTCAATCAAATGAATTTCAACGACATTAATTAATACATGTAGTAAAGAATAATGCAAATCCCCCAAGGAAATTTGATTCTAAAAAAATTAAAGAGGGAAGTACAAAATCTATAAAAACCTCATCGCCAAATCAAAAGAAAGTGAATTTTAGCAAACAAAATTCTACGAAAACGAATAAACAAAAAAAGAATGACAAGAAAGAAAAGAAACTAATATTGTGATGCCTCATTATAAAGTACCTGATCATTTTCACATTGCGTGTAATAATGTTAGTATCGCCCCCGTCACTTGTAAACTTCTAGGTCGAAACATAGATAATAACTTTAAGTGATTTCGCACATAGAATCGGTGAGAAATAAACTATGCAAGCATTGCAAGGCACTTTACGCAAATTAAAATTAATTTGTAATAAACAAACCCGACTCACAGTTTATTATGCCTATTTTGAGAGCAACATGAGATATACAGGGTGTCCCACGTATCTATCGACAGTTTACTTTTTTTGCCATATCTGTAATTTTTATCCAAATTAAACAAAACTTTACCACAACATACTAAATCTCAACGTGATCACCATTATTCTCTTCAATTTTGAACAAACGTTCGCGATATTCTAATAAAACTTTCATTCTCATTTCAACAGTAACTTGTTGAAAAGCATCGATAATGCGTTCCTTCAACACCTGAATGTTCGCCAGTCATGTTGTATAGACTTTGGACTTAATGAAGCCCCACAGAAAAAAAATCGCACGGTGTCAAATCCGGTGATCGAGGAGGCCAAGGCATGTTTGGGGATCCACGTACCATCAAACGTTCCGGGAATTTTTCGTTTAGCCAATTTCGAACCACTCGTCCCCAGTGTGGAGGATCCCCAGCCTGCATAAAGATTACATCGTTTTTGATTTCTCGTGCTTCCAATTCTGGATGAAATTCTGTTTGCAGCATTTGGAGATATCGAACACTGTTGACAGATTCATCGAAAAAAAATGGTCCGAAGACACCACATTCACCAATTATAGCCCACACTGTTGTTCCGGGAGAATGCAACGATTCTTCGACAAACCAGTGAGGATTTTCGCTAGCCCAATAACGATGATTATGGCAGTTGACACGACGATCAAGATGAAAATGAGCTTCATCCGAAGACATCAAATTGGATAAATCATCAGCATTTTCAGAAATTCTGTTCCTTTTATCCTGTGCGAATTCCAGTCGGTTTGCTTTGTCTTCCTCAGTAAATTTTTGCACAACTTGAATTTTATATGGATGCCATTTGAGGTCCTTAAGAATCCTCCCGATTGTGGTACGGCTGATTTGAAAAGCATTGGAGGCGCGGCGTAAGGATGAATGCGGATTATCAGTAAAATGTTCTTGAACACGATCCAAATTTTCATCAGAACGAATTGATCTGCTGCGCTTTCTATTGACGTCGAGGACAATGTCTGTTTCCATTAGGGCATTGTGCCATTTGTAAATGGTATTCCTTGATGGCGGGTCACGATCGAATTCTTCTCGAAATTTCTGTTGAACCAAAATAGGTTTTCTGGGCCATTCAAACCAACTCGCCACTTTAGCACGTTCGCGAATATAGAATACGCCATATTAATTTGAATATATTAAAGAAATAATGACTTAGGTGCCTAAAAATGAAGAGTAAGAAAATTAAACTGTTTGCTTTATATAGCGTTAAAATTTCCATAAAATCTGACAAAAACTCGAAAAGTTATTTCGAATAACAAAACTGTCGATAGATACGTGGGACACCCGGTATATACTGGGGCGACAACTCTTACGCAATAAAAATTTTCAACTTGCAAAAAAAACGTATTCTACTAAATTTAAAATGTAGAGAATCATGCACAACTAAATTCAATGAATTAAACATCCTAACTTTTCCTAGTTTGGTACTTTTTGAGATGTGCATTTACATTTATAAAAATAAAACTTCATATTCTGTTAAATCAGATATTCACGACTATAATACGAGAAATAACCTCTTCCTACTTTCAGTCCAATCAAATAATAGCTATTTCGGAAACTCCCATCATTTCAAGGCCTTAAAATACTATATTAATTTACCAGATTCTCTGAAAACAATTCCGAATTTCAATTCCTTTAAAGGTGGCACCGTGGTGCCGTGGTATAGTCGTGAGACTGGCACCGCGGAGTTGTGGGTTCGAGTGGGCTCCGGAAAGGCATTTTTTCGGGAACGAAAAGATTCCTTCCGGACCATGGATGTTGTGCAATGTCTTTAGAATTAAGATAAAGAGTAATAAGTTCGATTTACAATGAGAAATCGGTGAAATGAGAAAAAATGAGAAAAAAGCTCATTAATAGAAAAAAATAATAAAAAATCCTCTAACTACAACTAAGAGAATACTGTATAAATAAATTTTATTATTGTGTCAGGGATTATCTTAAAAATAAAGATTAATTTTAATTATGAAGTTCTCTTTTATGGTTTTACTTATATTCGTATTAATATTTTTCCATTTTTCACTTACAATTTTATTTAAATAACTATTTAACAGATTTGTAAATTGGTTTACATGTGATATTTTTATGTTATTTCTAAAAAAAACAAAAATTTAATTTATATCAGATTCTATGTTATTTATTACCAATTAAGAGTTATGTGAAAAAAATCGACCAAAATTCTACCAAACAATGTGATATATTTCTAAAAAACGAAGACAATTTTTTTTTAATCCATAACTAACAATTGATTTGCCGACAATATATATGATATTTTATTAATTTACAATTCTTGTCTTATGTCTGCTTTTATATAGGATATTAAATGTATTTTCTAATAATCTGTATGGTGTATTATGAAGGTCATTGTTATATGTGTGTTCCAAAATTTGGGTAAATAAAAAAAAACGAATGGAACCTGATAACAAATCATCACCCATAGCAGAGGGAGAACCAATTAAAAAGAAGACGGTTCAAGAGCAAATCAATCCCAACAAAAAGAAACTTTCTCTTAAATCAAATCATATAGACAAAAAGGAATCATTCCACAAAGATTCGAATACTGATAACATTAAAAAACCATTTGGATTTGATAAATCTAAAGTGGGAGGCAATTTTCAAAAGAACAAGAAAACACGATTAAAATATTCGATTTTATAAAATAAAATAATAATACAAGACATAACGAATCTTCTTCCATATCTCTATCAAGTCTTTCATTTGATGAAGACTCTAATAACTAGTAATTTTATTGTTTTATGAAAGTTTAAATCTGTCTCCAAATTGAACTTTCACTGATTCGTTGAAGTAGTGAATCGATTCGCTTGCATTTTACAAATTGTTCAAAATGTTAAATGAATTTGAAATTAATTTCTTTTATATGTTTCAAATTTATTGTCATAATAGTTCTGAGTGGAATTAAAGTAAAGATTCGCAGTTATTAAAAAGTTTGATGCCTCTATCACTTATTGCAAATTCAGGTAAGTTCATTGGTTGAATTTCCAAGACAAATGAAAATGAAAATGCCAATTTGACACTTTAATATATCCATCAACTCTTAGAAAAAAATTTCTAACATAATTTAAAAATATTTGAATATTTAATTTGAGTTTTTCTGCCCACATTACCTTTTCTTTATTTTATGTAGTTTGGAAAGTATACTTACATCCTTCTCACAATTTCTTTTCAAACTAAAATAAAAACATATAAATATTCCACACACTCAAACATGCTTTCTTTGAAACCAATACACTAAAACTATCCACAAAAAAATATTCATTAAGAAATGTAATATTTCAATAAAAAGGTTCCTCTGAAGAAAAATTTCGTAGCATAATTTACATTATTTACCACAATGTGATTGAACATTCGCGACGTGTTCATGGCAGGATTTACACTGAATAGCTTATCTGCAAAACCAGAAAATTGTTATGTGTCTAATAGCAGGTGATTTTATTTGAATACAATATTTACATTTAGATATTGAGGCCGATATACTAGAAAAAATAATATGTCGATAAATGATCATACAACAATTTTGCGAATAAATTATATATATTAATAAATAATATATACCTGTTGGTGCCTTTTCAAAAAATGTATTATGATTATATATTATGATATTAATTCAGTCTATATGAAATACTGCAAAAGAACCAAAAACAAACAAGTCCTTAATAGTACTTTAAATAGTAATATTAAAAGTGTGAAAATAACAATTAAAAATATATTTTATTTTGCAATTTAAATATTAATGTATAGATATTAATAAAAAATATTATATTTTGTTTATTTTGGATAATCGATTTTCAATTTCTAGTATAATAATATAATATGAAGTTGAATTTTCAGTTAAATCATAATTTATCAAATATGACGTATGTACAAATAAAAGTATGCAGTTTCGAATCGATTTTAAACATGAAAAATATGACAATTATTATTTTCTGGAAATTGAATTGGAAAATAATCCACATGAATTGTGTCTGTACCGTATTTAAGCAAACCCAACTAATCAGTTCGTTATGTTAATTTAAGGCAAACGTTCTTTATGCGGCAATCTAAAAAATTCGGCAGAATTGTCCTGGAATAAATCCAAGGAAATAAGAACACTAACAACTATTAACTGATTCTACGATATTTAAAAGGATAAACACTGAAAAAATAAAGATTAAATTATTTTGAAATTGCCACTGCGGTTTTAAATAATTGTATAAAACATTACCCAAATACGGTAACTCAAAGAATTTAATAGCTATATGCACCCTCGATATCTCCCAAGCATTCGATAAAGATTGGCATGAGGGTCTACCATATAAAATTAAAACAAATCTTCCACATCCGTATTATTAAGTGCTGAATTCATACTTAAAAGATAGACACTTTTTAGTCAAGTATGGAAGTGTCCACACTTCAATAATGCCAATTTTATTTGGCGTCCCTCAAGGTAGTGTCCTTGGACCGATTCCGTTTCTCATATATACCGCTGATGTTCCGGAAACAAATCACACAGATATTGCCACATATGCGGATGATACCGCTATTATGGCATCGCATGAAAACCCAGATGTCGCTTCGAATTTATTAAATTTGTCGATGTCGATGTCGCTTCGCTGAACAAATTAGAAGCTTGGCTTAAAACGTGGCGCATTAGAGCAAACACCACGAAGTCCGTACATATTACTTTTACATTAAGAAAACAAATTTGCCCACCAGTATTACTATATGGCAGTGTTACAGCAAAAACAAGAAGTGAAATACTTTGGACTCCATCTTGACAGAAGGCTAACTTGGGAAAAAAATATATGGGCGAGACGTCTCCAACTCGGTCTAACTTATAAAAAAATGTACTGGCTGCTAGCCTCCTCTTCTCATCTTACATTAGAAAATAAGGTTATGCTGTATAACGCAATACTAAAGCCCATGTGGATGTATGGTGCACAGCTATGGGGATCAGCTAGTGACTCTAATATGCAGAAGTTGCAAAGATTTCAGAATAAAGTTTTAAGAAACGCTTGTGCTGCTCCGTGGTACGTAACAAATAGCACAATTCACGAAGATCTGAAAATCATCACAGTCAAAGAACAGATATCAGTCTTAAGTACTAGATATCAGGACCGTCTGGTCAAACATCCTAACTCGTTAGCACGTGACCTGCTAGTGGCACATGAATTCAGAAGATTGAAACGTTTTGATCCGCTTCATCTTCCACAACGCTTGTGAATATAGCCTCCTCTTCAGTGTAGTCCATAAAAAAATACTGTCTAAATATTTAATTTTATTTTATAAGTGTATATAAATAAGTGTTATTACTAGAATTAATTTTTAAATACTATATCCTAAGTAGATTATAAGTCATAATCATTGTATATATGGAAGCAGCCACTGGGCTGTTTCTTTTCAATGTCATTTCCACATAACAATAGTTATTACTTATTGTCCTAATGGACAGATTGTATAGTACCTGGGAGTTAATAAAAAAAAAAGCTATATGCACATTTCAAAGTCTATGCCCTTATCCTCAGTAGCAGAAGATAAAAACGAAATAAAATTGTGATTGATACACGCTTAAATAATAAGCCTTAATTTTAGTATTTTATTTAGTTAGGGGGTTTGAAGATGGGGTACTTAAGATGGGGGTATAACCTTGGAAATGCGCATATAGCTATTAAATTCGTTGAGTTACGGTATTTGGGTGATATTCTACACAATTAAATTATTTTTAAAAAAACCATTGTTATAACAAATTATTATTTTTTAGTCCTTATTTGACAGTTATGTGTAAACACACTCATGTCAAATTATGTTAAAACTCAATAGTAATTCAATAAAGTTTTCACGTGTCAATATCAATGGTTACTGTAGTAATAATATCAAAAAATAATTCGACGATTATGGATTTTACTATATTCTAGCAACAACGTCAAGTTAACTAAATAGTAGTATACTAAATGTAAATAAATGAAATAATACTGTGTATTTATAAATTTCAAGCCTTTGCGGGTAAATGCTACTTCAATTGCAACTAAAAACTTTTACCTCACCTTTTATTTATATATACTTCTAGTTACGCGTTTTCAATTTTTGAACGCTTTAAAAAAAATTTCTTATAAATTATTGAAATACAATCACAATCCTTGCCTTCTCCAGCGAATTCTGCCTATTTCACAAAAAATAATGACACATGAAGTATTCAAACCTACAACTCCCAGCCCATGTCCTTGTCTGTATGTCTTATTTCTATTAAAAGCTATATCTATAAACGTGAACCGTTTTCTTTTTGCTTCCATCAATTTATTACTTAATTATTTGTGCCAGAAACAGCGTACAGGGACAAATTCATAACTGATAATTTATTCGAGCTTACACTTCGCACAGTTGGTAAGGCTTAGTATCATTCCTGCACATAAGTCCATGTATTTAGGGGTTGGTGGATGTATATGCGTATATGTTCACTATATTAGCCTGCTATATGTAGGTCACAGGAGATCAATGCATTGCCGCGATAGAGGCAAGAAAGCAGCAAAGATGGCTACTCAAGAAATAAGGAGTTGAAGATGTTTGATAATAGTTTCAACGTACAGACTTTCTCATTAAATGAACACACTTTGCTTTATATAAAAAAGAAATGGGCAAAATTGTTCCAAGGAAGCTGAAAATTTGCCCAAAAGTCCTTGCAGAGCGTTAACCTTTGCGGGCAGAATTATGCAATTTCAAAAATTCTACTTATTTTAAAACACGCCTAACATGCGAATTTATCACTAATGCAAAATCTATCAAGAAATTTAAATTGTATTTTAACTAATGAATCTTGTTTATGTTATGTTTGTGGTGGTATCTAATTAAAACCACTTGGCAGTAAAGAATTCAGGTGTTTTCAAATTGTGACCACTGTTCCTCAAAGGGTTAAAGTTTTCAAAATAATCGGATTTTGTAAGTAGATATATTAATAAAAAGGAATATATTAGAAAAATATTGAAGGTTATGTATTATAGGCTTGCATAGTGATTAAATTACCATATAGAGTAATTCATAAATGACCAGAAGTTTCAGTTTGGTTGAATAACGCCTCGAAAATTTTTTAAATAATATTTTTAGCATTCTCTCATTTCACAATTGATCATTTACGGTGTTAAATTATAATATAGAATATCACCCAAATACCGTAACAAGCATTAAGTAGCTAGATGTACACTTCAAGCGTACATTATTATATAATATTGACAGTATATCAATCACGATTCGTGACAGAGGTATTTTATTTAGTTTTACTTGTGCTACTGAAGATGGGCGCTTGAAATGCACATCTAGCTACTTAATGCTTGTTACGATATTTGGGTGATATTCTATACTATTATGTATGTTGTATATAAAAATTGTAATAATATTACTGCCTTTCATACTCATTATGCCAATTCGGAGTCATTGTACTATCTATTTTACCGCAGTATACCAACATATCCACCATGGATAAAGCACCTGCTTAACTTTTACGATTAATACTTTTCACGCGATCTCATAATTGTATAAGTTCATGTATTTCAACTCCCTATTGAAAATTCAACGGTTGAGGTATTTTTATTTGAGTCGGGACATTTGCTGCAGTATTATAATAATGGGGTGTAGAAGCAATACCAACAATTGGCCACTAGGTGGTGTTGGCATAGATCGATGGGCAATACCAACCCACACGCTCGACTACACAAGGAAGCGACTTGGATCATTATACTTATTATGGCCCTGGGAGGATTGTTGTAGTCGTCGTTAAAGATGATTAGTGTTACCTGAGTTAACAGAGTGGTTCTACAGCAGCATGCCTCCATGTCGCCCCCTACACGGCCCCGCCACCCTAGTAGGTCCACGCGCGGAGCAGCGTCACCGGCGGCAGCGGCAGCACGAGCGAGAACGGGGCCGATGGCCGTACAGTTGCCGTCTTTAGGCCTACACATCCACCGATAACCTGCCTAATCAACAAAATGATCGCGCCAAGAATAATCGACGGCAGCACGTGATAGCGTTGTGTCATCGTGATTGTTGTCGATCGTGCCAATCGCTTGTGCTGCAGCTGTTGGTACATACTTCCCGTTACCATAAATAATCAAAATTTATCCAATGAACGAGCGGCGAAGGAAACACGAATGTGTGATGGGAGTAGGAAGGAACACGAGCAGTTGCAGTGGCGATGAATCACTTCATCTATAGTAGTTGACGTGTGTTAAATGCATTATTGATGCAATCTTAAAGGCGGGGTTGTTAAAAAATGAAGTGAATCATTTTTTTTTGGAATGGGATATTTTGTAATATATAGGATTTGTTTCTAGGTTTGTTAGGGAGTAAAGTTCTTTGACTACCACTACTTCTTTCGTTTGCGGCGTTTTCGAATCACTTTTACTTTCTTGTTGAGTACAGTCACGAGTGGGAATGAGCGACGGCAGCAGCCACCGCGAACACAAGTCACAGTCAGCGGCTCCTATGTGTCGTACGCCCGCTGCAGATGGCAGAAGGCGCGGGCGACAAGATTACGATATAATGCAACACGATACAGCTGCAGTACCGACAGCAACAGCCAGCTCCGTTGCCCAGCACATAGCCCGCACTGCACCCAGGTACTGCACGGCAAGAGTGTCCCGTGTCCCGCACTCGCTGGCCCACTGCTGGATAGCGATTACCGTTCCTGCTGCCGTTCTTGCGGTCGGGATCGTGTGTCGTGTCGTCTCATCACACGCGCCGCGTCCACTCTGCCGTTGTTCTGTATGCAATAGCCGCCACCGCCGCCGCCGCCGCCGCTGATTGCTGCAGCGTGATCAGGGGGTGGGTGGCGGGGTCCGGTGGCGGCTATGGGTAATGCTACGCTGGCTGCAGGTCGCTCGGTCGCTGTCGCCCTAGCTCGTCGAGGGTAAAGGCTGATTTCGCGTTACCGCGTTACGGCACATTTGTGCCGGCACAAACAGGATTACCAAGAATACCGGACGTACAAACATTTTCCTTCTGCCGATCGTTAACTATGTTACGAGCACTTTTTCTCTAGTTGGTTTGCCATCCTTTTAAAACTTTATTTATTTATTGACCGTACTGGTCCGAATGTTTTGTATGTTTTCTTACACTGACTGGTCCGAAGCTCCAAATAAAGTTGTAATCGGTATTCCATAGTGCGAACGAAAATAATCAATACATTTTCTACTGTGGTTGAGATTCGAACCCCCAGCTTATAGATTGCAAAATGATTGATATTATTTATACATTTCAGTATTCATGAACAAACGAAAAAAAGGAATCTTGTTCCATAATGTTATTTTATTCCAGGTTTGAAATTCAGTTGCTTCTAATATAAGAATACGGTACCCATGAAAAGGTAAAACGAAGAGAAAAATCTGCACTATACATAAATATATTTGTGATACTACAGGTACTAATAATTTTTATCTTATAGTGCAATATATGAATGATTACTCACTACCACATTTCTTTTGAATGTGAATAATTGGAATTATATATTAAAAAATAAATTAAAAAATAATGAAATTGAAGCATAGAATCCACCTGTAGGTTTTTCTTGGTTGCTTTAAAACAAATTTCCAACTAACCCCGATTATATTCAATTCATTGCTCATGCTCTTATATATATTTCTTCATAAATTACTATTAAATAAACCGAATTATTTATCTTTAGCATAAGAACTAATACTTTAGAATTTTGTTTTAAACAAGTTTTTGTAAAGCTGGCACATTCACTTCCACGATATAGAAACCTTATTTTTTTTTTATTCTGGTTATGTGTGCACATATGTCTTCATAATTAAGTAAATATAAAATGTCTTATCTTTGGAGATTTTCAAACTGAAGGATGAAGAAAACATATCGTATACAAATATTAGGTATTTCTACATACGCTGTACATAAACACAATAGTAATTTCCACATAACATGAACTTAGTTAACAGCAGTACTCAAACTATAATATTAGTCTCTTCGTAGTTTCATTATAATTGTTTATCATATTTCCTTTTCTTATTTTAATCCATAATTATTGATTTCAGGATGAAAATTTCAATAATTCAGAAATTATTGATGTTATGTTATCCGAAAATCTCATAATAAATATGGGCTAGTTTTGAGTGGCCGCGTGTTTATATTAAATTGCATAAACGGTTTCAGTTGCGCATGTCTATACAGCATATTCAGGCCTCGATATAAACCGACGCAAGGCGTCGTAGTGAGCGTCGGCGTCCGCCTGGATCCATTCATGTCTCGTTTTACGCATTCTGTCAGTCACGTGTTCTTAATCATATATGCACATAATATTGGTTATACTAAACAATAATTAAATATAAAATATATTCGCACATTAGTCTTTCATCGATGGTATTGTATAAACATTAATGAAACCAGTGGAAAGTAAAATATTAACTAATCTTTAAAAATCTATCTGTTGCTACTGTAGCTCCATCTATATCAACAATTAGTATTTCGTGGAAAAAAAATATATGCTCACATTTTTTAAAGGAGAAATATAAATAATACTAATATAGAATATCACCCAAATACCGTAACAACCATTAAGTAGCTAGATGTACATTTCAAGGGCTATGCTCCCATCTTCAGAAGCACAAGATAAAACAAAATAAAATGCCTCTGTAAACGAATCGTGATTCATATACTATTATATTACATATAATATAATATAATATGTTATATTATATTACATAGTCCTTGAAATGTACATCTAGCTATTTAATGCTTGTTACGGTATTTGGGTGATATCCTATATTAATATTTAACACCGTAGTGATGATTTAAAAAAAAAAAAATAATAATACTGATAGTTATTTACATTATACTGCATATTTAATGCGTATTTATATTTAATGCATAATGCATATGCTGACGCTTAATTATGCAATGTGCTTGAAATTTCAAGCTTTATATAAATTTCGTATTTTATTACGGCTGGCGCCCTCTGTTAAGATCAGTTGTATATTTTGAAATGGCTTTCCAGGGAAATATAAACAGGACGCACACGTGCTTCTGTCGGTGGCAAGATCGACAACGCGAATGTGAGTCCTGTAAATATTCGTGAGGCTGGTTCTGATGCAAAGTTTTGTTTCGTTCTCCCACTAGGTGGAGCTAGATATTATTGCTGGGAAAATATAATACTTCCGTTGTTACTAGATTAGCCCATAGGAGTTACAGGCATTATCGTGTGTACGTTCTTTTAGAAAAGATCTTTAATCAGTTCACTAAATTTTTTTAAGCATGAAAGTAACATATAATAGATATCTATAGTCTTGCTAATTTTCTAGGAAATCCCAAAGATTTGATTGATTGATAAAAAATCTGGTATTTACGAAATAACTTTTTCTAATTGTCTTAAAGTATATATAGGCAAACACGTAGACCAATTGAAAGTAGATTCTAAGAGCATTTAGCTCATTTCAGATTAAATAGAAAACATAAAAGTGCTGTCGCCGAGCATATTTTTGTATCAGGTCATCCTATTCAAATTAGTTCACTTAAATAGTTTGGTTTTAGGAAAAACAGAGGGACGAGGGAGGCGATTCTAGCACTAAGAACGGTAGTAGAAAAAAGAAATAGGGTAGGAAAGGTAACTTGCATAGCTTTTGTAGACTTAGAAAAGGCATTTGACAATGTAGATTGGGACATAATGTTTAGAATTTTAAAAGAAACGGGTATAGATTATAAGGATAGGAGAATAATTTTTAATTTATATAAACACCAAACTGCCTTAGTTAGAATTGAGGGGGAAGAAGAGGTAGCAAAAATAGGGAAGGGAGTTCGGCAGGGATGTACACTCTCACCGTTATTATTTAATCTATATATAGAAGATGCAATAAACAAAGTAAAAGAAGAGTATAGTGTAGGTGTGAATGTACAGGGAGAGAAAATATATATGCTGAGATTCGCCGACGATATAGCTATATTGGAAGAAAGCGAAAAGAAATTAGAAAGGGTATTGAATGGTATGCAGGCAGTATTGACTAGGGATTTTAACATGAAAATAAATATAGGTAAAACTAAAGTGATGAGGTGTGACAAAAAGGAATGCAGTAGAAAAATGAGGATCACAATAGGAGATAATAGAATCGAAGAAGTGTCAGATTTTTGTTATTTAGGCAGTAGAATCACAAAAGATAATCGAAGCAAGGTAGATATAAAGTGTAGGATAGCACAGGGTAGGAAGGCATTCGTAGAAAAAGAACAGATTTTAAGATCAAATATTGACTTGGGTATTAGAAAAAGATTACTGAAGGTATATGTTTGGAGTGTAGCACTGTACGGGTGTGAGGCGTGGACTATAGGAAAGGAAGAGAAGCGTAGATTAGAAGCACTTGAAATGTGGTGCTATAGGAGGATGATGAGGATTGGTTGGGAAGATAAAGTAACAAATGAAGCTGTACTAGAGTTAGTAGGGGAGAAGAGAAGTATTTGGAGAGTGTTACAGCGTAGGAGAGACAGATTAGTAGGGCATATTCTTAGGCATGGGGGGATTATGCAATTGATCATAGAAGGTAGAGTGGAGGGAAAGAGAGGGGTAGGTAGGCCTAGATTGGAGTATGTGAGTCAGATAGTTGAAGACGTTGAGATGAATAGCTATAGGGAGATGAAGGGATTAGCTCAGGATAGATCGGCATGGCGTGCTGTTTCCAACCAATCTTTAGGATTGCGGACTCTTTAACTAACTAAATTACTTAAAAGTGTTTTGAATTGTTCCGAGTTAAATGCTTATGAAAGTATATACATGCATAAATCTAAATCAAATTTAATGAATTTAGATTCAGGCCCAATTTCAACTTGTCCATTTAATTTATTTTTGGTTATTTTAGATTTGATAAACCAATGTTTATTGTTGTTACTTGTTAGTTTCGATAATTATTAATTTATATTGTTTTAAAAGATTTATAGGTCATATTATATGCCATTTTTGAAGTACTTCTGTCATGTTGACTTATTTATTTAATCAATCACGATTCGTGACAGAGGTATTTTATTTCGTTTTTATCTTATGCTACTGAAGATGGGGGCATAGCCTTCGAAATGCGCATCTAGCTACTTAATGCTATAGAATTATGGAACCGCTTTTTAGCCCCTGTATATAGTAGATTAACTTAAATCTCATATATTATGGCATATATAATATTTGTCTATTTGTTTTATTAGTTGTTCATACAGTATATAGAAAATGTGATATCCAAATTTAAAATATACTTTTATTAAATGTACCATTTCAGGGTATTTGGGAAATATTGAAAAATTAAGGTAATATGTGTAAATAAATAAAATATATATGTATGTGTATATATATGTTCATATGTGGCAGACAGATTAAAAATTTCAAGCTTTATATTCTGAAGTTATATAAGAATTTTTCATAAACTCGTATAAAGGAATAAGAATCGTACAAGATTGTCAAAAACTTAACTAAACTTTCTACAGCTTCATTCGATATAATATGAACAAGAAAATGTAATATTAAAATCTTCGAACATGAATCGTAAAAAGAATTTGCTTTGAGAAAAAATAAGCTAAATGCATTCGTTTCAATATCTTTCGGATTTTGATGTAATGTAAGGTAATTAGTAATGCCATGTCGACTAATAGACCACAAGCGAATTTTTGGCTATTTAAAGAAGGATAAAAATTCGCAGTAAGTAAACACATATTTTTACTTCATGTGAAGTTGGATAAAGAATTTAATTGAATTGACAAAATGAAATAAATATATACCTTCTCAGCCTCTCTTATCATACTTCTATGGCAATAGTATGCATTCGACTTTTAATAAGTTTTAAATTTATGTATAAACGAACCAGTTTTTGTAACGTTAATTACTTAAAGTAAAACAAAAAGAAAGTAACGTTTTCTTCAGTTTGAAGGCAATATAGTAAAGATATACTAGTTCAGTAAAGTATTCTTAAAATCTACATTTACTACATCTAGATTTTGATCGTGAATATCATTTTATGGTTTATGCCAATAATTACGAAACGTTATACCAAATGCTAGGGAAGAAGCCACAGAATTTATTGTGGATAATTGATATTATTAATAAAAAATCGTATTGATATACCCCTATGCGTAAAAAGTATCCCGTCTCTAATGTCCACTATTTTCCCTACATTTATCCAAAGAAATTTTCGAATTTTTCTTTTTTATTTGGATAATCAATTTATTTTCTTCGAGAAACGACCCATTTCCCCGAACTGAAAGAAATTCCAGGATGTAGGACCCCGGTCGGTGGCCATTTTATTGGCCATAAATTACTATTATTATTACATAATCTACAGAGAATAATTATTTTTTTAATCAGTCATGACAGATTTTTTTCGCGTATGTGCTCCACGTATTCCTAAGGTTACCAGTTATGAACCGCTGCGGATTACAAGAAAACTATGCTTAAGTCGTACTAATATTGCTAACTATTCATGGCATCGCGGTATTATAATAGACAAGAAATTTCTTGGATGTAATGGATCGTACACTTACATAATGTCTCCGAGTTTGAGTCTGGTTTGTATAAGAGCGCAGGACTTGTAATCTGATGTGGTGACGGCTCGGCGGCGGCGCGCCATCGCACCAGCGGGGCCCGGGTACCCAGGGGGCATATCCGCGTCCATGCGAACCGCCGGCAAGCTGCCCCGCCGGCGGTTCGACATATGTCGCCCCGCAACTCCACCCAACATCCTGAAAATATTAAATACAAAAAATTATATTCGTTATTATTCGTTTGTTGTTTTCTTTGACAATGTTGTAGAGGTTTGGACCGGTTCAGATAGATTGGGAGATTGAAATTTATATTTGTGGTGGAGATATTGTTGATTCTTTATTGTAAATGTTGAATATTAACTATGAATAATTGTTTTTAGAATTTTAGAACATTGAGCGCATCACCGTAGATATATAATTGTATTGTGATATTTTATCTCGGCATTATTTTTTCTAAAAGATAAAGCTTGCGTTGCGTTGCGCACTCAACACAACACGGTGTGGCGTTCCGTTTGGTATCCGTTGCAAACGGTAGAGTGAGAGCGATCGTATGCATTATATCATCTGTTTCTTTGGTTCGCGTATCGTATGCACCGCAAACAAAATAGCAGCCCGCGTTGGTATGGCAACGTGACGTCACGATGCTTCTACAGCTAAAAATATATCGTTGTTTTAAGCTACTCCGGGCCGCAATTCTTTAGCGTCCCGACAGAGAAGCCTAGTCTAGTATACAGGACAATTGATATAGAATAGCCAGATAAGACAGTTGGATTGTTCTGTGTAGTTACGTATGTACGATTTTGCCACGTGTTTCTCCAAGAATATATTTAATAAAAATGAATAGTGTTACTTCTTTATTGAAAATAGAGTTTTGTAGACTTTCTCTTGAGGACAAAGTAAAAATTAAAAAATTAGGTAGACGATAGCCTGATTTAAATTGATCACAAACTTATCAATGAAAGATAGAAGAGCGGAATACCACTTTCAAGAAATGATTGGATTTAATCATTTTGCATCCATTTTGGGCAAGATTTCTTACTATTATGTTTTAGAGTAGTAAGCCAACACTGGCGAGTTGGCTTACTACTCTGGTTAGTGACTGACCGGGTTACCATCAACAGAGCACTGAAGATGAATGTAAAATTATTTTAAAACGTTCTGCCACTGAATAATAAATATATGGGTGTAGATCATATCGATTGGTTTTTTATTTATTGACGAGAGTTGTGATTGTTTGTGTACTTATAACTTATTAGTTTCGATGTAGTGTCGTGCGCATACATCATCCGATTCTTTGTGATGAAATTGATCTTTGTTTGAAGCATTGACTTATTGGATGACAGGTGGACACTTTTGCTTAATATTTGATTTTGATTTGGATGAAATACTGAGAAAATCGGACTTGAAACTTTATTATTTGAATAACAAGGAGTGGATGCGTTTGATGGAAATATTTAGACGAATTTAAAAAACACTGGGTGATAACGAATAGAATAATATGAGATATTACATATTATTACAATAAAACATTTATAAAATATTATGGATCCATTACAATGTTGTTAAAAACTAAATCATTAAATTTAATTGTTTTGTTGTGGCCAGTCTTATATTATTAAAATTTGACCAACGTTTTTTAATTCATTTCCGAAAATTTTCAATTTCTTGGAAACAAATCAAGCAAACAATTAATTAGACAAGGATTTTTATTTGGATATGAAGTCTGTGAATAATGCGTCCGGCGATACGACATCCAATTTCCTGTATATCCAAAGTAAAAGAAAACCGTTTTCTTGCATACATCGGCTTTGTTGCATGAGATAAATTCATTTTGCGATGCATTTTCGGTATAAACGGACGCCAGATCAGACATATATCAAAGACAAATCAAATCATATTTGTTAGCATACGACTGTGCGAAACATTCGTATATATTTGTGCCTGATAAAATTACGTCTGCATATACAGAAGAAATAAATACATCGAGTCGAAGAACATAATATATTCAGAAAAATATGCATATTTACTGTGCTTGACACACAAAAGTGAATATTCGACATGAAGAGTGGAACCTTTCAGAAGAGCGAAGCTTCTTTCGTGGATTGCTACGAAAGCCCTTTATTCAGTGCCGTATTTGGGAGGATATATAATGTGCAGCGCATTTAAAAAAAACAATATGTAAAAAGAATATTTCGGGTTATATAGACGTATATACAGAATGTCTCATGGAATATTTGATTAAACGTTTACCGATTTCATTGAAAAAACTCTACATTATAAGCAAAAATAAAACCCAAGCATTTTCGACGTATTTCCAAAACAATGTATATTACAATATAATACGAATTTGATATGCCTACCAAAAAAATAATTAGTAAGTAATCATTTAAAAAAAAATATCACTACGGTGTTAAATTATAATATAGAATATCATCCAAATACCGTAACAAGCATTAAGTAGCTAGATGTACATTTCAAGCGCTATGCGCCCATCTTCAGTAGCACAAGATAAATTTATATTTATAAATATTTATTTAGTTTAACTTGTGCTACTGAAGATGGGCGCATAGCGCTTGAAATGTACATCTAGCTACTTAATGCTTTAAGTTACGGTATTTGGGTGATATTCTATATTATAGTAAGTAATCAATTTTTCTATCGTGTAAAGATTGAAGTAGTTCTAACAAACAATTTTCAAAACATATAATCCTTTAGATACAACAAAGACAATGACAACATATAGACAATCGACTTAACATAGTTACATAGTTATTTTCAATAGATTAAGATGGATTGCTTGCAACAATTTGACTATCTTCAAAAAGATAGATAAATTCTTTTTTTACGGTTGAATAATTATACTTATTTTGGACAAGTCTAACAGTTTATATACTATCTTTGTGTACAACGATATTCTATGAAAAAGTATATTTCATCATATCGCGCAAAACAGAAATTTATATATTTTTAAATTTATTTTCAATAACCATAATTCTGCCATATTATGGGGACCAACAGTTGTTTGAATCGATTTTCATGGACAGACGAAATTTTATATATCAAAATGGTGATAAAAATCGCTCATATGGCACATAATAAAAGACGATAATATATGTTTTTCAGTATTATCAGTATTATTAAGTATTAATGGTCTAGAAACCAGAACAGAAACGAAAGTACAACTAGAAATAATTCCAAACAGAGACGGAATCACATTACAAGAATTAAACGCAGCTATAAGGAAAATAAAAGTAGGAAAAGTAGCAGGGATCGACGATGTAACCCCAGAAATGGTCAAGTGGATAGGAGAAACAGTGACGGACTGTCTATGGAAATTTATGAACAAATGCTGGAGAAGCCAAGAACTACCGAAGGACTTAATAGTGCCTATCCATAAAAAAGGAAACAAGCATAATTGCAAGAATTACAGAGGGGTTTCCGTCTAAGTGTAGTAGGAACGGTATACGCTAGAATTCTGGAATCTAAATTGAAAGGGATAGTGGAAAGTCAACTCGACTAAGGACAGTATGGGTTAAAAGCAGGAAGAGGTACGCAAGACCTAATATTCACCCTAACACAAATAATGGAAAAAGCAAACACTCACAACAAGAAGATACACGCAGCTTTCATAGACTTGGAAAAAGCATTCGACAGAGTGGATAGAAATAGAATATGGGAAAACTTGACCGGCAGAGGAGTAGATGAGGAACTAGTAAACGCAGTAAAACATTTATATAAAACATGTGAAAATTACGTCAGAACACAACATATGACATCAACAATGTTTGAAACAAACATGGGACTACGATAAGGATGCAACTTTAGCCCTCTACTATTCATTTTAGAGATGGACATAATAGTGAAAGAAGCTCAAAGTAAAGTCAAGGTATTCGAAATTGGAAGTTGGAACATGAGTCCGTGGAATGCACACAACTACCCTTTGCAAATGACATGGTCATTCTGAGCAATACGGAGTCAGCACTGCAACAAAATTTAGAGGTATTCAGAATGGAACTAGAACACAGAAACATGAAAATCAATGTTGAGAAAACAAAAACAATAATTTTCAATGGACGAGGCACCAGACACCGAATTCGATTGGATGGGAAGGAAATACAATAAGTAACAACTAGGAGGAACTATAAATGAGAGTGGAACCATAGACGAAGAAATAAATGAAAGAATTGGGGCAGCTGGCAGATTGTTCCATTCCATGAGACGAGCTTTCTTAGATAAGAACCGATTACCAAAAGCAGTAAAAATAAGAATATATAAGATCGTGTTTGTACTTACCCTAACCTATTCAAGTGAATCATGGACACTTACGACTACGACCGCCAGTAAGATGTAAAGCATGGAAATGAGGTTTTTAAAAAAAATAGAAGGAAAAACTAGAATAGGCAGATGCCGAAATATAGAAATAAAGGGAAATCTGGGCCTAAAATCACTAACAAAGCATATAGAAGAGGGACAAATTCAGGGGTTAGTACACATCCTAAGGATGAGAGATACTCGAACAGCAAGAAGAGCATTCGAGTATAGAGCTGTTGGTAAAAGAGGAAGACGACGACTAAGAAAAACTGATTAAATTCAATCATGTCTTGAAAGTGAATTCCACTCTTCTATCTTTCATTGATATAAACTTTTCCAAAACTTTTTCGTTAAAATTGTAAATATCTCGCATCACATTTTTATTAATACACATCATCGCCAACGCGTTTAAACGATAATTACCCATAGCATTTCGCAAAGAAGTCTTGATTCTTTTAAGTGTTGGAAAACAACGCTCTGATTCAGCAGTGGTCATCGGGGTTGTTAAAATAATTTTAAGTATTTTTATAGTTTCCGGGAAAGTTTCACTGAGATTATTTTGTTGCAATAATTAAAGAAAATTTGTGGCTCCAATTATTTGATAAAAATCCGGACGCGAGTAAATGACTTCTAATTCTGTTTTTAATATGGTTTTATTCAAAAATGGATATGCATGACACACGATTTCCAAAAGGTCCACTGGAAATTGTTTAGAAAATGTTGGCATCGATTTCGTGTTAAATAACTCAGCGGCTTGTAGATGGCCACGATATGAGAATCCTGTCCTTCATCTGTGTTATAATTTTTTTTGTAAATGTTTCTTGTAAAACGCCGCGTAAATGTTCGGTGTTGAGCACTCCTTGTACAAGTTTGCGATAAATTTAAATCAGGCAATGGCCTACCTAATTCTTTAATTTTTACTTTGTCCACAAGAGAAAGTCTACAAAACTCTATTTGCAATAAAGAACTAACACTATTCATTTTTATTAAATTATTTCTATTAAATATATTCTTGGAGAAACACGTGGCAAAATCGTACATACGTAACTACAGAACAAATGCTACTGTCTTACTAGCCTATTCTATATCAATTTATATATATAAATATATATACTCTATGATACACTCATCTCATTGCATATGCATTTAACTTGTACTGGCTTCGGATAGCCGCTGGAATGTGTGAAACATATTAGACTATGTATGCGACAAGCGAACCGAAGAAACAGAAGATATACTGCATACGGTCGCTCTCACCTATTGCTTGCAATAGAGTGAGATGAGTGCATATGCATTTAAATCGTATTGGGTGTTCTGGCTTGGCGCTGGAATGTCGGCACCATATTAGCGATATATGTATTACACCACGCGAATGATAGATACAAATGATATACAACATCGGTCGCTGCTGTGACTTGCAATGGATACCACAACGAACGCCACACCGTGTTGTGTTGAGTGCTATCGCAACGCAAGCTTTATCTTTTATAAAAATAATGCCGAGATAAAATATCGCAATACAATTATATATCTATGGTGATGCGCTCAATGTTCAGGACGGACGCGCGGCCCTGCGGCCTGGAAAGGAACCGCCACTGACTGTTTAATATATAACAATCGGTCTGCTCCAAAATGTTATTATAAATAAAATTCCACCAATCCTGCATTTAAAATTTTCAATTTTTTTATGATTCAAAATATCAACATGTCAAGTGTATTTATTAACGCCTTGTATACAAGATTGGTACGCCAATACATTTGTAAAGTACATTTACGCCTTGTAAATTATATTTTAATATTTCAAGCTATTATTTCATAATCCGCTTTGTTGTTAGAGCTCATATTTTGAACCTCTGCTACTATCATATTTTTCGCAAAATAATTAATTTCTAAAAAACGAATGTACTTTAATACTAAATTGATATATTGTTGTAAAGCTAAATTCACGCAAAATAATGTAAGATCGAAACACCATCATCATTCCATTTGATATAAAATTGTTGTCCTGCACACATGAAAAATGAAACACTGTGTATAGGTGAAAATACTTTTATTATGTAGAGTTTTAATTTTTTATCCAAAGCAAACCTCAAACCTATGGCAAAAGCAAAACCTCAAACTTAGCGGCCGTTATTTATGAAATAGCTGATTCATATACAATTGTCACGTAGTTTAAAATGTTATTTTAATAATTAATTCTTAGGTCATCCGTTTCTGTTTTAATTTTTTGTTAAGGAACATATTCATAGGTAAATGTTAGAAATAGTTAAGTCTTCACGAAAATCCTAAATCGTACACTAAGATGTACGAGTATTTGTCTCTGAGTTGTGCTACTGAAGATAGGCTTTGAAATGTGCATGTAACCTTTTTTCCCTGATACTTTTACGGTTTTAATAGATTAACTTTGATTATTGTTATCAAAGTTTACATAACTCATCAAATTTAGAAAATTTATAATTAGAGTAATTGATTTTATATTAATTTTCTATTAAACTTAAATATTTTGTATATAGTATTGATGGTTAAGATTGTATATGTTGTTTAATAGTAATTTTAGGGTCAAAATGTGGCGTCCTTATATCAATGTTTTGCAAAGTCGTATCATATGTTTTGACACAGAGTATCATATAAGAATTAAACATGACTACAAATACATGAAAACAACATTGTAAGATATAAAAAAATAAAAAAAATGCGTGAGACTTTCGCGCGGTAGAAGTGAAACATCTTAGCTCCTAGGAAAAGTTGATTTTATGCTTTGCTTTTTTTCCATTTGTTAACGATTTGATTTGGATTTTGATTCTTATGTATTTTAATTGACACTCTGATCATCAATGAAAGCATTATTAACTGTAATGTCGTACAGTCTATAATGAGGAGTTTGGACTAAATATTGTAGCCATATTTTTATATAGCATTAAGTCACATTTTTCTAAAGTAAAACCAAAGGGTAACATTATATGTGATAAGCAGGGTAAGGAACTCACAGAAAATAAGGAAAAAGCTAGAAGATGGAAGGAGTATCTTGAAGATTTATATAAAGGTAGGCAGGACATGGAGGAGCTAGAAAATGTGGAACAGATAGATGAGGATGACTTAGGTCCTAGCATACTTAGGTCAGAGTTTCATAGAGCATTAAATGATTTACGGAATAACAAAGCAGAGGGGATTGATATGATACCAGCCGAATTAATAAAACACGCAGGGGAAAAAATGCAGGAGCGATTATACAGGTTAGTTTGTAAAATATATGAGAAGGGAGAAGTACCACAGGATTTTCAGCGTAGTAGAATAGTAACAATGCCGAAGAAAATAGGAGCTAAATTGTGTGAGAACTATAGGACCATTAGCCTACTATCACATGCATCGAAGATATTGTTAAAGATTATTTAGAGGAGATTAGAAAATAAAGTAGAGGAAAGGCTAGGAGAAGATCAGTTTGGGTTTAGGAAAAACAGAGGGACGAGAGAGGCGATTCTAGCACTAAGAACGGTAGTAGAAAAAAGAAATAGGGTAGGAAAGGTAACTTGCATAGCTTTTGTAGATTTAGAAAAGGCATTTGATAATGTAGATTGGGACATAATGTTTAGAATTTTAAAAGAAACGGGTATAGATTATAAGGATAGGAGAATAATTTTTAATTTATATAAACACCAAACTGCCTTAGTTAGAATTGAGGGGGAAGAAGAGGTAGCAAAAATAGGGAAGGGAGTTCGGCAGGGATGTACACTCTCACCGTTATTATTTAATCTATATATAGAAGATGCAATAAACAAAGTAAAAGAAGAGTATAGTGTAGGTGTGAATGTACAGGGAGAGAAAATATATATGTTGAGATTCGCCGACGATATAGCTATATTAGAAGAAAGCGAAAAGAATTTAGAAAGGGTATTGAATGGTATGCAGGCAGTATTGACTAGGGATTTTAACATGAAAATAAATATAGGTAAAACTAAAGTGATGAGGTGTGACAAAAAGGAATGCAGTAGAAAAATGAAGATCTCAATAGGAGATAATAGAATCGAAGAAGTGTCAGATTTTTGTTATTTAGGCAGTAGAATCACAAAAGATAATCGAAGCAAAGTAGATATAAAGTGTAGGATAGCACAGGGTAGGAAGGCATTCGTAGAAAAAGAACAGATTTTAAGATCAAATATTGACTTGGGTATTAGAAAAAGATTACTGAAGGTATATGTTTGGAGTGTAGCACTGTACGGGTGTGAGGCGTGGACTATAGGAAAGGAAGAGAAGCGTAGATTACAAGCATTAGAAATGTGGTGTTATAGGAGGATGATGAGGATTGGTTGGGAAGATAAAGTAACAAATGAAGCTGTACTAGAGTTAGTAGGGGAGAAGAGAAGTATCTGGAGAGTGTTACAGCGTAGGAGAGACAGATTAGTAGGGCATATTCTTAGGCATGGGGGGATTATGCAATTGATCATAGAAGGTAGAGTGGAGGGAAAGAGAGGGGTAGGTAGGCCTAGATTGGAGTATGTGAGTCAGATAGCTGAAGACGTTGAGATGAATAGCTATAGAGAGATGAAGGGATTAGCTCAGGATAGATCGGCATGGCGTGCTGTTTCCAACCAATCTTTAGGATTGCGGACTGTTTAACTAACTAATTTTTATAGTTCTTTTTCTCACCAAACCAATTAAATAACGCGATCTGTGTATTTTTCTTCTTTTTATGTGGACATTAATACAATGGTCATTATCAATGTCTCATGGCAAATGATTCAACATCGTATTCACAGATATTGGAACATTAATAATTTGCTCATAAATCCCATGTTGACCATGTACATGTCGTAAACGTCGAATTTGCATAAATGGAATTCTGGGTGAAATTAACCTCTCTGACACTAAATCTAATTTTGGTAGATGACCAAGTAATTCTGGGTAGAGGAAACAATTTGACTTCGATAACATTGGAATGGTATTCCGAGTGAGAGTATTTCCGCATGAATTGCACGCTATCACATCTTCAATGCTAATGGTTGGAAACGCAGTATGTAAAAGTTGCTCGTTGTTAGGATCAACAGGTTTCACATCGTTCTTAAATTATATTCGATTACATATGGAACACACTGTACCTAGCGGATTATTGAAAAATTGTATTTCAAATTCGCGATGAGCAGGTTGAAAGAATGTAAATTTTGTGTATGATGCACTAGTGGGTGCATTTTATTTGTCGATGGCTCAGCTGTATCAGATTCATTTCGTTGATCTCTCACACCGCGTGTATCTTCACGTGTAGACGGCACGCCTGAATCAGTGGCATTCGAATTCTCTATACCAGGTGTGGCCAACTTTGGTGCACATAAGATCTCCTTTTTATTTTAAAATTGTGTCGCGATCGACCTATTTTTTAGGTAAGAAGGGGATGTTTTTGCAATGTGCTTTTATACCGACGTGCACTTTGGCGAGCTCCATGATTAAGGTGTAAATAATCTACATACATGAGTATTTATTTAATGGGTTAAAAAACTTATGTCCAGAGGAATTAAAACAACATGAGCACTTATTAATAACATTTATTCATTCAAACTTTTTAAATTAATGAGAAACCTGAGTCTGCATTTCCTTTACTAGTGCATCATAATTTGGAGTATATCCTGACAAAGACAATAACAATGAGTCCTCAGTATGAGAATCGGTCAGGACGGAACGAAGTTTAGTTTTAGTCAATTGTAAATATGAAAATGCCGATTCGCACAGATACGTAGATCCAAAGCAAGAATAAATATATTCGCTACATTTGATAATATTGGGATACTTTTCTCGGTTAACATATTTCCAAAAATTTTCTTCAAATTTTCTGGCTTGTAAGATTAAATCAGATTGTAAAATTATAATTTCATTTTCCAAGGCGTTTTGCTCCATATCAAATAAGTCTGCAATTTTTTTGCTAATTTCCTTCACAATTAAATCTTTTTTGAAAGGAAAAGATGTAAATTCCACAATTTCTTTAATTTTTTTAAAATCTTGGAATCGCTTCTCAAAATCTTCCATTACATTTTGTATTTCGGCCACGTACTTGTCAATCTCATAAATAATATTTTTATTTTTTTGTAAGTTGTCTGCCATATTTGGAAAATGGTTCATATTATTTTGTTGTAAATCTTCTATCAACAAAATAAATTTGGTTTTATATGCATCTATGCTGCTAATCATATCAATTATTGTTTTATTTTTACCTTGTAATTCTAAATTTAAATGGCTTAATATGGAAGTAAAATCTGTAAGGAATGCTAAGTCACTAAGCCAGGTTTTGTCATTTAAATATGCATATTTTTTCTCTTGTTCATTAAGAAATTCTATTATTTCAGGCAATAAATCACGAAATCGTTGCAGAAATTTACCTCTACTTAGCCATCTTACATCAGTATGCAATAATAAATCAGGCTGACCTTCATCGAGTTTTAGTTGAAAAAGACGACGTTTGAGAGAACTTCCACGAATTGAATTAACAATTTCAAACGCGATGTCCATTACTTCTTTTGTATTTAGTCTCTTGCTGGATAATACTTGCTGGTGAATTATACAGTGGTAACTCAAAAAATCTGGGAATTCATCGTCATTTCGACATAGGGCTATAAATCCATTTTTGCGGCCTATCATTGCAGCTGCGCCATCCGTTGTTATTGAAACTAATTTAAAAAGAGGTACTTTCTTATCATTAAGCAGACTTTTAAACCCGTTGAATATATTTACACCTCTAGTCCTTTCTTTCAAAGAAATCATACCCAACAATTCTTCTTTAGATGTAAAATCTTCAAAAACTAAACGAATGAAAACAAGTAACTGTGCAGTATCACTTATATCTGTCGATTCATCACATTGAAGAGAAAAACAAGAGCATCTGTTAATATCATTTTGTAACTGTTCCTTTAAATTTACACCCATCTTTTCGATTCGTCGCATCACTGTGTTTCGGGACAGTTGTAGATCTTGAATTGCAGCAGTAATTTCGCTCTTGTTCTTAAAATCATTAAAAAGGGAATCCGAGATTTCCAAGAACATTTCCTTTACAAATTCACCATCAGAAAATGGTTTACATTTTTTAGCTAATAGATAGCTTACTTTGAAGGATGCAGTTGTTACTGCTTGTGACTTCAATATTGGCTTTTTGAAAATATTTTGTTGATTTGTTAATTGAGTTTTAAGATCCCGAACTTTACGTTTTCGTAATTCGGAATTTGGTGGATAATCTGTTTGATACTTGTTATGTAAAGATAAGAAATGTCTCTCCAAATTACCCTTTTTAGCAATGGCTATCGAGCTAAGACATATTAAGCAGCAACATTTATCATTCACCATCGTAAAAAAATAGTTAATTTCCCATTCTTCATTGAAATGATATGTTTTCGATTTTTTTGGTTTGCTATCCATGTTCACAAATAGGTATACTAAAATGCAAAAAATATACGACTTAATAATAGGGCATGTAATAAAAGTAGTGGATCAAATTTGGAGGATTACCCCCCGGGTTCGAACCCGATATAATAACTTTTTTTTATTTTTTTTAATATATAAACTAAAAGTAATATATACCCTATGATTCCTTTGCGTAAAGACTTAGAAAAGTTTTTCAATGACGAGCAACTTGCAATTAAATATTTTTACGACAAAAATATTTTATGCTACATTCCTTGTTGCCCTGTTGATGGTTCTTCAATGAAACAAATCTCTTCTTTAAGGTATAAATGCAGAAAAAAAACACATAGAAAGATATATTCTGCTCTTACGCAAACTATATAACCTCAAAATAGAGTTAGGGGTAGAATGCAGGGCTACTTATTTGAATTTATTTATCATAAGCCGAAGTATTATGCTGATTTTGTAATATCCCAATTCAAATAAATTTTATATAGATAGCAAAAAGTAGCAGCAGCAAAAAAGTTATCTACCGACAAAAGCTTTAAATAGAAAAAAAAATTGCAAAAGTGCAAAGAAAAAGAACTTAATAAAACCATTTCAAATGTCAAAACAAACTAATAAAAATAATGATAATATAAAAATTATATCCTTTCTATGAGCTAATCACAGAAAACATTTGAATAAAAAGTATTTGTACTTTTTAAGTTAAAAGTTTTTATGAGATACTTTTCGCAAACCCCGAACTTGCGAGTGATCGACCAAAATTGGTCTCGCGATCGACCGGTCGATCGCGATCGACTTGTTGGCCTCCCCTGCTCTATACCACTCACTGTGTCCTCACTTAATGACGGTATTGATTCATCCAGTGTTTTTGAGGTCGTTGGAAGGTTATGTTGTCCACCGTGTTTCTTTAACGCCCTTTGCCTGGCCCGATACTCTCCACTTCTTTCCAAGGTACTTGTTGGCACTTTTCTTGGCGGTTTATTCGCTTTCTTCCGTTCTCTAAAGGCTCGCACTCTGTCTGTACTTGTCTTTTGCTCCATTTCACTTTTCACATAATGGAAATTGTTAGCTAAAAGATTAAGCTGTGTTTGTGTGATATATATAATAAAATACGCAAGCGTCTACTGGTTGCCTTATGCTACGTGTACAAACAGTACACGCGGCGCATGCGCGTAGCGTGTTTCACTATTCGTGATGTTCATGCCAATTTGCCCTACCGCGTCTATATAAGTTTCACTTCAAAAACATTAAAAAGAAGACATTTAATCATCAGTGGTGTTAAAATTACGATCATGGTTGCTGACAGCTTATTTGTCAATGCAAATATTAATTTTAGTATCTCAATCTATAGTGCATTTCTTGTTTCTCAACGACTGGTTTACAACTACAAAATGTACTTGTTATATAAATTCTAATAACATATAATATACTCGTGCCATCAATTGACAAAAGCGTGCTAATGACAAGTTTCATTATTTTCGTATAATTACTGTGGATGTGGGTTGGGTAAAAGCCAGGAAGTTAGTTAGCAGCATAGATAGAGCAAGGATTGAGTTTGACATTATAATAATCGAAGATCTATGCGTTCTAATATTTACTCTTAAAAAAATAGCTCAACAAGCAATGTTTTCATACAATATGTTCTAATGATGTTTATTTAAATTTGATTATTGTCGAGATAAAATATTAAAATTTATTTCTGAATATTAGAATTGCATTTCGGTATATTTAGTTTACTTATGCTGCGTTTTAATATAGTGCATATTATAACACAAATTCTTTCGTAAATCCTTTTTATGAAGTGTATTTACCGTAAGTTCATATAAATAAAAAATAATAACAATTAGTAATTGAAAAAAATTGCACTTATAATCAATTATAACAATTATATTTTAATCGCTAGATTTTTCAGAAACACATATATATTCCCGCATTTATTTAGGTATTTCCATATATTATAAAAAATGCAATATAAAGATAAAGATATGAAAAGTGCTGGAATTAAAAGAGACACAATAAATAACAGAAAACGTTTTAGAGAAGTAACTCAAAAGGCAGGATTTCAGGAAAGAAAGAAATCAACGAATGGAAGAAAGTGGACCAAAGAAGAAAAGGAACGACATTCTCGAAGGATGAAGGAAGTCTGGGAGCACAGAAAATTGAATACAAAGAAGTATAGCCAAAGTTGATTTATCGTACCCTCCAAAAGGGTTATTCGAAAGAAAAAAATAAAAAAAAAGAAAAAAATAAAATAAAAAAATGCAATATATTTTTGAAGTGTACGAATTTTTTTGGAAACTTTTACATTGCAAATTGTTATTTTTTTTATCAAGCTATTATTATTTTGATTTATTGTTATTGGAACTGAAATTATAAAAGATTTGTAAAATTGTTTTAGTTTTTAGTAATTATTTAGTGTCATTTACCATAGAGGTAAGTTTAAAAGGTAGTGAGAACGCATGCACAGTGCGTGATTTGGCAACATTGCAAGTTTTCCCGCCAGTTAACCATTTAGATAAACATTTGATCTACCTCCAGTAAAAGTCTCAACTACCCACTGCTACTGCACTTTTTTTATTACGTGTTCTTGTGAAGCTAGTTTTTTAAATGTGTCACGGAAATGGACGTAACAAAATTGGAGCAACGTTATGCGATAAAGTTTTGTGTTAAACTTGGCGAAACTGCAACGGAAACTTTTCAAAAATTGACGCTAGCGTATGGGGAGCAGGTCTTATCGAAAGCTCAAGTTTTTAGGTGGCACAAGGCCTTTTTAGGGGGACGTGAAAACGTTAATGATGAAAATCGGAAAGGACGACCGCGCAGTTCAAAAACCGACGAAAATTTGGAAAAAGTGTGAGTTTTTGTGATGTCTGATCGACGAATGACTGTCAGAATGATCAGCAGTGAATTGAATTTAAACATTGTCACTGTCTACGACATGTTAACCCAGGATTTGGGTATGCGAAAGGTGTGTTCGAAGATGGTTCCCAGAATCTGACACCTGAGCAAAAACAACATCGGATAGCTGTGTGTTCAGGTCTTCTGCAGAACATCGAAAATAACGAAGATTTTCTAAAAAACGTGATCACAGGTGACGAATCCTGGGTACTTGAATACGACCCTGAACCGAAACGCCAAAGTCAGGAGTGGCATATCCCCAACTCACCACGTCCGAAGAAAGCACGGATGAGCAAATCCAAGATTAAAACAATGCTCATTTGCTTTTTCGACAGTCAGGGGATTGTTCATAAGGAGTGTGTGCCCCGGGGCAAACTGTCAATGAGCAGTTTTACCGCGAAGTTCTCGAGAGACTAAGGAAAAGAGTTCTTCGAGTCAGACCAAGCATTTCTGAAAGTTGGTTGTTGCATCATGACAACGCACCTTGTCACACAGCACTCTCTATTAGGCAATTTTTGACACAAAAAGGAATTTCAGTGGTTCCTCAGCCCCCCTACTCACCTGATCTATCACCCTGTGACTTCTTCCTTTTTCCCAAGTTGAAAATTCAACTTAAGGGACATCATTTTGGCACTATAAACGTCATTCAGAAAACCGTGACGGACCAACTTCGTTCGATCCCACTTAACGACTTCCAACACTGCTATAAGCAGTGGGTGCAACGTCTCCGACGCTGTGTAGCGTCAGAAGGGAACTATTTTGAAGGTGATAGGCTTGAATTGTAAATATAAAATAAATAAAGAGTTTTATTGAAACAGTCTCATTACTTTTTAAACACACCGCTATATATTCTTATGCAATAACGCACAAAAGTAATCCTTAAGAAAAAAAAATAAAAAATATATATATATATATATAAAGGCATGTTATATTTGGCACATTTATGTTTTTTGGTTTTATAATAAATAAATCAGAGTTAATTATATTTTCTTGTGAGACATTAAATTATTTTTAATAGTAAATAATTTATTCAATGAGGTATTAATAAACATTTCAGGTTTCGTATCAATATAAAAATACACAAACTTTAAAATATACGACTATCGTATTTTTTAAATATTATAAATAATTTGATTTCGATGAAGTTGTATGAAAAGTATAGCATAAACGATCACAATAGGAGATAATAGAATCGAAGAAGTGTCAGATTTTTGTTATTTAGGAAGTAGAATCACAAAAGATAATCGAAGCAAGGTAGATATAAAGTGTAAGATAGCACAGGGTAGGAAGGCATTCGTAGAAAAAGAACAGATTTTAAGATCAAATATTGACTTGGGTATTAGAAAAAGATTACTGAAGGTATATGTTTGGAGTGTAGCACTGTACGGGTGTGAGGCGTGGACTATAGGAAAGGAAGAGAAGCGTAGATTACAAGCATTCGAAATGTGGTGTTATAGGAGGATGATGAGGATTGGTTGGGAAGATAAAGTAACAAATGAAGCTGTACTAGAGTTAGTAGGGGAGAAGAGAAGTATCTGGAGAGTGTTACAGCGTAGGAGAGACAGATTAGTAGGGCATATTCTTAGGCATGGGGGGATTATGCAATTGATCATAGAAGGTAGAGTGGAGGGAAAGAGAGGGGTAGGTAGGCCTAGATTGGAGTATGTGAGTCAGATAGTTGAAGACGTTGAGATGAATAGCTATAGGGAGATGAAGGGATTAGCTCAGGATAGATCGGCATGGCGTGCTGTTTCCAACCAATCTTTAGGATTGCGGACTCTTTAACTAAACGATTATATTATTTATTTTGTGCTGCAACAAGCTAGAACGTATATTTATGATGAAAGGACATAAGGATTATTCAAAATAAATATTAATTAAGTTGGAATACGAGTTAGTGGATGATATCACTCTTATTTAAACTAATATCCATGTTGATGATAACAATGTTGATGAGTGTACAGTGTTATGACTTAAGGGCCACTGAGCTACCCTGATAAAATAGAGATTATTGGATTGTATAATGATCATTAAAACACAGTTAGTCTAGTAAGAGCTTTATCCACGATAAAGGAGGATCAGAATGTGTTGTACAGGATATTAAACTATTGCAATAGTTTCCATAAATATAATTGTTGCTTATATGGATTGAGCAAAATATGTAAATTTCGAAAAGAACTATTAAATATACTTAAATTTTAATGAATCGTTTAATCTACGGTAAACTCATCTTATTTGTTAAAATTTGAATTCAATTTCGCGATGAAAATAAAATAATCCAAGTTAAAAAGAAATAAAATTTACGGTTAAAATTAAACAACGAAAATTGATCGTGGAGACATTTTATATATTAATGTTGTGTTAAGTTTATCGTGGGCACCTTTAGTCAATTGTATTTTCTTTTAAGAAAATTTAAAGCAGAGTATGTTTTAAATTACAATTCATTGGAATCACTCAAGATGTGAATATCTATCTCCGATCGACTTCTGCAAGAACTACTCTTGAGACGGATTATTTCATCTGGGGGATGGTTGTCAGTGATCCAGAAAACGATATTATATCAGCAAGAAACGTGATCGAGACTCACTGTCCCGTTCATTTCTGACTTTCGGTAGATGACACCCGTATAGATCGCAGTTTCATTCGATCATTCTAAAAGCACATCCATCTGAACATTTTCCTGTATACAACTCGTATGTCGCTATCGATTTGTCGGCGTTTCGCCTTCAAGGGATGTATGAGTTACCTCCACCCCATCCCTTGCTATCTGTTACTTTGTTTCGCATTTCCTAGCCGCTGTAACAGTCGACTGTCTCACGGTACATAATACGACCTGTTGCTGCTATATATTCTTTACAGGATTGTGCAAACTTTTTTGTAGCAGTTGGACTCGAAACCCAATCCCAATGACAAAAAATAAACAAAAACAGATTTGAGCGGAATATGTTCCAAAACAATTTTTTACACTTTTCAACAGGTGCTAAAATAATCAATTCCAAACTAATTTTGCAGATTCTTAGATGACCAATACTAAGCTCTGCTCATTTAATTAATAGACTATGCCAGGGGTGGCCAACAAGTCGAAGCGAAGCGATTTTTGGTCGATCGCGAACAGTTGGACACAAAGACAGATTATTTCGAATGTGACGCTAGTAAAATGAGACAAAAAGCACGAAATAATGCGAAGATAAGTTGGCTCGGTGATTCTGCGTTTCTGGCAGATTTTACATCCAAGTTAAGCGATTTGAATTTAAGGTTACAGGGAAAAAAGAAGGCAATAAGTCACATGATTCGTTGCATTAATGCTTATAAAAGCCAGTTCGTAATGTTGTAGCGATGGTAAACTGTAGGTCACTTCGGAACTAGTTCGTAGTTTGTAGTTCATTTCAATGTACCGTTCACGAACTATAGGTCGTGAACTAGTAACATATTTTAAAAATGAACTAATTCACGACCTATATGAAATACATGCACATACTGAAAATAATCTCTTTTTTTCTCAATATAAAAATATTAAATGGTAAAAAATAAATAAATTGAAATATTACAATACTTATTTTGAATTAAGAATGAGGAAGAAAAGACAACAATGTTTATAATTTGTACAAAACATATATATAAAGAAATATTATCTTCTCTAGGTACTCTTGGGTATTAGAAAAAGATTACTGAAGGTATATGTTTGGAGTGTAGCACTGTACGGGTGTGAGGCGTGGACTATAGGAAAGGAAGAGAAGCGTAGATTACAAGCATTCGAAATGTGGTGTTATAGGAGAATGATGAGGATTGGTTGGGAAGATAAAGTAACAAATGAAGCTGTACTAGAGTTAGTAGGGGAGAAGAGAAGTATTTGGAGAGTGTTACAGCGTAGGAGAGACAGATTAGTAGGGCATATTCTTAGGCATGGGGGGATTATGCAATTGATCATAGAAGGTAGAGTGGAGGGAAAGAGAGGGGTAGGTAGGCCTAGATTGGAGTATGTGAGTCAGATAGTTGAAGACGTTGAGATGAATAGCTATAGGGAGATGAAGGGATTAGCTCAGGATAGATCGGCATGGCGTGCTGTTTCCAACCAATCTTTAGGATTGCGGACTCCTTAACTAACTAGGTACTCACGATTATTTATATGAATTTCTAAAATACTTATTGGTAGTTACTGATGAAAATGTTTACTACTTTACTAACACTTGAAAATTAAATGTACAAACTATAATAAAATGAACTAGATAGAATCGATTTGTTTGGCGTTATAATTTATATTTTCTATTCCGAATCTTCTCTGTTCAAACTTTTAAGCTTTGATTTGATATTAAGTGATTGCATTGCACTCAGTATGAAATAGAAGAACTATAAGATTTAGATGTTTATTTTTGCATTATTACAAAAACTTGCTATGGCATGACATATTTAAGAACATATTTAATCTAGCGAATATATTAATTATATTATTCCAAATGAAATCTAATACCAACATATAAATTATGACTCAGCTCGGCAATGCTGCTGTTTCAATATCGCATCGAATTTCCTATTTCGTTCCGTTCACCAACACACTTTATCACTAAATAGTAGTTAGTACTGTATATGTAATGTATACTATACTGCATCGTTTACGAGTCGTTGTGATTCATGAACGGTTTAGTACACGATAGGTTCAGGACCTAGTACAAGTACATCAATACGTACACCGTGCACCATGTAGTTCATAGTTCACGAACTAGGTCATAGTGACCTATAGGTCATTGTAAAACATCGTCACAGTACGCCCGTCATTTGATTGAATCGTTCAGAGTGAACGGTTCGCGAGTGAACTACACATTGCTATAATGTTGATTAAAGATCTCCAACAAAAAAATTTTGATCATTTTCCAAATATGAATGACCATTTACAAAAACATCCCAATTTGAATTATAACATTTAAAAATACGTTATAGAAATTAATAAGTTATTGGGATAAATTTGGTGATTTAAAAAAAAATTGAGGGTATTGTTCCATTTTAAGAAAGATTTAACTGTGAAATATATTGCTGCAAAAATTTCTGATATTTTTGACTTGGAAAAAACTAAATTAGAGAATGAAATTATAATTCTATAATCTGATTTAATTTTAAAAGCTAGCGAGCATGAAGAAGACTGTTGGAAATGTGAGAAGTATCCACATATTTAAAAATATAGGGAATACATCTATTCTTTTTTTGGATCAACGTATTTGTGTGAATCGGCTTTTTCACATGTAAAGTTAACAAAGACACAGCATCGTTCTTTACTTACCGATTCACATACAGAAGATTCATTACCATTATCTTTATCGACACTATGAACGCTTGATAGAAGATATGAAACCACAAAATTTGCATTAATAAATTTTTTATTATACACATATTTTATGTATTTGTTTTTTATTTGTTGAATAAATATTATTATCGTGTTATCTCGTTTCGTTTAAACTTCATTTCTACCTTTCACTAGATATCGATTTTTAAGGAACTTGATTATGTCATTGTGTGAAATATTAATAATTTTACAGGTAGATCGCAATCGCAAGTAGAAAAGTCGATTTCAAGAATAAACAAGTTGGCCACCCCTGGACTATACAAAGTGATAATAAGAAGTTTAGTTATGTTTTTGTCTTGATATCCTGAATTTGCTAATTGAAAAATTAATTCAATATCGTAAAGTAGCCGCTGAGGCTATAATAGTATATTAAAGAACGAATTTCATAACGTAGGTTTTATTGCACGAGTTCAAGTTTTTCAAAGAATATATATATATAATTCGAAGAACGAGTGTTATAAATGACTTATGAAATGAGTTTCTTATACTATATTTTCTAATTTGCGTCTTTTATGCCCTTTTTAAATAAAAAATCGAAATTTCAAAATTTAGTGAATTTTTTTACTATTGGTATTGACTGTTTGACTGTTGACTATTGACACATTTGAAATATTTGAAATGAATTGTCAAATAAATTAACATTAAACAATTTGTTGCTTTCTTTTGTAGTTTGACGTACAATTGTACATTTCAGGGACAAAATTTAAATCAAACTATTTGTTGCTTTCTATTGTAGTTTGACGTTTGATAACTGGCAAGCAGAGCTACCAACTTTGAAACAGTAAATTGCACTATGCTATAAGAGAACTCAAATTCGCTATAAACGAACTCATTTAGGTTCGTTAACAGCTCTATTAGAAACGAAAATTAGAAATAGTAAATTGAAGAACGAGTTTCATAAGGCAGGTTTTATTGCACGAGTTTCTAAAAACGCTTGTTATAAATGACTTATGAAATGAGTTTTTTATACTATTTTTTCTAATTTGCGTCTTTTATGCCCTTTTTAAATAAAAAATCGAAATTTCAAAATTTATGGAATTTTTTGACTGTTGGTAGTAGCTATATACACATTCGAAACATTTAAAATAAATTGTCAAATAAATTTAAATTAACCTATTTGTTGCTTTCTTTTGTAGTTTCACGTACAATTATACATTTCAGGCACAAAATTTAAATCAAACAATTTGTTGCTTTCTATTGTAGTTTGACGTTTGATAACTGGCAAGCAGAGCTACCAACTTTAAAACAGTAAATTGCACTATGCTATAAGAGAACTCAAATTCGCTATAAACGAACTCATTTGGGTTCGTTAACAGCTCTATTAGAAACGCAAATTAGAAAAAGTATTTACTAGTTCTGCTTAACGTAATCAATAATGTACAAAACTAGTTTAACTGATTATTTTGGATGATCTATTACCGGTTTAAAAATTAAATTTCGATTTTAGAAAACTTTCCACACTCATTATTTCTTATTGTATTGTCTGAATTCAGCTTTCAGTCTAATATATCTACTATAAATTCAGTTTGGCTGCGGATGAGCGTAATATGAGATAATATAACCGCCAGTATAATAGGGATCACCATTATAATCTCGTTGACTTGCATTGCATTGTGTCTGCACCTGAGTAGATATCACGTATACAATATTATCATATATTATTTAGCAAATCCATGTCAACAGCAACTGAAACTACGATATAATAATTATATTTGTTTCGTAATATTACTGTCTCGCATTTGGCAAAATTAAATAATGCTCAAATGCACAGTTAGATTAAATTAAAACGTGTTTTTCGCTATACCACCAATTAAAAACTTGAAACAATACATGGTAAAACAATTGACGTTTTTTGTTGTTGTTAATTCTTTTATTCCAACATGACATCACTTTGTGTTTTCAATGTGTTATGTAGCTTGCAACAGCTATAAAATTTCTATTGTAAATTGTATTTAGCGTTGCCAAATTGTATATAGATTACTCATGATATTTTTTATTTTATTTTAATTTTCACACTGGTTTTGAGATGCCCTCATTCGCCAATAACCAATTTTCTTAAAAAATAAGGGAATAGACAATAGTAAGTGGATTATGTACGATGTTGTCAAGGGGTCCGTCTTGACATTTAGGAATTACAAGAGGTAGACCACGGTTAGGAAGGTAAATAACAATAGGTTAAAGTAGGAATTCACATTCTTTAACTCATTCACACTTTCCTTTCTCCATTTTACGTTTTACATTTTAATTTCGCTTTCAATTATGAATTTGTATATAATCCTGTAAATACCGATATTATTGGACCTTAAAATACTTTTCTAACCAAATGGTGCACTTGTAAATTTGTATAATTTATTGAACATTTGTATTCTTTCTTTTCTGTGGTTTCGGCATTCCAATATTATGTGCTGCATAGTTCTCACTTCCCCACATTCGCAGTAGGGATCCATTTTTAATTTTATTCTATATTCTGGAGACCAACAATGATTAGATCTTAATCTATTGAAGATTTGAATAAAGTTTCTGCCCAAATTCGATCCTTTGAACCATAATTCTTTATTTCTAGTAAATATTGATTTATAGAATCATATCATATTCTCTAAACCATGACGTCTTTATGTCTTGATTTGACCATGCTATCAGATGCATTTTTGTTAATAAATAATCTTTTGATATTTCTTCTAGATCCCAAGCTCTTTTCACCAATCCATCTGCTTCCTCGTTTCTCTTGATATTCGCGTGTCCTTTTACCCACATTATCGCAATCTCCTTATTTTTATAAATTTCCAGATAATATATCTTTTAACAGATTAGAGTTGTAATATAGTTAGATTTGTTTTTATTATAAGTCATCTGGTGGTTCGGCGGTTGATACGTAAAGGTGAAGAATTCTGTTGGTGTTTTTGACAAAGTAATTCATGAAAAAAGCGTAAAACCGTTAAAAAATTCAGTATAAATATTCACTTGTGGCGTGGAACCTCAAGATGCGAATATTTTGGGCTGAAATTTGGAGACAATTTCTTCTAGCCCAGTTGGAACCGTATAATGACTCAGACAATATGAATTTCAAGAAAAAGTTTTTTGCTCCAACCTAACGTATATGGCAAAATAATATAATTAGTAGAATAAACTATAACATTATGGAATTACACATTTCTGGTTATTCATATTACTAAAATAGCTTCATCGGATAGCTTCATGTATTGAATATTGATAAAGTGAAATGGCATTTATATTTTTAAAATAGCACCCTAACGATTTTTTTTTGTATTGCATTTTATCTTGAATTTCTATTGAACACATTAACATTCAGTATATTTTTAAACGCTTTATGTTTCTCTAATCCCTTTACGTTGAAACTAATCTCTTTTGATGTTGTAGTTGTGGCATATTTACGCTCTAGTCATCAATCCCAGGGATTTGTTGGAAAAAGCACGCCAAGCGGATCTCTCCTGTGCTAACTCATTCATTTCCCCGTATTCATCCTATCATATATACTATACGAGTTAGAATTGCTTCACGTACTCTAATCTAGGCATACTTACCACTTCCTTTTCCTCTACTCTACTTTCTACAACTTATTGCATAATACATCCATGTCTAAGAATATGATCTAGTAGTCTATTTACCCATTCAATCCTCATCATCCTCCTATAGCATCACATTTAAATTGTTTCAAGTTTATAACTTCCTCTTCCTTTCCTATAGTCCACGCCGCACACCCATACAATGCTTCCCTCCACACATATGCTTCTAGTAATCTTTTTCTAATACCCAAGTCAATATTTGATCTTAACATTTGCTCTTTTTCTACGAATGTCTTCGTACCCTGTGCTATCCTGCATTCTTACATCTACCTTACTTCGGTTATCTTTTGTAATCTTACTTCCTAAATAACAGAAGTCTGATACTTCTTCTATTCTACCATCTCCTTTATTACCATCTACCATCTACATTCTAACCTTTATATTTGGTTGCATTTCTTTTTGTCACACCTCGTCACTTTGCTCTTGCCTATATTTATTTTCGTGTATGATACCATTTAATACATGTTCTAAATTCTGCTTGCTATCTTCTTTCACACCTATACTATACTCTTCCGTAACATTCTTTATGGCATATTTTATATATAGATTATATATTAACTTTACTGTATTAATAACTATACTGTACCAATCATTGCAATTATTTCGAATATAAACTGTTCAGAAAAGAATTGATAGATTTTGTAATAGATCACAATAAACAACGTTCCTCTATTTAATGTCCTTAATGTTTTATGAGACATTAAGTTGAATATATTCAACCGTTAAAATCCGCAAAGACGTCAATGCTTTAAATTTCTCTATATTAAAACACAAAATACAATAGATTTGCTTGTATTTCATACAACGAATATAAAGTTCTTTATCTTATTTTCCGTTGTTGCCTTCACTCAATATTGTTTGCACACTGAAACTTGGGAACACCTCATTACATCCTTCAGAATCCTGAAAGGACGATATTGTAGTGTCCTGCTGGGCAAATGAATCCAATAGACTCACGCAAGGATACGCTAACTCTGAAATAACACTTCCTATGCAGCAAAGACACAAATTCAGTCCATTGTGTACGCTGCCTGCAACAATTGAACTGAATGCAGTGGCCGCCAGCAGGAAGTAAAAGTATGAATGCATAATGAAGGAGAGCATCAGGTAAACCTAACGGTAACCAGAGTAGGAGTAATTGGTCTCGTGTCTTCTTCTATCATCTAGGTTCAAGAGAAACATCTGGGGGTTGCTGGTCTCACCCTATTGCTTTCATTGTCGCCGCCTGTCATTGTGTATAGAACATATGTCAGCATGTGACCAGATTATTCGCTGAACTATGTTGCCAAATTGGGCCAGGCTAATTTCACTTCAGACATCTAAGATTTTTAGGACTTTGTAAGATTTGTAGATTTTTTTAGGAATTGTAGGGTTTAAGGATTTGTAGGACTATCTACGATTTGTAGTAATTAAATAGGGATTCAGAACGGACACGTCTAATTGTAAAGAGACACTGTAGGACTTAAGACAATATATAACGGCATGCGCCCGGCTTATCTGTAATGGCGACGATCCTGCAGATGGCCTCACGCGAGTGCTATAGGGCTGTAGAAACGCGGCTAACATTGTATTTACATCGGCATTCATTACACAAGGTAATCGGCAATCGCTCCAGAGTGCACGAGATGGGACTTATAGATGCTACCACAGGATTACCAACGGTACCAGTATCGAAATCAATTCCAATATTGTTCAGAGTAATCATTTTAAGACTAGTACATGGATCAAGACAGAACCGTACTATAGCTTATACCAAAAGTCGTACGAAAAGTTCGTATCCCCAAAAGGAAAGGGTGAAATAAAATAGAAACGACGATAAAAGCCCGCGATATTATACAGCGAATGAGAAATACCTGTAAGATGTTGGGCAAGCCTTGTATAGATAAGGGACAAATTGGTGGACCTATTCTCTGATCACGTAGATTATTATCTGATTGCACTGGTGTTAATATGCAGTGCATTGAACAATAGTATCAAACAACTGCACCCCTCATTGATGGTGCCCAAAAATTATACAGTGATTTTACTGTCTCAAAAATAAACATCAAAATGGTATCTTGACCAACACACGGCCATGTCCCATTCCAAATTGTTCATTCATCCGCTATACCAATGCTAATTGTAGTTGATATAACGAAAATACTGGCATGGTATCGAATATCACAGACAAATAATCATTTTAATAATAAACGAAAAATATTACAGACACCCAAGAAAGTACTGATAAAAATATCTCTTGCGAGAACAAGTCAATGATTCTCCAAAGAACAGTAAAAATGCCTAATCGACAACTTGTTATCAAAATAGTTTATAAAATAAAAGTAAATAACATCTACAAAAATAGCAACAAAAGACGATTAGCGCCCCCTAACCCAAAATAGTAATAGTAAGACATAGTAATGGTTCCGTGTAAAAACGGGAGCGTTACAGCTTTGTAACAAAAATGAAGGCCGTAAACAAATTTATGCTATTTAGCATTGAAAGACCTATAAACAATGCTATAAATATACAGTTTGTCGCTATAAGTTTGCCTCGGGTCGCGCAGATAGCGAAGGGATATTCGGCATTCTCGGTGAAGAGAAGGCGGTTCTTCTCTTCAACTCTGTCGACCAGTGGCGTTCCCAATACATTTGTAATTCCTTAGGAAAATTTCGGTTCACTTTCGTTACCTGGAGCTTCATCTTCCTTTATAATTGTAGTTACCGTTCTTATGGACACTTTGGTTGCTGCAGACACTCTTTCCTTTAGTTCCTTCGATGACAAATTGCCATCAGATTTAAAGTATTTATACACATTGAAAATCAATTCCCTTGATTGGCTATAGATTACTTTACCATTTAAAAGCGAACTAATTTTGGTAGTAAGTTGTTACGCCACTGATAGTACACAGACTGAAGGGTAGTGCCAAGGAAGGAATGATTGTAGGCGCATCTTAAGCAATAGCAATTGCACCCCCATTATTTTTGGACAAGTGCGCATCTCATGGCCAAGCAAATTAAACGCGAACAGACAGTACTTATTTTAGTTTTTTGCAGGAAAATTTATATGTCGAGAAATATAATTATGCATATGAGAATGGTTTAACGTTAATATATATCTTTTTAAAAAGGATACCCCAATAAATGATTTAGTGTAGGGATGGGATAAGCAAAAATGATTAATTTCTAAACAAATTTAAAGCGTTATAATTGTAGCAAGATACGGATACAATTCTATACCAATCATGGTTGATGATAGAGGTATTTTATTTAGTTTTTATCTTCTGCTACTGAAGATGGGGCATAACCTTCGAAATGCCTTTGAGTTACGATATTTGTGTGAGAATTTATACAATTATTTAACACCGTAGTGGTAATTTAAAAAAATTGCTAGCAAATATTTTCAATTGATGTTAAGTGTCTACTTGATTCTTTTTTAGAATCCATTAATAGTATATATTTAATAAATAGTTTTGGCTATTAAAAATTAGGAACCTTAAAAACGACTCGTCTTTCCATTTGGCTTTCGTGCAATAATTTAAGTTTGCCAACACTGTTTGGAAGGTGGTGGCGGCTGCGGCGGCACGGCTATAAATAACATAGAGGCCAAACTCTGTTAGACAATGACAGCTAGATTCGACGACCGCCAGATAAAATGGGGCGACAAAAGGGGAACGTAAGCTGATGAGAGGGAAGACACACGTATTATATTGCTTTCAATAGTAGTTTATAATTAAATACTATTAGATATAATAGTATTTGATGTAAATACAAAATGGTACGATTGCTTTTTACCTAATTGTCCAGGTCTTTTAGAGAAAGTAGCATCACTGAGCCTTAAAATGCAAATCTATTCACACAAATGCGTGACGTACGTCACGTTGGAATAGCAAACCGGGCCGCTATTTTGTTTGTGGCTCATACGATATGCGAACCAAAGAAACAGATTATATACTGCATACGGTCGCTCTCACTCTACCGCTTGCAACAGATAGGATGCACTTAACTCATACTTGCTCGCCACCATACCGTGTTGTGTTGAGTGCTATCGCGATGCAAGCTTAATTTTTTAGGAAAAATAATGCCTCAAAAGAAAGCGCCACTGCTATATAGTATTTTCTAGTGGTTTGTTTCCTTCGGAAGATTTGATGGCTAATATATAAATATTTAAATTATACGACGTCGATTTTTCGTAGTTTATACTTGTATAAATACTTGTATACTTGTAGTTTATACTTTTCGTTAGTTAAAGAGTCCGCAATCCTAAAGATTGGTTGGAAACAGCACGCCATGCCGATCTATCCTGAGCTAATCCCTTCATCTCCCTATAGCTATTCATCTCAACGTCTTCAACTATCTGACTCACATACTCCAATTTAGGCCTACCTACCCCTCTCTTTCCCTCCACTCTACCTTCTATGATCAATTGCATAATCTCCCCATGCCTAAGGATATGCCCTACTAATCTGTCTCTCCTACGCTGTAACACTCTCCAAATACTTCTCTTCTCCCCTACTAACTCTAGTACAGCTTCATTTGTTACTTTATCTTCCCAACCAATCCTCATCATCCTCCTATAACACCACATTTCGAATGCTTGTAATCTACGCTTCTCTTCCTTTCCTATAGTCCACGCCTCACACCCGTACAGTGCTACACTCCAAACATATACCTTCAGTAATCTTTTTCTAATACCCAAGTCAATATTTGATCTTAAAATCTGTTCTTTTTCTACGAATGCCTTCCTACCCTGTGCTATCCTACACTTTATATCTACCTTGCTTCGATTATCTTTTGTGATTCTACTGCCTAAATAACAAAAATCTGACACTTCTTCGATTCTATTATCTCCTATTGTGATCCTCATTTTTCTACTGCATTCCTTTTTGTCACACCTCATCACTTTAGTTTTACCTATATTTATTTTCATGTTAAAATCCCTAGTCAATACTTTTCGTAGTTATAAAAAAATGACTACAGATTAAATTGAACATCACAAAATTATTAAATTCTCTTAACAAACGATTACAACCAATATAATATACGCAGCATGTCAAAAGTAGTTAAATTTTCTCACTCATACATGTAGTACGAACTGATTCAACTCGTATTTCATGAAATCAGAATTCATATTATTTTTATGGGAAGCCAAATATGCGGCAATGATCGATATGGTTATAATTACGCTTTGTTTGTTGACCTCGGACAAGTGAGTTTATTTTAGTGTTTACAAGTTTTGCACAAAAGAAACTTATATGGCCGTCCCCGGAATGATGAATAAAATGATGCACCCACGTATTGGATGTATAAATAAAGTAATGCGCGTAGCGTGTTTCATATCTTTTCAGATCATCTTACAGGATGCGTTTTATACTAAATAAACGTAAGGTATTAATAGGTCGAGGTGTGCTTGTGGTTTACTTATATAAGGCCAGTAATCAGATAAACTGGTAATAGACACTACTTGGAGATTCTAGAGCAGGAATTCCCAATGAGGGGATCCTGGAAAGTGGTGTAATTTTGAAACAAGTCGGGTACTTATTGTTTGCTTTTACATAATCAATGAAAATATGGAATTATAAAAAATAATTATTGATATTTGTGCATTTTTTTATTATGTTTAGATTATATGGTTAAAATTCTTTAACTAGGAAAAATAAGAACATTTTTAACTTATTGAGTTTTAAATCAATTAAATTTGTAATTTTTGAAATTCGCTCGATTTATTATACAGAATCTTGAAAATAGCCTACAAATTGTAAGAGGATCAGTTAAAAAAAATTATGCGGGTCAATGTAAAAAGAAGAACCATTATTCTAGACGATTGAATAAATGCTTATACGTGGAAACGTTAAAATATCACAAAACAAAGTGAAGCAAGGTGGGGTCTTACGTGAAAAAAGATTTTTTTTTAAACAACTAGCTGGAATATATTATATTTAAAATATGTACCTTCTACTATAAAAAAAAGAAAATAAATTATCTTAAAATAAGCAATTTGCATAATGTTTAACTCACTGTAAATTTCCACCGTAACCATATTGAATCTAAATAAATAATCTTTAGTAAATGCTTATCTACTGGTATATATCCAGTTTTATGGAAAGTAACTTTTAAGTAACTCCCATTTATAAATCTGGTCCAGCGGAGAGAATAGAAAACTACAGGCCTATTTCCAAATTATGTGTAATGTCAAAGATCCTTAAAAAAATTATTAGCGACTTTCTAAAACCATATTTGAAAACGAACATTATTTCACAACAACATGGGTTCAGTACGGGAAGATCAGTTGTGACGAATTTGATACCCTATATTGAATACTTAACAGACTCCATGGATAAGTTCAAACAAGTTGATGTTATAGTAACGGACTTTAAAAAGGCGTTTGACAAAAATTAATCACAAAATTCTTATGCAGAAAATGACCAATTTTGGTATTCAAGGAAATCTTCTGAAGTTACTGTCATCTTATATTCCGCACAGAAGTCAATCAGTAGTTTAAAAAAATGTTAAATCAAATTCTGTTTCTGTTCATTCTGATGTACCACAGGGAAGTATTCTAGGGCCTATACTTTTTAACATATTCATAAATGATATCGGTGAAAACTTTAAAACATGTAAATTTATGTTATAGAATATCACCCAAATACCGTAACAAGCATTAAGTAGCTAGATGTACATTTCAAGCGCTATTCGCCCATCTTCAGTAGCATAAATAAAACTAAATAAAATACCTCTGTCACGAATCGTGATGTTGACTTATTTATTATCTCCTATAAACACAATACGTTGTCCACAAACGTTGATATTACTCAGTATATATTGTCTCATTTTCGTAATTTCGTTTTTGCTTTTATAATAAATAGATAAAGCTGCCACTAATCTTAACTTCATCGCTCAAACTTATCTCAAATTGTACTCTTATTAATAATTTAAAAATGTTTGTATTAGTAAGTTGTAATATATTATACTTGATATTATATATATTGTAATACTTTAAATGCAATGTAAAATGGTTGGGCCCCATTTGGTACTTATAGTACTGTTGGGCCTCCTAAGATTATAAATAAATAAATAAATAAATAAATGCTTATGTTGAAAGAAACGTGCTTTCTTAAATTATTTTTACAAGTTATTACAAACATTTTAAAAATTATGACTACGGTGTTAAATAATAGTATAGCTTTCGAAATGTACATCTAGCTACTTAATGATTTAAGTTACGGTATTTGGGTGATATTCTATACTATTATTACAGACACTTTAATTGTTAGTTAGTTAATTAGTTAGTTAGTTAGTGAGCTGGTCACTAATCCTAAGGAATTGTTGGAAACAGCAAGTCATCTGTCGATCTATCCTCAGCTAATTCCATCTGACCCATATACTCCAATTTAGGCCTATCTTTCCATCTACTTTACCTCTATAACTAATTGCATAATCCCCCCCGTGTCTAAGAATGCGACCTACTAGTCTATCTCTCCTGCGCTGTAATACTTTCCAAACTCTTCTAACTCTAGTACGGCTTCATTTGTTACTATATCGTTTCAACCAATCCTCATCATCCTCCTGTAGCACCACATTTCAAATGCTTCTATTCTGCGTTTCTCTTCTTTTCCTATAGTCCACGCCTCACACCCGTACAATGCTACACTCCACACATATACCTTCAGTAATCTTTTTCTAATACCCAAGTCAATATTTGATCTTAAAATCTGTTCCTTTTCTACGAATGCCTTCCTACCCTGTGGCTTGAGTTACGGTATTTGGGTGATATTCTATACTATTATTAAATATTTAACAAACTCGAATAGAATATGTTAAATATTAAATATTTAGCATATTCTATTCGAGATTTGAGCAATTACAATCACGCTCATGCATAATGGGTAGAAGGTAGCAGGAGCACCATTTCAACCACTTCTTGTACAATAGTTCTATCGTCAAGAGTGACCGTTTTTTAAATATTTTCTTAAAACCTTTCTTTTTGCTTTCTTTTCTTCTATTCTTTATTCATGCAAAATTACATAATTATTTAAATTACATATTGTATTTTATATTTTGCATATTTTAATTACATTTATATAATGTTAGAATTTTATTTTGTTTACTTGAATTTTTGTACCATATTATTATATATTATATATAATAAATTTGCTGAGTTATTCACCTGGTAAAAAATCCTGTAATATCTATCGGTAAATTTCACAAAATAAAATATTTTCACGGTAATAAAATTAAGATTTCCATTGGTATTGCTATTTCTTTGCTATTGCAGATTGCCTAGCAGTAGAAATTCCTTATGTACTATAAGTTAAAAAATTTCTCTCATAATAAAAAAGCTGTAAAGCTCGATGATCATTTTAATTGAATTTACCGAAATCGTTTTATTCATAAAATCTTAAGATCATTGATTACGATGAAATAAAATTAGTTAGTTAAAGAGTCCGCAATCCTAAAGATTGGTTGGAAACAGCACGCCATGCCGACCTATCCTGAGCTAATCCCTTCATCTCCCTATAGCTATTAATCTCAACGTCTTCAACTATCTGACTCACATACTCCAATCTAGGCCTACCTACCCCTCTCTTTCCCTCCACTCTACCTTCTATGATCAATTGCATAATCCCCCCATGCCTAAGAATATGCCCTACTAATCTGTCTCTCCTACGCTGTAACACTCTCCAAATACTTCTCTTCTCCCCTACTAACTCTACTACAGCTTCATTTGTTACTTTATCTTCCCAACCAATCCTCATCATCCTCCTATAACACCACATTTCGAATGCTTGTAATCTACGCTTCTCTTCCTTTCCTATAGTCCACGCCTCACACCCGTACAGTGCTACACTCCAAACATATACCTTCAGTAATCTTTTTCTAATACCCAAGTCAATATTTGATCTTAAAATCTGTTCCTTTTCTACGAATGCCTTCCTACCCTGTGCTATCCTACACTTTATATCTACCTTGCTTCGATTATCTTTTGTGATTCTACTGCCTAAATAACAAAAATCTGACACTTCTTCGATTCTATTATCTCCTATTGTGATCCTCATTTTTCTACTGCATTCCTTTTTGTCACACCTCATCACTTTAGTTTTACCTATATTTATTTTCATGTTAAAATCCCTAGTCAATACTGCCTGCATACCATTCAATACCCTTTCTAAATTCTTTTCGTTTTCTTCTAATATAGCTATATCGTCGGCGAATCTCAACATATATATTTTCTCTCCCTGTACATTCACACCTACACTATACTCTTCTTTTACTTTGTTTATTGCATCTTTTATATATAGATTAAATAATAACGGTGAAAGTGTACATCCCTGCCGAACTCCCTTCGAATTAAATTTTTTTTAAATTAAACTCCCGAATTATTGCGTATCGATAATAAATAATATGAGAACTAAAATATAATCTAAAGAACGATAAAATTTATTAATCCTATTGTTATATGTTAATGTTGGGATTCGTCTTATACTCAGCATTATAATACCTCAATAAAGATGGTATTTTGAAAAATATGTTTCAATATTTTATGTTTCTAAATTTCCGTAGAAATCATTAACATGGAATAGAAAGGCTTCGCATTTTAAATATATAAATTTACGCTTTGAAATATACTGTAGTCCTTGTTGGTCGGTTTAAACTAGTGTTTAACACACGAAGAAGTTTCTGTTCTGGTAATTGCGGTGTAGGGTGGCAAGATGGGTGGTTTTGCGAAACTCTATGTGTTAATTAACTTCATTTAATGGTTTTGTCTGGCGCTACAGGAAGAGCAGGCCGCAACAATGTGGCAACAATGCACGGATTTGCGGAAAACTAGCTTCAATCCTTTATAGCGAGCAAGGCGAACTTTTGTCACGCGTGCCAATAGTGGCACGTACACACATTTTGTTGATGAGTGAAAGACTTATCATTTTAATCGCTTATGAGATATTAAGTGTTAATTTTTAAGAGGTGCATGTATAGTAAAATTTGTTTTGCAATAAATTAAGAGACGATTTATGGCTTCGCTTATGTCGAGATATTGACGATAATCCAAAATTTTTAAAAGGCTTAAGCAGTTCAGTCAATTTATATAAATATCAATATTTATTTTACATCCAGAGAAGACATCAGAAAATAAACTAAATTTGAATGTTTTCCAGTGGAAGACTTTTGAAGATATCAAAATTAGTCGTTTATTAATTCAGATCTACATATAGAAACTTTTGTTTCCTTAAGGCCCTAGAGTACCATCACGGGTACTCAGATTTGAAATCTCCACGGGGGGTACAACGTCTCCGAAAGGTGGAGTTTCGCAACGGTGAACAAGCATCATACAGTTGTACGGTAGATAAGGACATTAGACCTATGCACCCCTAGTGGACGATTTTACCTATTTGATTGGTGATACTCATAGAGATTTCTTTGTAATATTATATACCTATGGATTTTATATACTTGAAGAGATTTTCTAGAGATCACGTATATACTTATGCTGGAGAAAAGACGATTGGGAAAAATATCAATTCAATGGTGAGCTTTCCTGTTGTTTCAAAGAACCTGTTGAGAGCAACAGATTCAAATTCCTGACCAAATCTGGTTGCGATGCTCCCATTAAACGTAGAATATAAAAGAATTATGATGGTTTTTACGCATGTTTTTTTTTTAAAATTTGCATATAGTTCCAAAATTTGAGGTTGTTATACGGATTGACCTTTTCCTTTTCCAATTGGAATTGTTCCCTTGTCCCCGTGTTATTTCTTCGATGTTCTTAATTCTAGTTTCAGCTATATATTTTTTTTCTTCTAAGAAACTCTGACATTTATTTAAATATTCCTCCGCACTCAGATCAGGTGTAAAATCTACGACACCTGGCCCATAATCTGTATCAACAGAATTAAGCTTCCCAACCGTTTTTTAATTCTTATATTTCTTCTGTGCAAAACTTTTAATGCGCCTTTTCTGTAAAACAATTGAAAATTTATCCAATTCCTGTCCATGTCAAATTCTAGATATTTTTTCTTGATATAGTCCTTTTGTGTTGTATGATATCGCAGCTGCCTCGAATCTAGCTGTATAAGATCCAGGTAAAGAATAATTGATCCTTTTACCACCTGTAAATTTTGCCACTACCGAATTATAGCATTCAGCACTGTTATTTTCCATATTTGTAATTAAACTTGATGCATTTATTACTAACCTTTTCAATGCAAAGGATATGTCATCCTATACTCGACATTCTTTCATGTTATTCACATCTTCATTTTCACTACAATCCGAATTGCAAAAATATTTCAGTTTTTTACACTTTTTATACTCGCCAAAAATATGACTCGGTGCAATTAAAATATTCTTTTCCAAACATTGAATTTTTTTGTGATTTTCAATATTTTGCCTAGCTTCACAAAAGTTTGCTGCTTTCACAAAAGAAGGAGTAATTTGTAGAATAAATGACACTATTTTTCTTATGGCATATAAATGTGCTCTATCCCCTTAAAAAAAGGCCTATGTTTAGCAGCGATTTTCTAACAAATTAAATCTTTTTTCCAAAAACGACATACTTAGGGGCAATTTAACATCTATAAACTGCAATCACAAGAAATAAAAAAAAAATCGATCCAAAAATGAAGGAGTAATTTGTAGAATAAATGACACTGTTTTTCTTAAAGCATATAAAGGTAAAATTGTACGCAATCTAAGTTGAGAAATGTACAAACTGAGCTTATGGCTAAATTTTAATACTAGGACTTTAGATGGGATAGTTATTTTCTACCTGCAGATAAATTTTAGTTACGGTATACAGTACACAGAACTATAAGTATAAGTTTTTTTTTATACATAGCTCTCAAAGTGGGTGGAAACGAAATAAATTTGTTAAATGTATCCGTACGTGGCGCTAGCGTACATAACAAAAATAATCTAATTCATTCTGCGTTTTACGGATTAATTACTGGATAGATTTTTACGAAATTTTATATTTAGGACCGTATTACACATAAAATTGCCCCTAAGCTCTTAGAATTTTGAATTTCGATAAATTTATCTTAATAAAAAATGGCCTATGTATAGCAGCAATTTTTGGTCTAATTAAAACTTTTCTCTAAAAACGGTGAGCTTAGAGGCAATTTAACATCTATAAACTGTAACCATAAGAAATTTGAAAAAAATCGATCTGAAAATGAAGGAGTAATTTGCAGAATAAATTACAATGTTTTTCTTATAGCATATAAAGGTGCTCCATCCCCTTAAATTTCAAACAAAAGTGTGTCGATTTGGGAAATGACATGGGCAGAATTGAAAATAAACTGGAATGATCTCGAATTGAAAAGAATTATAATAATGTGAGCTTAGAAAGCCATCTCCGTAACCTATAGTTTAAAAAATGAACAACGCCTATGGTATAAATTATGTTCTATAAAAATACGTGAATTTTATCAAAATCTGTTACATATATAGAATAGCTGATTGATCTGTATTGACGTGAGAAAATTTATTAAAGTAACTCTAAATCTTAAGTAAAGCATTTCAAGTAGCGATGGTAAACTGTAGGTCACTTTGAGGACCTAGTTCGTAGTTCGTAGTTCATTTCAATGTACCGTTCACGAACTATAGGTCGTGAACTACTACATCTTTTAAAAATGAACTAGTTCACGACCTATATGAAATACATGCACGTACTGAAAATAATCTCTTTTTTTCTCGATATAAAAATATTAAATGGTAAAAAATAAATAAATTGAAATATTATAATACATATTTTGAAATAGGAATGAGGAAGAAAAGACAACAATGTTTATAATTTATACAAAACATATATATAAGGAAATATTATCTTCTCTAGGTACTCACGATTATTTATATGAAGTTCTAAAATACTTATTGGTAGTTACTGATGAAAATGTTTACTACTTTACTAACACTTGAAAATTAAATGTACAAACTATAATAAAATGAACTAGATAGAATCGTTTTGTTTGGCGTTATAATTTTTATTTTCTATTCCGAATCTTCCCTCTTCAAACTTCAAAGCTTTGATTTGATATTAAGTGATTGCATTGCACTCAGTATGAAATAGAAGAACTATAAGATTTAGATGTTTATTTTTTCATTATTGCAAAAATTTGCTATGGCATGACATATTTAACAACCTATTTAATCTTGCGAATATATTAATTATATTATTGCAAATGAAATCTGATACAAACATATAAATTGTGACTCAGCTCGGCAATGCTGCTGTTGCAATATTGCATCGAGTTTCCTATTTCGTTCCTTCACCAACACACTTTATCACTAAATAAATGTTAGTACTGTATATGTAATGTATACTCTACTGCATCGTTTACGAGCCGTTGTGATTCATGAGCGGTTTAGTACACGACGGGTTCAGGACCTAGTACAAGTACATCAATAAGTACACCGTTCACCATGTAGTTCATAGTTCACGAACTAGGTTATAGTGACCGATAGGTCATTGTAAAACAGCGTCACAGTACGCCCGTCATTTGATTGAACCGTTCAGAGTGAACGGTTCGCGAGTGAACTACACATCGCTAATTCCTTAAGCAAGCTTTATATTATTTTTAGTACTGTTATTGAGTTGAGTCTTATTTATTGAAAGCTACATCATCAGTTAAAAGAAAACCGAAACCAATCGAAAATTATATTTTCTCTCTTTACACAAATTTATCTATGCTAAAAATTGGCAAATTCAGTTAGTGATAAGTTTTTGCATCGCTGGTATAGGAAAAAGACAATGTAATCGAATAGAGAAAATGAAGAAAAGTTATTTAGCCGGCGAGATTGGTTATTTTAAATGCAATTTCAGTATATGAACGTACCAGAGTAAATGATCGTATTTCTAACACTTTGTCAAAAATAAAATTGTTGGATGGATGTACTGGGAAAATATAATGTGGTTTTACAGTTTCGTAATCGAATAAAATTTTGTAAGGGTATCGTTTATGTACGAAATTCCATATACCAAAGTTTGCAATCAAAGTAATATATGTATATTGGACTTTTTCATAAAAAAAGAACTCGAGATAATCATTAAACGCAGATAAAGTTGTTGCAGATGAAATATGGGTTTTGAAAAAATATAGCAAAAAATCTTTCCCTAAGATAATAGTCTTCGACTGTAATCTGTACTAGTATTGAACACTTTAATCGTTTTGCTGGCTTGCATTTGAGCACAGTTTAAATCTAGTAGCAAATATTTTCTAGGCCACCGGCAAATTAATCTTTTATATAGCATAACTCATAAACTAAAAATAGAAGTATTGCTTTTAAATTTAGCATTAATTAAAAAAATTTCACTACGGTGTTAAATTATAGTATAGAATATCATCCAAATACCGTAACTTAAAGCATTAAGAAGCTAGATGTACATTTCAAGGGCTATGCCCCCATCTTCAGTAGCACAAGATAAAACTAAATAAAACGTTAATTGTTTATTTAAATATAAGCTTATTTTAATGCTTACTTTATTAGTAGTTAAAGTTTTAATAGCAACTGCAAATCGTATATACAGGATATTTTTTACAAAGATCATATTTCCCAATCGGCAAATTTAGTATGCTTATTAAAATAAATCAACGAGTAATGCGAAAATAAATATTTTCGATTAAAATTTATTATTATTAAGTATTATGAAATAGAAGGTAAAATATTATAAGGGTTAAAATGCTTGGTATAAACTAGAAAAATCTTTTTGTGGCTCTGATATACCACTAATGCAAAAAATATTAGTATATAAATCAGTGGTGTATTTAAGAGAATTTCCACCCTTTTCCCTTTCGAAAGATGAAATATAAATATTTTTATAGGAATTCCATTTGCGGAAATATTTTGGGATTTCTTTTGGGTGTTTATTGCAGATTTAAAATATGTAAATTAAAATGATCAGAATCCTCATGTATATACTATATATAGTCCAATGGAAAATTTTGACATTCTTTTATATCTTTCTTCCTAAAAGGAATCTATAAGATATTATAAACGAAAACAAAACAACTAAAACAAAAATTGCATTTTTGATATCAGATATAATTTAAATAATATATTTAGTGCGGCAAATTATAAAATTTACTTTTGTAAACTTTTATTTTCAAATAAATGTTCAAGGATAGTTCAAAATTATGTATTAAATTATTTTTTGCGGTTCAAATTTTAAATCTTCCTATAAATAAAAGTATATTTTTAGTTTTCTTTCGCATGTTTTATAGTCAAGGAAAACTAAAACTAAAATGTAAAGGAAATTTCTTATTGTTCAATTTAAGTTTTCTTAAACTCAGTTTGAGTTCGAAAAAGATCCAAATAGAATTTAGATGATATTATTCACACTTTGTTTTAATTTGGTTTTATAATTGATGCTCAGATTCAATGAATCTCAATAAAAATAGATTTATGTTCCATTCAAATGAATGCACGCCAATGGAAATCTAAATACTTTCAAAAATGAATATAGCAATCATTACATTGCTACTTTTGTTAAAATGAGTAAGCTACGATGATTTATATAAGGATAAACAGTTTCTACCTACATTAAAGTAATAGTGCACTTTGTTTTCTCATAAATAATTTATTATATTATATATAATAAGTTATAGTGCAGCATCCATTATGCTTTGCTACAAATAATATTTCATTCTCTTATACTTATTGGATAAGTTGTACGCTTGAAATGGTTGCGTCTATAAAAGATTTGTGTATCATACTTGATAAGAAATTGATATTTGATAAACATATTAACAATATTATTTAAAAATTCTGTAGAATGTTGGCATTTCTTAAACAACGACGGACCTTGCGCTCATTAGATCGGTTTGGAAACAAATAAAATTGTAAGAATGTATTTATAACACACAAAATTCTTACAATGCCATCTTTATTCATTCTAGAACATATACTATTGATAACGAACGATATGCATATAACTGTCGCTTTCGGTATGATGTACATAATTATCAAACTAGATTTAGGAATGGTATAGATACAAAATTCAGCAGATTAACAAAAGCACAAAAATCATAAGTTCATAAATCAATACAATTGTTTAATCGAATACCTCTAGAAATCAGAGACTGCGATAATAAATTTAAATAATAAACTGCTACAGGAAAATTAAGTCACATTTTTCTAAAGTAAAACCAAAAGGTAACATTATATGTGATAAGCAGGGTAAGGAACTCACAAAAAATAAGGAAAAAGCTAGAAGATAGAAGGAGTATCTTGAAGATTTATATAAAGGTAGGCAGGACATGGAGGAGCTAGAAAGTGTGGAACAGATAGATGAGGATGACTTAGGTCCTAGCATACTTAGGTCAGAGTTTCATAGAGCATTAAATGATTTACGGAATAACAAAGCAGCGGGGATTGATATGATACCAGCCGAATTAATAAAACACGCAGGGGAAAAAATGCAGGAGCGATTATACAGGTTAGTTTGTAAAATATATGAGAAGGGAGAAGTACCACAGGATTTTCAGCGTAGTAGAATAGTAACAATGCCGAAGAAAATAGGAGCTAATTTGTGTGAGAACTATAGGACCATATTAGTCTACTATCACATGCATCGAAGATATTGCTAAAGATTATTTATAGGAGATTAGAAAATAAAGTAGAGGAAAGGCTAGGAGAAGATCAGTTTGGTTTTAGGAAAAACAGAGCGACGAGGGAGGCGATTTTAGCACTAAGAACAGTAGTAGAAAAAAGAATGAGGGTAGGAAAGGTAACTTGCATAGCTTTTGTAGATTTAGAAAAGGCATTTGATAATGTAGATTGGGACATAATGTTTAGAATTTTAAAAGAAACGGGTATAGATTATAAGGATAGGAGAATAATTTTTAATTTATATAAACACAAAACTGCCTTAGTTAGAATTGAGGGGGAAGAAGAGGTAGCAAAAATAGGGAAGGGAGTTCGGCAGGGATGTACACTTTCACCGTTATTATTTAATCTATATATAGAAGATGCAATAAACAAAGTAAAAGAAGAGTATAGTGTAGGTGTGAATGTACAGGGAGAGAAAATATATATGTTGAGATTCGCCGACGATATAGCTATATTGGAAGAAAGCGAAAAGAATTTAGAAAGGGTATTGAATGGTATGCAGGCAGTATTGACTAGGGATTTTAACATGAAAATAAATATAGGTAAAACTAAAGTGATGAGGTGTGACAAAAAGGAATGCAGTAGAAAAATGAGGATCTCAATACGAGATAATAGAATCGAAGAAGTGTCAGATTTTTGTTATTTAGGCAGTAGAATCACAAAAGATAATCGAAGCAAGGTAGATATAAAGTGTAGGATAGCACAGGGTAGGAAGGCATTCGTAGAAAAAAAACAGATTTTAAGATCAAATATTGACTTGGGTATTAGAAAAAGATTACTGAAGGTATATGTTTGGAGTGTAGCACTGTACGGGTGTGAGGCGTGGACTATAGGAAAGGAAGAGAAGCGTAGATTACAAGCATTCGAAATGTGGTGTTATAGGAGGATGATGAGGATTGGTTGGGAAGATAAAGTAACAAATGAAGCTGTACTAGAGTTAGTAGGGGAGAAGAGAAGTATTTGGAGAGTGTTACAGCGTAGGAGAGACAGATTAGTAGGGCATATTCTTAGGCATGGGGGGATTATGCAATTGATCATAGAAGGTAGAGTGGAGGGAAAGAGAGGGGTAGGTAGGCCTAGATTTGAGTATGTGAGTCAGATAGTTGAAGACGTTGAGATGAATAGCTATAGGGAGATGAAGGGATTAGCTCAGGATAGATCGGCATGGCGTGCTGTTTCCAACCAATCTTTAGGATTGCGGACTCTTTAACTAGCGATAATATAGTAAATGCTAAAAGAGTTGTTAAATTTACCAAATGCCTTTTACTCTTGTAATGAATTTATGCAACATAAATGGATAACATATTGATGTATAGTTTATCTATTGTCCAAATTGTAATGTTATTTATATTTACGTGTGTACATTTTTTTTTAAATAAAATCACCAAATGAATCTTGAGAAAAAACGTACCGTACAAGATTTCAAAAACTAAAACACGTTCACGACGCTCTATTACGCTTATGGCTTTAGTCATGTAAACTATGCGACCACTATAATTAATATTCAGTATCAGATATACAATAGTGTGCGAATTATTTACACTGAGAAAACTCAAAATATGATGCTTACCTTAAGAAAACATTCCTACGATAATCCACTATATATAAAGTTTTTAGGTGTTCTGCTTGACCCTTCGCTCAGATGGCATAAACATACTGATATGGTCGCAAAGAAATTAGCGAAAAATATATTCTTGTTACAGAACATAAAGGATACTGTCACTCTGCATGTTATGAAAACTGCAATGTTATGAAATGAGAATAGCACGGTGAATCTGTGCTATTCTCATTTAACATACGCAATTCTGGCGTGGGCGCACTCACCCAGCTGCAAAAGAATATTTGCTTTGCAAAGAAGGGCAGTGCGCATTCTGTCAAACTTAGGGTATCGGGAGGATTGCCGACAGGCTTTAGTCAATCACGACTCCCTAACTCTTCCGTGTATTTACATTTATCAATGTCTTCTTTATATAAAAGATAATGAACTTGACTGTGTTAACTATACGGATATTCATGAACATGTAACTAGAAATAGGGAAAATATGTATCCAAATTTTGTAAGATTAACTAAAACTAAGTGTAGTTATAACTACTATTGCTTAAAATTTTTTAATGTATTACCTATTAGCATAAGAGTTTTACATAGAATTTTGTATGAAACTTGTATTAAGTCATACCTGGTTTCCAAAGCGTTCTACAGTTTTACTGACTTCAACGAAAGTGGTTTTTCCAAATAGACATTAAATTAAATAAATTAACTATGCTGCCATCTATATACTGTGTTTGTTAAACCGAACTTTTTACTATTTTGCGTATTTTAACAATCATGCTCTGTCCTTAAATTTTAATTTTTAATTATTTTTTCTTGCATCTGTTCTGTTGAACTGTTTGACCTGTGTGAAAATGTTTGTATACATTTCTGGCATTAATAAATTACTCTTACTCTTACTTTAATGTGAACAACAAATTTATTTTTATATTTTGTAAATTATTATTATTTCACAACATTATACAATATTATTATTTCACATTTGACGTGCGTATGGTGCCATTTATCTTAATTTCAAATTAAATTAATGTATTCGCAATTATGTTATAGAATATCACCCAAATACCGTAACAAGCATTAAGTAGCTAGATGTACATTTCAAGCGCTATGCGCCCATCTTCAGTAGCACAATTTTGTGATATATTTTTATACATACAAATCTTTTGTGCTAAAAATATAAGTCTTTTATATTTGTAATATAAGTCAGAACCGTGCTAATAGACCATTAGACTACTGTCGCAGGCATCGAAGATATTGCTAAGGATATATTATAGCCGTATGAATGTTAGATCATTTTTTAAATTAATTAAGTATTTATGTAGTCATATCGGATTCAAACACAAACTCGGATTATTATAAAAGCATTACGATATTTGCATAAATTGATAAATTTCCAATTAGAAACATATAGCCGCAATATTTCTAAATAACATAAAAAAAATCTTTGATTTGTTACCAGGAAACAACACGTCAATGTTTGATATCATGAAGTCATAAATGAAGCATAATAAAATTTTAACACCAAACAGTTTACTTCACGTATCTATCGTCCACCTGTGTGATATGTTTTGTCTGAGTTTTCCAGCATATATTACATAATACAAGTTATTATGAAGTTTCCGTAAGTTACCCATAAAAACCCATTTTTCGTTGATTTCGTACAGAGAGTAACCAGACTCACATCTAAAAATTATCTAAAAATATTTACTTTGCTCCAAATACATATTCGATAGAAACATTTTCAAGTTTAGCGGTAAACATTAAAAAAAAAAAAAATTAAGTGAGAACATTTGCACCTATCAAAAAATCCTGCAAGTAAAGTGATGGATTTCTCAACTCAAAATGATGTAGCCAACTCATTGAAGAAGACTCGAAGAAAATTAATTAACTCCTTAAGTAAACAAAGATTTAATATAATTTTTATATACTGGGTGTTGCATCGACAGATGCAACGTAACAAGTCTCAATTTAATTTCAACATGCTTAAATATCGTCCTTAATTAATTTACCACAAAATATTTGATATAATAGTGTTCCAAACTTGAAAACCGAATCTAAATTTTTTAATTTCGATTAGTTAAAGAGTCCGCAATCCTAAAGATTGGTTGGAAACAGCACGCGATGCCGATCTATCCTGAGCTAATCCCGTCATCTCCCTATAGCTATTCATCTCAACGTCTTCAACTATCTGACTCACATACTCCAATCTAGGCCTACCTACCCCTCTCTTTTCCTCCACTCTACCTTCTATGATCAATTGCATAATCCCCCCATGCCTAAGAATATGCCCTACTAATCTGTCTCTCCTACGCTGTAACACTCTCCAGATACTTCTCTTCTCCAATACTAACTCTAGTACAGCTTCATTTGTTACTTTATCTTCCCAACCAATCCTCATCATCCTCCTATAACACCACATTTCGAATGCTTGTAATCTACGCTTCTCTTCCTTTCCTATAGTCCACGCCTCACACCCGTACAGTGCTACACTCCAAACATATACCTTCAGTAATCTTTTTCTAATACCCAAGTCAATATTTGATCTTAAAATCTGTTCCTTTTCTACGAATGCCTTCCTACCCTGTGCTATCCTACACTTTATATATACCTTGCTTCGATTATCTTTTGTGATTCTACTGCTCAAATAACAAAAATCTGACACTTCTTCGACACCCTGCCGAACTCCCTTCCCTATTTTTGCTACCTCTTCTTCCCCCTCAATTCTAACTAAGGCAGTTTGGTGTTTATATAAATTAAAAATTATTCTCCTATCTTTATAATCTATACCCGTTTCTTTTAAAATTCTAAACATTATTTCCCAATCTACATTATCAAATGCCTTTTCTAAATCTACAAAAGCTATGCAAGTTACCTTTCCTACCCTCTTTCTTTTTTCTACTACCGTTCTTAGTGCTAGAATCGCCTCCCTCGTCCCTCTGTTTTTCCTAAAACCAAACTGATCTTCTCCTAGCCTTTCCTCTACTTTATTTTCTAATCTCCTATAAATAATCTTTAACAATATCTTCGATGCATGTGATAGTAGACTAATGGTCCTATAGTTCTCACACAAATTAGCTCCTATTTTCTTCGGCATTGTTACTATTCTACTACGCTGAAAATCCTGTGGTACTTCTCCCTTCTCATATATTTTACAAACTAACCTATATAATCGCTCCTGCATTTTTTCCCCTGCGTGTTTTATTAATTCGGCTGGTATCATATCAATCCCCGCTGCTTTGTTATTCCGTAAATCATTTAATGCTCTATGAAACTCTGACCTTATTTTCTGTGAGTTCCTTACCCTGCTTATCACATATAATGTTACCCTTTGGTTTTACTTTAGAAAAATGTGACTTAATTTTCCTGTAGCCAAAATCTACTTTACCTCTTCTCATATCCTCCTCAATATCCTCACAATTTCCTTTTATCCACTCTTCTTTCGCTAGCTTGCATTTCCTATTAATAAAGTTCCTTAGTTCCTTATATTTTTTCTGTCCTGCTTCTGTGTTTCCAATTTTAATTTTCCTTCTTGCTTCTATCATTTCAACTATTTCTTCCGTGATCTATTCCCTCCTACCTGCCCTTTTCTTTGTGCCTAATACTTCATTTGCTGCTGTAGTTAACCCATTTCTGATTTCCCTCCATTCGCAATCTATGTCGTTCCTAAATGTTCCATTAGCCATGATTTCTACTTTCTGCTTGTACTTTTCACATACATCAGCTAATTTTAACCTATCGACATCTACTCTGACCTGTTTAGACTTCTGTAATTTCTTGAATTTGACCTCTGAGTCCAGGACTACTAAATTATGGTCACTATCAATATCTGCTCCAGGGTAACTCTTACAATTCTTAATCTGGTTCCTAAACCTCTCTTTAACCAGTATGTAATCTATCTGATACCTCCCTATATCTCCTGGCATTTTCCACGTATATATCCTGCGCTTGTGATTCTGAAAAAGCGTGTTTGCTACCACTAGCTTATTCCTAATACAAAACTCTACCAATCTATCCCCTCTATCATTACGTGTTCCTATTCCATATTCTCCTACTATTGAAACTTCCTTTCCCTTACCTACTACGGCATTCCAATCTCCGATTACAATTAGATTATCCTGTCCTTTAACGTTTGCTAACCTAGATTCAATCTCCTCATAAATTCGATTATTTTTGATTATTTTTTAATGCATTGCTAGAATTTATATGCTCTAAGCTCAGCCATGGCGAATACAGAAAAAAAACCTTTTTCGTCTTTCTCGATATTCGATCACTTTGCAAGCCGTTTTCTCTGGCTATTTTGTTTAATAATAAACATGAAGTGGTGATGTTACGAATTTAATCGTTACTTTTAAGAATAAAAATAAATATTATTTCATTTGTCTATTTTGAATAAAACGAACTCAGGAAACAGCTTTAAAGTGATAGATATTAGTATAGAATATCACCCAAATACAGTAGTGATAATTTTTAAAATGATAGATATTGATAATGAAATTATATTGTGTTGCTTTTCTGCGTTAGTGTTATAATTATATCGTTCATATTTCATAGAAGTATTTTTCAATTTTCTGGAAGACTTTGAAGTTAAATATAAAATATTTAAATATACAGTTAAATGATCAAAACTAAACATTTCATATTTAAATTTCAAATCTGGAAAACTTTTATATTTGCCGTTTAGTTCTAAAGTAATTAAGCAAGCTAATATTTGATCAGGTCGTTATTAACATAGGATTTGCTATGTTGAGTCTCTTGATGCAGCGTATGAAGAAAAAATGCTAAAATCCATAGTTGAATCAATGAGACTCTTTTTATTAACGCACTTTTCCGTACTGAAATTTTTTTATAGTTTCAGGAGGGAAACTCCTAACTCGCGAATCAGATTGAATTTGATTTTCAAGAAATAAATAAGAGAAAAAATATTATAAAAATTCGATCCTTACAGTCTCTTTATTCTTTGAAAAAGTTGTTACAATGCTTCTCATTTTCTAAATATAGACAAGTCTTACGTGAAATTTTTATTATCAAGTGCAACTTGCATAATATTTTATTATAACATCGCCATTGTAAATTTGTAAGCGCGTTATTAAATAATTATATAGAATATCACCCAAATATCGTAATCAAAGCTAGATGCGCATTTAGAAGGTTATGCCCCCATCTTCACTAGCACAAACGAAAACTAAATAAAATACCTCTGTCATCAAACATAATTGCTATATAATTTATTTCTTATATTGTGCTACTGAAGATGAGGGTATAGCCTTCGAAATGCGGATCTAGCTACTTAAAGCTTTGAGTTACGGTATTTGGGTGATATTTTATACAATAACTTTGCCACTCCTCAATAAAATTATAAATTTAATTTTTGTATAAAATTTTGCAATGACTTGCCTCAGTAGACAGCATTGATCTCTTGATTTAATAATATGCTTTCAAGCAACTCATCACTCTGCTGAAGCTTTCTCTTCTTCTTTCCATCCCTCCCAGCCACAAGTCATCACCATCATTTAATCGTATAGTTCGACGTAGACAGTATTTATACACATTAGTATGTTTGATGTTAACCAAATGTTAATTGAAAAGTTTGCCCGATTACGTTCTAAATGAAGTCGTACAGTCGTCGATTGCGTTTAATGTTGGTATAAACGAGTGACCCCCAATCAAGGTTCCACAGAATATTGGTTTTATTAAGCATATATAAGGGGGTCGGTATGAATTGAAGAAAATTATATAATTTCATTTTAAACATATTTCGATTTGTATTTAAATTATGAAACAAACAATATATATATTGCTATAGCTTTTTCGCTATAGCAATATATACTCTATATAAATTCAAATATTGACGTCGGTTCAAAAGTTTTATCGAGTATAAAATCCATTGAGTATAAAAAGTTGATTTTCGTGATGATGGCTTAACGAGAACTAAATATATTTGATATTCAAATATAAAGAAACTTATTATAACATACTAGTAAATCGGTGATGTATATGGGACTAAAAGTATTATGTTTAGTATTATATATATAAGAACAATATAGAACTCACTTTTAAGGGAAGGTTATTTCTAATATATAAGTACATTTAGTTATATATAAAAATTGGACAATTCATGGCAAGGACAAGAATTACAACAGGTGAAACACCTACACAATGTAGAAAGTTATGTTCGTGAAAACTGTCATAAAACGGTCTCAAAACCTTGGAACTGAATTAGAATAGGTATAAAGAGCATTAATTAATTAAATAAATGAAAGCAAGAATCCATCCAAAAGTGTTAGAAAATTTGATTTTCAAACTACAGTTGAACTCGGTTAGTAAGTCATCGGTTAATAAGTCAACTCGGTTAGTAAGTGAAAATGGCTTGGTCCCAACCCAAGGCTCATATACTCTATGTATTATACTTCGGATAATAAGTCATCATACCTCGCTTAATAAGTCATTATGTTGACGACATTATGATTTCATCCGTTTAGGAGATTAGACGGGTTTCTGGTAATTACCGACTAATGAGGTTGTTTAATAGCTTGCAAGCAAAATGCAAGCAGAAACATCAAATCAGTTTTGAGTTTGATCTCTTAGAAAACGAAATGGCAAGCCTTAAGCGTAAAGCAATAACCTTAGAAACGAAACTGGCAGTGGTGAATATGTTAGAAAGCGGTGTAAAGAAAAGTGAAGTGTGTAAGCATTTCAACTTAGTAAACTCATCGGTGGGTTCAATATGGACGGCTCGAAATAAAATCAAAGAAAATGAAGAAAGCAAAAGTGTGAAGCGTATGAGGAAACCTACTCACGAGGATGTAGATGCTGCTTTACTGAACTGGTTTAAACAACAAAGAACCCTCAATTTACTGGTGAGCGGACTTATTCTCCAAGTAAACGCTGGAAAATTGGTTGAATTGTTGGGAATAGAAAAATTTGAATGTTCCCCGGCATGGATAGACTGCTTTAAAAAACGGCATGAAATCAATTTTGGAAAAATGATTGGCGAAACCAAAGACGTCAATTTGAATATCACCAGTGCGTGGATTCAAAATGAATGGGAAGAAAGCCGGAAAATTTAAAGACCAATACATCTTCAACGGGGACGAGACAGGCCTTTTCATCAAGCTGACACCAGACCACACTTTAAAGTTCAAAAATGAAAAATGCATTGGCGGAAAACTGCAAAAAGAAAGGATCACTGTTATTGTTTGTGCTAATGTAAGCGGCACTGAAAAAAAAGATTTGTTAGTGATCGGCAAATCAAAAAACCCACGATGCTTCAAATATATAAAAAGCTTACCCGTGACCTATGAAGCCAATAAGAAGTCTTGGATGACAAGCGAGTTATTTGCAAAAGAAATCCGACGTTGGGAAAAGGACCTCAAAAAAGCAAAGAGAAAAATTACTTTTGGACAATTGTCCAGCGCATCCTCACATACTAGGATTTAAATCTATAACTTTGGATCAAGGAGTAATAAGAAGCCTGAAATATGCGTGCAGAAAAAGACTGGTTTTGAAAATGATGGAAACCGATGGCGCAAACTTTAACTTGAGCAAAGTAACTCTACTTGATGCTCTGAAATGTCTGAAAAAAGCCTGGAAGGACGTCACCGGTACTACAATTAGGCATGCGGGTTTATGCGACCATCATTTTGACGAGGAAGATGATTTACCTCTGAAACATTGGCTACAATCTTTCGATATTCTTACTTCAAATAATTTAGAATATTTTATCGAAATGGATCAAGACCTTCCAACGAATGGAGAAGTGTCTGATCTCGATTTAGTAAGAGACGTAAAGACAAGAAATGAAAAATCAGACGACGCACAAGAAGAAGAGATAATTCCAGATCCAAAACCTACCACCTCTGAAGCATTGTCACTTGGTCGTAAATTGTAAAAGTGTACATTTACATAATTTACATAAAATAGAAGAGGATTTAGAAACAAAAACTTGAAATTCTACAAAAAAGCAGCAATGATAACCGATTTTTTTTAAATGTTTAATGTTTAAATGTTTAAATATTTAAATGTTAGGTATTGTTGAAATAAATTTCAAATAAAAATCTAATTCATTAAATTTACATCCCTTCCCTACCTCGGATAATAAGTCACCTCGGTTAGTAAGTCCAAATTGCTCGGTCGCTGCAATGACGTTATAACCGAGTTCGACTGTATATGATTTTTAACATACATCTAACACGGGATGTAATCCACAACGAAATCCAAATTATCACTAAGAATTTATAAATCGAAATTTTAATATTATAACATTGACCATTAATAAGGGTGTGTGTTAACCATATCTTCATTCTAAATGTTAGATTTGATGCATCGTTAGGTCAATAATGTTTACAGGAAAAGGACGTAACAAATTGTCGTAGATAAAAGAATTGAGTTGGTAATAAAGACCGTAGATATTATTCCTATAGTGAAACTCATTGAAATGTTGTTAATAAATGTAAGAACGATACTCACGCTGCCACCTAGAAGAGATGGTGAGTCTTGAGGGCACAGCGTGTCGTGCGCTTTAAGGGTACTAATAAAGCTGAGTAAAGACGATGGTTATATATAGCACTTAGTTATACAGTTTTAAAGGGGTGTGGTCGCAAGAGTCTTTGTAAAATCATATTAGTGCTTGAGATTAGTTATTACTTATTGTGATCATAGGTGAGTTAATCATGAGTACAAGCAATACAAGAACCCCTGTAGTGTAGTTAGTATAGTACCGTAATAATCAGTTAATTAGTATTTCAGTTTGGTGATTACTCTTTGTTTGTATGTGGTATTGGCGTATACTATATTTGTTGTGTGTACCTTGGGTTATTGGGATTGTTTTGTGATATTGTGGTGTGGTGGTTTGACAGTTCAAATCTGTGCGTTTTACACGGTTGAGATTATATCATTTTTCGGGGTAGGTAGTTAGTTAGTAGGTAATGATATATTTAATTTGGCATTATAATAGCGGAAATATGACCTCTTAGGGATTATATGAGGTAAGGCAATATCACTCAGTTCGAACGCGGGGCAATACCGTAAACGAATGAGGCAATATCATTCTAATCGAAAGCGGGGCAATACCGTTTACGAATGAAGCAATATCACTCAGTTCGAACGCGGGACAATATCGCAAACGAATGAAGCAATATCATTCTAATCGAACGCGGTACAATACCGTTTACGAATGAAGCAATATCACTCAGTTCGAACGCGGGACAATATCGCAAACGAATGAGGCAATATCATTCTAATCGAAAGCGGGGCAATACCGTTTACGAATGAAGCAATATCATTCTGTTCGATTACGGGGCAATACCGCAATCGAACTATTTCACTCAGTTGGAATGTAGGGCAATACTACATCTAGTCTAAGTTAGAGAAGATGGTACTTGACTACTATTATCATGTACGACTTAGAGTAGTTAGTCGTTTAACGACGGTGCACGTTGGAGGATGATTATTAGAGCTTTTAGTGTACGTTTTGAACTGGTAAATATCCACACCTCGAATAAACTATATTGCATGCGATTGTATGCATTATCCTGTCTTATTTAAAGAACAAAGTAGTGTTGTCTTTGTACTCGGTGAGTTTCTCTTTTACAGATGAAAAGACATCCATAGTGCTCTTAGCGTACCTTAAACCACTATGGCCAGTCAACGCCATAGTGGTTTAAGTTTTATTTTTGTCAATCGTAGATTAATTAATTTAGTTACCAAGTAGATTCTAATTAGATTTTTAAGTTAATAGTTTCATTTCTAGTTTAACATTTCAATATTTAAAAAAAGTGTTTTTACAATAAGATTAAAAAAAAAAAAGTTCTCTTGGTTTTGCATTTCTACAATTTAAATTTAACATTTCTTACAACATCCAGAAGTGGGATCAGACACTCATACGTCTTGATTGCTTTGGCTTATCACTTTATTTATTTATTTTTCTTCTTTCTTAAAATTTTATTTTGTTCAGATTCACTGTTTAAAAACCTTATTGTTGATCATATTCTTCTAAGGATTTAAATTCACTTACTAATTTCATTCTATAGAAGTTAGTTTCTTGGGCACGTGGGCAGTGTATTGTTTTCTAGTTAGTTACAGAATTACTTCTAAATTCTTCCATTATTTCAACTTTTGGTCGTTTCCTGCTTTTAGAATTTAGTTGCATTGCTTAAAATCATATCCGTTACGCTTGCATCTGCAGATAATTCTTTGTTTCAATTTAATTCATGTCATGTCTACATTGACGTAGGTTGAAGTCAATTTATGGCAAGGTCTTAGACGCCGGAGCTTTGTCAGCTATACGCCGATCATCTATTTAATTTAGTGAGAGTTTCCGGGAAAACAGCTTTCTACTAAGTGTTGACTCGACTTCTATGCCGTTTCTTTCTCTACCATTTAGTAGTACTATGTATCGGTTCCCGTTCTTCCTTCTTAAGTCTTTCTATATTTTCATTGGCCAATGTCGCGCCACCTTGGTGGTATATTCAATTCCTGCAATATCATTGGCTAATCTGTGTTAAAATAATATTGCATGTATTTCACAAGTCTATAAAGCCTGTTTATGTTTATATTTAAATTAGTTAAGAAAATTTAGGAATACAGAATACAGAAATTTAGGAATATTAGAGACATAAGACTCAAAACAATCATCAACAGACTAACCAAACAGATTAAAACAGACATAGAAATATTCAAAACTGACCAATGGACATCATTTGTAGAAAACAATACAGAAAATCCATACAAACTACCACGAATACTAAAGAAAAAACGCACAAACATACCAGCACTAACACTGAATAATACAACAGCAATGACAGACGAAGAAAAACAACAACTAATAGGACAATCAGTAACACTACCGTTCACACACAAAGAACTCCCAGACAGAAATACAAACATAAATTGCAACACATTCTACAACATGTTAAAAACAATATACATCACAGACACACCTGAAATCAAAATAACAACACACACAGTCTCCACAAAAATAAAACATCTGAACCACAAGAAAGCCCCAGGACAAGACAACATAGCAAACTTCATACTAAAAGCACTCCCAAGGAACGCTATAGAACGTATCACAAACATATTCAACGCCATATTTAAAACCGCATACTACCCCACACAATGGAAACGAGCCATAGTCATACCTATCCTAAAACCAAACAAACCCAAACACATCCCCAGTAGCTATAGACCCACCAGCCTCCTCAACACACTATCCAAAATCCTAGACTCGTATCATACTAGACCACATCCACATACACATACACACTCACAACATCCTTCCAAACCACCAATTTGGCTTCAGGAGACAACACTCGACAACACTACAACTCCTCAGAATTATAGACCACATACAAACCGCACAAAACAACAAACAACACACCGCAATACTATCCCTAGACTTAGAAAAAGCCTTCGATAAAATCCCACACAAAGCACTAACATTAAAACTTATCAAACACGAATTTAACACAAGACTATGTAAATTCATACAGAACTACCTACACGACAAAACCTTCAGAGTCAAAATTAACAATTCCATATCAAACACATTTCTTCTAAGTGCAGGAGTACCGCAAGGCTCAGCCCTAGGTCCAATTCTATTTAACCTCTACATAGCGGATATCCCATCCCCGAAAGATCACAGGACCATATACTCACAATACGCAGACGACACAGCCATACTAACAACATCAAAGAACATTGATCTACTAACTAAAATCCTACAAAAAGAAACCACACAACTCACAGAATACTACGATTAATGTAGACAATGTCAAATATACGATCGTTTGGTTTTTTGGTTTTCTTGGTTTTGTTTTTCTACAATTTAAATTTAACATTTCTTACATAAATAATGATAAAAAAAACTTAGTTAGTTAAAGAGTCCGCAATCCTAAAGATTGGTTGGAAACAGCACGCCATGCCGATCTATCCTGAGCTAATCCCTTCATCTCCCTATAGCTATTCATCTCAACGTCTTCAACTATCTGACTCACATACTCCAATCTAGGCCTACCTACCCCTCTCTTTCCCTCCACTCTACCTTCTATGATCAATTGCATAATCCCCCCATGCCTAAGGATATGCCCTACTAATCTGTCTCTCCTACGCTGTAACACTCTCCAAATACTTCTCTTCTCCCCTACTAACTCTAGTACATCTTCATTTGTTACTTTATCTTCCCAACCAATCCTCATCATCCTCCTATAACACCACATTTCGAATGCTTGTAATCTACGCTTCTCTTCCTTTCCTATAGTCCACGCCTCACACCCGTACAGTGCTACACTCCAAACATATACCTTCAGTAATCTTTTTCTAATACCCAAGTCAATATTTGATCTTAAAATCTGTTCTTTTTCTACGAATGCCTTCCTACCCTGTGCTATCCTACACTTTATATCTACTTTGCTTCGATTATCTTTTGTGATTCTACTGCCTAAATAACAAAAATCTGACACTTCTTCGATTCTATTATCTCCTATTGTGATCAAAAAAATATATATAAAAAAATATCAAAAAAACTAAATAATGTTAATTTAAAAACTAAATAAAATACCTGTGTCACTAACCGTGATTGCTATACAATTGTATTTGTAAAGCAATCACGTATTTTATTGAATTTTTATCTTGTGCTGCTAAAGATAAGGGCATAGCCTTCGAATAGCTTTTAAATGCTTTGAGTTACGGTATTTGGTCGATATTCTATACAATTATTTAACACTGTAGTTACAAATAAAAAACTAATTATTGTCTATTTATTATAGCTATAAATGTCAAAAACGACATCAATTTTCCTTAGGTTTCGTGTTTCTAAAAATTCAATTGATTGTCGATTTGAAATGTACCGAAACATTTTATTTTCTGACAATTAATTTAAGATAATTTAATATTATAATGTATAACCAAGAAGTAACAGTGTAAAATAATATTCTTTCTTATTTATAAAGATGGAAAATGGGTTCCGTGACCATCTGTGCTATTAAAAATACAACTTAGAGAATAATTTGATGTTAATATAATTGGAATTAAAAAATACAACAATACGCAATATTTAGCATTAATTACATCTATATTAGATATTTTATGCAAAACATTAAGTCAACTATTAATTTTTCTGAAATTTATACATCTTTTTTAAATACATTTCATTTTTTCTGAAGTCTAGAAGTCTGAAGAACGATTCCATTTAGAAGAAAATTTGCGAATCACTTGCATAAACTATACAGACAGTGGAAGAGAGATAGTAATTGTCGCTCTAAACACTGAAGTCAAACCTTTGAGACCTTCACTTTCAACATTTCAATCCTGCAACTTGTTGGAGTTCAAGTTTCTTCAGTGGCTTCATAATCAATACTATTCAATAGTATAATATATTGACATGGAAACGTTCATAAATGCTATTGAAATTAATAAGTCACTTGTGGATATGAAGCAATTGATGTTTATCCTTTGCCAATTTATATTTACTGCCCAAATGTATCTATTCAACCAATAAATTTCTTGCAACCAAACAATGCTGTTATATTCTTGCGTGTATTGTTATAGTATAGTATAGTTTCTGCTCCCTTTCTTCCAAGATAGCTACATCTTCAGCGAATCTCAACATATATAATACCATTGCCACAACACTCGTCAAAAAGAGAAAATTCACATATTCTACTTTAAAAACAATGATGGTAAACAAAGAATACACCATAATTCCACTATAAATTGGATAATTGGATAATAACTCCTTTCAAATGAAATAAAAACAAGTCCACATCCAAAAATCTTTATAACAAATTAACTAAAACATTACGATAGTATAATGTAAGACTTAAATTCTTGTATTACAAATTGTAACAAATTACTATATTCACAATGTAAATAAATAACTTACAAAATAAATACATAAGTAAGTTAACACTTTCAAACCGATCTGATTGTCTAATGTTAAGTATAGAAATAAGATGTACAACAAATGTAAATGTAAAATAAAATGCGAAAAAGAAAAAATATATACAGGGTTGGGCAGTTCTAACAAATCGGAATCCCCTGCCCAAACTAATACAAATAGAAATGCGAAAAATTGCAATTTATATAAAATTACGAGTTGCACACTCTAGAATCAATTTCAAGTATACAGGATGAACCATGAAAGCGCAATTAAAACTGGTCTTATTTTTGTAAATGGAACACTATGTATATTTTGATACCATTTCATAGCAGACATTCAAGTACTTATGAACACGTAAATTATAATTTGTTAAAAAACAGAGGGACGAGAGAGGCGATTCTAGCACTAAGAACGGTAGTAGAAAAAAGAAAGAGGGTAGGAAAGGTAACTTGCATAGCTTTTGTAGATTTAGAAAAGGCATTTGATAATGTAGATTGGGTCATAATGTTTAGAATTTTAAAAGAAACGGGTATAGATTATAAGGATAGGAGAATAATTTTTAATTTATATAAACACCAAACTGCCTTAGTTAGAATTGAGGGGGAAGAAGAGGTAGCAAAAATAGGGAAGGGAGTCCGGCAAAGATGTACACTCTCACCGTTATTATTTAATCTATATATAGAAGATGCAATAAACAAAGTAAAAGAAGAGTATAGTGTAGGTGTGAATGTACAGGGAGAGAAAATATATATGCTGAGATTCGCCGACGATATAGCTATATTGGAAGAAAGCGAAAAGAATTTAGAAAGGGTATTGAATGGTATGCAGGCAGTATTGACTAGGGATTTTAACATGAAAATAAATATAGGTAAAACTAAAGTGATGAGGTGTGACAAAAAGGAATGCAGTAGAAAAATGAGGATCTCAATAGGAGATAATAGAATCGAAGAAGTGTCAGATTTTTGTTATTTAGGCAGTAGAATCACAAAAGATAATCGAAGCAAGGTAGATATAAAGTGTAGGATAGCACAGGGTAGGAAGGCATTCGTACAAAAAGAACAGATTTTAAGATCAAATATTGACTTGGGTATTAGAAAAAGATTACTGAAGGTATATGTTTGGAGTGTAGCACTGTACGGGTGTGAGGCGTGGACTATAGGAAAGGAAGAGAAGCGTAGATTACAAGCATTCGAAATGTGGTGTTATAGGAGAATGATGAGGATTGGTTGGGAAGATAAAGTAACAAATGAAGCTGTACTAGAGTTAATAGGGGAGAAGAGAAGTATTTGGAGAGTGTTACAGCGTAGGAGAGACAGATTAGTAGGGCATATTCTTAGGCATGGGGGGATTATGCAATTGATCATAGAAGGTAGAGTGGAGGGAAAGAGAGGGGTAGGTAGGCCTAGATTGGAGTATGTGAGTCAGATAGTTGAAGACGTTGAGATGAATAGCTATAGAGAGATGAAGGGATTAGCTCAGGATAGATCGGCATGGCGTGCTGTTTCCAACCAATCTTTAGGATTGCGGACTCTTTAACTAACTAGAATGCGGCGTTGCCAAGATATTAGCATCTTTTGTAAAAAAATAGTTCATTGCAAGCCCAATTTCAAAAAATCATAACTTACTTAGGTAGCGAATTTAAGTAGCACAGTTTTAAATCTGAGTAAGCACTAACATGGCATTATTTTTTGTAAATCGGTTTTTCTCCTGAAACATACAGGCATATGTAAGAGTCATGTTCAATTGGAGCATGTTCCTTGAAAGGTAAGTCCGATTTTTTAAATAGAACACCCCATATATTATTATTCTGAAAAATAATACGATTATAATAGAACCATTTCCATTAAAAATGTCCTATACCTAAAACTAGTAGTTTCTGAGATATTGACATATTTTTGAAAAATGCAGCATCCAAACAAACAATTCAATTAAAATTAATATAAATCTTTAAGATTGCCATGGAAGATTATGTCAACTGTAATATTTGTGATTGGACAATTAAAGTTTACTTAAACCTACTTTACATTAAAACCATAAAGATATGGCATACTCTTTGTAAGAGAAGATCGACATGATTTGGTGTTTAGGAAAGTGCCACAAGAACCATCTATTGGCCAGTAAAATATGCAAAGCAAATTTACAAATATAAGACAGCCAAATGCATCTAGATTTCCACATTTATTAAATACTTTCACAATGACTGGATCTGTTAAAAATGCAACACACGAAAAACATAAAACTGTAAGAACGGAAGAAAATAAAATATATGTATATATATATATATAGCTGTATCTTGGAACAAAAAGGGCCAATATCCAAAATATGGAGTCATGTGCATGAAAATTCAAAAAAATTACAATTAAAATTTTACACTGTTAATTAACCAAATAACATGATAATTAAAACAAAAAACTTTGAAAAACTATTGCACGAAAACCATTACGAAAATGTTTAAAAATTTACAAAACTCCATTTTCCGGCAAATTATAATATTGAACATTGGCCATTTTTGTACCAAGCTACAGTTCCTCTCCTATGAATTTTCACACCTAGTGCAATAATTTCACACCTTTTATTACTTTCACTTCCGTTTGCCTGTATATATTTTATATTATTATATCCATACCTGTTTGCTATTCTAAAGACAATTACATACTTGTAAATACGAGTATTTGCATTTAAATAATTTAAAAAATGAAATTATATTGACAATTTCATAAATTACATACAAAATCTTATCCATAACCTAGAGTCCCTAATCGTCGCTTTAATGGCATACACAATTATTTATAAATAATCGAGTCTGAGTGCGATATAATATTATGCTAAAAGTATAATTGTTGTAATTGAATGTGAGTTGATTTTAAATAATTAATTCTCAATCATTTTTATTCATTTGAACTTACTGCACATTCACTGCATAGGCAAGGATTTACACAAGGTTTCGTGTTATGAAATACACTAACTTAAAGCGCAGCTTGAATTAAATAAATATATAGCTAAGAAAGTACTATAAATGTTCGACGTCTCGGTTAACTGTCACTGAATTGTCGAATTTAAGTACTTTTTAATTTTATATTTTGTCAAAGTTAGGCATAAGAATTTTTATCTGCGTATGTTTATATCCCTCATATCAAACTTCATCGCACGCCATTTCAAACTATTAATATTCATTTATGACGAGAACGTTGATCATGATCGAATTTTACAATTTAAATATTTTATTATTTGCTAATGCGCAAAACTAGAAATAAATTTTCCGCAATATCTGAAGGCAACGAAAGTAATTGCATGGAATATTTCCTTTCCGTTCTTGCAGATTAATTTAAAGTAGATAAAGGAAAATTAAAGAACACATTTTCAATTTGTTATAAAGTCGAATTTTATGCATCTTAGCGTTCACTCTAATAATTAAAAATAATGCTATGATAGTATATACAAAAATTGGCAAGTGACCGATTACTTGTAAGTTATATAAAATTTTGTTTTATACGAAAGAAATTAAAAAATAAAATTGATTTTTCTCCTCGCTTCAGTCAGATATTGTTGAAATACAACGAAGTTTCAAAAAGATTTACGTAGTTGAATTAATTTGCCGAACCATCAAAATTTATTTAGCATTGATACAAAATATGAACAACTAAACTCGAAAAAATAATTTATAAGATTCCATCATATAATCTCGATGAATGATAGAGGTATTTTATTTGTTTGATTCTTGTGCTAGTGAAGATGGAGGCATAGCCTTCGAATTGCCCATTAACCTATTAAATGCTTTGTGTCACTGTATTTCAAAGCTATCAAAAAAATTTCATTTTAGCTAGGATGTGGTTTTCGATAAAATATTCTTATTTCCATATCAATCAAAGTCCATAATCCATTTATAATAAATATAAATATTACACTATTTTCATATATAAATTTAATTATTAAAAAAATTTAACATTTAGCTATAACGAACCTTATATGGTTAGAAAGGTAATGAAACAATACAATATATAAAGTAATAATGTACAAGATGTTCTATTAAAATAAAATATCGCAACTTAATTTTGGAAACTTTATAGGGTTATCACTAACATTTTCTTCACTTTTAGCATAAGAGTTCCGGAGACCTATTTCCTATCGACGAAATAGAAAAATTTCAATTCATTATACAACTTAATTTTGCAGTTCTGGCATTTTCCATTTTTTTAGAAAATAATTAGATTGTAAAGCTACTTTTATGTAGTATGGTTTCAAAAAAATTATTATATTACGTATACGAAACTTACATTTTTATGAATAAAAAAGCCGACTATGATGTTTTATCTGTAAAAATGTGAATTAACAAAGAAATAATATTTTTTAATTACGTTACAATTTTCTAGATGTACCATTATTATAATATTTCTATCTAAAATTCGTGAAAGATTTCCACGCTTGTAATATAAAATATTAAATGAAACATGTCTTTCTAAATGATAAAAATTTTAATTCAAATTCTTGTCTTTTAAAGCAAACTCGGAAATATTTGATTGATAATACATTATTTTGATATATTTACTAAAAAAGTATGATCTTTTTAATATATTTTGTCTTACCATTTAAAATTTCATATAATTCCGATAAATATATTATATTATTCATTAATTATTATATATCACGCCCAATTTATCATTGTAGATTCAAGTAGATAAAATTTGATAAACGTTAGTAAAAAAGAATAGAATGTTGCGCATACAATTATTGATTTGACGTTTAATAGAACAATTTCCATAAAATCCGATAAAATTATTCCAACTAGTTGATTTCGTTCATTCCATATAATTTGTGTTTTGATATAAATTCCATATAAATTGTGATTATAGTAGCGATGTGTAGTTCACTCGCGAACCGTTCACTCTGAACGGTTCAATCAAATGACGGGCGTACTGTGACGATGTTTTGCAACGACCTATAGGTCACTATGACATAGTTCGTGAACTATGAACTACATGATGCACGGTGTATGTATTGATGTACTTGTACTAGGTCCTGAACCCGTCGTGCACTAAACCGTTCATGAATCACAACGGCTTGTAAATGATGCAGTATAGTATACATGACATATACAGTACCAATAGCAGTACTAACATTTATGTGATAAAGTGTGTTGGTGAATGGAACGAAATAGGAAACTCGATGCAATATTGCAACAGCAGCATTGCCGAGCTGAGTCACGATTTATATGTTGGTATCAGATTTCATTTGGAATAATATACTTAATATATTCGCAAGATTAAATATGTTCTTAAATATGTCATGCCATAGCAAATTTTTGCAATAATGTGAAAATAAACATCTAAATCTTATAGTTCTTTTATTTCATACTGAGTGCAATGCAATCACTTAATATCAAATCAAAGCTTTGAAGTTTGAACAGAGAAGATTCGGAATAGAAAATATAAATTATAACGCCAAACAAATCGATTCCATCTAGTTCATTTTATTATAGTTTGTACATTTAATTTTTAAGTGTTGGTAAAGTAGTAAACATTTTCATCAGTAACTACCAATAAGTATTTTAGAAATTCATATAAATAATCGTGAGTACCTAGAGAAGATTATATTTCTTTATATATATGTTTTGTACAAATTATAAACATTGTTGTCTTTTCTTCCTCATTCTTAATTCAAAATAAGTATTGTAATATTTCAATTTATTTATTTTTTTACCATTTAATGTTTTTATATTGAGAAAAAAAGCGATTATTTTCAGTATGTGCATGTATTTCATATAGGTCGTGAACTAGTTCATTTTAAAAAGATGTAGTAGTTCACGACCTATAGTTCGTGAACGGTACATTGAAATGAACTACGAACTACGAACTAGGTCCTCAAAGTGAGCTACAGTTTGCCATCGCTAGATTATAGGGAGTTATTACATAACAGATGTTCAATTTGAACCACTATATTAAATTCTATTGAAACCACCAGCAAAAAAATATATATATAACGTAGAAATGTAATTTTTTATTGGAGCTTGTACTTATTATAATAAAATTCAATGTGTATCATTAAAGTTTTACTAATCGCTTAATTCTTAAAAAAGTTATTAATAAAAATATTCATTGAAAAATTTCCAAGCTATCTGTGCGATTTTATCCTAAATTTAGGATTTGTTGTATGCAACTAGTAACTAAAATAGCTAAATTATCAGGGTGGTGTCAAATTATTTGAATAGCGAATAGGAAAATGAAATAATTAATATTACTTATTTTTTTTGTTTCTGATGCGGCAAATGTGGTACATTTTGTATGCAAATAAAAAATATATTTGCAGGCCTTCACCGATTATAGTTTTGTAGGAAATACCAACAATGACCTTCCTTGACAAGTCATTTTATGCGATTCTTCTATACGCAACGATTTAATCTTATGCAACCGATTATTGATTTTGATTACACATTTAATTGCCTTTAAAAATGTATAATTTAAGTTAATTTATTATTAGTTGATAGATATATTAATATATTCGTGAATAGATCAATTTAAATAAAGACGTATATTGAATTGAATCTGAAAATTGTATTTTTTTACGTAAAATCTTTCTTTTTTCTTGTTAAACTTTCCGAATAATACATTATGGTTAATGTCCTAAAATATTTATTTTAGGACAAACCACAAATTGTGATTTGAGTCCTAAAATAAATATATTTTTAATATGATTGTGGAAATGTAATTCAGTGATTCTGTACTTATTAAAGAAATCGTTGATTCAAGAACAACAATAATAAAAAATAATTTAGTCTTTCGATAAATATTATTAAAAATCCATTATGGATGTAAAATAAAATGTATTGTCCGTTTAGTGGTTTATATGTTATATATGTTTATATATATAAATAATCATTGCATTTCTAATATATTTAATTTAATTTAAAAAATATTTTAAAAAAACTACTGCAAACTTTTTTTGGAAGATTATTACAGGAATTGAAAAAATGTATTTCTTTTTATAATTGTAGAATATAAAACATTACAAATACATTTCCTGTATGTACATTAAAAAGTATTATGTATTATCTTACTAAATTAAATTATACATTATTTTGTTGAAGTCTATAAAATATACCTTCTTAAAATTCCCACAAAATTCGACATAATTAAACACGCGCTTATTTTATTAAAATTTACGTAGCATAAAATTAACAACAGGAAGCTATTTTATTAAATTTACAAAACTAACATTAAAATCATTTTTGGAAATATAACATAATTAAAATTTCGTCGGAATGTCGTCATTATTTTTAATAATTCAAATGTAGTTTTCATTCAAATGTCGTAATCGTGACTTACCTTTAAAATAAATCACACTGTAGTCATGTCTTGCGCATTAAACAAGTTTTTTGTTGTTAAGAATTTATTTTTACCCCGACGACAAACCTTAATTAAAAATACTATTTCGTCAAACAGAGAAATTTATACATTAAAAAATTATTTATTAGTTGTTTTGTGAAGTCACTTTAATACGGTCCTTAATTTAATATTAAAAAATAAATTAATTGAAATAGAAAAACTTGTTTCATAAGATTTATAATAGCACCAATCATCTTTTTGAAAATGTAGCGCTTTGTGGAATAAAAAGTTACATTGTAAAACTTATTTTCTTAACAAAATATATTCGGATATATACTTTTCTATTTTATTGATTTAGCACATATATATTTTTCAATAGGCTTTATTACATGACATAATTATATTTTATAACAAGAAAAAAAAAGTGTCCAAATCATATATTCTAAACATCAACATTTTTATTTAATTATATATACCTAAATAAATTTTTAAAAGCTTAGTAAAACTAAAAAAGATGAAAATGTAACGTACAGGGCGAAAACTCAAGTAATTTATGTGCTTGCTTTACATGTCAAATAAAGGTCCCTTGTAATAAAACCGAAGAACCATAAATTATAAAAGACATTTGATGGACCTATTTAAGAGGAGGCTCAAACATCGTTTACATAAAGACTACAGATGATATATTTACATAAACTCAATAGAATAAACTGGGAAAAGTGTGCAAAAGGGCCATAAAAAATATTTAATATTTAATAGCCATATAATTCGGTAATACTTTCGCATATTTATTAAGCAATGACTTTCATTTGCGGTTTATTCGGAAAAATAAATACAGAATTTTTAGTATTAATAAATTGCATATAATTTTTTTTTTACATATTAAAAGACGTATGTATTACTTTTTATTATATTGTTATATATAACGCATAAAACTTGTATAATTAATATGACCAAAATCATGTCTATGTTTAATTTGTTATTATTTAGCTTTTATACAAATCTTTGTCGTTTATCTTCTCGAGTATATTCTAATTACCAAAAATACATCTAGGAAAAATTGATTTTTAAATTTCTACTTTTTCTAAAATAGTTTTCCATAATTTCCTCAAATTCTTCAAAGAGTAAGTAAGTTTTATTTTCCATATTGATCATAGGTATGATGACAAGTCGGATAAGATAAGTTTGTAATTAGCTGTGAGCTTAAGTTCGCCTAAGAGATTTAAATTGCATAATTGAATATTTGATTGACTTAGCCGTCACTTCGTGATATTCCATAATACGGGAAATATAAGGATTTTAAATCACGATCATTTATTTATTGGAAGGATTTATTAATAATGGAAGTTTTTCAATTTTTTCGTCGCAATTCGAGTAGGGAAAACCATTATGATTTAAAACCGGGTTAAATTTATTTAAGATTAAATTAAATTAATTACCGTAAAATGGGGTGAGATTATACAAGTGCGGATAAGATTATGCCATAGGCCCTTTTTCTACAAATTTGAACTTGGCGCCTCGCACTTGCGCGCTATCTACATGGTGCATGTTTTGTTGAGAAGTATACTTAGTAGTGCCCTAACGGGAAACAGTGGACCTCATCGAAGAACAGTTGACGATTGACGAATGGCATTTATATTAACCTCCTTTTTGCGCGTTGTCTTGTTATCCGTAAAATAAGCACTGTTGACAAAAATCTGTTTGGAGCCGAGATTTGCAGATATGATATTTCATTTACGTATATAATAGGCTGTTAAATAGCTTGCAGTGAAATCTTTTTATGCACTGGCTTATGAGTTAGCGATTTTTGTAGATTCCATTGAAAAATAGTGAGGTGACTTTGTGCCACTAATTACTTACGGCTGTGACGTATTTGACTCTTATTGCTCTTATTTAATGCGGGACATTCTCTTTCTATTATTGTATGGAATAAAATTAAATAAAAACTGCATCTATTTCTAATATCTAAATAATATTATTCAAAGGATTATTACCTACCTACCGGATTATTATAAAAGCTCGCTATAATCGAACCAAATCAGGTTGGTTCGATTTTCAATGTTTTGAAGACTGGTTCGAAAATTTGCTGCTTCCCATCCTATGAGAATAAATATTTTTATCTTAGCACATGTGTACTTATTTTGTAGCTAAAAGATTATAGTTTTAGAAAATCTAGTTCAAATGGTGCCAACTTGCTTACTTCTGGCAATATCCATTGAAAACTAAAGTGGCACAATCTCAACCCAAGTCATGAGGTGGGATTGTGGCACAGAGAATATTTTTTAATGGCCACTACTGATGAGATAAAAAGTTTAAATAATAATAAAAGCCAAACCAAAGAATCTAGACATCTATTTCAATTATTCTCATTGTGATAACCCACTCAATTTTATCACAATTTTTAAAAAATCTTAAAAAGTGGCACAATTCCACCCCGTTTTACGGTAATTTATTAATATAGAATATCACCCAAATACCGTAACTAGCATTAAGTAGCTAGATGTACATTTCGAGGGCTATGCCCTCATCTTCAGTAGCACAAGATATAACTAAATAAAATACCTCTGTCACGAATCGTGACTGATATACTATTACATAAATAAGTCAACATGACAGAAGTACAAGGTATTTTTTATATACAAGATAAAAATCTACATTCATTAAATTTGATTTAGATTTATGCATGTATATACTTTCATAAGCATTTAACTCGGAATAATTCAAAACACTTTTAAGTAATTTAAGTGAACTAATTTGAATAGGATGGCCTGATTCAAAAATATGCTCGGCGACAGCACTTTTATCTTTTCTATTTAATCTGAAATGAGCTAAATGCTCCTTAAATCTAGTTTAGGGTAACTAGAACAAGATATTTGGTAAATACCAGATTTTTTATTGAAATCAATCAAATCTTTTGGATTTCCTAGAAAATTAGCAAGACTATTAGAAGTATTATATGTTACTTTAAAATTATGTTTATTTAACATACTATCTAATACCACGTGCAATTATACGTGGATCAAATGGTAATTTAAGACATTTTTGAGTTAAATTATTACTTTGTTCTAAACTACTAATATTTCTGATATCTCTTGTTCTTTTAAATTTTCTTAATATGTTATTTATAATTTTAGAAGAATCGCCATTTTGTACTGCTATATTTCGTATATTATTTAACTCAATTTATCATTAGATAAAGGAAAATTTATTATGCGGATAATTAAAAAATTAAAAGCAGCATATTTATGTTGACGACAATGATTTGAATCGTTCTGTATATAGCAGTCCGTATTTGTAACTTTTCTATATATATATCAAATTCTAATATAATATAATTTCTTATGACTAAAACATCAAAAAAAGGTAACTGATTATTATTTTCGATTTCATAAGTAAATTTAATTGAAGGAAATTTAGAATTTAATATTTGAATAAAATCATAAATATTAGATTTTTCAGTATCAAAAATCGCAATGATGTCATCTTCAAATGTACATCTAGCTACTTAATGCTTGTTACGGTATTTGGGTGATATTCTATATTAATATTTAACAGTGTAGTGATAATTTTTATAATTTATTTATGTTTTTGGAAATATACCTAAAACAAAGTTAATCTTTTATCTCTAAAGTTAATTAAAGTTACAAAAACTAAAATAAAACTTCACAACGTTATATGATCATTTGTATTCAGTCCAAATCCTTTCTCAACACATGTAGATGTGATCTGATATTAAAAAACGAATAATTTATCATGAATAACTTGTACATGCAAAACAGAATTTCCAATTACCTATACCAATTATCAGGCGATAATCAGGTGAGCTCACAATGCTTATTTTCACACGGCTTTCAGCAATCCGAGAGGTAAGCTATATATGATATACCCATGTATGACATCAGCCGGTAGAAACAAACAGATTTCATACATATAGGGCATATTATGTCTGGGTCTCGCACTGTATTAATAATTGATTTCTGATTCACAATCTGCTCTGTAATTAGGCAATACCGCGCTCCCTCTAAACCATTCGCGAACCGGATAGTATGACAAGGCAAGAGAAAGACAGTTAAGCATGGTGTGTATACGTGGCACTATTCATGAGCCACCTGTTGAGGGGTCCTCCCACACTATGTCAACAAACCCTATATACAGAGTGTTGTATACATCTTAAGAATCGTTATTCATCAATTCTGTTCACAAAAGCATTGTATTTCTATTATATATAAAGTAGTTTGACTGAATAGGCGAATTTATCGCTCGATTTTCTTTGCAAGTATACGCACTTGATGGCAGCAAATGTAGAAATACGTTTTATCACGGCAATTTAAATTAGTTAAGTTTTCTTCATTATATATGCATAGTCTTCGATATAATAATATATACTATACCCCGTACATTGCTTCCAGTGGCGGCTCGTGCCATTTAAACGATCCTTACCCATAGCATTTCGCAAAAAAGTCTTCATTTTTATAAGTCTTCAAAAACAACGCTCTGATTCAGCAGTGGTCATCGGGGTTGTTATAATAATTTTAAGTATTTTTATAGTTTCCGGGAAAGTTTCACTGAGATTATTTTGTAGCAATAATGAAAAAAAATGTGTGGCTCCTATTATTTGATAAAAATCGGGACACGTGTAACTCACTTCTAATCTGTTTTTAATGTGGTTTTATTCAAAAATGGATATGCATGACACACGGTTTCCAAAAGGTCCACTGGAAATTGTTTAGAAAATGTTGGCATCGATTTCGTGTTAAATAACTCAGCGGCTTGTAGATGGACACGATATGAGAATCTGTCCTTCATCTGTTTTATAATTTTTTTTGTAAATATCTTTTGTAAACCGCCGCGTAAATGTCCGGTTTTGAGCACTCCTTGCACATGTTTGCGATAAATTTAAATCAGGCAATGACCTACCTAATTCTTTAATTTTAACTTTGTCCACAAGAGAAAGTCTACAAAACTCTATTTTGATAAAGAACTAACACTATTAATTTTTATTAAATTATTTCTGTTAAATATATTCTTGGAGAAACACGTGACAAAATCGTACACACGTAACTCACAGAACAATGCAACTATATCTATATCAATTTTACTGTATACTAGGCTTCTCTGTTAGAACGCTAAAGAATCGTAGCCGAGAATAGCATAAACAACGATATATATTCTCGCTGTACAAGCAGCGTGACGTCACGTTGCTATGACTCTTCCAAAGCCGCTGGAATGTTGTACACTAGTCGTTATACAGTACAAGTGGACCGAAGAAATAGGGAAGACATACTGCATACGGTCGCTCTCACCTATTGATTACAATACAGTGAGATAAGTGCATATGCATTTAACCTGTACTGTGTGGCTGGGGGCGCTGGAATTTGTACTACATATTAACGATATAGTTATATTGCCAAGTATATGTAGTATAGCTAAATAGCTATACTGCATACCGTCGCTCTAACTCTAACGCTTCCAACAGATAGGGCATATGCATTTGACTGGTACTTACTAGCTGCCATATCGTGTGAGTCATGAGTGTTAGGTATGTTCGCGGCGCAAGCTTTGTCTTTTAGGAAAAATAATGCCGAGATAAAATATCGCAATACAATTATATATCTACGGTGATGCGCTCCATGTTCAGGAGGGGCGCGCGGCCCTGCGGCCTGCATAAGGAACCGCCACTGATTGCTTCTTACATTTGTTCATGATTGCATTAGCTGCACATTTTTTAAAGAGTGGGAATAATTACTGAGGATTGTGTTGTCATCTATGGGATATGTATGTCTGCTGTTAAACAAGCCGCTAGCTTGATATTGAAAAACGCAGAGATTCTAATTTTATATAACTTAAATCCTATATTAAAAATTATCACTACGGTGTTATATAATAGTATAGAATATCACCCAAATACCGTAACTTAAAGCATTATGTAGCTTGATGCTCATTTCGAAGTCTATGCCTCCATCTTCAGTAGCACAAGATAAAAACTAAATAAAATACCTCTGTCACGAATCGTGATTGCTATACTATTAAATAAATAAGACAACATGACAGAAGTATTTCAAAAATGGCATATAATATGACCTATAAATCCTTTACACAATATAAATTAATAATTAACGAAACTAACAAGTAACAACAATAAACATTAATTTGTGAAAACTAAAATAATCAAAATAAATAAATAAAATAAAAATAAATTTAATAATAGTTCTTATTAAATAAATTGAATACACAAGATGAAATTGGGCCCGAATCTAAATTCATTAAATTTGATTTAGATTTTTAACTGTATTATATAAAACATTGTACTTTTATTTCTCTTCCCTAATATGGAATAGCACAACATAACGGCAAAATCTATAACCTATTTTAAATTTGAACATTTAAAATATATATACAAATGACAAAACGACAAAATATTATAGCTTTTAGGTGTATAATACCAATATTATTATTCTTTGATATTTTTCTTTACCTAAATAAATGTTGTAAGTATTACTCTTTCTTAGAAATGTAAAAATAACAATTACTCCAAATGGTAATTTAAAATATTACCAAGCATTTGAATCCGAATCTTTCTTAGCCTTATCCCGACGTTTTCTTCCGCATCTATCGTAAAGTGGGCAAAAAGATATTTATCTAAAATCTAAAAGTATACATTTCTTCTTAGATATATATTTAAATTACAAAAATAATAATAATGGTATTCGTAAACTTACATTTGAAACGTGGTTGTTATTATTGCTTAAAACATGATTATCGATGGTTATTTAGATGTGCATAATATACGAAATTGGTCAACTCTGAACGCAGCCACAATTTTGATTTTTAATTTTGATATGGTGTACTACCGACCATTTTGACTTTCCTTCATTTATTTTTACTTTATATCTCGTACAATTTAACGTATTTAAAAAATATATTTATTAGTTTATTTGGCATCCAAGAATGGTTTCATTGTCGTCTATCTACCTTGTTTGTGTTTAGTTTACCTTAAAAAGTAGATGGTTACTTAAAAGTTTATTGAAACTATGAATGATATCAGAAAATCGGCTGCTTTAAAAATTGTCCTTTCCTAGTCTCAAACATCAATCATTTATGTCTAATTCCTTCCTATTTTATGCTTTTTGTGTCCACTATATTGCTTCTCGATTCCTCAAATGGGTATATTTTAATGCACATCTTTAATTGTTTTTTATTTATTTATATCTGGAACAATTTAGTGTATTCTTTTAGTATTGCCAAAAAAGGTTTAATAGTTTATTTAGCAACCAAGAACGATTTATATATCGTTTATTTACTTTGTTTGTGTTACTTTACCTTAAAGCATTTAACTTGGAATAATTCAAAACACTTTTAAGTAATTTAAGTGAACTAATTGGAATAGGATGACCTGAGTTAGTCAAAAATATGCTCGGCCATAGCACTTTTATCTTTTCTATTTAACCTGAAATGAGCTAAATGCTCCTTAAATCTAGTTTCAATTAGTCTACGTGTTTGTCCTTAGGACAATTAGAATAAGATATTTCATAAATACCAGATTTTTTATTGAAATCAATCAAATCTTTGGGATTTCCTAGAATTCGCAAATTAATTTAAGCAAATTTTATGAAGTACAATAAAGAAGCAACGTTTTAAAATGATATCCCATTAATATTTACTTACAATTTATCAATTTAAGAAGCGTAATCATACACATACTAGATACTTTAAATTTATATAAATATATAAAAAGTAAGTTGAAGAGTAATCTGTTCGTAGGATTGTAAATTGGTTGTAGTTTGTGCAGATATCTTGAACATCAGCATAATGAACCCATTTTGAGTTAAAGATGATTTAAGTACAGCCACGTAAAGTTGAATCTTTATTAATTTACTTGAATGTAGGTTTGTTCCTGCACTTTTCATTTTTTGGGATTACAAAATCCGCTGGATATAAGAAGATAGTTAAAGATATAAAAAGATAAAGGACGCATAATTATATTTCGAAGCTTTTGAGACAAAAATACGGAAAATAGCTGCAAAGTTGTTTCAAAATCAAATCAACTGGTATTTCAAAAGGACATCAAGTTTGAAAGAGGAGGAGAATAATAAAACATCAACTACGCAGATTCTACTAGACCAACATATACAAAATTTAATATGTATAAATATATCCTATACTCCTAAATATACTAATAAAACATCTGCAACTAAGATTGTTATATAGAAGATATTTATAACCTGCGCAATATATTTGCAAAATATTTTAATTTTCCTTCCCAAAAGGGGAACTGGTAAATTTTTAATCCATTAGACATTTCCGTTAACCTAATTGTCGATGCTAATTCGAGAATTAGTGTCGCCAATCCTGAAAATCAAGAATCAATTTTCAAAAAGTTCAAAAACTTGAAGAAAACGAATGACATATTCGACAAATATGGCAAATAGCTATTCAAATATGTAAGTATTTAGTTCTAACATGCACATATGTCGTGTAATTTCGATTCTCATACGTGCAAGCTTTAAATTTTGAAAGCAAAAAATATTTGAATTTGACACCCTGTATATTGCTCCCCCGGGAGTACGAAGACTCCTACACTTATATGCTGCGACAGACAGAGAGCGACTAATCCAATGGACCTTCATAATTTTTCTTGTAGGACTAATTCAATGTGTGCTGATCGTTGTAATTGTAATTGCTTATTTTATGTAATTGTTTTACATTAAGCAAAATTTACACATGTCGGTATTGTATGTATGTCTATATTAGAAATAAAACACTATTAGTAATTTAGTTTAGTAGTAATTGTAACGTTTAAGGCTAATCATATAATTTTATAAAAAAGTATTTTTAACATTTAAACACATTCACATATTAAAAAATATTAAGAATAAAATATGTATATAAATAATAATATAAAATAAGCACATTGAGTGCTTCGACTTACAGAATTCATCTATCGAGTAGAAAGCTGATTTCAATTGTTACAGTTTTACCGCATTTTAAACGATTTTTTATCAAGTTTCTTTGTGTTATCTGGTAGGTTGTAGAATTTGGGACCGTAATTGTGAATGCTGCTACGAGCCTTGTATATTCGATTGTAATTTAACTTAATATGGCTATTTATTCGTGTGTTATGTACATGGTAGTTATTATTTCAATTGTATTTCAAAAGTGCTTCAACATATATCAAGCATTCCAAAATATACATGCTAGGAACTGTTAAAAGATTACGTTTTATATACTCATTTTTACAATCAGCTCTATATGGCAAGTTACTTAGCACTATAAAGTTCTCCTTTGTATAGAAAAGATTCTTTTAAGATGAAGGGAACATCCCCAGGCTAAAAGGGTCAATGTTCCCTCGTGAACATTGAGCGCATCACCGTAGATATATAATTGTATTGCGATATTTTATCTCGGTATTATTTTTCCTAAAAGATAAAGCTTGCGCCGGGAACATAAGACTCAATACGATATGGCAGCTAGCAAGTATGAGTCAAATGCATATGCACCCATCCTATCTGTTGGAAGCGCTAGAGCGAGAGCGACCGTATGCAGTACGTCTTCTGTTTCTTCGGTTCGCGTATCGCATATATCGACTAATGTAACACACATTCCAGCGGCTTGGGATTAGTCATAGCAACGTGATGTCATGCTGCTTCAAAGCTAAGAATATATAGTTGTTTTTAAATTTTGGATGCCACGATACTTTAGCGACGAACAGCCATAGAAACACAGCCACAGTTCAGAGAACAGAGTAGTCTAGTATATATGTATATAAATTGATATAGAATAGTCAGATAAGACAGTAGCATTTGTTCTGTGTATGTACGATATGTACGTATGTACGATTTTGCCACGTGTTTCTCCAAGAATATATTTAACAGAAATAATTTAATAAAAATTAATAGTGTTAGTTCTTTATTGAAAATAGAGTTTTGTAGACTTTCTCTTGTGGACAAAGTAAAAATTAAAGAATTAGGTAGATCATTGCCTGATTTAAATTTATCGCAAACTTATGCAAGGAGTGCTCAAAACCGGACATTTACAAGAGACATTTACAAAAAAAAATTATAACACAGATGAAGGACAGATTCTCATATCGTGGCCATCTACAAGCCGCTGAGTTATTTAACACGAATTCGATGCAAACATTTTCTAAACAATTTCCAGTGGACCTTTCGGAAACCGTGTGTCATGCATATCCATTTTTGAATAAAACCAGATTAAAAACAGAATTACAAGTCATTTACTCGCGTCCAGATTTGTATGAAATAATTGGAGCCACAAATTTTCTTTCTTTATTGCTATAAAATAATCTCAGTGAAACTTTCCCGGAAACTATAAAAATACTTAAAATTATTTTAACAACCCCGATGACCACTGCTGAATCAGAGCGTTGTTTTTGAAGACTTATAAAAATGAAGACTTTTTTGCGAAATGCTATGGGTAAGGATCGTTTAAACGCATTGGCGATGATGTGTATGAATAAAAATGTGGTGCGAGATATTCACAATTTAACGAAAAAGTTTTGGAAAAGTTTATATCAATGAAAGATAGAAGAGTGGAATTCACTTTCAGTTAATTATTGAATTTAATCATTTTGCACCCCCCCCCCCCCGATTGAAATGGCACGAGCCGCCACTGATTGTATCGGCGCATATATTCTTTCAGTCTTTTTCTCATTTAGGTATAGTTCATTAATTGTAAACCATTGATGGATTGATATTTCCGCTAGTCTTAATTTAGATGTCGCATTGTGCAAAGTTTCATGCGTACATACTATTGACATGTCATCTGCGTAATGGAAGTGACTTACAGATTCTGTTACTGCGTTTTGAAAATCATTTACAGAAATAATATACAAAATGGGTTCTAAGACCGAACCTTGGGAAACACCTCTGTATATACATATATGAAGTGCATGAACGTAATGGTTCAATAGGTATCGTAGGTATTCTACTTAATCCCTTACGTGAGTGTCGAAGGCGGCTTGTGGCGGATCTCATTTCTCATACACATCAGACTTGCTCAATTCCTCTGCACTTTAAATTGGATTTGCAGACGGTGTTCGGTGTGCGCCTCTAACTGGATTTGGTATTCCACCGACTTTGTTCTAATCTAATTCCCTGGCCTATATATGGAAGGGTTAGAAGTAGAATATTTTCCAAAATATCCAACAGTACGAGTCTAATTTCCTCTAAAAAAAAACTAACCATGTGACGTATTTATAATTTATTATTGCTGCTATCTATAAATTTGTCTTCTTAAGGAAATTCTAAATGTCTCAAGTATTATACAATAGAGTTTTATGTGAAGGAGGATAAAGAATCAATTATTTAGAAAGTTATGGTAATCCTATAAAGTATAATAAAAAAACTGCAAGTCGTAGCATTTTTAAGATTAGTTGCCTAGTACCAAAACCAGCTATGTCCATCTTAAAAAAGTTTTCAGGAGAGTCGAAAAACTGAATGCGCTCAAAGTATGGTAGCATCAGTTTCTGTTTTTCAGTTCATGTTATAGATATTGGATACTACATTACAGTTTTTTTTTTTTTATATGTTTTTGGATTTTTTGATATTTTTGGGATATGTCTGACTTTTAAATTAAATTTGTGAAACACAATGCTACTTAGCTACTTTTGAAACACAATTATGCAATTTTTCGTGAAAAATTTAAATTTTATTGATTATAGTAAATACATTAATGCATTTATCAAATCTCCTAATTAAAACACAATTCGTTTCGATTTACTAAATTTGAAATGCCATTGACAAGGCATTTTAAATATATCGTGGACAATACGCATCCAATCAAAAAGCCTATCTACTAAAGGCTCACTGGTACCAAAAGTTGCAAATATATCAACATATTCACTTGGTTCCATTATGACATTTTGCTTTTTTGTCATTTTTTCTGTACGTGCATACGTCAAAGGTTACAAAAGTTTATTGGCGCTCCTAGTGACGTCTTCTGGTACTACGAATGTTTTGAAACTAACTTGAAACTTTCCCATTACAATTTCAGATGATTTGGCTTGTTTTGATTTATTATAAATATTTTGCTGTGTTCATAGTGATGATCACTTGTAGAAATTTTTTGATTCGGCTGGTTTTGTTACAAGTTCACTCAGATATACTCTATTCAATCTTAATTGGCGCATAGATTTTATTTGTAAATACATTTAGCATAAGTACATACATACACAAATTTAACGGAACCATTTCAATATCCTATTTCGACACTAAACATAGACTATTGAATATAAAACATAATTTCTCTTGCAATTATACTATAAAGGAATTAATTGTATAGAATATCACCCAAATACCGTAACTCAAAGCATTTAATAGTTAGATGCGCATTTCGAAGTCTATGCCCCCAACTTTAGTAGCATAAAATAAAAACTAAATAAAATACCTCTGTCACTAACCGTGATGGATATACAACTGATTAAAAAGTCAATATGACAGAAGTTTTTCAATCTATAGCATAAAGAATATGGCTTAAAAATTTTTGAACAATGGAAAATATGACTAACGACGTAAAAAATTATGACAATAAAGAGGGATAGCCAAACCAAAATTTACCGAAATTATTGATTTGCCATCTTAATGCTCCACAAAAAAACATAATGTATTTTGATACAGGATTTTTTTTTACAAACGGGTCCTTAGGACTTAATAATTTTTAAACACAATAAAAAAGGTTTAGTTTAACTAATGATAGTTTCTGCCGGTATACGTTAGCCATGTTAGCTACTTTATTTAATAAAATTTTAATTGAATTTATTTGTCAAAATAATTTTTCTATTTTGTGATTCTGCCGAAAACTAATACAACATCGGAAAAAATTGTAGGTAATACCTAAGTATTTGTAATAGCTGAGTGATAAATGTATATCACTAATTAAAAAAAAAAATCATTATTTTAGGCCGGGGGCATGCTTGGCTATAACTTGTTTTTTTTTTTCATTTTTCCAATTGATAAGTTGATAATAACCATATATATATTAACTATTATACCTCATTCCTGAATTATGACACTACATCTGATGATAACTTTGCAAAATCTCTTAACCGGTTACGTTAAGTATTTAGTAAATCTTGTTAAAAGGCAGTACGCTTCTACAGTCTCTAATTGATCAACCTTTTACTTGGACTTCGCTATCATACATCATTATGATTAATTAAAAATAGTAAATTTGTAAGTAATTTCTAACAAATGGAGAACGCATTTGCCACTATAATGCTATATAAAAACAGATTCTTAAATGCCAGAAAATATTATTACATAACAGGTCCGTATCGTCTATAAAAGCTGACCTCTCGTGCCTGCAGATTAGCGATGGCAAACTGCAGGTCACTTTGAGGACCTAGCTCGTAGTTCGTAGTTCATTTAAATGTACCGTTCACGAACTATAGGTCGGGAACTACTAACATCTTTTTAAAATGAACTAGTTCACGACCTACATGAAATACAAGCACATACTGAAAATAATCTCTTTTTTTCTCAATATAAAAATATTAAACCGTAAAAAATAAATAAATTGAAATATTACAATACTTATTATTAATTAAGAATCAGGAAGAAAAGAGAACATGTTTATAATTTATACAAAACATATATATAAGGAAATATAATCTTCTCTAGGTACTCACGATTATTTATATGAAGTTCTAAAATACTTATTGATAGTTACTGATGAAAATGTTTACTACTTTACTAACACTTGAAAATTAAATGTACAAAGTATAATAAAATTAACTAGATAGAATCGTTTTGTTTGGCGTTATAATTTATATTTTCTATTCCGAATCTTCTCTGTTCAAATTTCAAAGCTTTGATTTGATATTACGTGATTGCATTGCACTCAGTATGAAATAGAAGAACTATAAGATTTAGATGTTTATTTTTGCATTATTGCAAAAATTTGCTTTGGCATGACATATTTAAGAACATATTTAATCTTGCGAATATATTAATTATATTATTCCAAATGAAATCTGATACCAACATATAAATTTTGACTCAGCTCGGCAATGCTGCTGTTGTAATATCGCATCCAGTTTCCTATTTCGTTCCGTTCACCAACACACTTTATCACTAAATAAATGTTAGTACTGTATATGTAATGTATACTATACTACATCGTTTACGAGTCGTTGTGATTCATGAACGGTTTAGTAGACGACGGGTTTTTGGACCTAGTACAAGTACATCAATACGTACATCGTGCACCATGTAGTTCATAGTTCACGGACTAGGTCATAGTGACCTATAGGTCGTTGCAAAACATCGTCACAGTACTCCCGTCATTTGATTGAACCGTTCAGAGTGAACGGTTCGCGAGTGAACTACACATCGCTACTGCAGATGTGACAATTCGTGTACGAGGTTTTAAATCAAAACCAATGATTATGGTTCATTTTTTCTTATTGTTTCTTGAATACTAATAAGCAGTTTTTGTTCAGAATACGATTCTCGTAAAGTTGACATCTTGAAATATAATTCTTTTAAATCGGTACAAATTTTTCTATGCCCTGTTTTCTTGAAAATATTAATGTATATAAATACCCTTATTATAAGAAAAATATATATTTATAAGATACCGCATCAAAAATCTTTATGAAGTAAATAAATATATTTCTTCATTGTTAATAATCGACAATTTAGGAACTGATTTTGTTATATCTCCAAACTTTCCGGCGAGGTTTCGGAAAAGTATCATAACCCTTACTATATGCGAATTTCCCTGGTATTGTGCGACTGACACAGGAATGATTTTATCATTTCCAAACTCATTTAACAGCATTTGGAAAGTTAAATTGTATCGCGATATTAGAACTTTATTAACTTAATTATAAACATCGAAACCGCGTCCTAAATAGAGTAAATATCGATAGTTTACCTGAATTACAATAGCTTTGTAAGAGAATAGTCTGACGCTAACATATATCACTTTCAACTATCTATGCCAGCTCTTCATCTAATAACATTGTTGCTATTTGCGCTTCAACAAAAGGGCCCTTCGCATTATTGGAATTTATTAGAGTGTATTTGCCTATAGGTACGTTCGTAACATCGTATAGGTATATATTGACTTTACGTCTCGCTTTTCCTCCATTATGATGGAATTCTGGTTTAAAATGATGCCACCACAACCGAGAATATTGTATTACGTGAAATTGGGTATTACTAGTAATAATTATATTTAGCAACCATTGCTTCTATAATATATTATATGATTATGATTTTAATGCAGGGTCTGTCTATTCTATAAATATAAATACGTTCTTTCAATACAATTAGCAAAAATCAAATAAAACGTACTAAATGTAATTTTCATGCAATTTCAAAATCATTAATGACTTACAATCATTTTGTCTTTATCAAAATATCGCACTGTGTATAAAATCGCATACAACCATGTATAATAATCCCTTTTAATACAAACTAGGAAATATATTAGTGTTTCGAAACGATCTATCTAGATTTAATTAATTAATTCTTCGTAAGCAGATTATCCGCGTAATCGAAAATTGGAACATAAAAGGTTTGACAATATTTAAGTGCTTTTTCAATTTTTTATATTTTTTCTTGCAATATATATTCGTTTATTTTTCGTTCGCAAATCAACTGCAACTTTCTACGTATTTAATTATTTATCAATGTGCTTTTCGGAGCTTGTAAGTTCTCATTACTTCCACTTCGATCAAATAAGGGATAATGTTCAACTTTTTCGAAGCCATTGTTCAAATCGACAAACTTGTGTTTCAATATACGGTATTGAAAGTTTTTCATATTCAGAACTAAATTGAAAATCGATTAATTATTACATTACAAGATCTTCCGGAGTCAGTTACTCGAAAATGTTGAAATTCATAATATTTTCTGGATGTGGTAATAATTTTGATGTTTCTGCAAATTGATCGGAGTGTGAAAGTCTCTATGAAAATTAAGTAAATTAAATTAATAAACATTTCGACTGACGCAAAGAAGGAAAATCATATACATTAATTTGTTCCTTTTAAAACAAACATTTACTTTGCATCTATCCTGGTAGGTAAGCAACTAAATGTTTTATAAACGCACAGAAATATATCACATGTAAATCGTTCCCGTACCAATAAATTTTTTATTTGTTAAATAACTAATAAATTTAATTAATCATAGCAATGAATACGAAATATGTTCATAGGTTGAAATTGCTGAATTTGTTGTATCTCCGCTCTACATTAATGTTTTTTCTTTCGCCATTATCGAATTATATGATCATCCTAAAATTTCGAAAATTTTCCTTCAGCTCTTATTTAACCTTCAGCACTACCAGTTACCTTTACGCAGATGAATCTTAATTTATTGGATCTATTTTCAGTTCACACATCAACTTTTTTGCGCGTTTTAGTTACTAGGACTACTTATTTTTTTATTTTATTTTAAACATCGATGTATATCAATAAATATACACATATTTATATGAAAATAAATTTATTAACGTCAGAAAGCTGGAAACGTCTAAAAACGACCACTTTCAACGAATACAAGCGTTTTTAGACATTTTCGTGCTTCGCGGATTAAAACTGTATTTTTTCACGACAAACAATATTTTTTTATCTGTGAAAATAAATTTATTAACGTCAGAAAGCTGGAAACGTCTAAAACCGACCACTTTCAATGAATAGAAGCATTTTTAGACATTTTCGTGCTTCGCGGATTAAAACTGTATTTTTTCACGACAAACAATATTTTTTTATCTGTGAAAATAAATTTATTAACGTCAGAAAGTTGGAAACGTCTAAAAACGACCACTTTCAACGAATACAAGCGTTTTTAGACATTTTCGTGCTTCGCGGATTAAAACTGCATTTTTCACGACAAAAAAATATTTTTTATCTCTGAAATAGTTATTTGTATACTGAAAACTAAGAGTTGGAAACGTCTAAAAACGATCACTTTCAACGAATACAAGCGTTTTTGGACATTTTCCTGCTTCGCGGATTAAAACTATATTTTTCAGAACAAAAAATATTTTTTATCTCTGAAAATAAATTTATTAACGTCAGATAGCTGGAAACGTCTAAAAACGATCACTTTCAACGAATACAAGCGTTTTTAGAGATTTTCGTACTGCGCGGACTAAAATTGTATTTTTCACGATAAAAAAATATTTTTTATGTCTGAAAATAAATTTATTAACGTCAGATAGCTGGAAACGTTTAAAAATGATCACTTTCAACGAATACAAGCGTTTTTAGAGATTTTCGTACTGCGCGGACTAAAATTGAATATTTCACGACAAAAATTTTTTTTTTAACTCTGAAAATAAATTTATTAATGTCAGAGAGCTGGAAACGTCTAAAAACGATCACTTTCAACGAATACAAGCGTTTTTAGACATTTTCATGCTTCGAAGACTAAAACTGTGATATTAAAAAATAATTTAGTTATTCTATACACTCCAAGTATTTGACTGGGTATATTTTCTAATTTTACCATTTTATATGTATAATGTACAAAAAGTTGGTAAATGGTTACTTGATTGCAGATTTACAGATCAAAAATTAATTAATCTCTACAACAAACTGGTCTATTATAAAGTTGTATCCTAAATTAACATTAATTCTATTAGTTTAACTTTAATTTAAGTCACAAAAGTTGTATTATATTAAAAAATCAATTTAATATTTCTGTTATTCAAAAATGAATTAGTTTATTATTTTGAGGTTGGCAAGGCAAACGTTTGGCACATGTGCCAAAAAACGCGCGTTACAAATAGGTTCTAGAAATTATTCATATCATTAATTGATGAGACATGTCCATATAAGTTAACAAATTAGTCGATATATTGTCGATACTAATTTTGTTGACGATTGTCAAAATTCGCATTCAATTTGTACCAAAATTTATTTTGCATCCAGACATCACATCAACAAAAAAACACAATCTGAAGATTTTAAAGTTTTTGATTATGGTTTTCAAGTTTTTGAAGATGTAGAAGACTATTTTTAATCCTATATATATAATCTTTTGTTTCCATATATTAAACATATTTGGCGGCTTAGGAAATATTTGGTAAAAATCGAAAAGGACGATTTATTGGGCACAATTAAATGAATTACGGAAGAGGAGATAATCAAGACTCGAAAATCGATTCTCGAAATCTTTAGTTGTTAAAAAAATAAGGCGTCTGCTGCATTTAAAATTGTATTTGCTCTAATTTTATAAAGAAAACAGTTTCAGAAATATAATGACTTGTGCATTTAGGTAGTGAAGGTAGTGAAGTGTGAAGCTGATACTATAAAAATTTCATTTTATTACCTCAATTAAATATAATGGTGTAGATGGTATATTATATTATTTTCTGCGTTAATAATAGCGAAAATGAGACAACAAAGATTCACACTAACTAACTAAAAATATATAGCGAAAATCGAAGTTCAAATCGATCCATGTTGGAATCGATTTGTAAATTACTATTGCTCTTTTAGAACAAATAAAACTATACAACATCGATAGGTTTTGCTCAAAAGCACACTTTTATTAAAAGCCGATGAATATTCCAGGCTATGCAATTATACCTTAGCGTGATTTTAAATTATGCTTAAAAACCAATATATAAGATCATGCTGGCTGAATTTAATATTAGCAAATTCTATATTACTTTAATTTATGCAGGAAAATTTAACATATCTGTCAATTGGTCGATTATTTTTCAACATACCTTTTTGCTGCTCTTAGTAAAAATGTCTAAAACATGCCGAGTTTTCGAAATAGTTTTTAAATGTATGTATACATATACATAATTTTATTAACTTCTTTTCAAATAATATAAATATTTTTTAGTAACATAGATATATTTTAAAAATTATCACTACGGTGTTAAATAATAGTATAGAATATCATTAACTAGATGATTTGAGTTTTTTTTTGGTATTTGGGTGATAATATACTATTTCAAATGCATAATTGTATTATTTTTATATTCAATAATTTTTACTTTGCTAAAGTCGATCTTTCCATTTTACAAATACGTAACTTAAAGCATTAAGTAGTTAGATGCGCATTTGGAAGGCTATGCCCCCATCTTCAGTAGCACAAGATAAAACAAAATAAAATACCTCTGTCACGAATCGTGATTGATATACTATTAAATAAATAAGTCAACATGACAGAAGTATTTCAAAAATGGCATATAATGTGACCTATAAATCTTTTAAAACAATACAAATTAACAATTAACGAAACTAACAAGTAACAGCAAAAAAATATTGGTTTGTCAAACCTAAAATAACCAAAAATAAATAAAATAAAAATAAATACATCACTTATACACATACATATACTTATATACACAAGGTACTCAGCTACACCTAGTTTTTCTATTGACAATACACAAGTTGTGCCGTACGACTGACGCCATTGTTTTGAATAGCACTGCTCTGTACTGTATTGGTCAAGCCATTATACAGGTATTGATTTATGATGCGTGAACTTCTGTCACTTTCCTGCCACTTTCAATAAAACGGTGTATACTTGTAATAAGCATTTAACTCGGAATAATTTAAAACACTTTTTATGTCTATTTAATTTAGTTAGTTAAAGAGTCCGCAATCCTAAAGATTGGTTGGAAACAGCACGCCATGCCGATCTATCCTGAGCTAATCCCTTCATCTCCCTATAGCTATTCATCTCAACGTCTTCAACTATCTGACTCACATACTCCAATCTAGGCCTACCTACCCCTCTCTTTCCCTCCACTCTACCTTCTATGATCAATTGCATAATCCCCCCATGCCTAAGAATATGCCCTACTAATCTGTCTCTCCTACGCTGTAACACTCTCCAGATACTTCTCTTCTCCCCTACTAACTCTAGTACAGCTTCATTTGTTACTTTATCTTCCCAACCAATCCTCATCATCCTCCTATAACACCACATTTCAAGTGCTTCTAATCTACGCTTCTCTTCCTTTCCTATAGTCCACGCCTCACACCCGTACAGTGCTACACTCCAAACATATACCTTCAGTAATCTTTTTCTAATACCCAAGTCAATATTTGATCTTAAAATCTGTTCTTTTTCTACGAATGCCTTCCTACCCTGTGCTATCTTACACTTTATATCTACCTTGCTTCGATTATCTTTTGTGATTCTACTGCCTAAATAACAAAAATCTGACACTTCTTCGATTCTATTATCTCCTATTGTGATCCTCATTTTTCTACTGCATTCCTTTTTGTCTTTTCCTCATCACTTTAGTTTTACCTATATTTATTTTCATGTTAAAATCCCTAGTCAATACTGCCTGCATACCATTCAATACCCTTTCTAAATTCTTTTCGCTTTCTTCCAATATAGCTATATCGTCGACGAATCTCAACATATATATTTTCTCTCCCTGTACATTCACACCTACACTATACTCTTCTTTTACTTTGTTTATTGCATCTTCTATATATAGATTAAATAATAACGGTGAAAGTGTACATCCCTGCCGAACTCCCTTCCCTATTTTTGCTACCTCTTCTTCCCCCTCAATTCTAACTAAGGCAGTTTGGTGTTTATATAAATTAAAAATTATTCTCCTATCCTTATAATCTATACCCGTTTCTTTTAAAATTCTAAACATTATGTCCCAATCTACATTATCAAATGCCTTTTCTAAATCTACAAAAGCTATGCAAGTTACCTTTCCTACCCTCATTCTTTTTTCTACTACTGTTCTTAGTGCTAAAATCGCCTCCCTCGTCCCTCTGTTTTTCCTAAAACCAAATTTATTAATTATATTATTTAATTTAATTAATAAAAACTATTAATCAGTTCATTGTGAAAATATACTACAATTTTCAAATTTCGTTTTTAATTTTAGGAAAATACTTGTTGCTTGGGGTACAAGTTATATACACTAAGTAATAATTAAATGCAGAATTAAATAAAAATGAGATTTTAAAAAGGAGTTTATGGGAACAGACAGACGTTGTTTTAGTACACTAGTAATAAAGTATAAATCTTAATTGCCTGCGAATTCATTAGTTCGTTAGTTGGAAATCCCTAGCAAGAATTTTGTCGCATTATTTCAACAATTCTATAACTATATTTCATACGGTATGCAGTAAAATAATAAAGACAATTTGTATAGGAAGCTATAAAGCATTTTATCGCTTTATGATACGACCCTCGAAGCTTTCATTTCATTATACAAGTTATAATATTGTTTTTATAAGGCGTATGGATTAAAAACATTTAAAATAATCAGTTATAGATAGTACCTAAAAAAATTAAATAAATTTTTGTACAGTCACCCTCGTAATTTCCTTTTAAGTTAAGATGTTTTATTTTTTAACAGGGACATCTTAATCAAAACAATTCGTATTATCCAATATAAATAAAAAAAGAATTGCGAAATTAATTTCCTCCACATGATTCTGTAGAAGTATCTATTATAACCGGAATGCTCGCGTATACAGGGTTGGGCAATTAATTAAATTCGATCTTAGTATATTCTTTTTTAATTAAATATACATTAATATAATTTCAGTATTTATATAAGGTCATCCTATATTAATCAAGATATTCATAAAATCTATTCAAAAACAAATAAAAAAAGGAAAGTGGGGAATGGATGATTAATTGAAGTAAACTTCTAGTACCTATCTGACGCAAAAAAAAGTTGCATTTGGATGTCTTCTATTTGGAAGATTTGCTTTGTATATTTTACATTGACATTATCTTCCACGGCAATCTTAAAGATTTATATTAATTTTAATTGAATTGTTTGTTTGGATGCTGCATTTTTCAAAAATATGTCAATATCTCAGAAACTACTAGTATTAGGTATAGGATATATTTAATGGAAATAGTTCTATTATAATCGTATTATCTTTCAGAATAATAATATATAGGGTGTTCCATTTAAAAAATCGGACTTATCTTTCAAGGGAAATGCCCCAATTGAATATGACTCTTACATATGCCTGTATGTTTCAAGAGAAAAACCGCTTTACAAAAATAATGCCATGTTGGTGGTTACTCAGATTTAAAACTGTGCTACTTAAAATCGCTACCTAAGTAAGTTATGATTTTTTGAAATTGGGATTGCAATGAAACAAATTTTTACAAAATTGCTAATATCTTGGCAACGCCGCATTATTACAAATTACAATTTACGTGTTCATAAGTACTTAAATATCTGCTATGAAATGGGATCAAAATATACATAGTATTCTATTTAAAAAAATAAGACCAGTTTTAATTGTGCTTTCATGGTTCATCCTGTATACTTTAAATTAATTTTAGAGTGTGTAACTTGTAATTCTATATAAGATTGCAATTTTTCGCATTTCTATTTGAATTAGTTTGGGCAGGGGATTCCGATTCGCTAGAACTGCCCAACCCTGTATAGATGACCGATTTTATTTAATGTACGAAAGTTATATCATTTTTATATTATGTTATTATATTTTAAATTATTATTACAATCCATCTGACTAGAAATTCATTTAATTTTAGTTCAAGATATTAAAAAAAAAACCAATTCATTTATTTTTTGCATAAATTTAATATATTTTATAAAATATATAAAAAACAAACGATGAAATATATTTATGTGGATTACCAATTTTATTTTACATACTATTTTCTCAACATCTCTTCATTCCTAACCATCTAAAAAAGATCAATATTGCGTAAAGATTTTTTACATTATCGCTTCTTTACTTACTGATGCGAAAGTTATTTCGACTTTTCAAATTGCCTTTGGGAAAGCTTTAAATTATAAAAGGTCTAATAATTCACAGCAGAATTTATGAAAATGCGCTTTTATGAAAATTACGGCACATTACCGCTTAACTTAATGCCTGCAGCACATATATTTTGTAACCTTTATTATACCGGATGTTTTATTAAAAATATGTTGATTTTTGTAAGATATATAAATATAAATATCGAATTTCTAAAGTACGTTAGATTCATAAAAATTGATTTTGCTATTTTCGAGTGTTTCATTTATTTATTATTTTCTTTAAATCAGAAAAAAATGGGTAAAATATAGTTTAGTATATTCTATTATGCTTACGATTGTTAACAACGGCATTTGAATCTTTAATTTTTCCTATTTACGTACATTGTAGTGTTGGCAACACAAGAAAACGTGGTACCTATTAATTAGCCTACACTTTATACAGGGTGTCTCAAACCTGTGAGATTTTTAGCTAGTTAATCATCAATTCTAGAGATTATCAAGTTGAACAAACACTATATATATTTATATTATTGAATAAAATTTTTATTGGCATTATGAAAGACTTTTTAATCTTTCTAACTTTTTATATTACCAAAGTTATTAGTCTAAAATCTTACTCCTCGCAGACACTAAATTTAAATGGTCAATTTAATTTGATATTTAGATATAAATAATCGACTGCAATCAAAGGGAAAATTTGTTGAGAAAAATTGGAGGAAAAAAAATTGATATTGTAAGTATGATATGATTATGTATAATATATGATATATAGAAGTTTATAGAATAGAATTATAAGGAATATGGATTATAGTTATATAATAAGTAGGTATAACTATTCAAGGTATCTTAAGTGGTTTGTACAAATTTTATTTTCGATTTTATATTTAAAGTATATGTTGGCCTAAGGATAAAACCAGTCATGTTAAAAAAAAATCGATTTCTGTATACCGACAGTTGGGATTATGGTTTAATTTATAAATTCAATATGTTTATAGAAATGATACAGGGCGATATTTACCCATATTTAATATACCATAAATCAGATTTTTAAATACAGCACCGTGTATTTTAATACCGTATTCTTTTAGAAGTTGACTGTTCTTCACTTTTACTAAACATATCCTACATATCCTAGCTTTGACTGTTTTAGTTCTCGCGAATGATGTTTTTTTTAATATTAGCATTTTATAAAGTAATACAATTTGGAACTGGCGTCAAAATTCGACGTACCCTGTATAAGATAAGATACTTTCTTTTTCATTGAATTTAAATTAATCATTCAGTATCTATATTCATATTTCTTGAAAAACAGTATCGAATTATCCAGTTATAACAAATTATTGTTAATTTTTTTTGCTCTTTGTTATTTGAAACACCTGCTGTAGTATAGAAAATCGAGACTCATATGTGGAATAGCGATGATAAACTGTAGTCACTTTGAGGACCTAGTTCGTAGTTCATAGTTCATTTCAATGTACCGTTCACGAACTATAGGTCGTGAACTACTAACATCTTTTTAAAATGAACTAGTTCACGACCTATATGAAATACAGGCACATACTGAAAATAATCTCTTTTTTTCTCAATATAAAAATATTAAAAGGTAAATTTACTATTAAATTAAATTAAATTAACTACAGCAGCAAATGAAGTATTAGGCACAAAGAAAAGGGCAGGTAGGAGGGAATGGATCACGGAAGAAATAGTTGAAATGATAGAAGCAAGAAGGAAAATTAAAATAGGAAACACAGAAGCAGGACAGAAAAAATATAAGGAACTAAGGAACTTAATTAATAGGAAATGCAAGCTAGCGAAAGAAGAGTGGATAAAAGGAAACTGTGAGGATATTGAGGAGGATATGAGAAGAGGTAAAGTAGATTTGGGCTACAGGAAAATTAAGTCACATTTTTCTAAAGTAAAACCAAAGGGTAACATTATATGTGATAAGCAGGGTAAGGAACTCACAGAAAATAAGGAAAAAGCTAGAAGATGGAAGGAGTATCTTGAAGATTTATATAAAGGTAGGCAGGACATGGAGGAGCTAGAAAATGTGGAACAGATAGATGAGGATGACTTAGGTCCTAGCATACTTAGGTCAGAGTTTCATAGAGCATTAAATGATTTACGGAATAACAAAGCAGAGGGGATTGATATGATACCAGCTGAATTAATAAAACACGCAGGGGAAAAAATGCAGGAGCGATTATACAGGTTAGTTTGTAAAATATATGAGAAGGGAGAAGTACCACAGGATTTTCAGCGTAGTAGAATAGTAACAATGCCGAAGAAAATAGGAGCTAAATTGTGTGAGAACTATAGGACCATTAGCCTACTATCACATGCATCGAAGATATTGTTAAAGATTATTTATAGGAGATTAGAAAATAAAGTAGAGGAAAGGCTAGGAGAAGATCAGTTTGGTTTTAGGAAAAACAGAGGGACGAGAGAGGCGATTCTAGCACTAAGAACGGTAGTAGAAAAAAGAAATAGGGTAGGAAAGGTAACTTGCATAGCTTTTGTAGATTTAGAAAAGGCATTTGATAATGTAGATTGGGACATAATGTTTAGAATTTTAAAAGAAACGGGTATAGATTATAAGGATAGGAGAATAATTTTTAATTTATATAAACACCAAACTGCCTTAGTTAGAATTGAGGGGGAAGAAGAGGTAGCAAAAATAGGGAAGGGAGTTCGGCAGGGATGTACACTCTCACCGTTATTATTTAATCTATATATAGAAGATGCAATAAACAAAGTAAAAGAAGAGTATAGTGTAGGTGTGAATGTACAGGGAGAGAAAATATATATGTTGAGATTCGCCGACGATATAGCTATATTAGAAGAAAGCGAAAAGAATTTAGAAAGGGTATTGAATGGTATGCAGGCAGTATTGACTAGGGATTTTAACATGAAAATAAATATAGGTAAAACTAAAGTGATGAGGTGTGACAAAAAGGAATGCAGTAGAAAAATGAAGATCTCAATAGGAGATAATAGAATCGAAGAAGTGTCAGATTTTTGTTATTTAGGCAGTAGAATCACAAAAGATAATCGAAGCAAAGTAGATATAAAGTGTAGGATAGCACAGGGTAGGAAGGCATTCGTAGAAAAAGAACAGATTTTAAGATCAAATATTGACTTGGGTATTAGAAAAAGATTACTGAAGGTATATGTTTGGAGTGTAGCACTGTACGGGTGTGAGGCGTGGACTATAGGAAAGGAAGAGAAGCGTAGATTACAAGCATTAGAAATGTGGTGTTATAGGAGGATGATGAGGATTGGTTGGGAAGATAAAGTAACAAATGAAGCTGTACTAGAGTTAGTAGGGGAGAAGAGAAGTATCTGGAGAGTGTTACAGCGTAGGAGAGACAGATTAGTAGGGCATATTCTTAGGCATGGGGGGATTATGCAATTGATCATAGAAGGTAGAGTGGAGGGAAAGAGAGGGGTAGGTAGGCCTAGATTGGAGTATGTGAGTCAGATAGTTGAAGACGTTGAGATGAATAGCTATAGGGAGATGAAGGGATTAGCTCAGGATAGATCGGCATGGCGTGCTGTTTCCAACCAATCTTTAGGATTGCGGACTGTTTAACTAACTAAAAGGTAAAAAATAAATAAATTGAAATATTACAATACTTTTTTTGAATTAGGAATGAGGAAGAAAAGACAACAATGTTTATAATTTATACAAAACATATATATAAGGAAATATAATCTTCTCTAGGTACTCACGATTATTTATATGAAGTTCTAAAATACTTATTGGTAGTTACTGATGAAAATGTTTACTACTTTACTAACACTTGAAAATTTAATGTACAAACTATAATAAAATGAACTAGATAGAATCGTTTTGTTTGGCGTTATAATTTATATTTTCTATTCCAAATCTTCTCTGTTAAAACTTCAAAGCTTTGATTTGATATCAAGTGATTGCATTGCACTCAGTATGAAATAGAAGAACTATAAGATTTAGATGTTTATTTTTGCATTATTGCAAAAATTTACTATGGCATGACATATTTAAGAACATATTTAATCTTGCGTATATATTAATTATATTATTCCAAATGAAATCTGATACCAACATATAAATTGTGACTCAGCTCGGCAATACTGCTGTTGCAATATTGCATCGAGTTTCCTATTTCGTTCCGTTCACCAAAACACTTTATCACTAAATAAATGTTAGTACTGTATATGTAATGTATACTATACTGCATCGTTTACGAGTCGTTGTGATTAATGAAAGGTTTAGTAGACGACAGGTTCAGGACCTAGTACAAGTACATCAATAAGTACACCGTGCACCATGTAGTTAATAGTTCACGAACTAGGTCATAGTGACCTATAGGTCGTTGCAAAACATCGTAACAGTACGCCCATCATTTGATTGAACCGTTCACAGTGAACGGTTCGCGAGTGAACTACACATCGCTAATATGCAATACTTCTTATATCGTGCTTTGAGCTGATTACATCCCAACTCACGGTTTATAATGTGATATCAAATAACTTTCTTTTTAATTTGCTCGCACGCAATTTTTGAATTATGATCGCCGTTTTACATCACATGTTAGGTAATAGCTCCTCCATAAATCATATGAAGAAAACAATATATAAAACATGTAAAGTCATAGCAAATATTTTATATTTTTCATTTATACACACTTTGTTCATATTTTGTTGTAGAGTAGTTATGCCATAATTATTGTTTTGTAAGTTTTACAAGTTTAACAAGTTAAAAATGATAGAAACAAAATTTGTAGTTATACAAGACACATGATATACAAGTAAATATGAAAAAAAAAATACATATATATTTATTTTACTGGACATTTTTGTGCCGAACCTGCACGTTTAAAGTAAATGACAGAAGTCACAAAAAGAAAGATTTTTTAAAGTTAACTATTATACAGGACACCGTGGTGCAGTGTAGCGATGTTTAGTTCACTCGCGAACTGTTCACTCTGAACGGTTCAATCAAATGACGGGCGTACTGTGACGATGTTTTGCAACGACCTATAGGTCACTAGGACCTAGTTCGTGAACTATGAACATGTAGTACATGTAGGTGCACGGTGTACGTATTGATGTACTTGTACTATATATACTTGCACTATAGTATACATTACATATACAGTACTAACATTTATTTAGTGATAAAGTGTGTTGGTGAACGGAACGAAATAGGAAACTCGATACAATATTGCAACAGCAGCACTGCCGAGCTGGATCACAATTTATATGTTGGTATCAGATTTCATTTGGAATAATATAATTAATATATTCGCAAGATTAAATATGTTCTTAAATATGTCATGCCATAGCAAATTTTTGCAATAATTCAAAAATAAACATCTAAATCTTATAGTTCTTCTATTTCATACTGAGTGCAATGCAATCACTTAATATCAAATCAAAGCTTTGAAGTTTGAACAGAGAAGATTCGGAATAGAAAATATAAATTATAACGCCAAACAAAACGATTCCATCTAGTTCATTTTATTATAGTTTGTAAATTTAATTTTCAAGTGTTAGTAAAGTAGTAAACATTTTCATCAGTAACTACCAATAAGTATTTTAGAACTTCATATAAATAATCGTGAGTACCTAGAGAAGATTATATTTCTTTATATATATGTTTTGTATAAATTATAAACATTGTTATCTTTTCTTACTCATTCCTAATTCAAAATAAGTATTGTAATATTTCAATTTATTTATTTTTTACCATTTAATATTTTTATATTGAGAAAAAAGAGATTATTTTCAGTATGTGCATGTATTTCATATAGGTCGTGAACTAGTTCATTTTAAAAAGATATAGTAGTTCACGACCTATAGTTCTTGAACGGTACATTGAAATGAAGTACGAACTACGAACTAGATCCTCAAAGTGACCTACAATTTGCCATCGCTAGTGCAGTGGTATTGTCATTACACTGGCACCACGGAGGTTGTGGGTTCGAATCCCCCAACCCGGTCAGGGATATTTTCTTGAGGAAAAATCCCTTCCGGATCATGGATATTGCGTATTTGTCTATAGTTAATAATATAAATGGAAAATAAGTTCAATTACAATGCGAAATCTGTTTGCAAAATGGGTTGCTATATTATGATATATCGAATATATAATACAGAATATATTATTTAATTTACACTGCCATTAATTAGTTTTCGAAATGAATACTGTTGTAATTTAAAATTAAATTAAGAGTAGAGCAACATTGTAAATTTCAAAATGTGTAAATATACAAGTTTTGCATATTAATTAATATACCAAGTTTAGTATTAAATGAAAAAAAGAGTAATTTCTTTCCTACCGTATTTCCTTTTACGTGTTTAAACAAAATTATATAAAATATTAATATTTTGATTTAAAAGGTTTCTTCTACACATTAAATTTTATTTGTATGTTACTATTTAGGATATTTTTAAAGTTTATGGGGTTTGGATTGTCAACGGTATAAACAAAAAACTTCTTTACGAACAGTTTTTTTGAAATTCTTTGTTTCATTATTTAAAATTAACTATAATAAAACAACTAAATAGAACAACTATATAAAATACTAGAATTCGTAATATGTATTGTAATAATAGTTTCAGTATTGAAAGTTCTTTTATATTATCCGCATTGAAGAAAATCTAAAATGAAGGTTTATGGTTCGTTCTAAGTTGTGTCGTATATTCACGAAGATCATCAAATGATTTATTTTTTAAGTTCGTTTGTTCAGACATACTTTTCATTATTTTCTCTTTAAAGTATAAAGTTACGATTTATTGCCGATCTTATATAAAATTATTTAAAGATGTAGTGATTATTTTGCAATGAATAGTCCCATCAACTTATTAACGATATTATTTCTAAAGATACATAAATTAAACAGATAATTACAATTATATTCGTAGAGAATATTAACACGCCATGTACAATAAAATATTTTTTTTAAATTTCCAATAGGTTTTTTACAGACTGCATGTTTAAGGCGATGTGATGTCTGTATAAAGTGAATAAAAATTTCAACTAAAAAAATATATATTGTTTTCTTGGTTTCCACGTGCCCGAAAAAGAAAAAGAAAAGTCGAAACATTTCTGTTGCAGAGCACGTTTCTCAAGTGGAAACTCAACTTGTGCAATATGGCAGCTGAAAAAATATTCAGCCCGTTTTTTTTTCAGCGCGTGAGTTTTTTTTTTAATGGTACCTGCTCTTCTATCCGGAAAAATTCACATTCGTTAGCAGCGTTAAAATATGACAAATTGTATAGCATAAACGTGTATAAAATTATGTTGCAAAAAATAATAGAAATGTGGGTTAATTTAAACACAGTAATTATATTTAAATATGATCATTACGGTGTTAAATAATAGTATAAAATATGACCCAAATACCGTAATTTAAAGCTAGATGCGCATTTCGATGGCTATGCCCCCATCTTCAGTAGCACAAGATAAAAACTAAATAAAATACCTCTATCACGAATCATATATTAGTTATATGTAATCAAAGCTTTGTGTTTTGTATATATTTTCGTTAATTGTTAATTTATATTGTTTAAAAAAATTTATAGGTCATATTATATGCCATTTTTGAAATACTTCTGTCATGTTGACTTATTTATTTGGTAGTATATCAATCACGATTCCTGACAGACTTATTTTATTTAGTTTTATCGTGTGCTACTGAAGATGGGGGCATAGCCCTCGAAATGCGCATCTAGCTATTTAATGCTTTAAGTTACGGTATTTGGGTGATATTTTATACTAATATAAACTATTGTATTATAAGATGCTGTCATAGACTTGATAATGTTCGTAAGAACGAAACTATTGTATAATAAAAAAGAAATAGTCTGTAATTTTCCAATTTAAAAATATTTCATTTATATTAAGAATGATTCTCAATCTTGAACAAATTTATAATATATTCTATAAGTAATTTTTGATATAAGATAACAAAAATAAAATAAAAGTAGAATTGGATTCTTAATACCTTCATATAAGTTTAGAGCTGAATTAGCATAGTGGGTTAGGTTAAGACACTTAAGACCCCGCTTTGCAAACCATAAAATGCGGATTCGCATCGCAGTTTACGGTCGAAAATGTTTACATCATGTCTTTGTTTGCAGTGGATATCTGTTTTCAACTGGCATGAAGATTTAGGACTTGATAGTGTTTGGAAGAAATAATAATATAAAACAACGGGATGTGTCACCATCGTATATGGAATTAATTTTGTTTCAGTTTTATATTATATTCTCATAAAAATATAATTGAACTTGAGCACGGATCATGTAAATTCCATCATTGACATCTACTATAAGGAGAATATAAAATAGCGTCGAAAAATGCTAGTTATTTATTTATTTAATGACTATTCGTGCCTAATTTGTTCATATTTAAGTAATAAAAAGAAAAAGAAACATTTAAAAATGCTATATACTAGGTGTGTCCATATCCACCCAATGTTCTACCTTTAATTTTTTATGAGAAAATATGGAAAAACTCATGGATAGAACATTGCTCTAGCATATGCCGTACAATAAATAAATTGTATAATAATTTGCCGAAAATTCGAAACAAAAGACAAAGGTAAATATGGGCAAAATATTACAAAATATTACAATACGTTAAACTTCTTCTACTAAAAGGTTTTATATATATATATATATATATATATATATATATAAATTGGCACGAAAAGGCGAAGTTTTGACGTGAGTCGGAAACCTCCATCCACTCTTCCATTAGAGTTATAAAGATAAACTAATTAATTTTGTAATCCAACCAATTTTGAATTTCTACTGTTTAAAGTGACCCGTTAAAGCAGTGATTAAATAAGTCGCTTTCACATAAATAGTTTAGCCAATACAATTTAGTCGACGGTAAAAAGATAATGAATTATTTAAATGTGTCTGACTAATAAAGTAGCTTTGTATCACACTGTAAAGTTTCTATTCGTTCCTCGAATGTATGTTTCTATTCGTTTCTCCTTCAAAATCCTCTAATATCATTACTTGTGATTTGTGAATTATACAAAGTAATTGATTTTGATTATTTACAAATACAACACGCATATCCTGAATACAGATGCGTATATATATATATATATATATATATATATATATATATATATATAAGGTTTATTCGCAGCAGGTTTTGTGAGGAATATTTCAATAACCGAAAGGATTTTGCCAATCCTGCATCGCTTTCTGATTATCCCTCTCCTGGTTTTGCGGAAACGTAGCTTAAAGAACATGTTACTTCAACTTGACGAGGAAAGTAAATGGATTGAAAGTTTAAATAAACGAAAATCTAGTAAAAACTTTATATCAAGAACATTTACAAAATCGTTGAAGAACTTTTGATGTAACAAAATAGTTCTTTAAACATATTATTTAATAATACACCTGCTTTATGTCGCGTTTTTAAATTTAACGTCGAAAATACTTTTTTAAATAAAATTTTATTTGAATATAAATAAATCACCACTTAGAAATATTTTGCGTTCGATGAATGTGGAAATCTCCTAAGTCATAAATAATTTAAACTGTATTCTGAATGTACATTGAATGTATCCCTTCCTGGTGATATGGGTTAGTAGAAAGCTATATTTATCTGAGAATTTACGTTTCCTCAAGGAGAACTGTATATAAACCGATATCCTTTATTTCATATAGAAACAGTATATGTCAATATCAGTATATTTCCTATGCTTCAGCGATGGCAAACTGTAGGTCACTTTGAGGACCTAGTTCGTAGTTCGCAGTTCATTTCAATGTACCGTTCACGAACTATAGGTCGTGAATTACTACATATTTGAAAAATGAACTAGTTCACGACCTATATGAAATACATGCACATACTGAAAATAATCTCTTTTTTTCTCAATATAAATGGTAAAAAATAAGTAAATTGAAATAATAATAATAATAATTGTAATAACAATACTTATTTTGAATTAAGAATGAGGAAGAAAAGACAACAATGTCAAGCTATGGCATGACATATTTAAGAACATATTTAATCTTGCGAATATATTAATTATATTATTCCAAATAAAATCTGATACCAATATATAAATTGTGACTCAGCTCGACAATGCTGCTGTTGCAATATCGCATCGAGTTTCCTATTTCGTTCCGTTCACCAACACACTTTATCACTAAATAAATGTTAGTACTGTATATGTAATGTATACTATACTGCATCGTTTACGAGTCGTTGTGATTCATGAACACTTTAGTACACGACGGGTTCCGGGCCTAGTACAAGTACATCAATACGTACACCGTGCACCATGTAGTTCATAGTTCACGAACTAGGTCATAATGACCTATAGTTCGTTGCAAAACATCGTCACAGTACGCCTGTCATTTGATTGAACGGTTCAGAGTGAACGGTTCGCGAGTGAACTACACATCGCTACTGTGGTTTAGTGTTATTTTCATATGTAGGCTTGTTATGTAAAAATATAACACCAGAGGTTAAAAATATCATAAAACTTCTTTAATCGGAATATCTAATATCCTTTAATCTCGTTTTCGTCTTCATTCTGCCCAATTTCATTTTGATACTTCTTTCACTTTCGACATTTTATACTGTTGACTATTCTGACTCTTTTCGTAGTTCTGACAGACTTGAGTTATGTTTATGCCACCTTGATCAATTTTTTAAATGCCATGTTTCAAGAATTCTGTTTATACCGTACTTTTTTATTACCTCATTATTTCTTGTGGGAATAGCTATTAGGTTGATGCAAAAGTTTGGCACTTTTTGTATGTGCTTTATTTGTCGATAGTATTTACTATGAATAAAAAATTTTCAGTGTTGCTTCTTTTGATCAGGCGTGTAGTAAATTTTCTGCTCTATTGAACTGTGTGTCACTTTAAACTCCTAGTTTAAAATTCCTTTTTTTTGTCAATTACTATAACATGTCGCGTGAAGAATTTCGGACCATTTTCTTTTATTTCAAATTAGGCTAAAGTGCTGCTGAAACGGCTCGCAAAATTAAACACGTGTGGGGTGCCAATAGTGTAAACAAATGCACTGTACAACGTTGGTTTAACAAATTTCGGTCTGGAGATTTTAGCCTCGAAGATAAGCCCCGTACTGGTCGATCCACAGTAATCTCAGACGATGAATAGAAGATTATGGTCGAAGCTGATCCATGTCAAACAACTCGAGAAATCGCCGAAAAGCTTGACATTGACCAATCTACTGTCACCAGACCTCTAGAGAGCATTGGAAAGGTAAAAAAGATGGACAAGTGAGTCCCTCATGATTTGAGCGACCGGCAAAAATTTTCGCGTTTGGAAACCTGCGCTTCACTGCTGTTGCGCAACAAAAATGACCCGTTTTTGGAACGAATTGTGACATGTGATGAAAAATTGATCGTGTACGATAATCGTAAACGATCTGGACAGTGGCTGGATAAACACGAGCATGCCAAGCATTGCCCCAATGCGAAAATGCACCACAAGAAGATCATGGTCACCGTATGGTGGTCTGCAGCGGGTGTCATCCACTATATAATTTTTTAAACTGGTGAAACCATCACAGCTGAAATGTAATGTGCAGAAATCGATGAAATGTACGGAAAATTATGCCTGCAGCAACCAGAATTCGTCAACAGAAGAGGCCCGATCCTGTTGCACGACAATGCCCGACCACATGTTTCACAGATTACTGTGCAAAAATTGAACAAATTAGCTATTGAAGTTCTGCCTCACCCACCATACTCCCCAGATCTCTCGCCAACCGATTATCACTTTTTCAAGCACTTCGATCACTTGCTTAGAAATAAAATGTGCAATGATCAGGACCAGGCAAAATCAGCATTCATTGATTTCATCGAGTCCCGAGTACCAAATTTTTACACTGATAGTATAAATTAGTTTCGCATTGGCAAAAGTGTATAGATTCGAATGGTGCTTATTTTGATTAATAAAAGTGATTATTTCTAGAGATATGACAGCACATTCAAAAAGTGCCAAACTTTTGCATCAACCTAATAAATATCCAGTTGATATACTGTAAAAAGTATCAAACAATGTGAATAATAAGAAAATCGGAGGTCGATCTGACATATCCGCAAGCACTTTTTCGCTAAGTAGCTCTAAAAAAACGAATTTATAAATTTGACTTACTTCAAACATTATTTTTGACCTGACCCGATGTGACATGTCTCACTTTATCTAGTTTTATTTAATATTAAAAAAAAATTAATACAGATGTACACAGTTTTTTTCACTCTTACTTATACTTTTATTTTTATATTAAGCTTATTTATCGTAAAATCTCTTTTTTGTAGTAAATAAATATATAAATATACAAAATAGTTTATATGACATAATCTTAATTCCTGTTTAAAAGCAAATACAAATTTCACAAGTGAAAATAGGTTTAATAAAATTTAAAACTAAACAAAATACGTGAGTTATTCACAATTCCAATATCTACCTAAATGTAACTTGCACTTTTACTCATTGTCGAGCAATATTTAAGGTTTAAATGAAATAATAATTTTTAATATCATTCTTTCTAGATACTAGAGACCAATATGTTTTTGCATTGAAGCGCTATAAAAATATTTTTCAACGGACGTCCTTACAATTTTCATTACATTTCTTCAGATTGTTGCAAAGTTTTGTGGAGGAAAAACATTAAATTTTACGAAGCGACGATCATATCAAACTAGATGCGAGGCAGCATGCATGAAATTTTTTATTTATTTTTATTTAATTGCATCCTACTGGAACTTGTAGAAGCAGAGTTTACTCCTAAGTATCTTATTTGTAAGCGGTTTATATAAATGCATCTAACATCAGGTAGTTGGGTTATAATAGCCGTAGGCCTTATTATTCTTATTTGTATCTCACTTTCACCAATATGTAATCAGTAGTTGACTTTATTTACTATGTCCAGCCTACAAAGAGCTCTGAAGGGTCATAAAATTATCCAAAATTCTCAGCGCTGAAAACTTGCGAGACTCCAGTTCGGCCGTAAGTCTAGAAAATTGATTTTAGACTTGTATTCAAATTCAACGGTGAATTGAATATTTTCATGAATACAATTGAGAAGTATATTAATTTCATCAATGTCGTCGTTAGTACAATTTTCTAAAATGCAAAAACTATCGTCGACATAACGACGCCAGCATTTAATTTTTTTGAACAGTTGAAAAGTGTTATTATTATTTTGGAGAAAACTTTTTTTTCTATATTGCTCATGAAATTTTCCGCAAAGAAAGGACTGAGATTGTTTCAAATTCTTCAATTCAATTCAAGCGAAGTTCAATAATTAGCGCAGTGGTTTAATATCCGCTTCGCAATCCATAGATTGTGGATTCGAGTCGTTTAATTGGATTTCGGTCCTGTTGGTGTTTGGACAATAATAAAAGTAAATAAATCCGTGAAAAAGGTTAGGAACCTCTGATTGACGAGCTTCTGTGCTTAGGAAATTCGACATGTTACTTTTAGGCAAATACCGTGTATGTGTGTGAAGGTGTATTTGTATGTGATAGTGTGTTTAGGGGCTTTCATCGATTGCCATTGGCACAGATTTGACTTGAGTAAATGAGCAATTAGGGCACGCTTTTCTCTGACCTAAATCCACGTATAAAATGCGCGAATGCGTATGATTAGCCTCGTTTCAACAGGTACCTAATCCCTGGTAATAGCCAATGTTTACGTAAATTGCAGAATTCATCCATCGAATCAGCGTCCAAATATAAACATTAATATAAGTTTATTCGGGAAATTTGGAATGGATATAATCGCAATATTTATATAATAAAGAATTGTCGACAGTTATATAAAATGTAATCAATAAACTACATCTGGAATGCCCTCATGTACCGTAAAAACCCACGTATAAGGTACCCCCGCGCATAAGATACCCCTACTTTTTGAAGGCTTTTGACCAGAAAAAAAGGTGGAGCTATGAGAAAAGTTGAAATGTCTGAAATCTGCCGCTGGATCCTTCGCGCATGGGATGAGATATCCGTGGATGTTATCCAAAAAGCATTAAAAAAATGCTTCATTTCCAATAATTTGGATGGAACTGAAGATGATATCGTTTTTAAGAACAATATGGGATTAGAGGACGAAATGGATTGTGATGAAGATTTAATCTATGTGGATGATATGCCTGAAGAAATGGAGCCTATTGTTGTTGAAATGTATTAATCAAAATAAAGTGTGTAACATGTTTCAAACATCACATTTTACATCTTTTGCAAATGTGTCCAGATTTTGAATTGCTTGTACCCGTGTATAAGATACCGCTAAGTTTTAACCTCGAAAATTCCAAAAAAAGGTGGTATCTTATACGTGGGTTTTTATGTTAATACCTAATGAGATTATACAGGAGCGATTATACAGGTTAGTTTGTAAAATATATGAGAAGGGAGAAGTACCACAGGATTTTCAGCGTAGTAGAATAGTAACAATGCCGAAGAAAATAGGAGCTAATTTGTGTGAGAACTATAGGACCATTAGCCTACTATCACATGCATCGAAGATATTGTTAAAGATTATTTATAGGAGATTAGAAAATAAAGTAGAGGAAAGGCTAGGAGAAGATCAGTTTGGTCCCTCGTCCCTCTTTAGGAAAAACAGAGGGACGAGAGAGGCGATTCTAGCACTAAGAACGGTAGTAGAAAAAAGAAAGAGGGTAGGAAAGGTAACTTGCATAGCTTTTGTAGATTTAGAAAAGGCATTTGATAATGTAGATTGGGACATAATGTTTAGAATTTTAAAAGAAACGGGTATAGATTATAAGGATAGGAGAATAATTTTTAATTTATATAAACACCAAACTGCCTTAGTTATAATTGAGGGGCAAGAAGAGGTAGCAAAAATAGGGAAGGGAGTTCGGCAGGGATGTACACTCTCACCGTTATTATTTAATCTATATATAGAAGATGCAATAAACAAAGTAAAAGAAGAGTATAGTGTAGGTGTGAATGTACAGGGAGAGAAAATATATATGCTGAGATTCGCCGACGATATAGCTATATTGGAAGAAAGCGAAAAGAATTTAGAAAGGGTATTGAATGGTATGCAGGCAGTATTGACTAGGGATTTTAACATGAAAATAAATATAGGTAAAACTAAAGTGATGAGGTGTGACAAAAAGGAATGCAGTAGAAAAATGAGGATCACAATAGGAGATAATAGAATCGAAGAAGTGTCAGATTTTTGTTATTTAGGCAGTAGAATCACAAAAGATAATCGAAGCAAGGTAGATATAAAGTGTAGGATAGCACAGGGTAGGAAGGCATTCGTAGAAAAAGAACAGATTTTAAGATCAAATAATGACTTGGGTATTAGAAAAAGATTACTGAAGGTATATGTTTGGAGTGTAGCACTGTACGGGTGTGAGGCGTGGACTATAGGAAAGGAAGAGAAGCGTAGATTAGAAGCACTTGAAATGTGGTGTTATAGGAGGATGATGAGGATTGGTTGGGAAGATAAAGTAACAAATGAAGCTGTACTAGAGTTAGTAGAGGAGAAGAGAAGTATCTGGAGAGTGTTACAGCGTAGGAGAGACAGATTAGTAGGGCATATTCTTAGGCATGGGGGGATTATGCAATTGATCATAGAAGGTAGAGTGGAGGGAAAGAGAGGGGTAGGTAGGCCTAGATTGGAGTATGTGAGTCAGATAGTTGAAGACGTTGAGATGAATAGCTATAGGGAGATGAAGGGATTAGCTCAGGATAGATCGGCATGGCGTGCTGTTTCCAACCAATCTTTAGGATTGCGGACTCTTTAACTAACTAACCTAATGAGAATTGTAAAATCTGTATAAAACATCACTCAAAAAACTATAAAATTCAATTGTATAGCGATCCAGGTAAGTGACAGAGGTATCTTTATTTGGTCTATTATTGTGCTATTGAAGATGGGTGCATAGCCTCCGAAATGTACATCTAGCTAATAAATGCATAGTGTTACGTTTTATACAATTTATTAAGAACTGTTATAAGCGGCTGACTGCAGACTTTTAAAACTGTTATTCTACTGCTGTGAAAATTTGCCCAATGTTTTGAAATTGATGAAGTACTACCTATATGTAGAATAGTAGTTAGAATGTATCAAATGAATTCAGGCCTGTTGCTATTTACCATAAGCATCTTTGTTATGTAGCAATGAAACGAGTTGTTTGAAACCATAAAATATGCATTGTTGCAACTATCTTGCATTGTTGTAGCGAGCGGCGTCGTTTGGGAGGGGCAAGTGGGGGCATATGCCCCCCCCCCCTGGGAAAACTAAGGTATTATAAGTCAATTCTAAAAGCAAATATCAAACTTAAGTTTGCTAAAAATAATCTAGAAAAAGAGATATATACTTGTAATTGCGATTACAAGTATATATCTCTAATATAATAGAGTGAAAAGTGAACACTACATCTGTCGCTAATCTTTTATTTAATTAAATCTAAATAAAAATATAAATTTACAATGTCACGCCGTTTAAAAAATGCTAGGCCCTTTTAAAAATGCCGATTTCTTAGATTTTATGTGTTTTTATTTCGTGTAAATATAAGAAACTTTAAGAAAATTTATATTGGCAAATATGTGTTCAAATTACCTTTTCGTTTATTCCTTATTATATTTTCTGAATTTTAACAAATTTGTTTGCGCTTATAATCGACAACTTATTAGCTATATTAATAAATCCGAAGTATACAGTATAAGAAAAAAAAGTGGTTAAATATTATACAATGTATAAAAGCAACTTTTCACTTCTTTTTTGATTATATACATCTCTATAAAAAAATGTCAAGACCGCAAGTATGACGGAAAAATATTTTTCATATTAATACATTGAATAGTAGTACATAAATGTACTTATTATGAAGTAAGAATAAATGATTGAAAGGATATAATTATAAATTCTCTAACCCATACCCATACAATATAATGCATCGACTACAATTCCTATCATCACATCAGTCATGGAAGATCCTTTTTTAACTCCATGTTTCATCGTTTACACAGAATACCCTTAAATTCAACTTCTTTTATGAAAGAATTACGTACTATCGTTTACATTGGTATAAACAACAACTATCCTATAAAAACACTAAGGAAGTTCTATGAACAATTTAGATCTAAAATGTTTAATAAATTTGCGTATAACTCTACCTATATCCCTAACGTGTCGTTAATGAATGAAAAGACCGATTTCTCCATACAATTTCTTCCATTTGCTAGCTATAAAATTAAGCACAATATCTCGAATCGAAAAATAAAAACTGTGTTATATTTATTCTCAAATCAATACAATAAAAAAAAAAATGCGTGAGACTCTCGCGTGGTAGAAGTGAAACTTCTTAGCTCGTAGGAAAAGTTGATTTTATGCATTGCTTTTTTTCCATTTGTTAACGATTTGATTTTGATTTTGATTGATTTTGATTGACACTCTGATCATCAAAGAAAGCATTATTAACTGTAATGTCGTACAGTCTATAAACAGGAGTTTGGATTAAATATTGTAGCCATATTTTTATAGCTCCTTTTCTCACCAAACCAATTAAATAACTCGATCTGTGTATTTTTCTTGTTTTTATGTGAACATTAATACAATGATCATCGTCAATGTCTCTTGGCAAATGATTCACTATCGTATTCACAGATATTGGAACATTAATAATTTGCCCATAAATCCCATGTTGACCATGTACATGTCTTAAACGTCGAATTTGCATAAATGAAATTCTGGGTGAAATTAACCTCTATGACACTAAATTTAATTTTGATAAATGACCAGGTAATTCTGGGTAGGCAAAACCATTTGACTTCGATAACATTGGAATGGTATTCCGAGTGAGAGCATTTCGGCATAAATTGCACGGTATCACATCTTCAATGATAATGGCTAGAAACGCAGTATGTAAAAGTTGCTCGTGCTTAGGATCAACAGGTTTCACATCGTTCTTAAACCATATTCGATCACATATGGAACACACTGTACCTAGCGGATTATTGAAAAATTGTTTATCAAACTCGCGATGAGCAAGTTGAAAGAATGTAAATTTTGTGTATGATGCACTAGTGGGTGCATTTCTGTTTGTCGATGGCTTAGCTGTATCAGATTCATTTCGTTGATCTCTCACACCGCGTGTATCTTCACGTGTAGACGACACGCCTAAATCAGTGGTATTTAAATTCTCTATACCACTCACTGTGTCCTCACTTAACGACGGTATCGATTCATCCAGTGTATTTGAGGTCGTTGGAAGGTTATGTTGTCCACCGTGTTTCTTTAATGTCCTCTGCCTGGCTCGATACTCTCTACTTCTTTCCAAGGTACTTGTTGGCACTTTTCTTGGCGGTTTATTCGCTTTCTTCCGTTCTCTAAAGGCTGGCACTCTGTCTGTACTTGTCTTTTTCTCCATTTCACTTTTCATACAATGGAAATTGTTAGCTAAAAGATTAAGCTGTGTTTGTGTAATATATAATAAAATACGCAAGCGTCTACTGGTTGCCTTATGCTACGTATACAAACAGTACACGCGGCACATGCGCGTAGCGTATTTCACTTTTCCTGACGGAAACGTTTCACTTTTCGTGACGTTCGGGCCAATTTGTCCTACCGCGCCTATAGAAGTTTCATTTCAAAAATTGTTAGATAAAAATAAAGATCTTATTAATATAAAAAATAAAACCCGTATATACTCTTTGACTTGTTCATGTGACAAGAGTTACGTAGAACAAAAGGGTCGTAGTTTTTGAACCCGAATTTTGCTGAACATCTTAATTGTATCAAAAAATCGAAAGGAGATGAGTCTCACTTTGCTAAACATAATTTGGATTTAGAACATACATTTGACATAGAATCATTCTTCAATTTGCAACACTACTACAACAAAGCCACTAAACTTAATATCTCAGAAGCACCAGAAATATATATATATATAATAAAAACAACAAACTCTTAAATGAACAAACTAATTTTCCATCTACCAGTTTCTTTTCTAATATTATCTAAATTTTGTATTTTTATAAATTAAGAATTTTTTGAATGTTGGTTTCACTAAGTTGGTACTGTATAGTTTTTCTCTTATAATTGTAGGTACCGGTCGGTCATTTATCACTTTTTAGTTGCTCCCACTAATTCAATCCCATTTGACTTACAACCCTGGTTAGTGATTGACTAGGTAACTATTACAAGCTTAATATAAGGTTCCTCCACTATTTATATAAAAAAAAGTTTTCGTTGTTATTAATACCATCAACTATTGGTTGAGTTAGTACGTTCTATTCTCACATTGTAAACTATTTTTACACTTATAATCACGATGTATACGTCTTATATAGCTTCAAATCTAGAGATTCGCAATCTTGATTAAATAATCCACATTTTTTATTTTTGAATTTAAAAATTATTGGTAAATCATCGGATATCCAAACATTTATCGTAGGTTACCATCAAAAGAGCGCTGAAGATGAATATTTAATTATTTGAAGACGTTCTGCCACTGAATATCGATTGATTTTTTTATTTAAGAAATATTGTTTTAATCGAATCATTTAAAAATCTCCTATTATTTCCCAAGATTTTTCATATATCCAATAAAATATTAAGTCATTAAGAAATGATTTCACAAACGATTTTTATTATTCTCATTCATTTAAAATGATCTGAAATTTTCAAAACAGTATCAAAAGTATCTGATTTGTCCATTAACGACTTACATAATTGCATCGATCCGCTATATTCGAGTCTGTTAAGAATCCATTGATGTAGGGGTGGACGGTTTAGTTCGTCATTAGTCATTAGTGTCATTATGATAATTAGTTACCCTAAATGTCCTATTTACTTCTGTCTTTGTATAAAAGCTTGCGTGTAATGGACAATGTCGATGTTATCAAAATACAACGAATTGAATGAATCATTTCGATGTTTGACTTCAAATCAACTGTAACGAAGGTAAATTGATGTATAGACTTAAAGTACAGGGTGTGTGGATATTTAACATTCTTAACATAATAAGGAACAAAATAGCGATAGAGTATTTGAAACCACGAGTAAAAATCATGCTTTGTTGAAAAATAAAATAATGATGAGAAATAAAAATATTAATATATGCATTTATCTAATATAATTATTAGATAATATGTTAAATTAACATTGCATTCATTAAATTATTGAAATGTTAATTAAATTAAATTTGTCTAAGTTTTATGCTAGTTCAATGGTATACAGATTAGCGATGGCAAACTGTAGGTCATTTTGAGGACCTAGTTCGTAGTTCATAGTTCATTTTAATGTACCGTTCACGAACTATATGTTGTGAACTACTAACATCTTTTTAAAATGAACTACTTCACAACCTATATAACCTATACATGCACATACTGAAAATAATCCCGTTTTTTCTCAATATAGAAATATTAAATAGTAAAAAATAAATAAATGGAAATAATAATAAATAATAATAATAAATAATAAATGGAAACAATACTTATTTTGAATTAAGAACGAGGAAGAAAAAACAACAATGTTTATAATTTATACAAAACATATATATAAGGAAATATAATTTCATTCCGTTCACCAACACACTTTATCACATAAATGTTAGTACTGCTATTGGTACTGTATATGTAATATATACTATACTGCATAGTTTACGAGTCGTTGTGATTCATGAACGGTTTAGTACACGACGGGTTCAGGACTTAGTACAAGTACATCAATACGTACACCGTGCACCATGTAGTTCATAGTTCACGAACTAGGTCATAGTGACCTATAGGTCGTTGCAAAACATCATCACAGTACGCCCGTCATTTGATTGAACCGTTCATAGTGAACGGTTCGCTAGTGAACTACACATCGCTAATACAGATCCCTATAAGAATTAAATAGCTAGACGATAAATTGATACACAAATCGTTCCTTAAAGTTGTGATAAAGATAGTACCATTTAATCTTGGTGTAATTATACATAATTAATAATAAAATTTGTTACATTATATATGATAATCAATCAATGAAATGCCATATCCTTGGCCAGCTTTTTATAATGATAAAAATGCATATATTTAAAAGAAGTGTTCATAATATGATTTATAATATAAATAGATAAATTAACAAATTAATGGTAATATAAATTTATAATTTATAATCTAAATTAGATCATATCTATTGGTTTTTTAAATTTATAAAAATGTATGTTACTTTTAGCAACTTTGAAAGATTTTAAAAATTATCACTACGGTGTTAAATTATAATATAGAAAGATGATTGGTACTTCAAATTAATGCTTAATTTTTTTTTGTCGTTTTCTACAAGTTCTAAAATGCAAAAATCCTAAAATATGTCTAAAAAGGCGTGTTTTCTTTGAAAGTGATCGATTTTGGACGTCTCCAGTTCTATGATGTTATTTTCACAAATAACAAATATTTTTTGTCGTGAAAAATTCATTTTTAATCGTGGAAGCACGAAAATGTCTAAAAACGTTTGTTTTCTTTGAAAGTGATCGATTTTGGACGTTTAGTAGGTAATTAAGTAAGTAATTTTATTGCTGCATTTGTACGAAATAGTATTTTCAGACGTCATAAATTTAAAATTATGTTTGTTATAAACTCATAAGATAGAAAACAATTCGCTAGTTGCAATTGAATACTTTCTTAGAGAATGTATTCCAAAAGCGATGAGAAAGGTGGCAATTTGATATGTTCATGAAAGACAGCTTCTTCTTTTTCAGTTTATTTGATTTTATTGATTACTTTAGAGGTAAATTAGTCTCCATAAATTGAATTTGGGAGGTCCATTTTTTATGAAGAACAAATATATATTTAATTAAAATGTTTTTTTTCGAATGGTAAGAAATCTCATATCAAGAGATTTTAAAAATCATTTCCTTGACTTATGGTATTTTGTCATACCAAAAAAAAAATTGTGTCAGATAATATTATAAATCCTATAAAAAATTAACCTCTTAATATTTTGAGATATAAAAGCTTTCTCTCATTATCTTAGCAATAACCAGAAATTTTTTATATCAACATCTTTCATTTTAAGCAGATACTATTTATGGTAATGATTAAAAATAAACTGTGCTGTAATTAGTAATAATCAAATACTACTCTTCAAATTTGCAAACGAATAACTCGAAAAATATTCACTATATTCTAAATATAAAGAATACATTCTGTATTATCCATTCTATTGTAAATTCAATCATATAACCTAAGTGTTCATTCGGTTTGTTGGATTTCTTTATTTTATTTACCTCTTTTATTCTAACCAGATCTTGTTTGTGATTACGTATTACAGTTCTTGTTGTAAAGAAAAACAATGCAGACGTTGGCTGGCAGAAAATCTGCCAGTGCTTTATTTAATTTATCTGTGAGAACTGAAGCTACGTCGGGCACGTTCAGGGTAAATCTACTCTCATGGCAACAGGTGAAGTCGGAAACACGCTTCGACACAAGCATGTCACCCCCAAACCCTAGGGCAGAACAACCCCTCACCCCGCATACCATCCGCTCACCCTCCAGCCTAGTAGCACATCTATCACCAACGGAAATGAAATGTATTTTGTTCCCGATTGCTGTTCACATACACACAAACATTACTACTATGTGTTCGACCATTTTCTCTTCGTAAAATAGCCCAATAGATAACGATAGAACATATTCACAAAATTGTATATGTATGGGCATTAGGAAAACATTAATTCTCACCACAAAATTAATATATTTCAACTCGTACATATATGTATGCAGAAAAACTATCAAAATTGGTTTTTTAAGATTATAAGTTTAAATAACCTTTTTTGGGGAGGCAAATTAGAAATAAAATCGCGAGGATGATTATTCGAAGATATTTTGACTATATAATCTAATTTAAAAAATTATCACTACGGTGTTAAATATTAGTATAGAATATCAACCAAATACCGTATCAAGCATTAAGTAGCTAGATGTACATTTCAAGGGCCATGCCCCCATCTTCAGTAGCACAAGATGAAAACTAAATAAAATACCTCTGTCACGAATCGTGATTGATATACTTTTAAACAAATAAGTCAACATAACAGAAGCACATCAAAATACAATGGCATACAATATGACCTATAAATCCTTTAAAACAACACAAATCAATAACTAACGAAACCGACAAACAACAACAACAAACATTGGTTCATCAAACCTAAAACAACCAAAACAAATAAACAAAACAAAAATAAATACAAAAATTGTTCTTATTAAACAAATCAAACAGACAAGATGAAATTGGGCCCGAATCTAAATTCATTAAACCCGACTCAGATTCATGCATGTATACACCTTCACAAGCACTTAACTCGGAACAATTCAAAACACTTCCAACCAACTCGAGTGAGCCAATTTGAATAGGATAACCCGATTCAAAAATATGCTCGGCCACAGCACCTCCACCCCTTCCATTCAATCCGAAATGAGCTAAATGCTCCTTAAATCTAGTTTCAATTGGTCTACGTGTTTGTCCTATATATACTTTAGGACAACTAAAAGAAGATATTTCGTAAATACCCGATTTTTTATTGAAATCAATCAAATCTTTTGGATTTCCGAGAAAATTAGCAAGACTATTAGAAGTATTATAAGTTACTTTAAAATTATATAGGACAAACACGTCCTATATGATTTTAAAAGGACAAACACAATCAAATTTAATGAATTTAGATTCAGGCCCAATTTCATCTTGTCTATTTAATTTATTTAGTATTTAATTTAATAAGAACCACTTTCAATTATATTTTTATTTCATTTATCCATCTTTAGCCATTTTGGTAGCGATGTGTAGTTCACTCGCGAACCGTTCACTCTGAACGGTTCAATCAAATGACGGGCGTACTGTCACGATGTTTTGCAACGACCTATAGGTCACTATGACCTAGTTTGTGAACTATGAACTACATGGTGCACGGTGTCTGTATTGATGTACTTGTACTAGGTCCTGAACTCGTCATCTACTAAACTGTTCATGAGTCACAACGACTCGTAAACGATGCAGTATAGTATACATTACATATACACTACTAATATTGATTTAGTGATAAAGTGTGTTGGTGAACGGAACGAAATCGGAAACTCGATGCAATATTGCAACAGCAGCATTGCAGAGCTGAGTGACAATTTATATGTTGGTATCAGATTTCATTTGGAATAATATAATTAATATATTCGCAAGATTAAATATGTTCTTAAATATGTCATGCCATAGCAAATTTTTGCAATAATAGAAAAATAAACATCTAAATCTTATAGTTCTTCTATTTCATACTGAGTGCAATACAATCACTTAATATCAAATCAAAGCTTTGAAGTTTGAACAGAGAAGATTCGGAATAGAAAATATAAATTATAACGCCAAACAAAACGATTCTATCTAGTTCATTTTATTATAGTTTGTACATTTAATTTTCAAGTGTTAGTAAAGTAGTAAACATTTTCATCAGTAACTACCAATAAGTATTTAAGAACTTCATATAAATAATCGTGAGTACCTAGAGAAGATTATATTTCTGTATATATATGTTTTGTATAAATTATAAACATTGTTATCTTTTCTTCCTCATTCTTAATTCAAAATAAGTATTGTAATATTTCAATTTATTTATTTTTTTACCATTTAATATTTTTATATTGAGAAATAATGCGATTCTTTTCAGTATGTGCATGTATTTCATATAGGTCGTGAACTAGTTTATTTTTAAAAGATGTAGTAGTTCACGACCTATAGTTCGTGAACGGTACATTGAAATGAACTATGAACTACGAACTAGGTCCTCAAAGTGATCTAGAGTTTGCCATCGCTATATATTAGGGATATAGAGAATTTGAAATTAGAAATGGAGAGACTTAAACTGGATATTGTAGGGATTAGTGAAGTTAGGAGGAAAGATCAAGTAGATACGTGGTCAGGAGAATACAGATTAATAACCACAGCATCAGATAATGGGCATACCGGTGTAGGTTTTATAATGAATAGAAAGTTGGGATGTAGAATAAAGAGTTATTGCCAAGTTAGTGATAGAATTATAACTATTAGATTAGACACGAAGCCAACGGACACAGTTATAGTGCAAGTATATATGCCAACTTCAAGTCACGATGATGAGGAGGTAGAATCCATTTATGAGGAGATTGAATCTAGGTTAGCAAACGTTAAAGGACAGGATAATCTAATTGTAACCGGAGATTGGAATGCCGTAGTAGGTAAGGGAAAGGAAGTTTCAATAGTAGGAGAATATGGAATAGGAACACGTAATGATAGAGGGGATAGATTGGTAGAGTTTTGTATTAGGAATAAGCTAGTGGTAGCAAACACGCTTTTTCAGAATCACAAGCGCAGGATATATACGTGGAAAATGCCAGGAGATATAGGGAGGTATCAGATAGATTACATACTGGTTAAAGAGAGGTTTAGGAACCAGATTAAGAATTGTAAGAGTTACCCTGGAGCAGATATTGATAGTGACCATAATTTAGTAGTCCTGGACTCAGAGGTCAAATTCAAGAAATTACAGAAGTCTAAACAGGTCAGAGTAGATGTCGATAGGTTAAAATTAGCTGATGTATGTGAAAAGTACAAGCAGAAAGTAGAAATCATGGCTAATGGAACATCTAGGAACGACATAGATTGCGAATGGAGGGAAATCAGAAATGGGTTAACTACAGCAGCAAATGAAGTATTAGGCACAAAGAAAAGGGCAGGTAGGAGGGAATGGATCACGGAAGAAATAGTTAAAATGATAGAAGCAAGAAGGAAAATTAAAATTGGAAACACAGAAGCAGGACAGAAAAAATATAAGGAACTAAGGAACTTAATTAATAGGAAATGCAAGCTAGCGAAAGAAGAGTGGATAAAAGGAAATTGTGAGGATATTGAGGAGGATATGAGAAGAGGTAAAGTAGATTTGGGCTACAGGAAAATTAAGTCACATTCTTCTAAAGTAAAACCAAAGGGTAACATTATATGTGATAAGCAGGGTAAGGAACTCACAGAAAATAAGGAAAAAGCTAGAAGATGGAAGGAGTATCTTGAAGATTTATATAAAGGTAGGCAGGACATGGAGGAGCTAGAAAATGTGGAACAGATAGATGAGGATGACTTAGGTCCTAGCATACTTAGGTCAGAGTTTCATAGAGCATTAAATGATTTACGGAATAACAAAGCAGCGGGGATTGATATGATACCAGCCGAATTAATAAAACACGCAGGGGAAAAAATGCAGGAGCGATTATACAGGTTAGTTTGTAAAATATATGAGAAGGGAGAAGTACCACAGGATTTTCAGCGTAGTAGAATAGTAACAATGCCGAAGAAAATAGGAGCTAATTTGTGTGAGAACTATAGGACCATTAGTCTACTATCACATGCATCGAAGATATTGCTAAAGATTATTTATAGGAGATTAGAAAATAAAGTAGAGGAAAGGCTAGGAGAAGATCAGTTTGGTTTTAGGAAAAACAGAGGGACGAGGGAGGCGATTTTAGCACTAAGAACAGTAGTAGAAAAAAGAAAGAGGATAGGAAAGGTAACTTGCATAGCTTTTGTAGACTTAGAAAAGGCATTTGACAATGTAGATTGGGACATAATGTTTAGAATTTTAAAAGAAACGGGTATAGATTATAAGGATAGGAGAATAATTTTTAATTTATATAAACACCAAACTGCCTTAGTTAGAATTGAGGGGAAGAAGAGGTAGCAAAAATAGGGAAGGGAGTTCGGCAGGGATGTACACTTTCACCGTTATTATTTAATCTATATATAGAAGATGCAATAAACAAAGTAAAAGAAGAGTATAGTGTAGGTGTGAATGTACAGGGATAGAAAATATATATGCTGAGATTCGCCGACGATATAGCTATATTGGAAGAAAGCGAAAAGAATTTAGAAAGGGTATTGAATGGTATGCAGGCAGTATTGACTAGGGATTTTAACATGAAAATAAATATAGGTAAAACTAAAGTGATGAGGTGTGACAAAAAGGAATGCAGCAGAAAAATGAGGATCACAATAGGAGATAATAGAATCGAAGAAGTGTCAGATTTTTGTTATTTAGGCAGTAGAATCACAAAAGATAATCGAAGCAAGGTAGATATAAAGTGTAGGATAGCACAGGGTAGGAAGGCATTCGTAGAAAAAGAACAGATTTTAAGATCAAATATTGACTTGGGTATTAGAAAAAGATTACTGAAGGTATATGTTTGGAGTGTAGCACTGTACGGGTGTGAGGCGTGGACTATAGGTAAGGAAGAGAAGCGTAGATTAGAAGCACTTGAAATGTGGTGTTATAGGAGGATGATGAGGATTGGTTGGGAAGATAAAGTAACAAATGAAGCTGTACTAGAGTTAGTAGGGGAGAAGAGAAGTATTTGGAGAGTGTTACAGCGTAGGAGAGACAGATTAGTAGGGCATATTCTTAGGCATGGGGGGATTATGCAATTGATCATAGAAGGTAGAGTGGAGGGAAAGAGAGGGGTAGGTAGGCCTAGATTGGAGTATGTGAGTCAGATAGTTGAAGACGTTGAGATGAATAGCTATAGGGAGATGAAGGGATTAGCTCAGGATAGATCGGCATGGCGTGCTGTTTCCAACCAATCTTTAGGATTGCGGACTCTTTAACTAATATATTAGGCTAGACAAACCAAGGCCTATTGCTGCTACTGGTCAGTTTCGTCGAATACTGATACATATTGCCCCAAATTTTACCCCCGTGTTATTTCTTATGGGATTTCGAGTCAGAACTCTCCTAGTATATCTACTGAAGACACAATAATTCGCAATATTTTAACTTAAAATATAATAAATATAAATGTTTACAATTGAATTGAAGCTTTTATATTACATTTTTAAATGTGTTAACACAAAATAATATAAAATTTGGTTAAATATTTTTGTGAAACAAAATACCTTTGCACGTTTTCGATAATTTTAGCAGTGCAATGAAATCGTACAAATAACAATCGTGTTTTATTTCGGATTAATATGTTTTGAATTGTAGCTGTAGATATTTTGTAATTTTGGACGTGAATTCATAATCCTGTGTGCGTGTTCTGAGCTTTAACATGACGTGTAGCGATGGCAAACTGTAGGTCACTTTGAGGACCTAGTTCGTAGTTCATAGTTCATTTCAATGTACCGTTCACGAACTATAGGTCGTGAACTACTAACATCTTTTTAAAATGAACTAGTTCACGACATATATGAAATACATGCACATAATGAAAGTAATCCCTTTTTTTCTCAATATAAAAATATTAAATAGTAAAAATAAATAAATTGAAATATTACAATACTTATTTTAAATTAAGAATGAGGAATAAAAATAACAATGTTTATAATTTATACAAAACATATATATAAGGAAATATAATTTCGTTCTGTTCACCAACAAACTTTATCACAGAAATGTTAGTACTGCTATTGGTACTGTATATGTAATGTATACTAAACTGCATCGTTTACGAGCCGTTGTGATTCATGCACACTTTAGTACACGACGGGTGCAGAACCTAGTACAAGTACATCAATACGTACACCGTGCACCATGTAGTTCATAGTTCACGAACTAGGTCATAGTGACCTATAGGTCGTTGCAAAACATCGTCACAGTACACCCGTCATTTGATTGAACCGTTCAGATTGAACGGTTCGCGAGTGAATTACACATCGCTAGACGTGACTATTGAAGTGAATAGGAAGGTTATAGTAATTATACGTTGTATGCTGCACTGGGAGACAATAAACCTGATTATGTTATCTATAATATTTGATAACTATATCGGCGGAAAATTAATTTGAACCATTATGCAGTCTGTGTTGATATATGTACTATATAGATTAATTATATTTTTATTTAAAAAAAAAATGGGCGGTGAAGGCACTCCCATCCTCCTTATTATATAACTATAGCAATTCATGGCACATTCAGGGTACTCCTGAATTCACAACGTCCATGGTCCAGAAGGGACTTTTCCTAAAGAAAATGTCCCTGACCGGAGCGGGATTCGAACCCACAACTCCGCGGTGCCATTCTCGCGACTATACCACGGCACCACGGTGCCCCTAGATTAATTATATTGTTTTATATGAAACATACAGCCCCGCTATATTTAATAAATGAATTTTAATTTTAAATGATACGTTGAAAACTGAAATTTCGACAATACCTAAAATCTACTAAAAATTAGGGAAAAGAAATAAAATTACATCATGTTTTATATCACGGTTAAAAACGAGGATTTATTCGACTATAGTTTTGCTTATTAAGCATTGTCAAGAAAAAATCATGGAGTATCATAACATAACGGCAAAATCTATAACCTTCTAAAATTAGTTCTTGGGAACTAAATACGTACCAAATACTATATTACAATTTTAAATAAGTAGAAGATATTCTAAAATAATGACAACTATATCTGCGCTGCCTAATATCCAATGAAACACATAATATAAATTATTTTATGGCATCTGAATCATCTTTACGATTTTGAATTATTTTTTCAATCAACAATTTCATAATGACAGGCCACAAACATATCCACGCTCTTTATTTAGCATTTGTATAAACTGTTTAATGCGTAAAAATTATATTAAACATTCAAAAATGTGCAAAACTGGTTGTGATAATTTTATAATACCTTTCATTCGTTTACAAGTAAAATTTCATGTCTAGAAAGCTTCCAATGCCTAAAATTAGTTTTAAACATTTTTCGGGTATAGTACAAAATCTGGTTTCTTGTAAAGTTAACATATTTATTAAAAATAATAACTAAACCTGTCATATTATACTTTTCCTTTCATTTATTTCAAGAGATTTTGTAATATTCTTCTTTTCGCATTCACCGAAAGCTGAAAAAATCGTTCCTAATTATTGACTTAATTTTTTTTTAAATAATAATAATAATTTTATTTTAATATTAATCTAAATTCATTAATAATATAAAATACATATCACCCAAATACGGTAACAAGCATAATTAATATTAACTAGATGTACATTTCAAGGGCTATGCCCCCATCTTCAGGAGCAAAAGATAAAACTAAATAAAATACCTCTGTCACGAATCGTGATTGATATACTATTAAATAAATACGTCAACATGACAGAAGTACTTCAAAAAGGACATATAATATGACCTATAAATCTTTTAAAACAATACAAATTAACAATTAACGAAACTAACAAGTAACAGCAAAAATATTGGTTTGTGAAATCCAAAATAACTAAAAATAAATAAATAAATAAAATTAAAATAAATTAAAAAATAATTCTTATTAAATAAATTAAATAGACAAAATGAAATTGGGCCTGAATCTAAATTCATTAAATTTGATTTAGATTTATGCAATTTATCTTGTCTATTTAATTTATTTAATAATAACTATTTTTAAATTTATTTTTATTCTATTTATTTTTGGTTATTTTAAATTTGACAAACCAAAGTTTATGAAAGTGGCATTTCTTTTGACATTCGTTATATATACTTTTAGTAAAATTATAGTTATATGAATTGAATCCGAATCAAAATTTCTAAACAATATAATACAGGAATTGCAATTAAAGAGAAAAAATTAAACGAAAAATGAGAAATTTGCTATATAAAAAGACTCGATATACTAAAATTCAAACAATTAAAGGAATATAGCAAGGAATTAATGTTTTGCAGTGATAAAATTTAGTTTGAAATTTATTACATCGCTCAACCCTAACTACTCGTATAGCTAATTGTATCTAATAATATAGTACTAAAATAGCGTTCAAATACTATTCCGTCAAATTAAAGAAACTTTTATACATATCACTAAGTAATTGCACCAAAAATAACTAACTTAGATATTAAACTATATGGCTTAACTAATTTGCAAAACTAAGACCACCTGAATGTAGCAATTCTTTGTATATAAAACATCAAATTACACAGAAGAAATGAAAGTTTAATTTTTAAGTTATTGATACATGGACGTAAATTCGATTTTAAAGACGAATTATTGGTAACTATATATATATAAGTCGATTTATTATTAATGTAGAAGATTCTTCATATATCCAGCGTATAGAGTTTGGAAGCAAAAATGTACCTTTTCAACATAGCCAACATAAATGAAGCTAAAATACGTCAAAAATGTTCTGCATCAATATTACAAATAAAAGATATATGATGACGATGCAGCAAATTTCAATAATTCCGTAATAAGAAGTTTATTTTTTAAAGCGCTGACTAATGAAATGCACAAGCAAGTTTTTTATTGTAATTTTTTAGTATTCGTAAAGAAATACACACATATCAAACTTGAAATATATAATAAGATGTATCCTGCTGTTATAAATTTCAAGATCCTTTTCACATAAATATTTCATCAAATACCTAAAGACGTAACAAAATTGAAAGTAACTTTTCCAAGACGACTGGGAGGCATTTCATTGAAATTCCTACGTAGTTTGTTATATATATGCGAATGAATTAATCAGACGATTTCATGTAAGCTTTTCATTTTGGATCCATAGCGGAATGTATAACTAAATGCAAAATGTAAAACTTTCTTCATGCATGCATGATGAACCTCGTACTCCATATAAAATAATAATAGAAAATAGTTAAGTGAGAATCTAATAAAAAATGTTCAATTATTTAAAAAAATCAAATATAATTATCAAAATATATATAGTATTCTTTAACCAAAGCATTTTTCACACACTTTTCAACTCATTAATCACAGCTCATTATTTCAGCTCATTATTCACACTTTACAAAATGTACATTCACATATTTTATAGAAAAATGATCTTTTTAAGATAATTGTTAAATTATTAAACAAAATAAACGATTATACCAATTTTAGAGTTTTTTCTATGATTAGCGCCATTTACTCCTATCTCTTCACCTTTTATATTGTAATGACGCCTCTCGCCCTTGATGATTTTTGGGCTCCAGCCGTGAAAAGTACGGCAAATAAAGATACGAATCTTGATACGAAAGAATGGAAAACAAAATATACTCGTATAAGTTGAAAAAGGATTCATTGATTTAAAAACTGTTTGAAAATTTAAACTAATATAGTATTCTCGAATCTTTGAATTCAACCGAAAGCAAATAAACATATATTCCCGTGTAAAATCGTCATTACGGCGTTAAATAATTGTATAAAACATCATCCAAAAACCGTAATACAAGACACAAGATTGTATGTTTTATACAATATATTCTAGGAACACGTACAACATTAATTCGTCTCGTGATCCTATATCAAATTAAAAGAGTAAAGCTGGTGTCAGGTGTCCAATGGTAATTTAGGACAGGGATAACAAAAAAATGGTGTGGCGTTAAGATAACGTTCCCCTAACTAAAGCTGGCCAGTTTTAAACAAAAATGGATAGCCCGACACCTTGATTTACCATTAACGCGATAAAATATGAAATTATATAAATTATACACGTCATAAATATATCACAATCGAGAAATAGAATATATATATATTTTTTAAATCACAGATTGGTATGGCTTTGGAGCATTATCCATATTGTCATCTTATCTTTCAAATATTAATTTCAATACATTTATATTTATAATACGGGAATAAACAAAATGGAACAACAAAAAATCTTCACTCTAAGGGGTCTTTTATGGAGACTTATCTACGACAATAGACTGGACCTCAGATAAAGTGGTTAGACCATTGGTTCCCAAACTTTTTGAGGGCGCGACCCCTTTTGGTTGAAATGTTTGTTCGCGACCCCCCTACCTATTTGATTTAGCAACACTCAAAAACAAAGTCACCAAAATTAGTATTAATATAGCTAGATTTCTAATTTCGAATTTTTCACGACCCTTAAAGCAAGAGACTTTTGCTTCCCCTGCCAGTGCTAATGAAAAGGTTTTGCTAGCAAGTTATCGAGTGGCATTTCGAATTGCAAAAGCCAGTAAGGCGCATACAATTGCAGAAACTCTTATTCAACCGACAGCTGTTGATATTGTGCAAATAATGATTGGTAAAAAAGAAGCGAATAAATTCAAAACCATAGCTCTCTCTAATAATACAATCCAAAGAAGAATATGCGACATGGCAGAAGATATTCGAATTCAAGTTCTTGAAAATATTAGGAAATGAACTTACTTCTCAATGCAGATGGACGAGTTAACAGATATTTCCAATTGCGCCCAATTCATTGTCTTTGTAAGATATGACACCAACAATGGTATTACAGAAGATATTTTATTTTGTAAACCACTTGAAACAAATACCACAGGAAAGTGGTTATTCGATATTTTTATACAAAATACAAATAAATGCAATATTGACTTGACCAAAATGGGAATTCGAAGTGGTCTCATTGTCCGATTACAAGAGATAATGCCAAGTGCTACATGGGTACATTGTTTTTTATACCGGGAGGCACTTGCAGCAAAATGTTTGCCTTCTGAAATGGGTTGTGTTTTAAGGTCTGTAATGAAAGTGGTAAATTCTATCAAAGGAAAAGCGTTGCAAACCCGAAAAGTTTGTGAAGACATGGGTGCAATATATGAAAATCTTCTTTATCACACGGAAGTAAGATGGCTCTCGAGGGGTAAAGTTTTAACAAGAGTTTTACAATTAAGGGCAGAACTATTGATGTATTTTCAATATGAGAAATTAGAATATGCAAATCTATTTTCTGATTCTCTCTGGCTTGCTGATATTTTTGAACACTTAAACATTGTGAATAAAAGTTTGCAAGGCCGCGATGTTAATATAATAACAGCTAAGGATAAAGTTAACAGATTTATAAACAAACTCGATTTTTGGTCTGCTTCACTTAACAATAAGGAATTAGCCTCGCATTGAAGAAATCATAGAACATTTTACTATGTATAATACGATATATGTAAATCTTAAAACTTAAAGCAACAGCTTTTTGAATATTTTCAAGAAGTAACTATTAACAATAATGATAGTTACAGGTGGATACTGAATCCATTTTTCGACAATTCTGTTCAAATGTCTGAAATTCCGACATATATGAAGGAAAAACTTATCGACTTATCTACTGATGGAATGCTGAAAATTTTCTATCACATAGCGTGGACCAGTTTTGGCTAAAGAGAAAACAAGAATACCCCGAGCTGGTAAATGAAGCATTAAAAATACTAATACCTTTTGCATCATCCTATTTATGTGAATTAAGTTTTTCATCCATGTTTGCTATCACAAGACAAAGTATAGAAATCGCCTCGAACTCGAGAATGATATCATTATTTGTCCATCGAATACAGAACCCAGGTTTGAGAAGATAACATCAAGCGCATTTATCTCATTAATATGTTGTATAAATATATAACTTTAACGTTTGTTTTCTTTTAGTCTAAGTCTAATTTCTTACTAAAAAGTTGTATGTGTTCAATATATATGCGTTACAGAAAGCCATTCGCTTTATTTTGAAAATCCTCGCGCGTCCCCCCTAGCTCCTTCACGTGCCCCCCTGGGGGGTCGCGACCCACAGTTTGGGAACCAATGGGTTAGATAATAGGAACTCGTTAGTTATCTTATATCAAATATCACAAATCTATTTACTTAAAACAATCAAAACTTAATTTTACTTTCTAAAATGAAAGCATACAGGATTTTATATACTTCTCTGTTGTTAGTGACTAAAGTAGTATTTAAATTGAAATGACTTTCTACTTTTTTCTATATCTTCGATGGAAATTTCTTTCTATGCTCATTGTGTAAATTACATTATGGAATGAGAAATACGATATAAAAATATAAGTTCATACGAAAATACGGTAATCAAATGACACTATTACTACACTACACTATAGCATTTAAGGTTCAGCTGTAAAGGGACTCTATATCAGTGCTTCTCAAACTCTTTGTTGCCGCAGACCGGCAATTTGTTTCCCAATCTGCTAGGGACCGGCGTGGGTATTGAGGATCAAAGGTCTTATATGATGTATGGGATTATAGAAAAATATTTTTTTATTGCAAAAAGGTATGTATCATCAAATTCAGTCAACTTATAATGTGTAATTCGTAGTTCATTTCAATGTACCGTTCACGAACTATAGGTCGTGAACTACTACATCTTTTAAAAATGAACTAGTTCACGAACTATATGAAATACACGCACATACTGAAAATAATCTCTTTTTTTCTCAATATAAAAATATTAAATGGTAAAAAATAAATAAATTGAAATATTACAAAACTTATTTTGAATTAAGAATGAGGAAGAAAAGACAACAATGTTTATAATTTATACAAAACATATATATAAAGAAATATAATCTTCTCTAGGTACTCACGATTATGTATATGAAGTTCTAAAATACTTATTGGTAGTTACTGATGAAAATGTTTACTACTTTACTAACACTTGAAAATTAAATGTACAAACTATAATAAAATGAACTAGATAGAATCGTTTTGTTTGGAGTTATAATTTATATTTTCTATTCCGAATCTTCTCTGTTCAAACTTCAAAACTTTGATTTGATATTAAGTGATTGCATTGCACTCAGTATGAAATAGAAGAACTATAAGATTTAGATGTTTATTTTTTCATTATTGCAAAAATTTGCTATGGCATGACATATTTAAGATCATATTTAAGGGATTATTAATTATATTATTCCAAACGAAATCTGATACCAACATATAAATTGTGACTCAGCTCGGCAATGCTGCTGTTGCAATATTGCATCGAGTTTCCTATTTCGTTCCGTTCACCAACACATTTTATCACTAAATAAATGTTAGTACTGTATATGTAATGTATACTATACTGCATCGTTTACGAGTCGTTGTGATTCATGAACGGTTTAGTACACGACGGGTTCAGGACCTAGTACAAGTACATCAATACGTACACCGTTCACCATGTAGTTCATAGTTCACAAACTAGGTCATAGTGATCTATAGGTCGTTGCAAAACGTCGTCACAGTACGCCCGTCATTTGATTGAACCGTTCAGAGTGAACGGATCGCGCGTGAACTACACATCGCTAAATCCGTGGCTCAATTGAAGGCAATGCCAAGTGCAATGGAACATGAATGTCCATCTAATTTCTGTACTTAGTCTTAATGAAAAACATGGTCAAAAATCCAATCTCACATGTAATGGTGCCGTGTAAAAACGGGACCGTCACAAAATCTTATCTTTAAAATATGACGTTTATATAATACCCTTACTCATTCTTTCCATTTTAAATAACTCCTTCAATTTCTCCTTCAATAATTCATCAATTTTACATAATACGAAATATCTTAATTTCTTCAAAATATATTAAACTCCTTTTATGCTTGCGTAACATCCATTTTGCACGTCCAAAAATAACAAATTTGTCTATATTGTAATGCTTATGCATCTTATACAAAAGGTGTTACTACAGAAGAAAATAAACCATTGCTTTAAAAAAACTAAATAAAAAGTATAAGGTTTGATTAAAATTTATGAAAAATGGATATGTGCTAGAAAATAATATCTATGCAATATATATATACTGTCTTTTTCCATTTATATTGTTCCAATCTTCAAGGCGCGTATATATAATGTGAATGAATAAATTGATTCAGTTCTCAATTTCTTGGAAGTAGCAGAAAAGTCATAAAAGGAATTGGGAAATAAGCAATACGACACGTTTAGATTGAAGCCAGAGAAAATCTTTTGTGCAATGAAATAAATTTACTGAAAATGCATCTTAGCGGGGAAAAATGCGCGAGAAACCTGACTCTAGAGGTGACGCGATTAATCGAATATTTCAAATATTCGATTATTTTCTTTATTTTAAGAGTAATCAGTCGGAAGACACTATTTATTTTTTTAATTATTAATTTATTATTAACAGAATGGTTTTTAAAAAGTGGCTGTACGGTTAAAATTTTTTTTTAACTCGCTGTCGTTGGAAAAATTGCTCGCCAACTAATTATTGTTAGTTTCATTAAGAAGTTAAAAGTACATAATGTATTTATTTACTTGAAGATATTTGTAAGTTGCTGGACTATATTTTTCACATTCGTTGTGAACAATATAATAATTTATAAAATAATATTAATTTTTCTACCACTAAAAACACGTTTTTTTGTCAATATTATGAAAAAGTGTGAACAAAAATTATACAATTTTTTTTAGACATATTATCATAAAATAGTGCTTTTTACAATAGGCTTTATATTTTATCCTATAGTACCGTTCGATTTGCGGTCAGCCTTTCAATAGTACCCTTATTATTTATATTATTTTAATTTAGTTTTCTTTAATTTGTAGTCAACTCTATACTAATATTTAAAGAATTAGCACTACGGTGTTAAATAACAGTACAGAATATCACCCAATACCGTAACTTAGCTAGATGCGCATTTCGAAGGCTATGCCCCCATCTTCAGTAACACAAGATAAAACTAAATAAAATACCTCTGTTACGAATCGTGATTGATATACTATCAAATAAATAAGTCAACATGACAGAAGCATTTCAAAAATGGCATATAATATGACCTATAAATATTTTAAAACAATTAGTTAAAGAGTCCGCAATCCTAAAGATTGGTTGGAAACAGCACGCCATGCCGATCTATCCTGAGCTAATCCCTTCATCTCCCTATAGCTATTCATCTCAACGTCTTCAACTATCTGACTCACATACTCCAATTTAGGCCTACCTACCCCTCTCTTTCCCTCCACTCTACCTTCTATGATAAATTGCATAATCCCCCCATGCCTAAGAATATGCCCTACTAATCTGTCTCTCCTACGCTGTAACACTCTCCAAATACTTCTCTTCTCCCCTACTAACTCTAGTACAGCTTCATTTGTTACTTTATCTTCCCAACCAATCCTCATCATCCTCCTATAACACCACATTTCGAATGCTTGTAATCTACGCTTCTCTTCCTTTCCTATAGTCCACGCCTCACACCCGTACAGTGCTACACTCCAAACATATACCTTCAGTAATCTTTTTCTAATACCCAAGTCAATATTTGATCTTAAAATCTGTTCCTTTTCTACGAATGCCTTCCTACCCTGTGCTATCCTACACTTTATATCTACCTTGCTTCGATTATCTTTTGTGATTCTACTGCCTAAATAACAAAAATCTGACACTTCTTCGATTCTATTATCTCCTATTGTGATCCTCATTTTTCTACTGCATTCCTTTTTGTCACACCTCATCACTTTAGTTTTACCTATATTTATTTTCATGTTAAAATCCCTAGTCAATACTGCCTGCATATAAATTAATAATTAAAACAATATAAATTAATAATTCGAAACTAACAATTACCAATAATAAACATTGGTTTGTCAAACCTTAATAACCAAAAATAAATCAAATAAAAATAAATTAAAAAATTGTTCTTATTAAATAAATTAAATAGACAAGATGAAATTGGGCCTGAATCTAAATTCATTAAATTTGATTTAGATTTATGCATGTATATACTTTGATAAGCATTTAATTCGGAATAATTCAAAACAATTTTAAGCAATTTAAGTGAACTAATTTGATTAGGATGACCTGATTTAGTCAAAAATATGCTCGGCTACAGCACTTTTATCTTTTCTATTTAATCTGAAATGAGTTAAATGTATTTATTATTATTACTAAATTTAAATCTAGCTACTTAATGCTTTAAGTTACGGTATTTGGGTGATATTATATTCTATACTAATAAATGCTATGATCTATAAACTATGAAACTATGAACTATCTTTTAGTTTTTTTTGCGATTTCAGAGTTGAAAAGTCTTCTTATGAAAAATGTAATAATGAATAAAATTAGTTGTTTAACCGATTATTATATTTAGATTAATCACATAACTGATCAATCCATTATTACTTTAATTGTCATTGTGAGAATATAAAGTTAACAAAATCACTAAACGTGATCCCTTTCCTAAAATTAACTTTACTAATCTTCAATGAAATTTAAAAAGAAAAGATTGTATTTTTGTTAAAAATGTTACAATTTTTAAAATGTAATTATATAACATAAGAAATAGCATAAATTATTGGTTTTCAATGTGTTTCTAAAGACAAATGGTATTTTTTTTCAATATATCCAGTGTTTAATATTACATAACTTTATTTTATCAAGTTTTGCCTCACGAGACAACTTACTCTGCGAATATTTATTGTGCTCTTATAACGAAGTAATAGAGCACTTTCGGTTCGGGCTGGTGTAAGCAAAAGCCGACATCTTCAGTAATTCTCTGATAAAGGCAACTTTTACGTTACACATAGAATATACCTGAATATGTTTGCAACTTTTGGTATATACCTCATACAACAATAAGTGGCCAGGTATACCGTGGAGTTGACTCTTCTATCCTATGATTTACAATCTCGAACAACTCGTACGGCGATGTGCCAGGTCCGTATTGGAATTTTAGTTGAAACAAAATATAATAAATTGAAAACTGTATTTAAATGTTGATCTAAATGATAAACATGTTGCTTAAAAAATATGTATTATTATTCAATATTATATTATCTGAATGATGTATTTTCATTGACTGAAAGGGTATGGAAAGTTTATTTTGGAAAAGATTACATCTAATTATTCGATTTAAATAAATTATGTTAACGAATTAATTATAAATGCACGTGAAAATATGGAACATTTTTACAATGAAAATAAAAATTCAAATAAAGCATCTAGGTACATAAAACATCTACATATTTAAAAAAATGCGTGAGATTCTCGCGCGGTAGAAGTGAAACTTCTGCTCATAGGAAAAGTTGATTTTATGCATTGCTTTTTTTCCATTTGTTAACGATTTGATTTTGATTTTGATTGATTTTGATTGACACTCTGATTATCAAAGAAAGCATTATTAACTGTAATGTCGTACAGTCTATAAAGAGGAGTTTGGATTAATATTGTAGCCATATTTTTATAGTTCTTTTTCTCACCAAACAAATTAAATAACTCGATCTGTGTATTTTTCTTCTTTTTATGTGGATATTAATACAATGATCAACATCAATGTCTGTTAGCAAATGATTCACCATCGTATTCACAGATATTGGAACATTAATAATTTGCCCATAAATCCCAGTTGACCATGTACATGTCGTAAACGTCGAATTTGCATAAATGGAATTCTGGGTGAAATTAACCTCTCTGACACTAAATATAATTTTGGTAGATCACTAGGTAATTCTGGGTAGACAAAACCATTTGATATTTCGATAACATTGGAATGGTATTCCAAGTGAGAGCATTTGGGTATGAATTGCACGCTATCACAGCTTCAATGATAATGGCAGGAAACGCAGTATGTAAAATTTGCTCGTGCTTAGGATCAACAGGTTTCACATCGTTCTTAAACCATATTCGATCACATATGGAACACACTGTACCTAGCGGATTATTGAAAAATTGTTTATCAAACTCGCGATGAGCAGGTTGAAAGAATGTAAATTTTGTGTATGATGCACTAGTGGGTGCATTTCTATTTCTCGATGGCTCAGCTGTATCAGATTCATTTCGTTGATCTCTCACACCGCGTGTATCTTCACGTGTAGACGGCACACCTGAATCAGTAGCATTCAAATTATCTATACCACTCACTGTGTCCTCACTTAACGACGGTATCGATTCATCCAGTGTATTTGAGATCGTCGGAAGGTTATGTTGTCCATCGTGTTTCTTTAACGCCCTTTGCCTGGCTCGATACTCTCTACTTCTTTCCAAGGTACTTGTTGGCACTTTTCTTGGTGGTTTATTCACTTTCTTCCGTTCTCTAAAGGCTCGCACTCTGTCTGTACTTGTCTTTTTCTCCATTTCACTTTTCATACAATAGAAATTGTTAGCTAAAAGATTAAGCTGTGTTTGTGTAATATATAATAAAATACGCAAGCGTCAACTGGTTGCCTTATACTACGTATACAAACAGTACATGCGGCGCATGCGCGTAGCGTATTTCACTTTTCGTGACTGAAGCATTTCACTTTTCGTAACTTTCAGGCCAATTTGCCCTACCGAGCCCATTGAAGTTTCACTTCAATAAAATTCCGAACTACTTGTGTCACTCTCTTTGTTTTTGTGTAGTGTGTATTAAACCACGTTTCATCTAAGTAACACATGAAATGGTTATCTTCACGAGCTTTATGAATATTCTCTTAGTATTGTATCCGAAGAAGCTGCCACCTTGGTGCCTCCAACAACCACATTCGCTTATTATTATTTTTTAATCTAAAGCCATTTATTCTTAATACTTTTCGTAAAGTATTCGGACAGCAAGAAATATCGCACTCAGTTTTTAAAATATGACATAATTGGCTAAGTGACGGTGATAATATTTTCTCATAAAAGTTTTTCTCAACTGTAGAGCTTTAAACGAACGCAATCAACATCAAATGAATCGAATTTCCTGAGAACATTAGCGTCGCTCATTTTCTTTCTATCACAAACACCATCTTTCACAATTCTTCTTATAGTTCGAAAAGAAGTCTTTTGTCAAAATTGAAGTTTTCTTAATGGATGCTGCTTCGTTTTCGCCCCATTCTCGTAGTTCCATGAAGACATTCTTCACAATATCCTTGGCTACCTTAGGCAAGAAAACCTTTCTTTTCTGATGTGGATCGTCATTATCACATTCGATGTCATTTTCAATGCCACTAAACTCACTAATCATTTCTACATCTATATCACTACTGCTACTTTCTAGATTATTCATTTTTTTAAATTTGCAGATACAGTCTCTAGAGAATCTTGAACAAAACTAATATTAGAAATAAAATGTTTGGATTCTAAATATTCAAATTGACGAAGGGAAGCGATCACTATTATTTTTATTATTCTTGTGATTGCTGCTCTTTATTGATTCTTAATCACCCCGTTTAAACGGAACAATATCAGGTATATGACAAAAGCAATCAATATACAATCAAATTTGTACAAGTAAAAGTAACACTATTATGAAATAATTATTTGTTATTACCTATATTTAAAGTTTATTTTATTTCCTGGGACATATATATTTTATATTTTCTATCAAAATTTTAGTAAATACGTCCAAATATGCAAATGGTACAAATTTACTGCTGTCGTAAATCATTCGATACCTGAAGCTCGGCCACTTATTGCTGCATGAGGTATAGCAGAAGCGGTCCGGCACGTAGAAATAGAGCGGATCGAAATTATGGACAACCATCGCGTATTCCATGTCTGCACGCAAACGTCCGATTAACGAGAATACACGACTTTCGGATACACAGGCCAATCTACAGGCCATCTGATGATTATCATCGATGTGAGTGAGGACTTTGTATTAATAGTGTATATAGAACAAAGAAAATAGCTACGATTCCATCATAGTGACATTATCTTCAATTGGTATAATTATTTATCCTCAGCATGTTATTCGAATTTTCTAAAAAAAATATTTTACCTATTTATAGTATATAATTTCAATTCAATTTTAAATTCAATTTCAATTCAAAAATTTATTTATTACCAACTTAATTTCAAACTATAATACTTCTTATAACAATATTATTAATTAATATTGACGTATCATAATGTACAAGTAATTCATTAAAAACTAACGTTCATATTAATAAATAAATATTAATCTGTACGCCTAATTTCAGCCCGAAATTATATGCGCCATGTAAAAAATAATCTTATTTATCTATTAATATAGAACCCAAATACCGTAACAATACCGTAAACCACTGACATAGAAGATCAAGTTCAGAATTGATTAAATCTGCGTATTTTAAATTGTCAGTCCGTGGTATGTTCCACGTCAGCAAATAGTGTAAATTTTCCACTAATTGGAAGGGCTGTAATATCATTAATGTAAAGGTTAATAACAGCGGGCCTAAAGAGGGATCCTTGTGGAACTCCGCGTCGTACGTGGAGCGATTTTGAGATTGTTGTTTTATTATTACTGTTTATTTGTACAACTTGACTCCATTCTCTTAAATAAGAACGGAACCAGTCATTTGTAACTCCTCTAAACCCATAGTGAGATAATTTTTGAATTAGGATATCATGGTCGACACAGTCGAATGCTTTGGATAAATCGCAAAAACTACTTGTGTCATGTTGACTTATTTATTTAATAGTATATCAATCACGATTCGTGACAGAGATATTTTATTTAGTTTTATCTTGTGCCACTGAAGATGGGGGCATAGCCTTCGAAATGTACATCTAGCTACTTAATGCTTGTTACGGTATTTGGGTGATATTCTATATTAATATTTAACACCGTAGTGATCATTTTAAAAATTAGTTATGTATGTTATACATTACGATTATTGTGCACTTTGAGCATCATAACTCATTCATAAAAGCAAAATATTTATATTTCTCTTTTATGAATGAGTAGTAAACAGTTAGATATTACCGTGGTGTAGATGAAACTTTTAATTTTTCTCTTTTCCTTTAGGTGATAGGCTTAAAAACGTTTGTGAATAAGTCTGCATTTGAATAAATAAGTTGTCTTATTTTTATTGGTAGTAGATTATACATTTTTCGCCCCATAGTATTAACAAACTTTTCATTCTTTGTTAGTTTATTATAGTATATGTAATAGTATAAACCAGTATATTTAGGAACAGGACATTAAGCAAGCGATTTTAGTGGAATCCTTCTTCTATGTGACATTTCTCGGCAAAGTAGGCTATATGTTGTTGATGATTTATCGATTTATTTATTTATTTACCGATTTATCAGATCAGAGGTTTCATTTATGACGGCCGATGAGTTCAAATGTCTACTTTGGCAAACATAAATAAAAAAATTGAGGTGTTCAACTAAATATATTGCCGTAGCGTATTAAAGACTTTTAGAGACAGAGAGAGAATATTTTTGGTAATAGGAAAAAATATAAGTTATATTAAAATAGCGCTGGCGGTTTTGACTATATAAATTAACAAAAAAATGCATGTTTAATAAATTTACTAAGCATATATATTTTATTATGTTACGTGAACATTTCTATAATAGTGACCTCTTGGAAGAATGGATGAATGAAAACATGCAGAATGTTATAAAAATATGTAATGTAATTTTAATGTAATGTAAAAATAAAGTAATAATTAAAAAAATATATTATACATTATAATATTTATTTGATTGAAACATTTTTCACGTTTCGGATATTTTTTTCACTTTTTCACTTTTTATATTTGCAAAGTTTTAGACGTCATACCTACGATTTTAATAACTGTGATATATATATTTAATTTGTTAATAACCATATAATAAAAAGAAGTACTGTGAATGACTTATTCTATTATGCATAATTTTTTATCTTCTTAAGTTTACTGACAATTTCTCTTGAAGATGTTAAAAAAGTTGTTAAAAAGTTTGTGATGAAAAGTATATATTATATATTTCAATAATTCACTTAATCATAGTGAAAACGCCTTGTGTTTGCAAGAATGTGTTTGTGTTAAAAAATGTGTTTCCAAGAATCTACTTTTTTGAGATTTTTTTTGAAACTTCAAACGAAATTCATATTATCGTAGACAAAGCAATACCACATTTTTCTAGGTTGTCCTGTTTACTCAATGAATAAAAAAAGAAGGCTTTACTTTAAATCCAAAAAGCATCCCCTTAAATAATTTAGTATATATTAGTCTATGTTTAAACAAAATTTCATCAATTACGACAAAATTCGATTATTTTCTTTATATTGTATGTTCTTTTATATTCCGTTTATAAGAAATGTAAAAAATCATGAAAGCAATAAATATTTCAAATCGTTATTCTTCTTCTTCTTCTTCTTTCGAATAACCCTTTTGGAGGGTACGATAAATCAACTTTGGCTATACTTCTTTGTATTCAATTTTCTTTGCTCCCAGACTTCCTTCATCCTTCGAGAATGTCGTTCCTTTTCTTCTTTGGTCCACTTTCTTCCATTCGTTGATTTCTTTCTTTCCTGAAATCCTGCCTTTTGAGTTACTTCTCTAAAACGTTTTCTGTTATTTATTGTGTCTCTTTTAATTCCAGCACTAAATCGTTATTCTTGTATATTGAAACTATAGAGTGACGCACCATGACTTCAGCATAGACTGAATAGTGGTCTTCAGCATAGTCCCAGATATTTTCAGATATTGTTTCATAAGTTTTGGAATCGTAGCTGAAACTACGAAACATATCCTTGGATATATAGCACAAGTGTTTTGGTCTAGATCTCTTGTCTAGTCTAGACAAAGACTGACTATTGGAAATGTAGGTGAAAATTAATAGCAGACAGTTTGATTGAAAGCTTGTAGATTCGAGATGATTTATTGAAGTATGATTATAGAAAAATACTGCTATAAAGGTGATATATATATAATAGGATGATTACGTATTAAATTTTTTTCTGAAAACCAACGCGAAAATATTATTTAAAAAATGATGAAAGGTGGTGTGAAAAGAAAGAAAGAAGCCGAAAGATGAAGTTTTGAATAAGAAATGTTAAAATAGAAGAAGTGTCAGATTTCAGTTGTTTCGAAAGTAGAATTACAAAGGATAATCAAAGTAGGTAGATATAAAATGGAGGATAGCACAGGGTAGGAAGGCATTCGTACGAAAGGAGCAGATTCCTTGAGTACCATCACGGGTATTCAGATTTGAAATCTCCACAGGGGGTAAACGTCTTCGAAAGGTGGAGTTTCGCAACAGAGAACAAGCATCATACAGTTGTACGGTAGATAAGGACATTAGACCTATACACCCCTAGTAGACTATTTTACCTATTTTACCTATTGGTGGTACATCTTTAAGCTCATGCAAATTTCTTTGTAATATTATATACCTACCGATTTTATATACTTGAAGAGATTTTCTATTATTAGATCATGTATACTTATGCTGGAGAAAACAGGATTGGGAAAAATATCACACACGAACAATTGTTATTTGTCTTGTATTTATTAATTTAAAGATATTTTAAGGTTTCAACGTTAGTGAATTAAATGAAATTAATGAATTAATATTTGAAAGCTGAGTATTATAAAATAAACTATGAGTTTGAAAAAAAAAATTAAACAGTAATTTGTAGAATAAATGACACTATTTTTCTTATGGCATATAAAAGTGCTGTATCCCCTTAAAAAAAGGCCTATTTTCAGCAGCAATTTTTGAAGTAATTAAATATTTTTTCCAAAAACAACAAGCATAGGGGCAATTTAACATCTATAAACTGCAATCACAAGAAATTTTTAAAAAATCTATCCAAAAATAAAGAATAATTTGTAGAATAAATGACACTATTTTTCTTATGGCATATAAAAGTGCTCTACCCCTTAAAAAAAGGCCTATTTTCAGCAGCAATTTTTGAAGTAATTAAATATTTTTTCCAAAAACAACAAGCATAGGGGCAATTTAACATCTATAAACTGCAATCACAAGAAATTTTTTAAAAATCTATCCAAAAATAAAGAATAATTTGTAGAATAAATGACACTATTTTTCTTATGGCATATAAAAGTGATCTATCCCCTTAAAAAAAGGCCTATTTTCAGCAGCAATTTTTGAAGTAATTAAATCTTTTTTCCAAAAACAACAAGCTTAGGGACAATTTAACATCTATAAACTGCAATCACAAGAAATTTGAAAAAAATCGATCCAAAAATAAAGCATAATTTGTAGAATAAATGACACTATTTTTCTTATAGCATATAAAAGTGCTCTATTCCCTTAAAAAAAGGCCTACGTTTAGCAGCAATTTTTGAACAAATTAAATTGTTTTTCCAAAAACGACAAGCTTAGGGGCAATTAAACATCTATAAACTGCAATCACAAGAAATTTGAAAAACATCGATCAAAAAATAAAGGAGTAATTTGTAGAATAAATTACACTATTTTTCTTATGGCATATAAAAGTGCTCTATCCCCTTAACAAAGGCCTATTTTCAGCAGCAATTTTTGAAGTAATTAAATCTTTTTTCCAAAAACAACAAGCTTAGGGGCAATTTAACATCTATAAACCGTAATCACAAGAAATTTGAAAAAAATCGATCCAAAAATAAAGGAGTAATTTGTAGAATAAATGACACTATTTTTCTTATGGCATATAAAAGTGCTCTATTCCCTTAAAAAAAGGCCTATGTTTAGCAGCAATTTTTTTTCTAATGAAAGCTTTTCTCTAAAAACGGCGAGCTTAGGGGCAATTTAACATCTATAATCTGTTACCACAAGAAAATTGAAAAAAAATCTATTCAAAAATGAAGGAGTAATTTACAGAATAAATTACACTGCTTTTCTTATGGCATATAAAGGTGCTCCATCCCCTTAAGATCAAATATTGACTTAAGTATTATTAATCTTTGTCGACAAACATACTGAGAAGACATATTCTAAAAAGGCGATTCCAAAATAATTAATGCAATTCTTGTTTTTTATTCACATTTCAATTTTAACTCTGTATTTATTTATGGCGTAATGTTCAAAATTAAAGCTTTATGTGTCCTTTTTCCAAATATAATAATATTACTCACTGTTGCTGTGTATGTGTATACGAGATGTGGTATTTACTTATTGGCTTCTGGTATATTGTTATTTTTCTTCCTTTGTTGCATAATGCTTAATTTATTTTTCATTTTTATAAGAATTTAAAACGTAATAATATAAAACTGTTGGAATATATTTCAATTATGTATGGTGCATTCGTTATAATGAAAAAAAATTATGTTAATATTTATATAAGTTGGGTTAAGTGGCAGAACAACCCATTTAATGTGCATTTATCTTAATTTTAATTTTTTTTTTGCGCTGAACTTCGCCTTTTGGTAACATACATACTATTTTATTATATTTCTCCATGTGTATCATTTTATATTTTTGTCGTGTATGTATACAAATAAAAAATATTGTTATTATTATTCGAAAAAGATTAATAAAAGAATGGTATTTCTTGATTAGTGAACAAACTTTGCGCATTTTAATTATTCTGAGTTTCTAACAATCATATTTTTGTTTTTCGACATTTCTGCGCTAACAGTTCTTCCAATAAAAAAATAATATGCTTGCAATAAATTGCCGACATAGTGAAGAATGAAAAACAAAATAATAAAGAATAATTTTTACTTTATTCCAAAGTGAATTATTTGTAGGTTTTCATTTATTAAAAAATGTAATTACTTGGAATACAATAATACAGAGATTAAACGCACCATTTTTACAAATCTTCACAAAATGCTAAACGTTTTTTTCTGCTTTTTATGTTGGTCTAAAGGATTTATGTAGTTAACAGCTGTAATAATCAAAAGCGTAGCGTAATTTATAATTATAGTTCAAGAAATTAGTTTTTTTCGACATTTTCTGCATTAATTCTTCAAATAATTTTATTTTAACATTTAAAAACTTGCTGTCACATAAAATAATCATTTTTATTTAAAATTTTATTTGGAAATAAATGATTTTTACGTATTTTGTACTAAAAATTCCAAACAATTGCAAAGTTTGAAATCGTGGAACTTTCAAATTATTTAAAAAAATGTTTTTTTCGACATTTTCTGCATTAATTCTTCGAATAATTTTTTTTTTAACATTTGAAAGCTTGCTGTCGCATAAAATAATCCTTTTTATTTTAAATTTTATTTGGAAATAAATGATTTTTACGTATTTTGTACTAAAAATTCCAAACAATTGCAAAGATTGAAATCGTGGAAATTTAAAATTATTAAAAAAATTGGTTTTTTCGACATTTTCTGCATTAATTCTTCGAATATTTTTTTTTTAACATTTGAAAAGTTGCTGTCACATAAAATAATCATTTTTATTTTAAATTTTATTTCGAAATAAATGATTCTTACGTATTTTGTACTAAAAATTCCAAACAATTGCAAAGGTTGAAATCGTGGAACATTCAAATTATTTAAAAAAAATGTTTTTTTCGACATGTTCTGCATTAATTCTTCGAATATTTTTTTTTTAACATTTGAAAACTTGCTGTCACATAAAATAATCATTTTTATTATTTGGAAATAAATGATTTTTACGTATTTTGTACTAAAAATGCCAAACAATTGCAAAGGTTGAAATCGTGGAACTTTCAAATTATTAAAAAAATAGTTTTTTTCGACATTTTCTGCATTCATTCTTCGAATAATTTTTTTTTAACATTTGAAAACTTGCTGTCACATAAAATAATCATTTTTATTTAAAATTTTATTTAGAAAATAATTGATTTTTACGTATTTTGTACTAAAAATTCCAAACAATTGTGTTGAAATCGTGGTTGAAATCGTGGAACTTTCAAATTATTAAAAAATATATATTTGCAAAAATTGAAATATTATTGTCCACAACGAACATATCCGCCTATTACATTTTTACGATATGTAAAATTCATTCAGCGAAAGTTGGATACTAACTTTCGATCGTTTTCATTGCATTACATTAAAAAAAAAATGATATTCCGCAGCCAAGTTTCGTTTAACGGAAACATATTATAAATTGAACTCAAATATTCCGAGTTTTATGCGAAATAATTGATTATAAATATTGCCATTTTTCACAAACCAAACTTGCGAAAAAGATAAAATTGACATAATCAGCTTTTTAAAAATTACGTCAATGTTCCGTAAGCACTAAAGTATTAAATAATACAAAATTATCAATTTGAACGAGTTCCCCGGTTGCATAGTCAACTTAAAAACCTTTCAACGCACTTCCAGCACCTCTCAAACCTCATAACAGTATTTCAATCTGTTATGAAAAGCCCGCGCTATTGTTTCTGAAATTAACGGTACATTTTCCACGAACGAAACTTTAGCCTCATTTCGTCCTTCTTAATAAACCTTAGCGCAAAGTTGTCTAATGAATACAATGATTCGTTAAAAGCTGCGCGAATTTTACTCCAGCACTTGGTATGCAACACAACAGCCTCAATAACGCTGTTTCAGTTGTATAGTCTCAAGTGGTTTAGCTTAGAATAGATTTTCATAGAATCTTTTTTTTTTTTCTAAAGAATGTTTCTCACTTTTGTTATAAAAGAAAATGATTCCACTAAAATCATTTAATATGGATTAAATTGCTTTATCCAATATTTTTTTAAATCTTTAAACAAAATCGTTATTACCACAATTTCGTTGACTTTGTACATCTTAACATCGAACAGGATCTTTTTCATTTTGATACATGCATATGGAACACCATGTATAACAGCGAGATATTCATCGTTTATTTGGTTTTGTAGTTTATTTGAGTAGAGAAAACATTTTCCACTACTTTCACGTTCATATTTCCTGCTCTCTCTTTTGTACTCTGTATATTAAGGAATATATTTCACAAATCAATATTTTCGTTAATTGTTAATTTGTATTGTTTTAAAAGATTTATAGCTCATATTATATGCCATTTTTTAAGTACATCTGTCATGTTGACTTATTTATTTAATTGTGTATCAATCACGATTCGTGACAGACGGTGTTTTATTTAGTTTTTATCTTGTGCTACTGAAGATGGGGGCATAGCCCTTGAAATGTGCATCTAGCTACTTAATGCCTTAAGTTACGGTATTTGGGTGATATTCTATATTATATTCGCATTATATAAATAAAATACTTTTGCATCTTTACTCTAAATATATACAACTAGGACGCCACAGAATTTCTTGTCAAAACCAATAAAATTGAAAATATGAATTTAATCATATAGCTCAAAGCTCTATACCATAAGAATATTTCGACATATAGAAGGGGGTGTTCGATTTTATATACGAGCATTTCAAATTGTTTATTAAAAATGGTATACTATATATTTTTCTATTTTAATTTATTTTGCTTGAAATTAGCTTTAAAACGATATATTGCACTAATAAGTATTTTTTTTTTTTAATCTGATTAATTTATGAAAAATATGATACCTATAATAGTTCAAAATTTGATTAATAGCAACAAAACGGATTCCTTTAATAATTCGAAGCCATAAATTTTAATTTACAGGAAAAATTTACTCGATCATTATATTAGTTTGCCCATGTTTTAAAAAGAATATTTATATGATAAATACAATTCATTCTTGGACAATTTGAATTTTAATTACGAAAAATGGGAAAATTTAAATTAAAGACCTTATACATTCTAAATTTGCTATATTTATAATTTTAGTATTTTTTTGTTCCAAAAGATAATACATGATTTTCAATAGGATAATAATTTTGCTTAAAGAAAAATAGATTTGAGAATAGAATTGTATTGAGTATATATTTCTTGAATTAAATTATGTGTTCTTATACATAAAGATGAAAACTCCCTTATTTTAATCAAAAAAATATATTTAAATTAAATATATTTTTTTGCTACAAACGAATCCTGTTTAGATCAGAATGTACGCAAAACTTGTTAGTTGAACAAAATTGAGTATTTCAAAATCTTTAAAATTCCATATAAATTGAAATATGTACCTATGTGGAACTCTTTAAGTAACATATAATTTAATTTTGGAGCAATATAATTTTCTATATATTTTAAAACTAAATTAAGAACTCTATGCGATTTATTTTTAACAAGCAAATATATCGTATTTTAGTATACTCTTATATATTTTCCAATAAATGTTTTTTTCTGTGTGATATTTGTATAAAATAAATTAAAAATGTGTAACTGAAGGAAATCTTCAGCAAAATATCATCTTACATATTCATCTGTTTCGTGTACTTCCTGTTTTTTTTAGTTATAATGCAAAACTTGATATTCCGCGCAGTCCAAAAGGATCTTATGTATCTTTGCATACGATACTATCCTCCATAACCACAGTTACATTAAGGAAATATGACACAAAATACAACTTAGAATATAAATTTAAAGTACCTTTGTAAATATTTAAATTGCGTTGATATTAAATATCGGTGTGCAATAAATGTCAAGGGAAACACCGTACATCAACATAACAATTTCATTTGGAGTTATAGATAAGCTCAACTTGAAGTTTCCTCGGATTCACGTTTATACGAAACAGGACCTGTTGAAGACCCTACCTTTTCAGAAGAACGTTTCCATGAACCGTCCTGGAAGTAGATCTGGTATGATTTACTGTCCATACATGATTAAAATATCACGAAGCTTTTGCGGATTTTTTAAACATTTTTTATATTAGATAAATATAAATGATTATGATGGTATTAAACAATTTGTTTATAAATTTATCAGTGCCATTGCAGTAGCTATAATATCCCCATATACAATTATTTGCAATAGAAATAGAAACGGGTGCCTTTACTTAAAGATACATAAAAAAAATGAATTGAATTTTACTAGAGAAAAGGATGTTGAATATATCGAAGAATATTTTTCCAAATTTCTGATTCTGATTTCATTATCTTTTTCTAAACTCTTCCTAAAGTATTTACAGTATTTCCTAACATACCCGGAAATTTGTTAGAATGCTCGCAATAGTAAAATTGTACTTATATTTTTATTCCTATTTTGTAACTGAATATACAATTTCTATTTAACATTTCTATTTTCATTATAATAAAATATTCCTTTATCAAAAAAAAGGAAGAAACAATTGCAAATAAATCAAGTTTATACCAAAATTGCGATATATTTCAAATAAATAAATTTATTTGAATTGGAACGTGTATTATTTACGCTTGAAAAAAATTCTTTGGGACAAATAAATTAACGTGGCATTATTTAAGTTAATTTGTTTGTAAGTAATATATATTCGTTAAAAAAATTGAACAAAGGATTTCTTTATACTTAGATATTAATAAATGCAAATGGAACAATATTATTTTTAATGGGTAATAATTTTTATTGTTTTTTTTTTGCGTGTGTCTTCACGAGATAGCTTATACTAATAGCTATATTATGTTGTGTAACAATGGTTGTACGGATGTTTTATCACTCTCATGTTAAATAACAATGAAAGCGCCGTTAATGTTACGATATTAGTGCAATTATATTTTATTTTTCGCGTGGTTTTAGTGCGTCGTCAAGAAAGGGTCGTTAAGGTCCATTTACACTTACGCAAACGACATAAGTTGCAAACTACCGCAGAGGTAGATGGACTACCAAAGTTACGAGTATGTTACCCCCAAATACAATGTCTTTATAAAGCTGCTATAAAAATAGTATGCACGTACTCATAGATAGGTATGCATTTTCTTTACCTTCTTCTGAATATATCAGGGAAATCTTTTTTTCTTTGCGAAAACGAAATCACAATGTAAGGCAGTCTAAATTATGTTTATCTATTTGGGTACTGAAATCAAAAATGAACGTATAACTCTGAAAATAGTGTTATATATAACAGCTACCCTTAATGAACTATTCTTGAGATATCTTTCATCCCCGCAATTGTGTTTAATGAATAGTTATTTTGGAAAATTAAGGGAAAAAAATTAAATAGCGAAATTAAAATATATATTAAGAGATTACGTTTAATCTAAACATCGATTAATATTTTAGGAAAGGATCTTATCTCAGATCTTATAAATATTACTGTAATCATTCATTTATGAAATACAACTATTGTATATTTTACCTATGGGTTTCTTCAATTGCTTTATTTTTATTTTAACTTGCGAACAAATGGCTCAATGAAGGAAAAATGTGCTAAGAAAATCCTGTGTACACAAAAATGATTTTTAGTTTGTGCGCTCTATGTTCAAGAATAATTTTTTTAACTCAAGATTAAAACCGGTAACGAAGATCATAAAAATTTGACGAATCTTGAATGTGATTCATTATATTAGAATCTTTGCAAATTCTTAATTTTTGTTTTCACCTTGAAAAAAATTGGAACCCAAATGAAACTCGAGCGAAATTACTTTATTTTATATTTTCTATGTTCTATATATTATTTTTAGTACTCATACATCATATTATTGTATCGATAGTATTTAATTTTACTATTAGGAGCATTCTAACAAATTTCCGGGTATGTTAGGAAATACTGTAAATACTTTAGAAAGAGTTTAGAAAAAGATAATGAAATCAGAATCAGAAATTTCGAAAAATATTCTTCGATATATCCAACATCCTTTTCTCTAGTAAAATTCAATACATTTTTTTTTTATGTATCTTTAAGTAAAGGCACCCGTTTCTATTTCTATTGCAAATAATTGTATATGGGGATATTATAGCTACTGCAATGGCACTGCTAAATTTATAAACAAATTGTTTAATACCATCATAATCATTTATATTTATCTAATATAAAAATGTTTAAAAAATCCGAAAAACCTTCGTGATATTTTAATAATGTATGGACAGTAAATGATACCAGATCTACTTCTAGGACAGTTCATGGAAACGTTCTTCTGAAAAGGTAGAGTCTTCAACAGGTCCTTGTTTCGTATAAACGTGAATCGGAGGAAACTTCAAGTTGAGCTTATCTATAACTCCAAATGGAATTGTTATGTTGATGTTACGGTGTTTCCCTCGACATTTATTATACACCGATATTTAATATCAGCGCAATTTAAATATTTACAAAGGTACTTTAAATTTATATTCTAAGTTGTATTTTGTGTCATATTTCCTTAATGTAACTGTGGTTATGGAGGATAGTATCGTGTATAGGAAATGCTCCTTGGGGATCGTTTTATCACGCAGACGACCATTTACATGGCCCAGGATTTTGAATGGTATGCAAAGATACATAAGATCCTTTTGGACTGCGCGGAATATCAAGTTTTGCATTATAACGAAAAAAAAAACAGGAAGTACATGAAACAGATAAATATGTAAGATATTTTTCTGATCATTTTCCATCAGTTACTCATTTTCAATTTATTTTATACAAATATCACGCAGAGAAAAACATTTATTGGAAAATATATACGAGTATACTAAAATACGATATATTTGCTTGTTAAAAATAAATCGCATAGAGTTCTTAATTTAGTTTTAAAATATATAGAAAATTATATTGCTCCAAAATTTAATTATATTTTATTTTAAGAGTTCCACATCAATTTATATGATATTTAAAGATTTTGAAATACTCAATTTTGTTCAATTAACAAGTTTTGCGTACATTCTGATCTAAACATGATTCTAATATAGAATATCACCCAAATACCGTAACAAAAATTGATTTAAAAAAAAAATTGTTACGGTATTTGGGTGATATTCTATATTATAATTTAACACCATAGTGATAATTTTTTCAATAAACAGGATTCGTTTGTATCAAAAAAATATATATTAAATTAAATTTTTTTTTTTTTATCAAAATATACGAGTTTTCATCTTTATGTATAAGAACACATAATTTAATTCAAAAAATATATACTCAATACAATTCTATTCTCAAATCTATTTTTCTTTAATCAAAATTATTATTCTATTGAAAATCATGTAATATATTTTGGAACAAAAACATACTAAACTTATAAATATAGCAAATTTAGAATGTATAAGGTCTTTAATTTAAATTTTTCCATTTTTCGTAATTAAAATTCAAATTGTCCAAGAATGAATTTATATTTATCATATCAATATTCTTTTTAAAACATGGGCAAACTAATATAATGATCGAGTAAATTTTTCCTGTAAATTAATATTATGGCTTCGAATTATTAGAGGAATCCGTTTTATTGCTATTATTCACATTTTGAACTATTGTAGGTATCATATTTTTCGTAAATTAATCAAATAATTAAAAAAAAATATTTATTAGTTCAATATATCGTTTTAAAGCTAATTTCAAGCAAAATAAATTTAAAATGAAAAATATATAGCATTCCATTTTTAATAAACGATTTGTAATGCTCGTATAAAAAATCGAACACCCCTTCTATATGTCGAAATATTCTTATGGTATAGAGCTTTGAGCTATATGATTAAATTCATATTTTCAATTTTATTGGTTTTGACAAGAAATTCTGTGGCGTCCTAGTTGGATTAACTTGTATCAATTTAGATGGGGGCATAGCCTTCGAAATGTACATCTAGTTACTTAATCCTTCAAGTTACGGTATTTGGGTGATATTCTATACTATGTAATTATAGATTTTCAACAATTATCTCAATCGCTCCTTATTCCCAGAGGTATTTTATTTTGTTTTTATCTTGTGCTACTGAAGATGGGGGCATAGCCCTTGAAATGTACATCTAGCTACTTAATGTTTTAAGTTACGGTATTTGGGTGATATTATATACTATAATTTAGCAGCGTAGTGATAATTTTTAAAATGAATTAATAAATATTTAGTAGCATATCTTTCAATTGTTTTGAACTAAAAATCTTAGTCATATGTTTACTTAAGACTTTAGGCAAATATTAAATTAAATTTTCTAACAATTTCGTTTATAATAGATTTCAAGAGACTTCTAGATTTTCTCTAAATCAGCAATTTTATGATTGAGTCTTGAGGTATAAATTAGTCATATAATACGAACAGAGAAAAAAATTAATGTTATATAATGTCTGAAAATGCAGATAGTAAAAAAGCATTTGGAGAAAAACACCAAATTTTAAGTCAAATATTTATATATTTAGAATTTATAAAAGCTATTAAAGGCATATGTGTGCATTGTACGGGCGTGGGACGTCGAGAATAGAATAGGAAGAGAAACGTAAAATAAAAGCAGTTTTTATGCTTCTATATACTTTTATTTAAAAAATCTTTTTGATTGATAATCCAACATGATGATTTTTGTAATAAGCTTTTTGTTTTTATTTGCTCTTGCTACTTCTTAAGCCAACTTCATACAAGTGGCTAGATAGATAACTCGGTGGTGTAATACTTTATCTACGTGATGTTCGCTACCGTACAGCTTTATATGGAGGCAGCGCAAACAGGTCGCTAGTCGTCTGGAAAGCTGGACCCAGGCGAGCTTAAAAGCTGGGCCAGCAATAACAACCTGATGCTCATCCTTCATCCTTCATTCCTACACGTCACGTCTGTAAAGTCTGGCAACACTAATATCTACGTGCTCTTATAGGATCAGAACAGCGCTACAAGGTAGTGAATCTACATATACTAGATGGACCGAGAGGATTAATCTTATATGTCAACTCGCTTACGTGCACCTTGCAAATGTAATCGCAACTAGAACATAAATGTTGAATTGGAATTTTATTTATTTGAATGAGTAAAGGGATTATTTAAATAATATACAGAGAAAAGAAGTATCCGCCTTGTTATTGGGTACTTGATAATTAAAAAATTAAATCAAAAAGAACAAGGATAACTCGAATACCATTTATTCTGACCGATAATGTTTTAATATAATTCATCAACTATCTTTCTATACAAGCCTGAAATTATATAAATATTTAACCTAGGGACGTTAGGTTAACGGACGGCGAAGCATGCAAGAGGAGGCACGTTAAAAAATTGAACTTGTAGGTGATATATTTTAAGCACTCATTAACATTTTTTTTTAATTTTCACGTTTACTAGTAAAATGTAGTATTACGCAGAATAAACTAACGTACAAATACCTACATTGTAGCGATGTGTAGTTCACTCGCGAACCGTTCACTATGAACGGTTCAATCAAATGACGGGCGTACTGTGACGATGTTTTGCAGCGACCTATAGGTCACTATGAACTAGTTCGTGAACTATGAACTACATGGTGCACGGTGTACGTATTGATATACTTGTATAAATGACTTGCATTGATGTACCTGTGAATTATTTGATGTTTCTTGAATGATTTTAATTGTGTTCGATATTTTAAAAAACATGATTTATTAGGCAGATATAGCACGATTCAAATTTTGAAGGAAACGTTAAAAATTTTTTTAAAGTCTAACTTTGAATACTTTTTATAAAATTAAAAATGCATTTTACAGATTATTTGCAGAAGTGTACATTAATACTAAAGAAAATAAATTATTTATTTACTAATTAAACTATCGTTTGAGTAATTATAAAGGGGGAGCGGAGAATCTTATAGCACAAAAAATTATCAAGACATCCCTTTCTTTGTACTACTTGCAATACAGAAGCTGAAAGATTAGTTATAATCTAATGGTACCGTATAAATTCATTTGTCTTCTGGCATACAATTTTACCAAGAAAGCATCGCTCTTGATACTTTTGTCATCCTTTGTAGATGCAGACACAATAGGTTTCTTATTGCGATAGCATAATTCCCTAGCTTATGACATATCATGACAATGAAAATATTCAAATTTGACAGGATCGTCTCTTTTAAATCTAATTTTCTGGTCATTTGCGTGGTTACTATTATAATACTGTTATTTATACACAATATAAACAATATTTAGTTAGTCCTAACTCTTAGAGATTGGTTGGAATCAGTACGCCATCTGTCGATCTATCCTGCGCTAATTCCTTCATGTGCCTATAGTTATTTAGCCTTACGTCTTGCACTATCTGACCCACATTCTATAACTAAATATACTAGGTCCTGAACCCGTCGTGTACTAAACCGTTCATGAATCACAACGGCTCGTAAACGATGCAGTATAGTATACATTACATATACAGTACCAATAGCAGTACTAACATTTATATGTGATAAAGTGTGTTGGTGGATGGAACGAAATTATATTTCCTTATATATATGTTTTGTATAAATTATAAACATTGTTGTTTCTTCTTACTCATTCTTAATACAAAATATGTATTGTAATATTTTAATTTATTTAATATTTTTATATTGAGAAAAAAAGAGATTATTTTCAGTATGTGCATGTATTTCTTATAGGTCGTGAACTAGTTCATTTTTAAAAGATGTAAGTAGTTCACGACCTATAGTTCGTGAACGGTACATTGAAATGAACTAGGTCCTCAAAGTGACCTACAGTTTGCCATCGCTACTATATTGACCTAGTCGCGTTAGGCGGTGTTTTCGTAGATTCTCAACAATATTTTTTAAAGATTGACACAGTTCTGTCAATTCGCAGAGGTATCACATATTCAGATACCTATCATTAGTAAATATACTTAATTCGGTAATTTTAGAGTGTCTGATATTTAAGGATATATAAATACAATTAATTCATATATTGAAAAGAACAAAAGTTTGTCCATTTGGGAAATAAATGGAAGAATTGAAAATGATCTTTTCTTGGTCGTAATTAAAATGCATTAAGGAAAGAAAGTAATAAGAACTTTGAATTATATTCCCGTTGTTTTTAATTGTAAAAAAATAGCGACCGTTATTTATAAATTTTATTTTCTGCCTTGAATTTTATAAAAGACAATTTCAGAAATAGAATGGCTGATGAATCTAATTGAAAACGGAGCTATGAATTTGATATATAGCATTCGCATTTAATTTCATAAACGACAGAAATATCGCTAATAAAGAAAAGACAGATTTTTATACGATAAAGTGTATGGCAAGTTTTTAAAATATTCTTTGGGAAATTTTATATAAATTTTTAAATTGTCTGAATAAAATTCTGCGATATTAATAAATTTAATTTAATATCGCTTTTTGCAATTAAATATAATTTCTTAAAAACATTACATATAAGTTCTTTATGTCTAACTACTCGCAGCAAAATAACTGTATTGGTAAAGCCAGTTTAATTGCTGAAATTTTATTAAAGTTCATTAGATTCTAATTCCAACTATGAACTTTACCGCTTTTTTTTGAAACGGTATTACATTTACGTTTGTAATGCCTTCTTGTACATTTGATAAATATATTATATGTTTTTGTCATGCTCAAAAAATGTTCAGAGCGTTTTTTAAAAGCATTATCAAAAGTTCGGTTTTAAATGTTATAAAATGTTATATAAAACTTGTGTTTTTCTACCTTTAGTTATGTTTTGTTACAGCTTAGGTATAAAATTATTGGGAGTTTTATAAAAAAAAACAGAGCCACATAGATAATAAAAAATCTTATTAAAATTATGTGAAATAAATTCAGTATATTATATGTTTATTTAAGTGCAATAGCAATTAGCTTTTCAGTTTCATTTTAATATAAATTGACATAGCGACTTCAAAATTTAACAGTACTATGAATCAGATTATAAAATTAAATATTAAGTTTATCCATATATTAAAGCCTTTAGTCAAGAAGCATACTAATAATGAAACAAAATATGTTAATGTGTTAAAATTTAATTAAAATGTTATATTATCGTAAATCACTCTAAAAATTCTTGTAATCAAGTACTTATGACTTAATAAACAACCATTATGTATATAAAATTTGGAGAAAAACACACTTTATTGTTGATAATTATCTCCAGGCTGCTTAAATGTGTCGCTTGAAAGATTTTTGATAGAAAATTAGCTTAAGACTTAAGTTTAAGTAACATTTGATAATAAATTATTAATTTACATTGTGGCTTTATCTGATATTTAAATAATTTCATTTTAATACAAAAAACTTATTGAACATGATTTAAATAAAATTTATCGCACAATCGACATATTGCAATTAATGAATGGGCCATTCAGTTAAATAATTATATTTAAAAAATAATACAAAATATATGTTATAATAATTAAAGAGATTATATCTGTGTAAATATCATATATATCGAACTTCACGTCGCATCATTTTTTGTGTACATATTTTTGAATATAACACGTTATTTATTCATAAATTTTCGTACATAGAGGAATTAGTTTTTTTTTTTCATTGCTGCTGAATTGCAATTCAACATTTGATCAATGACAAACATACTTAAACCCAGGCTCCATCTATATTTCTATAAGTTAATCGTCAATTTAAGATTTTGTTGTGATCTAGAAGCGTTCTTTATATGTATATTATTAATTATTTTTGTATCGCTCTGTATATGATAGCAATGTATATGATAGCACCCGACAGAAATGTTATCAATATTTAAACTACGGATGTATCTTTCTTCTTGGGAAGACGAAGAATAATAGAGAAGGTATTTAAAGGAGTTCCTGGCCACCAGCCGAGGAGAACGTTTTCGGCCACTGGTCGAAAAGGTTACAACTGGGCCTCCAGCCCGAACTGTGAGGCTGAAGCCTGGTTACATTATTAAAAATGTAATTTTAATTATTCTTAAGTATTGTATTGTATTGAATAACCATCATCGCCAATCATAATAATTTTGCAGACAATCATCACCCAAGAAAAACAAATAAGAATAACAATTTTCAATAGCACAAATACGATCATTGTTATAAAAAAAAATTATAACAATTTCTAATTATTTTTGATGCAAAATATGTTAAAGAGTATAAAATTGTAATTTTTAATTTCAAGGGTGTATTGAAATTTCTTAGTAAAGAATATTTTTTGATAATATAGATCAGTAATATAAATTCACCATCTAATTATTCTAAATATTTCAATTTCCTCGATTACATGTTAGATTTTGGCAATTATTAAATTCACATAAAACAGTTATGCTTTTGAAACAACTTTACATGCGAGTATTATAATTACTATTTTTATAAACGGAAGCGCTAGTATATTTGTTGGTTTATTTTTATATATGTTTTTATATGCATTCCTCTTACGGATAGCTAAAATAAACTAAAATTCTGAAATAGAATAATGTTCATTGAAATTATATTTTTAGTAATAATGAATATCGAACTGAAATACGCACGTAAAATACAATATACATCATTTATTGTTCCAGCCGATTAATTGTGTTAAATGATTACACTCATTATATAGCATTTCGACTATTGGATGGATATGTAGTTAATAGTTCTGTTGTTGTTGCATTATAGACGAAAGCTCTAGTTGTCTCGTGAGTGGTGTTGTGAGGTGTGGTGTTGTGTTGTATTGTGTTGTGTTGTGTTTTGTTGTATTGTATTGTGTTGTGTTGTGTGTTGCAGTGTTGTGTTGTGTTGTGTTGTCTTGTGTTATGTGTTGCGGTGTTGTGTTGTGTTGTGTTGTGTTGTATTGTGGTGTGGTGTTATGTTGTGTTGTGTTGTGTTGTGTTGTGTTGTGTGGTGAGGTGTGGTGTGGTGTTGTGTTGTATGTTGTGGTGTTGTGTTGTGTGTTGTGGTGTGGTGTTGTGTTGTGTTGTGATGTGTGGTGTGGTGTAGTGTGGTGTAGTGTGGTGTGGTGTGGTGTGGTGTGATGTGATGTGGTGTGGTGTGGTGTAGTGTGGTGTAGTGTGGTGTGGTGTGGTGTGATGTGATGTGGTGTGGTGTGGTGTGGGGTGGTGTGACGTGGTGTGGGGTGGGGTGGTGTGACGTGGTGTGGTGTGGTGTTGTGTGGTGTTGTGTGGTGTGGTGTGGTGTGGTGTGGTGTGAGGACGTGTGGTGTGGTATGGTGTGGTGTGGTGTTGTGTTGTGTTGTGTTGTGTTGTGTGGTATGGTGTGGTGTGGTGTGGTGTGGTGTAGTGTGGTGTGATGTGATGTGGTGTGGGGTGGTGTGACGTGGTGTGACGTGGTGTTGTGTGGTGTTGTGTGGTGTGGTGTGGTGTGGTGTGAAGACGTGTGGCGTGGTGTGGTGTGGTGTGTTGTGGTGTGGTGGGGTGTGGTGTGGTGTGGTATGGTGTGGTGTTGTGTTGTGTTGTGTGGTATGGTGTGGTGTGGTGTGGTGTCCAATGCAAAATACATAAAATATTCACCATTTGACACGTATGGGACAATAGTATTAACTACCATGTATTAATATGTATTACCATGTATTAACTAGTGTAATATGAATATATAGAGTGAATATAACAGTATTCAAATAAATCAGAAAATTAAAATTCCAAGAATGCCAGTGATGTGGATTTATATATAATATTAAACACTTTTTAATTAAAACGTGTAAAAATGCCGTAAAATCAAAAAAGTTTAATTTATTATTCATCTGTAATATATTCGAAAGAATCGCAAAAAAAAAGTACTTTAAAATATAAGCCCATTCCGTAATGTTGTTAAATTGTAATGTATAGGTCATATTATATGCCATTTTTGAAGTACTTCTGTCATGTTGACTTATTTATTTAATAGTATATCAATCACGATTCGTGACAGAGGTATTTTATTTAAATTTTATCTTGTGCTACTGAAGATGCTACTTAATGCTTGTTACGGTATTTGGGTGATATTCTATATTATAATTTAACACCGCAGTGATAATTTTTAAAACAGATTAACATATGTTCCGCAAAAGTTGAAATATTTTTTTTGGATTTTATAATCACGTTTTTAATTATCTGATTTAATAATCTGATAGATATTGTGAACATTTAATGAACAATAAATTTATATTTATAATTTATATTTCCTATTGTGTATAAACATAGTTTTAATTCCTCCCGTATTTAATTTACAATGGAATATCACCAAGTAAGCCTTAAACACATCAATTTTTTATATATATTTTATTTAACATTTTTATACTGACCTGTGTAAATAATATTATGTATCATAAAGCACCAAAAAACGAATAATAAAAAAAATAAATAAAAATATACCTAATATTTTTACCATTTCTTGGTAAATTAGTGAGTCAAAGGGGTAGCTTGTATATTAATTTTATACGGTATATTTTGAATGAAGATTTTTTTACAGAAAGTTCGTAAGGACGAAATATTTTCAACATACAAAAAGAGACTTTAGAGTTGGTAATGCGAGACATTTCGACGACATTATCTATGTTAGTTACTCTATTTATCAATCGCAAAATTGAGATTATTGCTAATAAGTTTTTCTCTTTCAGACTCTAACAAAAAATTACACACCATGTGTGTATATTACCGAACCCTTAATGCCTAAGCTGGAATGGGTGATAAGCTGGGTGGCAAAATTAACATCCCCGGACAATGTTTATATAAAAAATACCTTGATTTTCGAAATTGCAAAACACTCATTAGCTAAAAATGGAAATTTAATTTTTTTGATGCGTATTACATCAAATATTTGAACAAGTCATTATAAATCGTAAATTTATGATTGACTAATTAAAATACAATTGAAAATAATTATATGTATAATATATTTGATTTTTTTAACTCTTATGAACTGAAGTTGTATATCAACCTTTATCATTCGTTTTATGCAAAAGCCATAAATATATTAATATTAAATATAAAGAGATTACATTCAAATATAAATATATTATAGAATACAATATTTAGGTCCATAACATAAAATTATAAAACTTCACAGACCTCTACAACAAACGATTAAATTTCTATTACAAATATTTTCATTTCGGTCAGAAAATTTTCCAATATATTTTCTATTATTTTATATTCTAGAATGACATAATTTTTTGTATATACAGCCTCTTAAACTTTTTATGAATTATATATAATTTTTTAATATTGCCAATTAATGTAATAATAGCTTTTTCGACAACTGAACAATTTTACACGGGTTGGTAACATTTATTAATAATTTTATTTTTATTTTACCATAATTGATCCTAAGTCCGACGCATATATTTCAATTATTTAATCATGAATTTAGGATTTCTAATTGCTTCTCCTCAAATATTTGATATATGTGCCAAGAAGTCTAACATTTTGTAAAATGTGTCAAAAAGTATAAATTTTAATTTGGTTTTAAAAGTTTATCGATGGTGCTTTGCAACTACAAGCATTTTTTTAAATAAAAAAAATTTGAGACTTTCTAAAATATTAATTACATGGACAATACTGTCAGAATCTGCCATCAGCTAATCTGAGCCTTTCTTAATCTATGTGAAAAATATTATGTCTTTACGAACTTTCTGTGAAAATTTTTATTGACTGAAAATGTACCATGATTCTTATGGAAAATTAGCATTGCAAACTTAGTAAATTGCAAATGAGAACAGAAAAACAAGTGATGAATATTGATGAGTAATATTTTCGCCAATTTTACCTTATATATTTTTATAGCGCTAACGTTGAGCCGATATCAAAATTATTGTAAGTTGATAGTATACTTCTATATTTTAAAATTTAGTATATTTATAAGAAATTTCTCATTTGTTAAATCATGGTTTATCAAAATACAATCTTTGTTAAATATTGGAATAATTTGAAGCTATTATTTTTTCATATTTGTATACGTTCTTCAATGAGTAGGTAAAATATAAGTTTTTAACAATATTATTAAATTATATTTTTTGTATTGACAAAAATTCGCTTGCGATATGTATTTACCCCAAAAGTGCCATTTTTTCAGTAGGTATATATATTTTTAGGTTTCTTATACTCCAAATCCTACATTGAAAATGATTCGCCAATGATTTAGGGCTGTGAAACGTGTTTGAAGCCAATATTGAAAAATAATTTTTCCATTTTTATTAAAGGAAATTATTCAATGGAAGAATTTTCGATGTCTATTATTTGTACGCAACACAGAATTTGCAGATCTCAAGTAACTTTAGTGTAACTACAAAGACTAAACCACTGATGACTAGAATTAAAAAAAAAAAACATGTATATATATATTATATTACAATTATCATGAAATTATGATGAGATTTATTGGTTCGTATTAGTCTTCTGTGCAAACCTTTTTTTAAATATCTGACTAAAGTCAGAGACAGTAATCAGATTACTACATTTTCTGGATATATTTAACGATATATTCGATTTTTGTATGAAATAGTATTTCATTTCTATATCTCAAAATTTTAAAATTCAATTATCAGTGCCCAATATTTGTTCTAGAAGTAAATCCAAGCAAGTCCATGTAGATGTGGCTATATATTTTTTAAATTTCGTTTTGTATTTTCGCTACAATTTATAATTGAGTACAGTTATAAATATCATGTCCATCATATTTTTACGATAACGCGGAAAATCGAAAAATTCGCAATTGCTGCGCACATACGTATACAATTATATATTATTGGGAATTGCGACTTCAAAATTGATTGAAAATTCCTACAAATTTTAAATATGTGTAGCTAACGACTTATTGTATAACCAAACGCAGTTTATAATTGTTATTTCAATGAAAGAAGAATACAGTGTCTGAATGTCTGAAAATTCATGGCTATGAAATATAAACTTAGGATGACACGAAATTTTCTATTCTACTGCAGAGACATTATAAAGTTTGACTAATATAATCAATCAACCGCGATTTATTTAACAATTTAAACAATATTTCCACATTTCAACTTATTTGAAAATATTACAATACTATTATTCTATTTATCATCATCATTAAACTTATGAGAAAAAGAAAGTGGTTTATATTTATATTCACTTAATACTGTATTATAGCGATGGCAAACTGTAGGTCACTTTGAGGACCTAGTTCGTAGTTCATTTCAATGTACCGTTCACGAACTATAGGTCGTGAACTACTAACATATTTTTAAAATGAACTAGTTCACGACCTATATGAAATACATGCACATACTGAAAATAATTTTTTTTTTCTCAATATAAAAATATTAAATGGTAAAAAATAAATAAATTGAAATATTACAATACTTATTTTAAATTAGGAATAAGGATGAAAAGACAACAATGTTTATAATTTATACAAAACATATATATAGAGAAATATAATCTTCTCTAGGTACTCACGATTATTTATATGAAGCTCTAAAATACTAATTGGTAGTTACTGATGAAAATGTTTACTACTTTACTAACAATTGAAAATTAAATGTACAAACTATAATAAAATGAACTAGATAGAATCGTTTTGTTTGGCGTTATAATTTATATTTTCTATTCCGAATCTTCTCTGTTCAAACTTCAAAGCTTTGATTTGATATTAAGTGATTGCATTGCACTCAGTATGAAATAAAAGAACTATATGATTTAGATGTTTATTTTCACATTATTGCAAAAATTTGCTATGACATGACATTTTTAATCTTGCGAATATATTAACTATATTATTCCAAATGAAATCTGATACCAACATATAAATTTTGACACAGCTCGGCAATACTGCTGTTGCAATTTTGCATCGAGTTTCCTATTTCGTTCCGTTCACCAACACACTTTATCACTAAATAAATGTTAATACTGTATATGTAATGTATACTATACTGCATCGTTTACGCGCCATTGTGATTCATGAACGGTTTAGTAGACGACGGGTTCAAGACCTAGTACAAGTACATCAATACGTACACCGTTCACCATGTAGTTCATAGTTCATGAACTAGGTCGTAGTGACCTATAGGTCGTTGCAAAACATCGTCACAGTACGCCCGTCATTTGATTGAACCGTTCAGAGTGAACGGTTCGCACGTGAACTACACATCGCTACTGTATTATTCAAACTTTGAAGACGACGGCCTTTGTCTCTGAATCATATTTTCCAGAAATTATGCCTCTAGATTCAGATGTCTGTTAGCAAGTCAAATAGGCCTGTAATCTTTCCAGAATGTATAAATATTGTTCCTTCGTCATGATAATCATATTACGGCATTATGAAGACAACCGGAAATATTATAGTTGACACAAATTTCTTGCAATGCCAGTTTTGAACTGCTCGCGTTTTTGTTATATTAATGGACAGATTGAACCTTTTACCTGCCATTGAAATTGAAGTATATTAAATAGTTATGATAATTAAATTAAGTCAAATTGTATGCTATATATTTTGCGATTTTTCATTAAAAAAAAACCAAAATTATGGCATTTGAATTCATTCTAAAACGATTGAGGCGTGTTCAAGAATTTTCCTTAAAATTAGATTGATTCTGATTTGCGAATTTTATATTTTAATTCGGCTTAAATCCTAAAACATGATTATTAATATCGCATTATTTATTTATAATATTACTGTACATTAAAAATTATCTTATTTTTAATCGTATTTATTGTCAATTGATTTGCCACAATGATCGCTTCTCAAAACCATTGATTAAAAATGAAACTAACAAAATTTCATTACTTATTTTAACTAAAAATCATCATTGTATTAGGTTACCCTGTTTCACTATTACATTACGATTTAAAAATGATTTTATTCCGAAAAAATATTATGCACAAATAAATTCGTCATCTCAAAAAACGACAAATACAAATTTGGTCATTTGATATAATTGTTATTGAGCATTATATTTAATTTGGTATAATGTTTAATGTGCTTAAACGTGGTTCGATTATAATAGTTAGAGAGTCCGCAATCCTAAAGATTGGTTGGAAACAGCACGCCATGCCGATCTATCCTGAGCTAATCCCTTCATCTCCCTATAGCTATTCATCTCAACGTCTTCAACTATCTGACTCACATACTCCAATCTAGGCCTACCTACCCCTCTCTTTCCCTCCACTCTACCTTCTATGATCAATTGCATAATCCCCCCATGCCTAAGAATATGCCCTACTAATCTGTCTCTCCTACGCTGTAACACTCTCCAAATACTTCTCTTCTCCCCTACTAACTCTAGTACAGCTTCATTTGTTACTTTATCTTCCCAACCAATCCTCATCATCCTCCTATAACACCACATTTCGAATGCTTGTAATCTACGCTTCTCTTCCTTTCCTATAGTCCACGCCTCACACCCGTACAGTGCTACACTCCAAACATATACCTTCAGTAATCTTTTTCTAATACCCAAGTCAATATTTGATCTTAAAATCTGTTCTTTTTCTACGAATGCCTTCCTACCCTGTGCTATCCTACACTTTATATCTACCTTGCTTCGATTATCTTTTGTGATTCTACTGCCTAAATAACAAAAATCTGACACTTCTTCGATTCTATTATCTCCTATTGTGATCCTCATTTTTCTACTGCATTCCTTTTTGTCACACCTCATCACTTTAGTTTTACCTATATTTATTTTCATGTTAAAATCCCTAGTCAATACTGCCTGCATACCATTCAATACCCTTTCTAATTTCTTTTCGCTTTCTTCCAATATAGCTATATCGTCGGCGAATCTCAGCATATATATTTTCTCTCCCTGTACATTCACACCTACACTATACTCTTCTTTTACTTTGTTTATTGCATCTTCTATATATAGATTAAATAATAACGGTGAGAGTGTACATCCCTGCCGAACTCCCTTCCTTATTTTTGCTACCTCTTCTTCCCCCTCAATTCTAACTAAGGCAGTTTGGTGTTTATATAAATTAAAAATTATTCTCCTATCTTTATAATCTATACCCGCTTCTTTTAAAATTCTAAACATTATGTCCCAATCTACATTATCAAATGCCTTTTCTAAGTCTACAAAAGCTATGCAAGTTACCTTTCCTACCCTCTTTCTTTTTTCTACTACCGTTCTTAGTGCTAGAATCGCCTCTCTCGTCCCTCTGTTTTTCCTAAAACCAAACTGATCTTCTCCTAGCCTTTCCTCTACTTTATTTTCTAATCTCCTATAAATAATCTTTAACAATATCTTCGATGCATGTGATAGTAGACTAATGGTCCTATAGTTCTCACACAAATTAGCTCCTATTTTCTTCGGCATTGTTACTATTCTACTACGCTGAAAATCCTGTGGTACTTCTCCCTTCTCATATATTTTACAAAATAACCTGTATAATCGCTCCTGCATTTTTTCCCCTGCGTGTTTTATTAATTCGGCTGGTATCATATCAATCCCCACTGCTTTGTTATTCCGTAAATCATTTAATGCTCTATGAAACTCTGACCTAAGTATGCTAGGACCTAAGTCATCCTCATCTATCTGTTCCACACTTTCTAGCTCCTCCATGTCCTGCCTACCTTTATATAAATCTTCAAGATACTCCTTCCATCTTCTAGCTTTTTCCTTATTTTCTGTGAGTTCCTTACCCTGCTTATCACATATAATGTTACCCTTTGGTTTTACTTTAGAAAAATGTGACTTAATTTTCCTGTAGCCCAAATCTACTTTACCTCTTCTCATATCCTCCTCAATATCCTCACAGTTTCCTTTTATCCACTCTTCTTTCGCTAGCTTGCATTTCCTATTAATTAAGTTCCTTAGTTCCTTATATTTTTTCTGTCCTGCTTCTGTGTTTCCTATTTTAATTTTCCTTCTTGCTTCTATCATTTCCACTATTTCTTCCGTGATCCATTCCCTCCTACCTGCCCTTTTCTTTGTGCCTAATACTTCATTTGCTGCTGTAGTTAACCCATTTCTGATTTCCCTCCATTCGCAATCTATGTCGCTCCTAGATGTTCCATTAGCCATGATTTCTACTTTCTGCTTGTACTTTTCACATACATCAGCTAATTTTAACCTATCGACATCTACTCTCACCTGTTTAGACTTCTGTAATTTCTTGAATTTGACCTCTGAGTCCAGGACTACTAAATTATGGTCACTATCAATATCTGCTCCAGGGTAACTCTTACAATTCTTAATCTGGTTCCTAAACCTCTCTTTAACCAGTATGTAATCTATCTGATACCTCCCTATATCTCCTGGCATTTTCCACGTATATATCCTGCGCTTGTGATTCTGAAAAAGCGTGTTTGCTACCACTAGCTTATTCCTAATACAAAACTCTACCAATCTATCCCCTCTATCATTACGTGTTCCTATTCCATATTCGCCTACTATTGAAACTTCCTTTCCCTTACCTACTACGGCATCGATTATAATATCTGATCTTTTTAAAAGACATAATTTATAATCTTATTTGATATATTCCGCACTGGAAATATTTTAATTTTATAATGACTTACTAGAAATCAAGGATTCATAAAAGGATCGATAGAAAAAAATCCTGAAGATCGATGGAATTTTGAAAAGGGCCGATAGAATTCGAGAAGTCAATTTGAAGACCGATGGACAAGCCAGATACTTTTGTGCTGTCTTTGAAGATTTCAGTTAATTTAAAAAATCATTTCTGAATTCCCTTAATTACATAGTTTGCGAAGAGAAGAAAATATTAATATCGTCGAATTTTAAAACATATTTCATTTTATATACATTTTACAAAATCTTGGAAGCTTTCTTTAAAATTCTAAGGGAACGATTAAATGTTTTTAACAGAAGAATAAATGTAAGAAGGATGCGAATTCTTCTGTCATTGCCAGCTTTAGAATAAGTAGTCATATTTTATCCAATGCAGATTATGCAAAGTGATGAACTATGTATTCGGATCATAAATATTTTATAAGAAATAACGGTTATGCCATTTATATATGAGTTAGATATATATACAATAACTATATATAGTTAGTGTATGTTGAGCACAATTTTTGATGGGTTACAAGATGATTGTTCTCTCAACAAGAACTCCACATTAGCGATGTGTAGTTCACTCGCGAACCGTTCACTCTGAACGGTTAAATAAATGACGAGTGTACTGTGGCGATGTTTTGCAACGACCTATAGGTCACTATGACCTAGTTCGTCAACTATGAACTAGATAGTGAACGGTGTACGTATTGATGTACTAAACGTCATGTACTAAACCGTTCATGAATCACAACGGCTCTTAAACGATGCAGTATAGTATACATTACATATACAGTACCAATAGCAGTACTAACATTTATATGATAAAGAGTGTTGGGAACGGAACGAAATTATATTTCCTTATATATATGTTTTGTATAAATTATAAATATTGTTGTTTTTTCTTCCTCATTCTTACTTCAAAATAAGTATTGTAATATTTCAATTTATTTATTTATTACCATTTAATATTTTTATATTGAGAAAGAAAGAGATTATTTTCAGTATGTGCCTGTATTTCATATAGGTCGTGAACTAGTTCATTTTTAAAAGATGTAGTAGTTCAAGACATATAGTTCGTGAACGGTACATTGAAATGAACTATGAACTACGAACTAGGTCCTCTAAGTGACCTACAGTTTGCCATCGCTACTCCACATATATTGTTGAATTCATCATATTTATGTTGACCGTCTGCGGGACAATATATATATTATGCTCATTGAAGATGGTCAATAAATAAGTAGAAACGCTATACCGCCTGTCCATCTTGCACTTACAAAATTGATTTCTTCATATGATGAAAATGTAATTGATTAAGAAGCATGTTGGTGAATCAATATATCAATTATTCACATTATAAATGCGACTATAATATTTATAATCATAATATTAAATTTTGTATAAAGTTTATAGATTAATTTTATAGCACATTTCCACTTAATATAATATTTTCAAAAGTATTTAATCAACCTTATCTAGATCCTGTAATAAGCTTATTACCTGTTTATTAAAGTAACTATTGATTTTTATCAATTTCATAGTAAATAAATTTATATTTATAAACCCTCATAACTCATTTATTTGAAACCATCAATCATTTTAAATTACAGTCCTTTTTAAGTGTTAAAAGTTAAAAAAACAAAACAACAATAATATGAAAATTTAAGAAATCTTATAGTAAACTTGAGATAAACTATATATTGACTTTCAACAATTTATTTTACTTTGTATTAAAAATTTGGGTGAATATTTATTAAAAGAATACATTATATATTATGCAAATTACTGAATACTAGTAATTTGTTTTTTTACTTAGTCATAGATGGTATTTCTGATTCCAATTTTAGATAAAATTAAAATAAATAAAATAAAATAACGACAGTGAAAAATCGCACGAAAAATTGTTGCATAAAGTTTTTAAATGAACACATCCTTTAGAAACTCCTGGAAAGCTCCTTTAGACTGGAAGAATTTTCTTTAAAAACATTTTTATAGCATTTTAATTAAATGAAATATTTTGCGTAATTTTAATATTTGAAATTTGGTTAGTTAAAATGAGCACATCAAATTGTTTACGCTTCTCTATTTTATTCAAAATTAAATGATTTACCACCACAATTTTGATCTTGATCAAAACACTTTAAAACAACCATCTATAATTATAATAGAAACAAATATTATCATTTAAAAATTCAATTAAAAAACCGTTTGGACAAATTTAATTTAAGTACTAACAATCAGAATAGATGCTCTGAAAGTGCTTGGATATAAGAGTGTTGGTTATAAGAACATAAGATTTATTCAATGCATAACTATGAAAGAATATATTAATGAATAAGAAAGCTTAAAATACACTCGAGTTATGATTTAACAGTTTAACAATTATTTCTATTAATATTTTCCATTTAAAATTAAGTCGTCAATGTACAACGATTGAAACACTTGTGAAATTTTATATTTTCACTCTTAGGACCGAACTTGGGACTAAACATTTTAGTAGCCTGCACTCTCCATGATCACACCCTTTAATTTGCGAACTCTCCCTTTTAAGCTATGTCGGAAAAAATGCTCAGAAATCAAGCCTTGAATTCAACGAAACAACAAATCGGGGACTAATTTATTCAAGCAAAACTTGTCATACTTTTAACGAGTTTATTCTCCACGTCTGCACATTTGACTACATTATCACGTTCTTTGAGTATGTTTTAAATTTTTGGATAGAAGTCTAAAATGACTTGACACTAATAAGAACTAAATTTTGCTGAAAGAATGTAATTCTATTAAAAGTAAATTTGCTATAACAAAAATTACATTAAATTTTTTTAAAGCATAGAACCCGACCAACCTTTCAAGTCCAAGAAACTTTCAAATTGCCTTTTTTCTTACAAAATACGCTTTGAAAAACTCTGTCTGGAGTTTCCATAAAATATATTAAGCTATAATATATCTATGCTACATTTAAGTAAATAAATACATGTTAAGGGGATACCATACTTTCAAAAATTTTCAGCGATAAATTTCTGCCGAAGATTTATGCACCCGATGAATTTATTGTTTATTGTGTACAATAATATGGTACTTTGAGTACTTTAACCATCGTACTAATTCAATTCAAGCAAATACTGTAGACGTCGCTATGTCATTGTACCAAAAATATCTAATTTAGGTACGGTTTATTGACGCGGTAAAAATTTTACCATACTTGGTAGGTGCATTTCAGCATATATTAAAATTTATCATTATCGAATTCATGAAAAATTGAGGAGAAAATGAAAAATTTGTAAGGATAAAAAAATAAAATAAAATCTATGTAAATATAGACTGATGTACTGTTTTACCATTTTCCACAGGTCTAGCGTAATAATTTGGGAAAGAAACTGTACTTCGTTAACATAGCCAGCATATATGATCCTAAAATGTGTGGTCTGTCTCCCCTTAAGTATTCGATTAACTGCCCCATTACAGAATTGAAAAGTTCTATTACAGGCCATAAATCATTAGAAAAAGCGCTGCAACACAAACTTTTATTAGGCTTAAACTGAAACTTATAAATATGGTAATTTATGTTGTATCATGTACCGCAGAGATATGAAGAAAACTTCATGGAAAACTTGTAAATTGGGGAAAATGTGTCAATTTAGAAAAGTTACGCCCGATTCAGGCAAAAGTAATTAACAATATATAGATTCATAAATAAGTTCTTTTTTCATCATGAATGAAATGTTGGGAAAAAATTAATATAAAAGGTAAAAGCCAGATTCAAGAAATACAAATACATACAGCAAATGTACCAGATAAGTTTAATGTATTTATTAACATTTATTCCTCTCCAAGTTGCTCTCCTTAGACTAGAAAACACTTATTTAATAACAAGAAATGTCATAATAAACAACAAAATGTATAACAAATGTGCCTTAATATACAATATAACGTTCAGTAAAACAAATTCGTTTGCCGACTACTAACTTTTCAAAATTTAGATCAACTACTTAAAAATGGAATCAAATTTTAAAAAAAACACAGGTTTTTTATAAAATTTTCTGCCATTCATTCATTCATTTAAGCCATTTTTATAGCAAATAATAGTGATAATTCCTTTATATCAAACTGAAGGCCTCGATTCTTCTTACTATATAACAAATATTATCTAAAATATGTTTTAATGTTTCATCCTTGTGCAAAGAGTTTATATACAAAAAGTAAAGTTTTCGTTGCTTTTGTTTCATGTCAGATAAAATCTTTTGTTTATGATTTCGCTATATTAAGGATAACTTTTTGGCTTTTACAAAAACTATATTTTCTGCCTAAAAGGTTAAAATGTCACTTATTATATTGGATTGAATTATCGTAGAGATATCTTCTTTAAAATTTATGAAATGACTAACAGATTCCAAATTTACTTAAAACTGGTTTTTGAGCAAAATTTGAGAATTTCTATCTAGAAACTAATAAGGATTTCGTAATAACTAGTCTAAGCTACGTAATTAAAAATTTCAATTGAAATCTCCCTCAAAATTATTTTCTAAACGGAAAATCATACAAGAACTAGCAAAAATATATCCTACCCAATTACATTATCTGTAATTTTAAGTATTACACTATTAATCTCTCATTATTAAGAAAACGAAAATAATCTAATTAGTCCATTACACTTTTGTAAACAGAAATACATTTTTTAATATTTTAATGATTGCAGAAATGTGATTTATGAATATGGTATTTTATGAAAATGCAGATTATATTTATTAAAAAAATCGTTTAGATTTATAATGGCAAATATTCCCTCTAAATTATCTTATGCTGGACAAAAATATATATTGATTTGAAATATTTTATATCTTAATTATAAAAAGTAAGGCATTAAGTTATAATTAGGTTATTGATGTCGAAATAAAAATTATGTGCTTTCAAATAAAGTCGATTAATTTCTTCCGAACTTTATTATGAAAAAGAAATCTCATGTAACTAACTATGATATATAGATTTAATTAAAACGCATATAAGCGATTGAAAAATAAACGGGTGAATATTCCATGATGAAAAATATGGATTTTATTTTTTTTTTTTAATATAATGCATTAAAAAGTTAACTGGATCATAATGGTATGAATACATGTAATGGGAATTTGTATGCAAAAATACAGATTTATTATGCATACATATAATTTTAACTCTAATATATATTTTTTGTTTTTTATTCAATTATTATATACCCTATATATTTTATACATTTATTATCACGTTAAAAAACATCGTAATTGGTTATTATCCACGATTTTTTTAAAAGAATTTTGTCGAATTTTTCTTCCCTGTATTCTAATATATATTTATTTTTAATATAATTTGCTTGTATGATTATTGTAAATTTAATCCTAGATTATTCTTTTTCATAACAAATTTTTGAAGATGTCAGGTATTACTGGCGAAACTAGTCGAAATATAAATGCAAGAATTTTGTAATTTTTTGCACCCAATTTTCCTGAACCGATTAAAATTTACAACGATCGCAATAATTTACGTTTTATTATATTATTATATTTTAAACCATTAATGTTTGTGTACTTACGTGTGGTGGTGTATTTGCCGAGATTAGCGAAGAAAGTCATCACCGAACATAACAGCAAACATTATAACACAGAATTTTAAGAACAATATTAATTACAAAACGCGAATATACATTATCACTAGCTTAACATTAAATAGACACTTTTTGGACCATTTTTACATTATAAGGACACATAAGAAACACTTATACACATCAGCCAGATTAGAAGAACCACCTGTTTTATATGAACACGACATGAACCATGGTTATTTCATAAACAATGTTGCTTTTATGCAGAAAATATCGTATATTATGTGCTTTGCATAGCGTTAAGTAATAATAAAATATTTATTATTATATATTTTTTGAAGATAATATACTAGTGGTTTCAAATTATTCTCTTGTACAAAAACTATAGTTTACTATCCGTCGCTTAGTTAAAGTTATTTTTATATACCGCGTAGAAAAATAAGTTTTTCAATTTGGTCCGATCGATTATTATTTATTTATATTTTTAATATTATAAAAAAATACTGGCTGTCGTCGGATTGTTCTACGTTACTTTACAATTCAATATAGGAAGAGTATGATTGTGCTTTAGACTTTATCACTTATCTTGTTACGGTTTCAACTTTGTTCGCGTTAGATTACTGGACTAGCAGGTAGAACGGGCAATGTATGCTGTGGTATTGACGAACCGACGCCGACGCTTCATCCCGCCGAACTACAACTGGAAGAGAACGTCGAGACGACGCTCAGCGGGCTCAATCGCTCAGAGCCCGGTTTTGTCGTTGCCGCGTACTTTTACCGTTGTTCCGCCGTGTTGGAATAACCGCCTGTTGCCGCCGCCGCCGCCGCCGCCGCCGCCGCCGCCGCCGCCGTCGTTCGACACGACAACAACGCCAACGGCAAAGCGGATCCAATATGCGGAAACACATCATATTTGACTATTCTCCGATAATAGAACACAGATAAACTAATGCATTTGAATGGCATTGACAACTAATTTTTAATAATATCACTATTTTAAAAATTATCACTACGGTGTTAAATATCAATATAGAATATCACTCAAATACTGTAACAAGCGTTAAGTATCTAGATGTACATTTCAATGGCTATGCCCCCATCTTCAGTAGCACAAGATAAAACTAAATAAAATACCTCTGTCACGAATCGTGATTGATATACTATTTATATACTATTATTGAAAAAAATTATTCTTAAATATTTTTAATGCTATATTTGATATTGAAAATCTGCGGCCAACACATTGTAATGTGGCACATAAGTTGAATTCACAGTTCTCAAACATTAGTCCAAATGAGCATCAGTAAGATTTGATCTGTACTTTGATTTTAAGTATTTCATATTGGTAAACAAACATTCACAAGCATATGTCGACGCGCATAGAGAGTTCAATTTTAGAGCACATTTTCTCAACTGTCTTCATTGACCAAATTCCAGAATTTTTCATCGTTATGATATGGTTTTAATTCGATGTCATTTTTTATATTAATAATTTCCAATCCGAAGTCCTCTTTTTTTGGAAATATCGAAATAGTTTGCGATTTTATATATTACATCATCCTCTGTATGAGAAAAACATGCGTGAGACTCTGGCGCGGTAGAAGTGAAACTTCGTAGCTCCTAGTTGATTTTATGCATTGCTTTTTTTCCATTTGTTAACGATTTGATTTTGATTTTGATTTTGATCGATTTTGATTGACACTCTGATCATCAAAGAAAGCATTATTAACTGTAATGTCGTACAGTCTATAAACAGGAGTTTGGATTAAATATTGTAGCCATATTTTTATAGTTCTTTTTCTCACCAAACCAATTAAATAACTCGATGTGTGTATTTTTCTTCTTTTTATGTGGACATTAATACAATGATCATCATCAATGTCTCTTGGCAAATGATTCACCATCATATTCACAAATATTGGAACATTAATAATTTGCCCATAAATCCCATGTTGACCATGTACATGTCGTAAACGTCGAATTCGCATAAATGGAATTCTGGGTGAAATTAACCTCTGTGACACTAAATCTAATTTTGGTAGATGACCAGGTAATTCTGGGTAGACAAAACCATTTGACTTCGATAACATTGGAATGGTATTCCGAGTGAGAGCATTTCAGCATGAATTTCGACAAAATTTATCATTTCACATCTTCAATGATAATGGCTGGAAACGCACTATGTAAAAGCTGCTCGTGCTTAGGATCAACAGGTTTCACATCGTTTTTAAACCATATTCGATCACATATGGAACACACTGTACCTAGCGGATTATTGAAGAATTGTTTATCAAATTCGCGATGAGTTGTTTGAAAGAATGTAAATATTGTGTATGATGCACTAGTGGGTGCATTTCTATTTTTCGATGGCTCAGCTGTATCAGATTCATTTCGTTGATCTCTCACACCGCGTGTATCTTCACGTGTAGACGGCACGCCTGAATCAGTGGCATTTAAATTCTCTATCCCACTCACTGTGTCCTCACTTAACGACGGTATCGATTCATCCAGTGTATTTGAGGTCGTTGGAAGATTATGGTGTCCACCGTGTTTCTTTAACGCCCGTTGCCTGACTCGATACTCTCTACTTCTTTCCAAGGTACTTGTTGGCACTTTTCTTGGCGGTTTATTCGCTTTCTTCCGTTCTCTAAAGGTCTCTAAAGGTCTCTACTGGACCAATCGCACTCTGTCTGTACTTGTCTTTTTCTCCATTTCACTTTTCACACAATAGATATTGTTAGCTAAAAGATTAAGCTGTGTTTATGTAATATATAATAAAATACGCAAGCGTCTACTGGTTGCCTTATGCCACGTATACACACAGTACAGGCGGCGCATGCGCGTAGCATGTTTCACTTTTCATGACGGAAGCGTTTCACTGTTCGTAACGTTCAGGCCAATTTGCTCTACCGCGCCTATAGAAGTTTCACTTCAAAAAGGATTAATAAAAAACCTTTAAAATGCCTCCAAGTCGTAGAATTCTTCAAATCTTGTTTAAATTCTTCCAATAAGGAATCAAAATGTTCGGCAAACTGTTGGGTGGTAGCATTTCCATCGCAATAACTTTCTATTACCATTTTTTAATTTGGAAAATGTGATAAATTATCTTTCTCCATATGTGATACTAGTGTATACTTCGACATTCTTTTCATGGATTTCTAAAGCCTCTTTTCTTGGATGTAGCTATGTCGACGAAGCCCAAGAAACAACTGTAGAGTTGGGGAGGATTTAGCACAGGAGAAGGATATAATCTAATGTTGCGTGTTGAGCATAAACCCGCTCGTTACATCTATCGGGATGATATAAATGAATTAATAGACCTACTATATTTATTACACGCGTCCCGTTCGAGTGGTAACAACTCGCATAATAACGAAATTTTGTCTATAGTAGGGGAATTACGGAAGCTGGTATAATTTTATAATGAGTATCGATACTCCTAGGTAGATACTCGCTAGGCCGCCACCACCACCACAATTTTACATCGTCCAATAGCTCTTTGGTGAAAAGGAATAAAGGATTTTCTCTTACGTCCGATGGTGATATAGACATTCAACAGAAGAGATTGAAGAATCTTGGCACACCTTTAGATAATAATGTAGCTATTAGTTTGTTTTATATGAACAATCTCATAAACATCATATGGATGAGACGATTGATAAGACGATGGCGATTATTCAGAACATGGATAGTGAATTGAACATCCTAAGCCAAAATCGAAAAGAAGATACAAAAAAGATTAAGAGCGATGTTAAGTCTGCGCTAGAAAAGGGATCAAAAATTATAGATAAAGATCTAAAGTTTCAGTAAGATGAAGTAGGCCGACTGTATAGAGCGAGACAAGCACACCTTAGACGGCTTAATGAACAAGATGGCGCTATACATAAACTTGAAACCATTCAAAAGACTCAACTGCCTAGGATTGACAAAATACATGAAGATATTTATGAAATTAATTAAACCAAAAGGAAATAAGTAGAATCGATGAGCTATATAATAATCTGTACGAAATTGATAGAAGGACCCCCAAAGTAAAGACACAAGCAACATTAACTGATCGTCTTTTGAAGGATAATTTTGAAGTGGATGGAAAATCTCCGTTGTTTAAATCTCTTGAGGAGAAAATTGACAATATATTAGACAAGTGCTCGCAGTATGGTTCAGCTATTGTTTACCACGACAGAAATCTTTCTTTATTATATGAACGATTGAAATAGCCCTTGAAATGTACATCTAGCTACTTAATGCTTGTTACGGTATTTGGGTGATATTCTATATTAATATCACTATTAATAAAGTGATCAAATTAAATGTTTACCTAATTAAACCCCCAGCACTGTACTCCAAAAAAAAACCGGTTATACCGAATTTAGTAAATGTTCACCAAATATATAAAACTAAATTTACACGACAATCTATATCATGATTATAATATAGAATATCACCCAAATACCGTAACAAGCATTAAGTAGTTAGATGTACATTTCAAGCGCTATGCGCCCATCTTCAGTAGCACAAGATAAAACTATATAAAATACCTCTGTCACGAATCGTGATTGATATGTGCGCATAGCGCTTGAAATGTACATCTAGCTACTTAATGATTGTTACGGTATTTGGGTGATATTCTATATTAATATTTAACACCGTAGTGATAATTTTTAAAATATATCATGATTATTATAATAAAACTACAACATATTAAAAGTTTATTATTTACTATTGTATTTACTAATATTTGTACTACCACTGTTATTTTTTTTGGTCAGAAAAGGAACTTTAGATTTAGAGATGGGTTATTAATTTTAATTTCAGTTCCAATATGATAAGAAATAATTATGATTACATTTTCCCCGTTTTATAAATATGTAGTCTTACGTTTGGTAAATATTATTTCGCTTATAAATGATAAAAGGGACTAACAAGAAGTCAATATCTGGTTAACACTTTAAGTTTAAATATGGAGTAAATATTGGTGAACATTTACAATTTTCAGGAAACGAAAGTATTTTTTTATATGCATATTTTGGTAAGCAGTTAAACACAAGCCACTAATAAATCACTTTTGAAGAAAATGTTAGATTTCTTTTACACCGTTCCTTTCGAGTTCATTAGTTGATACATGATCTACAATTTTATTGCCTAGATTTATCCTGCGCTTACATGCTCAAATACATTGGGACCATTTCAATGCCTTGAGTTATATTATATAACTTGATTTGGTTCAATTTTTCCTATGGACCTTCAAAAATATTTTTCAGTTTCTGAGTACGGTTTTTTTTTAGTAATTATGGTGTTAATGATGTAAAATTATTACGCATCTGTTCAAATATTGCAACTTCGGTATCTGTAAATTTCTCCAATAGGATTTCGATAAAAGGTTATTTGAAAAAATGGCAAAAGAAGCTCAGCTTCGAGATTTCTTAAAACAGTAAATAATATATCTTAACAGTCATGAACTAATCTGGAACTTTTATTTCATAGCGCATAGAACTACAGAGAGCTTCTCAATTTTTTTTCTGGTCTAAGAAGGATAAGAAGATCTAAGAAGGATATAAATGCTACAAAATACTACAACATTTTTATTAACATTGGTATCAACTTCCAAATATCAGTGCCGATCTGTAAATATATAATTATGTATTCGGCAGTTCAAATTCAAGCAGATCTAGCAGGATCTAGCTCAAGAGCTAGTTCCTTCATCTCCCTATAGTTATTCATCCCACACGTCCTCCACTGTCTGAGTTATAATACTTAGATTCAATTTCACTCACCCAATCCTCATCACCTTCTTTAAGCATTACAATTGTTTCAATACTACGTTTATCTTCTATTATTATTGTCCACGCCCTACATTTATACAATGTTAGTGTTATTTTATTTTCCAATTCTGTTAAACATTAAAATTTACCTAATTGATTGAATCAAGTGTTACCTTGTGGTAGTTGAAACCCATTTAAAATATGTTTCCATTGTTTTTTTTTTAATTTCACTTCCTAAACGACAAAATATGATACTTCTATCATTCTATTTTATTTTTTATCAATCCTTATGCTAACCTTTCGCCAACTTTCGTTCTTGTCACACCACAGCACTTTGGTCTTGCCTATATTTATTTTCATGGTATAATCCCTAGTCATTACTTCCTGCATACCATTTACGACATGTTCTAAATTCTGCTCCCTTTCTTCCAAGATAGCTATATCGTCGGCGAACCTCAACACATATATTTCCCCTCCCTGAATTTTCACACCAACACTATACTTTTTTACCTTGTTTATTGCATCTTCTATATATAGATTAATAATAATAACGGCGAAAGTGTACATCCCTGACTTATATCATAATTTTGACACCATAAATACTCTTTTTTTTTCTCGCGGTTGTAGAGAAAAATACATCACTGTATTAAAGTCCATATTTTCATTTTTATGTAAGTAAACTTTTCCTTTATTCTATTCTATATATACCATTGCAACTTAATCTTCATAGCAGTGTCGTTTAGAGTTTTTTTTTTGTGGATTTGAAATGATTAAGCCCATACCATCTACATGAAACCATCAAAGTGTTAAATAGTTTTATATATATATATATATTAGGACAGGGACACAAAAGAAAGGCATAATTTTACTGATGAGGTCCGTCATAACATTGAATTAAACATTCACGGAAGTTAGACCATGGAAACATAAAACAATAGAGCTGGAGGAGTTAGTTCTATCTATAACTTATACTGTTTGAAGTTTTCAATTCTCTTCATTATAAATGAAATTATATAATATAAATAGCCTCGTTCAATTTTCAGATAAAGCGATACTTATTTCGTCGAAGATCAAAATTATATATATTATTACTTCCTGACTACATTATTAGTTTTTTAGTAAAAGTTAGAAGAGTTATTGTTGTGCAGTGATCTAACACTTTTGTTACAACGCATTTTTGCGGAAAATATGGAATGATATATTATTTATTTTAAAATAAGTATTTACTAGAATTTCGTACGGAAAATAATTATTTCATTTGAAGGACACGTTTCGGCTGAATAATTCTGCGCATGAACGTAAAGTTTCCTGTAGAAATAAATAGGGAAATTTGCGCCGGTCGTATAATGAATGTGGAAAAGCAGCAGGCAAAGGCTCTGTTGTCGCTGTGGCTGTATATTTTCAAACGCAATGCGAATAATGTGATTTTCTATGTAAATTTTAATATACTCTGCCAAGTATTTTAAATTATATTTGTCGTAGAACAAGCAGACAGAAAATAATAAGCGTTAGAAAACCATAAAAGATACCAGACTATGAAGTAAAATTAAGTATATTATACAAACTGCGCACTTTGTTCGTATCATTACCATTACATTAAATAATGTATTGTAACAATTTAATTTTACATGTTTTTATTCTGTAGTTTGTAAATAATTACGTAAATTCCTAAATGTATCAATTTAATAAATTTATATATCGTGCTGCAATAATTTCTGAATCTGTTCAATGTATTTAAAATGAACTTCTAATTTCATAGATACCGTTCATGAAACAGGTAAAGAATAACTGAAATAAACACTGAATACCCAAAATACATTAAAACACTGCTATACATTACCGATTCATCTTAAAAAAAACGCGAAAGATTCAAAATCGTTGTTACAATAGCAATATTAGTACTTTACTATGATGGATGAACTGTTTACATCCTCTTTGGACAGAAACTTACGTATAATTACCTTGTATTAGTTACAAAATAGAATATCACCCAAATACAGTAACAAGCATTAAGTAGCTAGATGTACATTTCAAGCGCTATGCGCCCATCTTCAGTAGCACAAGATAAAACTAAATAAAATACCTAAATAATATTTTGTTTTATCTTGTGCTACTGAAGACAGGCGCATAGCGCTTGAAATGTACATCTAGCTACTTAATGCTTGTTACGGTATTTGGGTGATATTCTATATTATAATTTAACACCGTAGTGGTAATTTTTAAAACTCAATTCATTGTTTTGAAAAAGGTTATAATGCTTTTTCAATTGGTATTGGTCATAGTAAACAACAAAACCACGAATGCCATGAAAAACAAATAAGCCCTATTTAAATTGTCAAAGGAGGCTTCCCGGTATTTTTGTTTCGTGATTTTTTTTTGACATTTTGTTACTGTACTTTTCAATCATATTGGCTAATGCAACTTCAAATCTCAACAATTAAATCGGCTAAAACTTTTCATAAGTTCGCTGCTGCATATATAAATTAAATATCTTAAAATGCTTGCCAATGCCAGATTGATCGCCGCTATTACCAAACATTCCGTAAGTCGCTAATAATGTACTTTCTAAAAATATGAAAGTCATTGCTATTAATTCTAATATATATTCCAGTACAAATATTTATCCCTTACGGGCATGGTGCGCCCTATAAGCTCCATTGACCAGAAGAACTGGCTGGCACAAGAACCCAACATCGTGCAAAGAATGCAAAGTCACCAAAACAGACAGGTCCGTTCATACGACATTCGCTGCTTTCAGACAACAGCGGTATGTCGAGACATTGATAATGCCGCGAAATACGTCGGGGCAGGAGCGGCAACTGTTGGCCTGGCTGGTTCCGGTAAGAGATTGTTTTAAGAATGTTGAAAACAAATTCATTTTCGACAAATTAAGTTATTTATTGTTAATAATAATAAAAGATGAAGAGAATTGTGACCCCCGCCATTGGAACATAAGCGCGCATGCGCCGAAGATGATGATTATGGTGATTTTGGTTACCATCATCATCGATTCCGGAGTATGCGCAGTTACGTTTCAAGGACTGTGGTCATAACTTGCTCTCCATCTTCTATTATCAATTACTATCAATTACTGACATTTAAAGTATGACTAATTGCTCGAGAAAATAATATGCAGCTTATATTTATTTTCAATACTCTCATCTATAGAAATCTGTACGTGATTTTCCCTCTGTTCTTCCTTAGAAAATTAATTGAATATTACTCCCGGGTTTCAGAACATGGCCCATAATAATAGAGTTAGAATATTTAAAAATAAAATTAATATTTCTTATGAAGATCTGACGATCTGTCATATGTCATATACTCATATGTCACAATCGTTGTATTTATTGTTATATATATATATATATATATATATACATATATAAAATGAAACCCTTCATAGTCTATAACTGTACTGAAGACTGAATTTAAAAAAAATCAACACGCGTGATATAACAAAATATTTCATCGCACGAACCTGAAAAAATTTACAATATGAAAAACCTAAACTGTCATTTTATACATTTTTTGAAACATGTCGTGTTATTGATACATCCAAAAAGTCTTTCGAGCAGCACTTTCTCATGTGAAGCTAGCACTAAAAAGTAAAATTAAACAAAAGTAAACTTCTAACGCTCTCATCATTATTGATCTTGAGTAGTCAGTTCTCAAATTAGGGATTGGTTGGAAACAGCACGCCATCTGCTGATCTATCCTGAGCTAACTCCTTCATCTCTCTATAGCTATTCATCCCACACACGTCCTCTACTATCTGAATATACTCTAATCTAGATCTACATACTCCTTCCTTTCCTGCTACTGCGTTCTATAACTAATTGCATAATACGTTCCGCCTCTAAGACTATGTTATAATATAATGTTGATTCTGTAAATCCTACTATTATAACTAGCACCACATTTCAAATTAATGTATTCTACTTTTCTCTTCCCTTACTATCGTCCACGCCTCACACCTATATAATATTACACTCCACACATAGCCTCCTTCAGTAAACATACATATTTTTTCTAATACTTAAGTTATAATATTTGACTATAAAATTTGTTCCTTTTCTACGAATGCCTTCTTACCCTGTGCTATCCTACATTCTTTATCTACTATAGTGAACCTACTTCTTAAATAACAGAAATCTAATACTGCTTCTATTCTAATCCTCATTTTTCGCCTGCATTCCTTCTTGTCACACTTCAACACTTTGGTCTTGCATATATTTATTTTCATGTTATAATCCCTAGTCATTACTTATCGCGTACCAATTTAATACCAATTCTAAAACCGGCTCTGATTGTTCTAAGAGAGATATCGTCGGCGAATCTAATTGTAAAATCGTCTTCGCCTCACAGACGTAATATGCTAATCTTCTTCTATTTTCCAATTCAATATTTGACTTTAACATTTACTTTCTGTATGAATACATTTCTATATGTATTATCTGTTCTCACATATTTTCCTTTATCCTTTGTAAATCTACTTCCTAACCGACAAAAATTTGATACTTCATCATCTACTTTTCTAACATTCATCTCTCGCCTGCTTTCCTCCTTGTCGCATTTCATCATTTTGCTTGATTTAAGAACATTTAAATAAAACCTCCTTTAAATTCTGCTCCTTTACTTCTAAAATTTTCACATCTATACTATACTCTTCCTTAACTTTGTTTATTGCATGTATATATATATATAGTATAATCACGGCGAAAGTGTACATCTTTCTCTTCTTCTTACAATTCAATTCTTACCAAAGCAGATTTAATCGTTTCAGTTAACTATGGAAACATGGATATATTCAACTACCAATTAATATTTAATCAATTATTTTTTATATTTATAGGCATTGGTATTGGTTTGATATTCGGTTCCTTAATCATCGGCTATGCTCGCAATCCCACTCTGAAGCAGCAGTTATTTTCCTACGCTGTGTTAGGATTCGCCCTGTCTGAAGCCATGGGTCTGTTCTGTCTTATGATAGCGTTGCTATTACTCTTCGGTTTGTCCAGTCCGAAAATTCCTATACCAAGTGTAGGAATCGCGGAACAGGCAATGTACTAAATAAAATAATATCGCATAATTGTGACTGGGCGATTTTATACATGTTTCGAACAAAATGTGTTGATTGCAGAAGAATTATGCAAGTCGTTTCTTTGTTGAAAATCTCGTTATACAGTACGTGCGTGTTTATTTGCAAATTTGATATTGATTAATTATTGTGTTAATATTTATTTCGCATATATCGAATTCTATGTAATTATAAGAAAAAGTTGAAAATTATATTGAAATAAACACTATATTGTTTTCATTGCATTTATAAATAATTCTAATACGCATATTAAAAAAACTTCGTTACCCAGCAAAATTGAAAATACTTTTTCATGTATGAGGTTCCTGATCAGCGTCATTATATAATAGGATTCAATCCTAGGCAGTGGCGGTTCCTTATGCAGGCCGCAGGGCCGCGCGCCCCTCCTGAACATTGAGCCCATCACCGTAGATATATGATTGTATTGCGATATTTTATCTCGGCATTATTTTTCCTAAAAGATAAAGCTTGCGCCACGAACATACCTAACACTCATGACTCAACACGATATGGCAGCTAGAAGTACCAGTCAAATGCATATGCCCTATCTGTTGCAAGCGCTAGAGCTAGAACGACGGTATGCAGTATAGCTATATAGCTATACTGCATATACTTTGCAATATAGCTATATCGTTAATATGTTGTACACATTCGAGCGCCACCCAGCCACACAGTACAGGTTAAATTCATATGCACTCATCTCACTCTATTGCAAGCAATCGGTGAGAGCGACCGTATGCAGTATGTCTTCTCTATTTCATTGGTTCGCTTGTACCATATAACGACTCATGTAGATAAATTCCAGCGGCTTTGGATGAGTCATAGTAACGTGACGTCACGCTGCTTGTACAGCGAGAATATATATCGTTGTTTATGCTATTCTGAGCTACGATTCTTCAGCATCCTAACAGAGAAGCCTAGTATACAGTAAAATTGATATAGATATAGTTGCATTGTTCTGTGAGTTACGTATGTACGATTTTGTCATGTGTTTCTCCAAGAATATCTTTAATAGAAATAATTTAATAAAAATGAATAGTGTTAGTTCTTTATTGAAAATAGAGTTTTGTAGACTTTCTCTTATGGACAAAGTAAAAATTAAAGAATTAGGTAGGCCATTGCCTGATTTAAATTTATCGCAAACTTGTGCAAGGAGTGCTCAAAACCTGGACATTTACGTGGCGTTTTACAAGAGACATTTACAAAAAAAAATTATAACACAGATGAAGAACAGATTCTCGTATCATGGCCATCTACAAGCCGCTGAGTTATTTAACACGAAATTGATGCTAACATTTTCTAAACAATTTCCAGTGGACCTTTTGGAAACCGTGTGTCATGCATATCCATTTTTGAATAAAGCCAGAAATTAAAAACAGAATTAGAAGTTATTTACTCGCGTCCGCATTTTTATCAAATAATTGGAGCCACAAATTTTCTTTCGTTATTGCTACAAAATAATCTCAGTGAAACTTTCCCGGAAACTATAAAAATACTTAAAATTATTTTAACAACCCCGATGACCACTGCTGAATCAGAGCGCTGTTTTTCAACACTTAAAAGAATCAATACTTTTTTGCCGAATGCTATGGGTAATGATCGTTTAAACGCGTTGGCGATGATGTGTATTAATACAAATGTGGTACGAGATATTTACAATTTTATCGAAAAAGTTTTGGAAAAGTTTATATCAATGAAAGATAGAAGAGTGGAATTCACTTTCAAGAAATGATTGAATTTAATCATTTTGCATCAATTTTAGGTAAGATTTCTCACTATTATGTTATTTTTTAAGAAATGCGCCCCCCCAGATTGAAATGGCACGAGCCGCCACTGATGCTAGGAAACAACACACCAAGCCGATCTCTCGTGAGCTAATTCCTTCATTTCCATATAACTGTTCATCTTAACGTCCATCAACTATCTGACTACGTCAATGACTATATAATATATTGCAAGTCCATGTAAAAGAGAGAATCAAAGGGGAATTACAGGAAGTGCTGCAATCTCATGGTGCTATATAGATTGTGGTTGTATTGAAAGCTTTAATATCTGCCATAAATCCTGCTATTCTGCATCTATTCAGTTGATTCAAACGCCACAGCGGTACAAGCGCTGTTTGCAATTTCTTTCGTTTTTCATCGTGATCGTTCGGTGAATAGATTTAACCAGAATATTTTCAATCACCGGCAAATTACACATCGATGTCAACTGTTTTGGATTATTTGTTTGAACTAATTTAGACCTGTTTAGACAAAAAACGGTGCCACAAGCATAGACAATATCTTCGTAAATATACTCTTGCCGACAAAGCATAGATGAAGCATTATACGAATAAATAAGCGGTCAGAAACGCAACTTATGAAGGTACCTATTTTTACTAATGATGTCAAACGAAAGAATTTTATTAAAAGAACATGACATAAGCGACATTTGAGGGCTGCCATTGTTTCTTGAACCAATAAATCGTGGATTAAAATATAAATTACCTCAAATTAATGCCAATACTATGTCGTCAGTATTTCATCAAACTTTCGTAAAATACCATATTTTATAATATAGAATATCACCCAAATACCGTAACAAGCATTAAGTAGCTAGATGTACATTTCAAGCGCTATGCGCCCATCTTCAGTAGCACAGGTAAAACTAAATAAAATACCTCTGTCACGAATTGTGATTGATATACTTGAAATGTACATCTAGCTACTTAATGCTTGTTACGGTATTTGGATGATATTCTATATTATAAATTAAAACCGTAGTGATAATTTTTAAAACCATAATGTATGTTTTAGAAATTTATCGCAGAAATGGAGCTGATGCCATCCGTTTATACAATCAAAGGATGCTAAAATGTGTAAGAAAACAGTCATACTTTTCAAAGGGCTATATATACCCAGGGGTAATATATATATCAGAGGGTAATATACCCAACGATAATAAAATAGTAATGACCGTAAACAAATTGAAGCACACCTCGAGCTTGTGAACAAAGATAAAAAATTCTAGAATATGGGGAAAATGTATAAATCCAACAATAAATTATAGGCCGAGTGAAAATTCATTAATCAGGAAAACAGACATATAAAGCAACAACTATTTAAACGCTTCCTCCAGTGAAGATTTTGATGTCCACTTCTCAATGCGAGCTGAGAAAGAAACTACTGTGAAATTAAACAACTGAAGGCATAAGTACTGCTCTGGCAATTAAAACCCCTTAAAATAACATTTTCCTACGTCCTTTAATGAAATTAGTACTTGTCCTAAGTGTATTCAAAATCCGACCTATAACACTTATGCGTCTGACTTCGAAGTCAGACGAAACAAATTATACCACTTTAATATTGTATAGTTATTAAATTGTATGACTTTTACAGGACACTACAAAATATAACACAAACATAATAAAAACTGTTCCTTTTTAGGAGCTCTCTCAGGATGTGTTCCCATACCCCATTATAATTTTTACAAAAAGGAAACTAAGAAATTATCCTCTCAATCAAAATCATTCGTAACATACAAAAACAATTTAAACGACAATGTGAAACTGTGTTTACATTAATAGTATATATAATTATCTTATATTTACTTCTTCGTTAGAATGCCTTCTCTGTCGCTTTGCTTAATGATGTTAATGCTATTTAAAATGGCATCAAATTAACCATATTCTGTAATATTTTCAACCGCAACGAACTTGATAAAAAACGTGCAAATAAAATTGAATTCCGTAAACAAACGTATTGTTCACATTATTCATTTAAAATTTCCCTTTATTTTATATAAATATTATTGATGATTTGTTGGTTAAACATTTTAAAAGTAAGCGTAAGTGTACAGATTACAACTTAATGTAAATGGTGGACATTTTGAACAAACAATTTGATTTATATTTAATAACATTTGCTATTATTATTGTGCTCTTATTCTGAATGACTCACCCTGAATACTGCCTGTCGGCGCTCGTCTATGATCGGCATTGGTCGGCGCACTAATACAAAATAAATAAGGCCGTATCATTGTATACTCGTTCAATGTGTACGATGTATGATGTTTTTTATTGTTGCTTATGCATAAAGTGATATGTATGCAACGACCAAAACTTCGAATTGGTTAAACACTCTAGGATATTATTCTATTGGTTTTAATATTACACCAGATAAAACATAATAAACGCACGTAAACAAGTGAATCATATGAAATAAGTCACGCTGAGCAGAGATGATGCTCGCAAGACGACGATCGCGATGCTACTGAATTTGTGCTGTTGTGATGATGGACCTGTACGACCTGAACATGCAGTTTCAAGCATGTGGCTTCTTTCTCCTGGATTAGTATTGGTTAAATTACTTGACATGAGTCATAGCTCTTAGTGTGTTGCTAAGTTGGTTTAGGGACTGAATCCAGTGCGCCTTGTATGTGGTGGCTTGTTAGGCCTGTATGTGGAGTGTCAAACGTCTGTTTCTTTCTCCGGTGTTTTGTCTGTTTTTTTTTTATAGTGTGGTCTGGTGTGAATCTGTGTTCTGACGTTTTAGTCAGTGAGTGGGTTTTTAATATTTGTTATTACATGTCTTGTTTGTTTGCTGGTCTTTTGTTTATGTGATGCAGTTTCTATTATTAGTGTGTTGAGTGTTGTGTTGTTGATGTGTTTGATGTTGTTGTAGAACTTTAGGATTGTTTTGTTTAGTTGTTTTTGTAGGTATATCATTGCTGTCTATTCGTGAACTGTTTTGATGCTTGTATACATGGGTAGTCTTGTGGCTAGTCTAAGGAATTTGTTTAGTATTAGTTGGAGTATGTTGTTTTGATGTGTTAACCAGGCTGGTGCGGCATATGATACGATGTGGAGGGTGAATCTAGTGAGCGAGCTGCGCATCCTTATATATCGCATGCTGGCGCTCGGGTACGAACGGTACTAGATTTGCACAATGACTAAGTAATCGTAACAATTTTATATTAATGCCAACATTTATTTCGTTTCATTTCTATTTTCTGATTTGGGTTTATTATTTTAATTTATTTATTTAACTAACTATAGTTAAATAGACCTCAATAGGGATTGGTTGGAAACAGCACGCCATCTGTCGATCTATCCTGAGCTAACCCCTTCATCTCTCTATAGCTATTCATCGCACACGTCCTCCACTATCTGACCCACATATTCCAATCTAGGCCTACCTACCCCTTTCTTTGCACCTACTTTACCTTCTTTAACTAATTACATAATACCCCCATGTCTAAGAATGTGACCTACTAGCAGTGGCGGTTTCTTTCGAGACCGCACGGCCGCGCGCCACCCCTGAACATTGAGCGTATCACCGTAGATATATAATTGTATTGTGATATTTTAACTAGGCATTATTTTGTCTAAAAGATAAAGCTTGCGTTGCGAAAGCACTCAACACAACACGGTGTGGTAGCGAGCAAGTATGAGTTAAATGCATATGCACTCATCCTATCTATTGCAAGCGGTATTGTGAGAGCGACCGTATGCAGTATATCATCTGTTTCCTTGGTTCGCGTATCGTATGACCCGCAAACAAACTAGTGGCCCGGGTTGCTATAGCAACGTGACGTCACGCTGCTTCTACAGCTAAGAATATATCGTTGTTTTAAGCTATTCCGGGCCGCAATTCTTTAGCGTCCTAACAGAGAAGCCTAGTCTAGGATACAGGAAAATGGATATAGAATAGCCAGATAAGACAGTTGCATTGTTCTTTGTAGGTACGTATATACGATTTTGCCACGTGTTTCTCCAAGAATATATTTAATAGAAATAATTGAATAAAAATGAATAGTGTTAGTTCTTTATTGAAAATAGAGTTTTGTAGACTTTCTCTTGAGGACAAAGTACAAATTAGGTAGGCCATTGCCTGATTTAAATTTATCACAAACTTGTGCAAGGAGTGTTTGTATCAATGAAAGATAGAAGAGCGGAATACCACTTTCAAGAAATGTATTGAATTTAATCATTTTGCATCCATTTTAGGTCAGATTTCTTACTATTATGTAATTTTTTAAGAAATGCCCCCCCCCCCCGATTGAAATGGCACGAGTCGCCACTATTGGCTATTCCGCTAAAGCTTAGTTAATTGTATCCCCAACTAAGAAGGGCACCGGGTACCATCCAAGCACTGACGTGGCAGGACGTTGCTTAACTCTGGTTACCGATGCTCAATGCATTACCCGCATAGCCCACTCGGTTTGTGGGCAGATATAGGGACAATTAAACTTAACTGGAGTGAGTCGAGGTATTATATAAAGACAAGTACTTGAAGAGTATTACAGCGTAGGAGAAAAAGACTAGTAGGTTATACTTTTAAACATGGGGGTATTATGCCATTAGTTGTAGAAAGTAAAATAGAGGGAAAGGAAGGGGCAAGTAGACTTAGATTAGAGTATATAAGTCAGATAGTTCAGGATTTTAGGAAATGAAGGAGTTGGCTCAGGATACATTGGCGTAGCGTGCTGTTTCTAACCAATCCCTGGGATTCATGACTATCTACCTAACTAATTACAGAGGATTATATTTAATCCGCGCAGACTATTTCGAAGACTTTAATATATTAAGACTAGTCATGACTTCGGCAGAAAAATGAAACATCTTATCTCAATAACTGTTAATATTTGTTTATCTCCATTTTATAAAAAATCTAAAAACCAATTAAATGTTCCGTTTATATGTAAACCTAGTATCATCTGTCATACCCCCATGTGTTTCGAAATGCACTTCAAGCTTTTAAATCATTTATGTCAAGGTATTGTTATTTGGGTGATATTCTATATTGGGTGATTTTACTATTTATATTCATAAGTCGAAACTATCATGGTGAAGAACAAAAAAAATGACAAATGATGCAAGAAAATATTAAATCCTTCAGTATAGCTACTTTCTATACATCACCATGAAATTCCCTCAAATGTAATTTCCCACAGTTTATCTCTTGTTTAATATACTCAATGTGTGTATATATAGTCATTGTATACGTGTTACCAGAGGTACCTTCTAACAAAGAGGAGATTAAATGAAGTCAAATCGTGCACATAGGGATACCTGTTGACAGCAAATAGCAGTAACGTCAAATTTAATATTATTCTATATTGAATTAGATATAAATTTGTACACATTCTAAAAAATACAATATTGGTTAGATATAAATATCTACAATACAGAAATATATTTATATTAAGTGAATTAATCGGCAATTTTTACACAATATGAAATTTATTTTTTAGTTTTTTTAATAATATCTTTCTTCAAACATATTGCGTGTGTTTTAAATCTAAATTTACAATAAATTCTAATGCCACCCCCCCCAGACAACTTTACAATTGGTTTAAGAGGGATGGAAGTATAAATATTTTATCTAGTTAATTTTAATGTTAATAATTTTATTACATTGCTTCTGCTATAAATAATCTCAAATACGCAAATTAGTAGTACTAGATAGTTGCACTACATAGTACTAGATAATCAGCAAGTTGTTTACCTTCTTCATTAAATTTATAATTTAAATCCCTCATGTTATAGAAAGTAAACCGGAGGATTTATGTTTTTATGAAAAATATATCTTAAATACAGTTAAAGGGTCATGTAATCAGTGCTAGTATATAATAGTATAAAAAAGATTCATTTTTTTTTTACTAGTGTTATTATCGTTTTTGACGGCGATTCATATTATAAATAATTGTTAGTTGCTTCTTACCAATTTCGCTAGCGCAATAAAGCTGTTTTAGCGAAAATGTAAAATCTCCAAGTAATTCGATTTAACTGGTATTTATTTGGGTGATATTCTATACAATTAGTTAACACCGCAGTGACAATTTTTAAAATAAAATCGACTGGTATTTATTTAAATTATTTAGAATTTATGTACTATTACAATTTTCAAATATAATTTCTATTCATTGGTTTCTATTATTAATTAGTACATTATATACATTATAACTACAATTAAAATCAAATCAGTAGGAATATATTTTTAGCATTTTACTTTAATAATGTAGACATAGGTTCCGATATTTAAAAAATATTAGGTATTAAAATTGCGGTTATTGGATCTTTTCGTTTATTAAAAAAATCTAGTCAGTTCTTTGGCTTCACGGATATGTATTTTCACGTTATAAACGTTTGCAATTATAGTATCATGTCGTTTTTAAAACATACGGATTTGCTAATAACCTGGTAGATTATGGAATGAGTTGTGGAACGAATTTAATTTTTTTAAAAATAATAGTGAATTTATTTTAAAAAACAGGCTAAATGTATAAAAATTGTATAATAAATTATGTTTTTACCTAAAACGAATTCGAATGCCAATAACAGTTCTATACATTTATAACTTACATAGGCATTTCTGAAATGTAGTACACAGTATGCTAGTAAGCAGCAACATATTCATACACAGGAAGTCCCATAAAGAATGGGCTGTAGACTAGATAGAGATTCACGCACTAATGATATGCGGCTTAATAAAACAATTTTTTACGACAATATTAATATTACAAGACTTATGGAACTTATTATTTTATAATTGCATTTTTGCTAAATCATATTCTAGGTAAATTTGATAATAATTTAAATATATGAAAATCTGTTTCTTCATCAATTATTGATAGTTAATACTATCAATTTTATATACCGCAATAGCTGTATTGTAGATACCTGACATGCAACATGCCTTTGATCAATGAATAGATAGAAATCGGTTATATATACCGATTTTCAACAAGAATACCGTTGTTATTGAAAAAAAAGAACCATCGATAAATAATAATCACATTTTAAAATATTATACATTTTATATAGTAAAAAACAAATCACTTAAAAATCACTTAAAAAACACTTTTTAATGGGCAAGCCTCTATGAGCTTATTAGCACAATAAGTATGAGTTTATAATTTCTTATGTAAACTCACTTATATTAGCTGAATATGTAAAAAAATAAACAATAAAAAAAAACTTCAACATTTAGTATCTCATTCATCATATAAATTCTATTCATGCAGTTTGGAGCTAAACAGTTATATTTAGACCAAGAATTCTCCATTTTATCTACATATATCCCCTTCTCTTGGAGACATCCTGTATATGGATCTACCATATTTCGACAATTATTACGAACATTCAAGTATTATAAATACATAAATACAAAAATATTTCAATAATTACTTTAGAATATTATATTCATACAATTAATAATTTTAATTAATTTAATAATTTAGCTATAATACAAAATATTGTCGTATAGAATATCACCCAAATACCGTAACACAAAGCATTTAATAGCTAAATGTGTATTTCGAAGGCTATGCCCCCATCTTCAGTGGCACAAAATAGAAACTAAATACAGATCTAGCTATTAAATGCTTTGAGTTACGGTATTTAGGTGATTTTCTATACAATTATTTAACACCGTAGTGACAATTTTTCAAACAAAATATTGTAATATTTAATAATATACCGAAATTATTTAAATATCAAATGATGATATAAAAATACCAATGCATTTGAAGTTTGCACAACAGAAGAAAGGTCATGTAAAATCCCGGGATATTTTAAGAGGATAATATTGTGAAAAAAGCCGCCATTTTTATAAAATAATTGAAAGGAAAATTAGTTAAATATTATGTTTTATTAATTATTTAAAAATATAAATGAAGTTTCTTTTATGAATAGAATACTATTCATAAAAGCTGTTTTTTATCCCTATGTAAGATAAATCACTCTTACATTCGTCTAATTCGTTGAATTTCAAATATATATAAATAATAATTAAATTTATTGAGTCTTTTGATTGTGCACTTACGAATATCGTTAGTTGCCCTGACACAAGTATCGAACTGCAGTGACTGAATTGTTTAATACGTTTCTTCAGTTTCAAGTAATTGTATCAACGTCTTCAGTTTTTCTTTCGAATGTCTTACATTTTATCAGCAACAATAGTTATTGACAACTTCCTATCGGGCCAAGAGAACGTCTTGGGTAGCGATAGGTGTTCTGGTGTAGCTAACACTTGAAATGTGATAGCCATGTCCTGTGCCAAGTCATCTGGGATAAGAACCTGCAACCAACTGCCCTGGGCAACCGCATAGGGATGTTGGCCTTCCACTAATGTACCTAGAGATTTTGAAGAAATATCAAGAAATATAATATAAACGGAAAATAAAAGACGGTTACTTTGTTTTTATATCACCAAAATATTGTAATATTTAATAATATACTGAAATTATTTAAAAGCCAAATGATGATATAAAAATTTCCATGTAATTGAAGTTTGTACAAGAGTATAAAAGTCAAGTAAAATCCCGAGATATTTTAACAGGAAAATTTGTGAAAGTCATTTTTATAAAATAGATGAAAGGAAAATTAGTTAAATATTATGTTTTATTGATTATATAAAAATATAAATAAATTTTATGAATAGAATACTATTCATAAAAGCTCTGTTTTTTATCCCAATGTAAGATAAATCTCTCTTACATTCGTCTAATTCGATGAATGTATATAAATAATAATAAATTTCATTGAATCTTTTGATTGTGCACTGGTGATATAAAAACAAAGTAACCGTCTTTTATTTTCTATATTATGGAATATCACATAGTAAGTAATATAAAATATTATTTTATATAGGACAATGGCGGTAGAAGGGTACAAAATTAAAATTGAAATAAATTTAATTTTTATATTAATATTTTGACAATATTTTATGGAACATCTTGCAGAATTTAATAATTTAAGAGGTTTCTGGAATTTCTTTTTTTTTTTAGATCTCCATTTTCGAAAAGTGACACATTTGATAATTTATAAATTATCAAATTAGTGTTCGATGACTCATGTCAAATGATTGCACATTTGATATTTTATGTCAATGAATAGGTGACTTAAATATGGAATATGTAGTTGGAATATGTAGTTCAAAACTTTTCTCTTATACAGTTCAACTCTTTCATTTTAAGTGGAATGTTATAGCATTTTATGTCTGTATTACTTTATTTTACTGCAATTTACCTTTAATGTTTACTATTTCAATTACGAATATTACCCTTTTAAGAAATTAATTATTTTCCAAAAAACATGAAACGTACAATGGTTTAAAAGATGAGCTATAGAGCCACAAAACGCATTCCTACAAAATATCATGAAACCGTAAAATATTATTTAGATAAGATATACTAGTATAACAATTCCACGACTATCATTTCACTTAACTCACCCATCTTTAATAAAAGACGTCAAAATAGATGATAAAAATGGAACACAAATAGATAAGAATATTTTTACATAGTAGAGAAGTTTTTATTAGTTTTTGCAGGAAATTCCTTAGAATCTATTTAAATAATTATGAAATTGTAGTTATTGTATTAAAAAATTAGGTAAACAAAGGGAACATCATATTAAATCATAACATTGTAATGATTTATATTTAAAAAAATTACCTGTGACTGTACCGGCAACTAATGTAATGGCAGTTTCTCCCAGCATCGATTTGAAAGTAAAATGGCGGCCATGTTTAACACGACCTCTAAAAAATAAATTACTACTACTGAGAAAGACATAAATAAATATAAAGTATTATGAAAACAAGTGTTTGTAAACACCAATTTCAAGCGTTTAAATATGTCTGAAAGCAATTCTCTTTTCGACAATTCAAAAATTCATTAATAATACCTTATTGCTAAAGGTAACAAACTGCCAGCTTCCAAGTTAAACACCAGATGAATCCCCTCTAATCTTCTAACATTTAACATTTCTGGAGACTCTAAAAGAACTCCATCTTTCCCGTAAAAGCCATCGCCTCCAATGGCGCTACCATATTTACCCAATAATCCTTTTTGTAAGACACTTTTAATTTGTTCTTGTTCCTTTTCGCTAATACGACCATCTCTAGTCTGCTGTTGTTGCTGCAAAGTCCATAAAATTGAGCAGTTTATTAAACACTATCCAATGCAATTATAAATGATTTCTTATTCTTTATTTGCAAAATACTAATTCTGATCTTTTTTTTATAAACTGTGAAAATAATTGCTTTTAACAAATAGCTAATGTAACAATGCAAGTTCTTTTTGAATTAAATTAAGCAGTCAATAAATAAGCTTTGATCTGTTTCAAATACTTTATGTATTGTAGGTTTACTTTGTAATAATTTATACTAAATGAAGTACGTAATAAAACTACTTTGTTTTAATATTACGAAAAACTATTTTTATTGACACTAGTTTCGTGTAAAGCTCTTTATCAATTGCGCGTATACCGAAATTTGTTACAGAATTTATACATCAGACAAAATATGATTATACAATAGAAGAAAAAAAAAAAAATGTATAATATAGAATATCACCCAAATACCGTAACAATCATTAAGTAGCTAGATGTACAATTCAAGGGCTATGTGGGGGCATAGATGGGGATCTTCAGTAGCACAAGATAAAACTAAATAAAATACCTCTGTCACGATTGATATACTATTATTATATATATAATGATGAACTAGCTCTTTGTATTTTACTTGAAATTTTACTAGACTTGAACGCGTTTCAAAAAATTATTAATACAACTATTAATGTTTACATGAATAAAAGAATTCTTACATGATATGCTTGTTCCCTACTACTTGGTGAAAGAAGCGATGCATTGGATTGTAATGAAGCACGTTCGCGATGGTTAATTGGGGTTACGCTGACCGCTGATTCGTCTTGTTCAGTCCATGAACACCGTGCGGATACGCCACTCAGGTTGGAACCTTCCGCCTCAAATCCGCGCTCAAGTTCTTCGTGAGCAGTCACATCCACATCAAAGATACTTTCGCCCCGTCGCATGTCGGTGATGTGCCAACTACCACCGGAACTATCAAAGCATTGTTTAAATTCATTATTTTATTATTAAACAGTTTTATTATATAGTTTGGTTTACAAATCTAGTTTCATTTACAATAAGATATAGATAAACATACATACATGTTCTCATTCAGCAGATATCTGCTAGTGTTTGAGAGAATGCTTTAGTATTTAATACATTTAATTTAATTACATAATACCTTGCATTATAAAAGAGTGACTTAACAATTATACATACTTCTTATCTATTCAAATCTGCATTACATTTTTTTTGTTTCTTAACATAATTATGTAATCTATTATATATTATGTGTAACTTACGTTTTTTTTTAATATACCCATATTTCTAGCAACTTTTTAGCTTGTGATAAATGGTTATAATATCTTATGGCCCTAAAAGTTATAACCTTCCATCCTTTATTAGTTCTTACAGTAGGTAAATGTACATTGTTTGCTTTTCTAGTTTTGTGTTCATGTATTTCATAATTTTTTCAAGATTAATGTTAGATTTTGTAGCCCTAACATAATTTTATGTACCAATATTTTAATATAGAATATCACCTAAATACCGTAACAGCATTAATTAGCTAGATGTACATTTCAAGGGCTATGCCCCCCCCTCTTTAGTAGCACAGGACAAAACTAAATTATGTTGACTTATTTATTTAATAGTATATCAATCACGATTCGTGACACAGGTGTTTTATTTAGTGAATTAAATGTGAATTAATAGCTGCAATTATACAAAATGGTAAAAATAATTCACTTAAAATTACGACGACAACAAGAAGAACCACTTCCGTAAATATATAGGTTTCATATTGAAATGAAGTTCTTTGGTGAATAATTCAGTTAGTCTACTGTTAGTTATTGGAGATGCGACTATAATCTAACTGATGTTAGGGACAACCCGTTTTTTCCAATATTGAATTAAATTCTAATTAGGTCCATGTAATACAATTGAAATTTTATAAACTATTTGGTTGTTGTGTAAAACCAAATAAAAGAATGAAATAAATCATTTTTATAAGTATCTATCTATCCTAATATCATGTATTTCCCTTTTAATCTTTCATCTGCTTACGTTCTCTTCACACCTCATCACTAATTGGTTGTTAAACAAAAATACCTGCATAAGATTAAATATTTGCAATTATTATTGTTGTTAAGAATTATATTTGTCTGAGAAAATCTTCCTAATATTTGTTCATAAAAATTAAAAACAAAATTTGCGAAAACTAACTTTGGAAGTTGTGTTAACATGTTGAGAACGCCACTGCCATTCCATTTCTGTGCTGCTCGTAGTTCATCTGCGCAAACTCCGATAATCTGAAATGCAAGAGCAACTTCACAATCACAGGAACATGGTAAATATTTAATTCATTGGAAAATAAGCTTTCTTCCGGGTCTTAGTTAAGGACGATTTTAAAAAATCTCTTTTTGTGAGAACTCTTATTGTGTATTAGGTAAAAACTCTTAAATATGGAGAAAAAAACGAAATCATTGTTTATTCTATTTTTATTAATTAATTTTTTTTTTTGCGTTCAAAAACTATGGCGCTATTCGAGAAGAACACAGAGGATCTGTAGATTGAGATAAGGAGCGAATGAATGTATTAAAAAGCGTAACGCGGCGTTGTCCGATTTATTATGATACGATGTATCAAAAATTAATATAATTAACTAAGGTCAACATAAAACCCTTATATATAATATAAATTTATACAAGGCTAATCGAACGGTTGATAATATCTGTCTACGTTTATCGAAATATCTAATAAATATGCTAAAGTTAACGCTTTATGATGAAAAAGAAATTTATTACGAGAAAGGTGATGTAACACTGTCATGTAATTTTTTTTTTTTTACATATTTTACATTTTTGATGTAAAATAACCTATATGAACAAAGAGGTAACTAGAAAAGTGGACACAAATAATACATGAAAATTGTTTGCACTGAAGTAATTACTGTTACAATGTGGGATCAAATCTCTATGCGAAGTTTGAGGTAGCATAAACTATTCATAGCGTGTATTAACGCATTCCGATAGAGCGATACATTTTTCATTTTACACAAGACAATTTCCTTTCCATTTTGCTTCTTTGTTGACCATTGAGTTCCAAAGTCAAACTCATGCCTTATTAAATTTTCTAATCGAATTGAGAAACGTTTCATACCTATATTGTCGTTTTATTATTTTTAACATAACAACATTTATAACAAAATAGAATACTTCTTCCGATTTCATAAATACAACTTAGTGTAATTCAAAATAAATCAGTTAAAACAATATTAAAACACCTCATATGACACCCTCGGCAGTAGTGTACAAAAACCTAGAGCTACCAAACATGAACCAAATGTGTTTTATAGAAAACTGTATATTAGTGTTAGTTAGTTAAAGAGTCCGCAATCCTAAAGATTGGTTGGAAACAGCACGCCATGCCGATCTATCCTGAGCTAATCCCTTCATCTCCCTATAGCTATTCATCTCAACGTCTTCAACTATCTGACTCACATACTCCAATCTAGGCCTACCTACCCCTCTCTTTCCCTCCACTCTACCTTCTATGATCAATTGCATAATCCCCCCATGCCTAAGAATATGCCCTACTAATCATAAAAACAAAGTACAACTACAACTGAAGACAGACACCCACAATTTAGGAACGCGAAATAAGGAAAAAGTTTACCTCGAGTGTATGAGGTAACAAAAGGTACAATTACTCTATCTTCAAGGCTGCACAACAATACAACAATCTTCGAAAACAAGCAAGAAATGTAACAACATTAGTGCAATTCAAAAAACTTATGAAAATATATGTACAACAAAATGTATTTTAATAATAAGAAACTTTCTTTTTACAACTACAATATGATTATCATATTACAGTATATTATAGGAATTACAATATATGTAGACATAAGCTACCAATTAGGCTGTAAACTGTATTACTGATACATACGTTTCTATGATTGTTTAGCAGCAGTCAAATCTAGAAAATTCAATATTGGCTTATATGAATCTTATATTAATTTAAAAAAAAAAAAAAGTTTTGTGACAGCCAGCACCTTTTTTAAATAGACAGTAATTTTAATTAATAAAAATACAAATAAGTTGATACTTATTTATATTTTGTTAATTTAATTTGATATTTCCGAAGACGATTAATTGTCGGAATACTATTGTCCAATATTGCTTGATTTCAACAAGTACTGTACGTTTTCGTCGGTATATGCGCGCTGTTTATTTGTTTGTATAATAATCGGTGCTTATTTATAATAAGTATAATATATTCGTTACCTGTACAAATTCGACGGTACCAAACGGTGTTTGAACCGTCTCCAACTGCACATCACTCGTCATTAACATGTGTTGAATACGGGATTCGCTATTATCCAGAGCACAATGCCATGATACATGATCACCACTGCACAAGTTGTTTCCTACAAAATAATGCACGTCAATATTCTCATAATTTTGACCATTTTTAAAATAACATTTACCGGATTGAAACACGTATTTAGCGAGAGATTGCATGAGTGTGGCAGGCCAGGTGGGTGGAGCTGTTTCACCTGGTTCCCGTTTCAAACGAAACGTTAACTCGAAACCAAAACCCGAAATAGAATCCGATCCGGAAACACCGTGAACTCGACCATCTCCGTGCAGATCCGATAACCCGAAACTGTGTTGAAAATCACAAGTTAAATATAATTTTAATCAAAGATAAAATTACGTGTGGAATAAATATACGCATATATACATCACCGATTATTATACGTATATCAATTTTGAATATCTTTTTACTTTCGTATTTATATTCTACCTAATATAATGCCAATGGGGTGGTATATTCTCATGAGGTAGTCCCGGGTTGGCATACATGGAAATATAATCCAAAGGGTCCGGTCCCCCGAGCCTAAAAAAGATCGAAAGCGTTTCCTTAAATAGATCACTATATATGTAATATCAGAAAAAAGCAGGAAGCAAGTAAGGGTAATCTAAAAATAGATGAAAGTAGATACATTAAAAGCCATTTGTTTAAAAATGGAAATAATTATTCTGCACACATGCAATTATAGTACGTGTATTAATCGAATTCGTATTTAAAATTTGTCTATTTTGTATTCAAAGCACTAGACATTTAGATGATAGGAAAGGAAATGTTCATTGTCTTACCAATATTTTAACAAGGCTGTTACTTGTAAAGGGTTTACTTGATCCGGATAAATTTTACGACATAGAGAGTATAATGTTTCCAATCCTGCTGGGGTTGGAGGAAGCATATTTATTGGAGGACCTTGAGGTAAAGCTACGGCCTCCTCCATAACTTAAAACGTAATTAAAGCACTGGTAAATGTAAATGAAGACACTTAACAAATTAATTTTATATATCACATTAATACTAAAATATATTTGGTAAATATTGTTATTGCAGCTTTTATATACATTTGTTGCTACGTTCTACACAAGAAATTTAGAGAATGTAAAGAATTTTTTTGTTTTGTTCTTTTAACTTTCTGAGACCATCTAATGGTCATTTTCGATCTGCTCTTACATGTGACTAAGTTTGTAGGTTAACATTTGACAGAAGTCATGTGGTGTTTATAAATCAAAACGAAGGTACTTTGAAATGGTAAATAAAGAATATGATTTATTATTATTTATTTTGAATAAAAATTTTGTAGTACTCCATATTACAAAAAAAGGAAAATGCTCACGATGATAGTATATGGAGTTGTGCTTGGGGCAAAGTTTTAAAAGAGAAATCAGTTGAGAACGATGCGGAAGATAATTCTCGGTAAGAAATATAATTAATAATTACCATAAGATATGATTAATACTATAGTACAACTTAGTGATGGAGATAAAGAAGAAGAATCTCCTTTAGAATACATCATAACCGGCGGTTTGGATGATATAGTTAAAGTGTGGACGATACGTAAAGACCGGTTAGAACTGAAACATCAATTGGAGGGACATTCTCTTGGAGTTGTTAGTACTGCGATTAGTTATAGCGGCAAATGTACGATATAAATCTCATGAATATATAAATTTCCATAATACAGAATATCACCCAAATACCGTAACAAGCATTAAGTAGTTAGATGTACATTTCAAGCGCTATGCGCCCATCTTCAGTAGCACAAGTAAAACTAAATAAAATACCTTATACTTTTATACTAAATAAAAATTATTTTAGATTTCAAAAACCAATGTTTTTGCTGTTACTTGTTTTTTTTTGGTTAATTTATAATTTGTAATTTAGAATTTGTATTTTTTAAAAGATTTATAGGTCATATTATATGCCAATTTTGAAGTACTTCTGTCATGTTGACTTATATATTTGATAGTATATCAATCAAGATTCGTGACAGGTATTTTATTTAGTTTTACTTGTGCTACTGAAGATGGATGCATAGCGCTTGAAATGTACATCTAGCTACTTAATGCTTGTTACGGTATTTGGGTGATATTCTATATTATAATTTAACACCGTAGTGATAATTTTTAAAATATAAATTTCCAGTTTATTTTATTAATACATTCAATAAAATAGAATTTCGTTAGTATGTGCATCCAGTTCTTTGGATTCATCAATGCGTATTTGGGACTTGGAAAACGGAGAAAAAATTCACACAATTGAAGTGGGACCTGTCGATTTATGGACTGTAGCATTTAGTCCAGACGATAAGTACATCATTTCCGGATCTCATTCCGGTAAAATTACCTGGTATAGCGTGGAATTCGGAAAAGCCGAAAAAACATTGGATACAGGAGGAAAATTTACGCTAAGTATAGCATACGTAAGTGAAATAGTTTGACAATTCTTTGCAAATCAGTATATTTTCTTACGGGTAATATATGAACATTAATTAATACAAAAATCTTTTTGGATGTTTTTGTATTACTATTACGCATAAGGTAATGTTTCTATTTTTAAATAGGTTATAGATTTTGCCGTTATGGTGTGATATTCCATATTAGGGAAGAGAAATAAAGATACAATGTTTTGTATCACAATTAAGAATCTCAACTCTATCTACCTTCATACTCTTCTACTAACACTACTAAATGTGTTTCCTTTGTTTTTTCTCGACCGAACACACAAAAAAATGCTAAGACTTTATTTAACCACAATTTAAGTCTATCAGAACGTACATCATACACACCCTAGACAATCTATTATTCAACCATAAAGATAAGATAGATAAATTTAACCGACATGGAGTGTACAAGATTAATTGTCCAGATTGCAATGCAATTGGCCAAACAGGTTGTAGCTTTAAAATTAGATGAACATGTTAATAGTTATAAATAAAAAAAAAAACTAATTCGAACTTCGCTAACCATATTTTAGAATCTCACCATAATTTTCCTAGTAGTAGATAATTTAACAATTTTACATGTTTGTTCAATCATAAATTAAATTTGCTTGAATCAGTAGAAATTCACAAACACCGCAAAACCCCAATTCTAAATTACTTAATGACCAATAAACCTAATCTCCTCATTATTCGATATTATCTGTAGGTAGATTGTTTATATATAAATGTGTTTTCTGTAATGCTTAAGAAGCGAAACTATCGTCGATTAATTCCTCATTTTTAACTGTGATATAAAACATTGTATTTTTACTTCTCTTCCCGCTTCTATTTTTATTGAAAAAATTCTAAGGTTCTTCCATAAAAGATTTTTTTACATTAGGATGAATACTATATTTTTTTGTTTTGTCATACAACCCCACAGTCTGATTGTTGATATAGTTTTTGGTTGACATTATAATAACTATATTCATTTGTACAAAATTTTAGAGCCCCGACGGCAAATACATAGCAAGCGGTGCAGTTGATGGAATCATAAAAATTTTCGATGTGGCAACAAATAAGTTATGCCAAACTTTAGAAGGTCACGCTATGCCAATTAGATCTTTAAGCTTCTCACCTGATTCCCAATTTTTATTAACAGCATCTGACGATGGTCACATGAAAATATATGACGTGTACGTTTACATTGAAATATTAGTGTTTTTGAACAATTGAAAACAATTTCATTCTTTAAAGACAACACGCCAACGTAGTAGGAACTTTGTTTGGGCACGCCTCCTGGGTCCTCAGTGTTGCCTATTCTCCAGATGGGAAGTATTTTGTTTCCGGTAGTTCCGATAAGTCTGTCAAAGTGTGGGAAACTACGACAAAACAATGCATTCATACATTCACGGAACATAATGATCAGGTGCAATTTACATGCGTACAAATCTTAAAAACTACTTACATGTAATTAAAATATTTTAGGTATGGGGGGTTCGATTTAGCCCAGATAACGCGAAAATTATTTCAGTATCCGAAGACAAAAGTTTAAATATTTACAACTGTCCAATTAGCAAATAAACTTGATATTTTTTATAATTTCGTATTATTTACTTACCTGTTGCGCCGTTTTCTTTTAATGTATTTAATTTAGAAACTTAACGATTGTTTTAAAAAGAAATATTTTCGTTAATATATTAATGACTTATATTTATTCAACTATATAAATTATGAACATATTGGAAAAAAGATAAAATAACATTTTCAGTGGCTCAGCAATTATTTTAGATTTAATAAATATAAAAAATGGGTGTAAGATTGTGTGTAAAGTTTTAAAAAAAAAGAATACTAGGCGATACTATAATTGAGTTGCTACATAAGTGAAACCCTCAGTTTACCGATTTCATTAAATGGATTCAATTGTAGATAGGGACTATAGATGGAAAAAGAAACAACCAATAGTGAATAAAGCCCTTTCATTTGAATGGTACGCGAAAAGGGCCATTTTATTTTAGATTTTAAAAAAGATTTCTAACAATGGCTGTACAAGTTATATTATAATATGCGACAGTCACTCCGTTAAATTGTAATTACACGAACATGTGCCAAGTTCGGAGTTTTAGACCGGCCACAAAACAGCAACTATATATTTATTTAAGCCCAAAGTCACTGGATAATGGATTATTAATTTTGCAGCGTGCCTAAATCACCGAAGTCGCAAACAAATATTGAACATCAAAATTGATGGCCCTCTGTTTGGTTGGTTGTTGCGTGGAGCGCTCTACGATAATTAAATTTAAATTATAACAAGTCCTATTGTTGAATTCCTCCATAATTTAATTTATCATTATTATTAAATGGTTTCCTTGTTGTATTTTGGGGTGAATGTAGTTTGACAACTAACTAGGGTAGATGTAATATAAGTAGCCCCCCTCACGTTATGCCCACAAAACAACCACGAACAATTGAAAGCTACAAGTCAATATGACTTTAATATGACAAGTGACAGATTACGTGCGGTAGCTTCTGTTTATTCGTGACTACTTTATTCGCTTTACGCTAATGTTTGTATTGTATATTGTTGTTGGGAGCCTCCGGCAATGATAACGATGTTCCGGTGCTTAGAAGGCGAACAGCAACAAGAACGACATCATAAGACAGAACAGACCCATAGCCTCAGACAGGGCAAAACCCAAGATGGCGTATGAGAACAGCTGCTGCTTAAGTGATGGGTTTCGGGCATAGCCGATGATCAACGAACCGAATACGGTTCCAATACCAGCACCTACAGTTCACACCACAGACAAATAAACGTTAGTCAATAGATCGTAGAAAATCTGTTATATAAGTTCAAATAATCAAGCATCCGCTTAATAAAAAGTTGGGTTCTTCACCAAAATAAACAAACACGTGACTAAAATTATATTCGAAAAATAACTATTACAATTCTAGAGTGTATCGGGTTGGATAAGATTTATAAAAAGGAAAACAACCTGTGTACTGATCACAAAAGCAAATGTATACCGAAGAAATAGTAATGGAACAAAAAGTGAGAGCAAGTTTGCGTTAATAATTCGCAAAATAAAAACACATACCGTATACTAGAAATTAAACCACCGAAAACAATAAAACACAGAGGAAGCTAGTCAACTGTTTTTAACTTTTCCTTGTAGTTATATATACAATTGAAATATGAAATAAAATTTGAGCAACATTAACACTAAATAATTATTTGAACACAATTTGACTAAACATATAACAATCCGAAATTCTTCACAACTGTTAGAATATCACAAGAAAATTTGTTATATACATAAATGTTCCAGTTCCTAGGTGCAAGTCATTAAAATAGGCTGGACAGAATACATTGTGCGATGAGTGTCTTAGTTCCTAGAGTGCAAAGAGCATGAGGAAGGATATCATAAGGTAGGAAAGAGCATGGCCTGACAGTGCGAAACCCATGAGAACAACTGTTGCTTTAACGAAGTGTTCCAAGCGTAGCCGAGCATCAGGCAGTCAACCACTAATCCAATACCGATACCTAGTGGGAAAAACGGGGGCTACAACCAAGAAGAAGACTAGGAAGAATGGGCTAGTGTGATTAATAGGAAATAGGAAAGTTTAAGAAAACACTCTTTAAAAAAGAATGGACCTAAATTTGGATATGTGCACAAACTTCTTGATTAGCTTAGGTGACAAATGAAACAGAATAAAATCATTATTGATCGATAGACATTCAAATGTTCGATAAATATTTAAAAAAATGAATAATAATTTCGATAAATATTAAGGATTACATATAAATCTAAAGTATACTTTGCTCAACGGACCGAATATTTCTTTAAATTCTAAAGCTTATATATCATTATTTAAACCAATGTTTCTCAATGTGGGTCGAATGTTATCCCAAAACGCCACATAAAATATCACCCTAAACTATATTTTGTGCAAAAGGGTGTATTGCCCATTTTGAAAGCTATGCCCACATATTCGGTACACAACAAACAAACAAATACGTCTGCGTCTTTGCCATTTTTGTGATATTCTAAAACATATTTAACGCCATACTATCATAGTTGTAAGTACAAATAATAATGAGCTATGAAGAATTTAATTTTAATAAAATCGCAATCGAATATAAAAATAGTAGCAAGTTTTAATATGCATTCCATTTTAATAAATCTAAATACATAAAATTTCCAATTAACTTGACTAATCTAGAAACACCATTACAAAACAATTATTATAGAATATTTTCATTTGCTAACACATGAACTTATTTTAGTTAGCAAAATTAATAAGGGAGCAATAATTAAAAAAATTAATAAGTGAATAATACAATACCAAAGAGGGCCGCAAAAACAAGGTTTAAAAACACTGGGGTGTAAATGTCCCTTTACACAAACTATCATAAACTTTTTGAAGAAGAAAAAACACTATGCTAGCATTTAAAAAAATGGTTCAAAGGTTTATCAGCTCGTCTGTTTGCCTTTAAAATTTTGAGTTACGGATTTTTTACAGGTATTTCTTTAGTTAGATATCAAGTTTTCCAAAATACTGGGAAATATTTTCGTAATCACTTCAGACATCCAAGGAAGTTCATTCACCATGGTTACACAGTCGTGTGAGTGGTGTATTGTCATCATTTGTGATTAAAAATGAATGGTACCGAAGTTTTTTTTTCCAAGAGACAAAATGGATGTATTATTTCTTACCGGAACCAGCAACACCAACGGTGGCAGCGCCAGCACCAATGAACTTGGCGGCGGAGTCAATATCCCGTTGCACTGGACTGGTTTGGAAGGAGCGGATAGTCGGCAACAGTGTCGGCTGTCGTTGCTGTTGAATCTGCTGTACCAAACTGGGTTGCTGGGCGACGTGACTCTGGGCAAGAGCACTCAACGGCCGCAAGTACTGTTTGCTGTTTGAGATGATCTACATTCAAGCAAGAATACGTTGTTATAAAATGCAACGTTTTGAAAATATTGCTATTTATCGATGACGATACAGAACTTATATGGGCGGAGCATATAGATTAAATTATGTTCTGTATATTAATCACTTTTAAAATACTATGATAACCAACCGTGGATGTGTCCATATTTCGCTGGACTATTGGCATGATTTTAGTTTACTCTGGGATTAACAGTATTTTGGTTTTTCATTGTTTTTTAAATAAAATGTCTAATTAATCGGTTATAAATACTTTGTTAGATTATATTTTAAGTTTTGTATACTAGCGTGAAGTAAGAATATCTCATTAAATATTTCGCACCAACGAAAGTTTCTATAAAATTCTAACGCCTATTATATAAATCACTCTAACTAAAGTCGACAATTGTAAGATCTGAATTAGCGAATCTGATGTTGATTTTAGTTTACCCTAGGATTAACAGTATTTTGGTTTTTCATTGCTTTTTTTTAGTAAAATGTATAATCAATCGGTTGTAGTTACTTTGTTAAAAAATGTTAAATTATATTTTAAGTTTTGTATACTAGCGTGAAGTAAGAATATCTCATTAAATATTTTCGCCACGAAAGTTTCTATAAAAGTTTATTATATAAATCACTCTTAAAGTCGACAATTGTAAGATCTGAATGAATTGCCCCTACTGTGAAAGCCTTGAAGTTAGCGAATAAAATATATTATCACATATTCGAAATTTAATATACCAAATGAAATGAATTTATGAATTGCGTATAGGCAATTTAGAAGTAGCTGCAAATCTTTGTGCAAATCGAAATACAAATTTAAGTAAAAAGTATATTGTTTTAAGATTGATGGCATCATCAGTATAATACAGGGCATATTAACAAAGGCTTTAAAATAATTATTATAATAAAATTTCAGCTCATAACGCGAAGGGCTGAGGTTAATGTTAGCACCGTTGGACCAGTAGGTATTATGTCATGACCGTGTGTTCGTTACGCAATGCATCAAAGTCTATCACTAAATTAAAAAATTTCTAGTGCGATATTAAATTATAGAAAATTCGAACAATTTTTATAAAACAAATATGAATTTAGAACTTGTATTCAGCCCAACATGGCGGTGGTTACAACTGTTAGGTAATACATGTATAGTTAGATAACAAGTTAAAATTTAAATGTTTTTAAAATACGATTTTCAAATGTATGTTTAATTGTACTTACTGCGCTTCGGGCAGCTGGGGTGATTAATCTTGCACAGGCAAACATTTTGTAAAAAGTATTTGGTGACTTCGCTTCGCAAACCTAAAAAACACCAAAATTTGTGCTATAAACTTGCCGGAAATTTTCTCCAGTATTGCAAAAGTGAATGTTTTTGTGCAAAAGTATTGCAAAAGTTTTTATTATGAGTAAAATGTATGTGTTACGTAAGCGTAATCAAAAATAAAACGTCAGTAGTAGTTATGACAGTAGCCGACTAGAATTACGTGTTACATAACTAATAATTGCATTAATAAATAAGATTCAAGACGAGATCAGAGCATAAATTATTAGTATTATAACGATCTGTTTAAAGTGTAGAAATATAACAATGGCCGATAGTGAAAAATCCAAGTGGAATTTCCGAACATTTATATCCCAATTAGTATACAAAAACGGGATAAAATTTTGTCAACACTAAATCACGTTCGCAGCTTTCTTTCTTTTCACTCACTTTTACGATGTAGATGGTCAATAATTTAACAAAATTTTGCAGATATAACTTTGTATTAAAACACCGACTTACCAGAGAACGGTGATAGGAGGTGACCCAAAATTAGGAATGTCTATTCGGCGAATAGGGCTGAGTGAGTGCCACGGTCATATGCAACTATCGTACTTGCGCATTGCAATTTAACTAATACACCTGCGCTGTTGTATTGATTGCAAGGCGCAATCTTTAAGTTTCGAATCTGTTCACAAATATGAAATAATCAAATTCAAAACATTATCAAATGATGTTGATTTTTAAAACCGGGATCTAATAAATATTAATAAACGTAATGATGACTGGTTAGTTGATTATAAATGCGACAATCGCAATTATTCTTTACATTAAACAAACGTATTTGAAATAAGACGATACAATTATTTATTATATTTAATAAGATATCAACAGATTTGCTAAATAAGTCGAGTATTATTATATTTTTTCTAATTTGCGTTTCTAATAGAGCTATTAACGAACCCAAATGAGTTCGTTTATAGCGAATTTGAGTTCGCTTATAGCATAGTGCAATTTAGTGTTTCAAGGTTGGTGGCTCTCCTTGCCAGTTATCAAACGTCAAACTACAATAGAAAGCAACAAACAGTTTGATTTAAATTTTGTCCTTAAAAATATACAATTGTACGTCAAACTACAAAAGAAAGCAACAAATAGGTTAATTTAAATTTATTTGACAATTTATTTCAAAGCTTTCAAATGTGTCAATAGTTACTACCAATAGTCAAAAAATTCCCTAAATTTTTAAATTTCGACTTTTTTATTTAAAAAGGGCCTAATAGACGCAAATTAGAAAAAAAATTATTTTAAATTCATGTCATTTATAACATTCGTTCTTTAATATACTATAATAATCACAAATTCAATGATGTTGTTTAGAGAAATATGAACTATTTATCTCTGTATACAATTGACTGAGACGGCTCATTTAAATGCGATTAAGTTACATAGTCACCACGAAACGTCAAATCTTGATTATAACATTTTACGTTCCAAGATTTAAAGAAGTGTCATTCAAGTGTACTATATAACGTGCTTTTTAATCGTAAGATTTTGGTTTAATTTATTTCTATTAATTACTTTATGGCTCTTAGCTTTATTAATACCTGCTCTTATCCGAAGTGCGGAATGAGTTTTAATTCTCAACACCATCTAATTATTCATATTGAAAGCGCACATGTTGGTAAGAATAAATATTTTTGTTTACGCACTTTATTTCGTATTTGACGCTATTTAGATTTCAATCCACATACCATTGATGAAGTTGAGAAATCTCGCTTCCAGAATTTTATGGTTCCACCAAGTTATATTTTAAAATATAATCTAAATGACGAAGTCTTTCCTTGCAATATTTCAATAAAGGAAGAAATAGTAGAAGACGATTTGCGGCTCTCCTCGGATCATAACTTTCCAAGTTCTTCTGAAAGCATGTTTGGTTTCAATAATGATGGCGTTATAGTTAAAATTGAGCCAATAGATTTCAATAAATTGGATTACCAAGATTTCAACTTTGATGATAGCTATAAAAAGGCGTATGCAAATCTTTTTGAAATTATCTTCAATTCAAGTTATAAGAATATTTTGTAGAAAATCTAACAAGTCTTTGATAATATCACAAGGCGGAAAGAAGAGAAAGATCCCGCCTTTAAGTGATAATGCAAGAAAATTTGCCTGTCCATTTCAGGGGTGCAATAAGAAATATAAGAATCTTAATGGCGCTAGGTATCATACTAAACATTGTCACGATAGTTACGGAAAGTACGTATTTTTATATTATTGCATCTATTTAAATAGTTCTAAAGAAAATGTAATATTTTAGTACAATTAAACCGAGAAAAGATTATCATTGCGCATGCGGTAAACAATATAAAACGGCCGCTGGATTACGTGGTCATTTGCAAGTGTATTCTGATAAGAGCCATGGCGTCATCATAACAAATATTGTCAACCTTAACGATACTAACAACAACAAAAATATCATAATGCCTCGACCAATATCTACGCCACTAATATGCTCGAATGACCCATGTAGCCAGTCTTTTGACTGCTGTCACATGTCAACGATCTGTCAATCAGCAATGAGAGATATAAGTGGCGTTGGTTGTTTGGCACATGCTGGTATGGGGGGACGTGGTTTATGGCAAATGAAAGGTGACTACGGAAGCGTGGTTTATGATGACAGGATGCGCATATTCAAGGGCGTGGGTGTCGGAGTTGAAATAACTGACAGCTGTCAGATTAAATACGAACAGTCTCAGTACTAATGCGATCGTATCTTTAATTATATTTTATTTAACTTCAACTATATGTACCTTTCAAATTTGCTCCTTCGGGGTGTTTATTAAGAGGTTTTATTATTACTATTTGAGTGTAATTTAATTTGATGTGTTTTGCTTTACTTATTTTTTTTTTATCCACCATAATTAAGAAATTGATAATGCAAATACGGCTTCGCCATTTTCTAAGTTCTGGGAATATTTGGCAAGGTGTATTTTTTTAATCAAATAACTTAATAAATATGTGTTCCTATATGTTAATAGTAAAGTATTATTTCAGAAGGCTGATTATTTTAGAAGAATTTTTGTTCGTTTTTTAAGTTTCTGTGCTTTAAACTTTATGAATACATTCTATTCAATCAAACTAGAATAGAAAAAGTATCTTAATACACATTTACATTAATTTATTGTTTTATAATTTTAGAACAAAGTTTATATTCGTTTTATTTTATGTAAGAATTACAATAAAATGATTTATTAAAAATTCATGGATTATTTCTTTTTAACACATTCAATGCACATTGAACATTTTAAATACTTGATTTTATACTATTAGCGGCGTTGCGTAGTAATTTTATAATCTTGACATAGTTTAATATAATAGAAAAATTAGCTTCCTAAAATTATAGAAATATGAAGAATATCTTAGAAAATAGCTCATTAAACACTAGCAGATTCCCATTTAACAGCAATTAAGTTATATCCATTATAAGCCATTAAAGATTTATTTACAACGCCAAGTTATGACATCTTGAACAACGAAGATTGTTTAAAAATATGCATATCTTCTTTGACCAAATGTAATACAAATATAAATTATTGGCCACTTTTGAATGCAGTAGATTAAACACTTTATATTATATTCATATTGAACGGCTTATATTCTTATACATTCACAACTTTTATATAATCATGTTTTAAACCTAACATACACATATATTACAATTCGTTTTTCATTTGCCTTATTCTATACCAAAGAATGAAATAACTATATTTCGCAATATACAATATTATTCATATTATTTAAGATCAGAGGATATTGACAATTCGGAAATGGGTTCGAGTCGTAGATGGGTTTGGGGCGGTTTGGGTGATACGGGCGTTGATGTGTGTGTAGGCGACATAGGGCGTAATGACAACCCTGATTGTTGCCGCTAAGCAATGTCTTCATTTATCTCCTCCATGTAGTGCATTAGGTCCGTACTGCTAAACTCCATCTCGCCTAGGTCTTGTAGACTAGAGTTGCTGATTGTTGCACTTTCCACGCTACCCTGACGGATTAACATGCCAATTCCTATCGGATCTGGAATATGTCATATGTCGCTTATGATCCGATATTCATTATTACAGCTTTTCTGAAAATTGCTAAGCTATGAAACAATAATCGCTAGTATACAGTGTGTTTCAAAGTTAATACGTTGGAATCTTCAATCTAGTTTAAGGTATAAAGTTTGAACTTGAATATTTTCAAGTTCTCATTTCTTCAACTTCTTGTTTTCCGTTTACGCACATGAACTATTTATATAAAATTAATTTATTTTGTTCATGTATATTATTGCCCATAAAATTAGCTATCCAATTATAAATTATACTCCTACTTTCTGCTGCCATCTTTTTATAAAATATCTATTTTTTTAAAGTTGGATATTTATAAAGGTTAAGAGAATGAAGCCATACTTATGATAGCATTTAATGTTCTAACTTTGTAATGGGGTCTTCCATGAAAAAAATGAACTTTCTCTACAACTAAAACAGTAAAATAAAAATATTTCACATAAGTTATTGCATGCATGTTAATGGTGTACAATTGTTAATTAATATACCTCATAATAAAAAATGCTCAATTACCAACATTACTTTTGTCTGCGCTATATTAAATAGTATTAATCTGTCTATTTATTCTTTAACTTATGAAGAAATTGGTGGTAATTGAGCACTAATGTAAATATATTCTATACTATACTACAATGAATATTTACAACATACAGATTTTTTCGGGTGTTCCTTCTGGGGGTAGAAAATAAAAACTTTTGAATTATAGCAAACTTATTTTTTTAAATGAAAATGATATGTATATTCGTATTGCCTTATGTCCAATTTTAAAAACATTCCCGCAAGACACGGTACATTACTATGGATTTCGTTTTCTCGTTTAAGAGGGAACAGTACATAATTTAACGCATATAAGGCGCAATGCCTATCATGGTATGCAGGAAGTAATGACTAAGGATTATAACATGAAAATAAATATAGGCAACACTAAAGTGATGGGGTGCGACAAGAAGGAATGCAAGCGAAAAATGATGATAAGAATAGGAGATGATAGAATAGAAGAAGCGTCGAACTTTTCTTATTTAGAAAGTAGGATCACAAAGGATAACCGATGTAAGGTAGATATAAAATGTAGGATAGCATAGGGTAGGAAGGCATTCGCAGAAAAGGAGCAGATTTTAATTTCAAAAATTGACTTGGGTATTAGAAAAAGATTACTAAAGGCATGTATGGAGTGTAGCATTGTACGGGTGTGAGGCGTGGACTATAGGAAAAGAAACGTAAAATAGAAGCATTCGAAATGTGATGCTACAGAGGATGATGAGGATTGGTTGGGTAGATAAAGTTACAAATGAAGCCGTACTAGAGTTAGTAGGAGAGAAGAGAAGTATTTGGAGAGTATTACAGCGCAGGAGAAGATCAGTTTGGTTTTAGGAAAAACAGAGGGACGAGAGAGGCGATTCTAGCACTAAGAACGGTAGTAGAAAAAAGAAAGAGGGTAGGAAAGGTAACTTGCATAGCTTTTGTAGACTTAGAAAAGGCATTTGATAATGTAGATTGGGACATAATGTTTAGAATTTTAAAAGAAACGGGTATAGATTATAAGGATAGGAGAATAATTTTTAATTTATATAAACACCAAACTGCCTTAGTTAGAATTGAGGGGGAAGAAGAGGTAGCAAAAATAGAGAAGGGAGTTCGGCAGGGATGTACACTCTCACCGTTATTATTTAATCTATATATAGAAGATGCAATAAACAAAGTAAAAGAACAGTATAGTGTAGGTGTGAATGTACAGGGAGAGAAAATATATATGCTGAGATTCGCCGACGATATAGCTATATTGGAAGAAAGCGAAAAGAATTTAGAAAGGGTATTGAATGGTATGCAGGCAGTATTGACTAGGGATTTTAACATGAAAATAAATATAGGTAAAACTAAAGTGATGAGGTGTGACAAAAAGGAATGCAGTAGAAAAATGAGGATCTCAATAGGAGATAATAGAATCGAAGAAGTGTCAGATTTTTGTTATTTAGGCAGTAGAATCACAAAAGATAATCGAAGCAAGGTAGATATAAAGTGTAGGATAGCACAGGGTAGGAAGGCATTCGTAGAAAAAGAACAGATTTTAAGATCAAATATTGACTTGGGTATTAGAAAAAGATTACTGAAGGTATATGTTTGGAGTGTAGCACTGTACGGGTGTGAGGCGTGGACTATAGGAAAGGAAGAGAAGCGTAGATTACAAGCATTCGAAATGTGGTGTTATAGGAGGATGATGAGGATTGGTTGGGAAGATAAAGTAACAAATGAAGCTGTACTAGAGTTAGTAGGGGAGAAGAGAAGTATCTGGAGAGTGTTACAGCGTAGGAGAGACAGATTAGTAGGGCATATTCTTAGGCATGGGGGGATTATGCAATTGATCATAGAAGGTAGAGTGGAGGGAAAGAGAGGGGTAGGTAGGCCTAGATTGGAGTATGTGAGTCAGATAGTTGAAGACGTTGAGATGAATAGCTATAGGGAGATGAAGGGATTAGCTCAGGATAGATCGGCATGGCGTGCTGTTTCCAACCAATCTTTAGGATTGCGGACTCTTTAACTAACAGCGCAGGAAAGAAATACTAGTAGGTCACATTCTTAGACACGGAAGTATTATGCAATTAATTATAGAAGGTAAGGTATAGAGGGAAAGCAAGGGGTAGGTAGGCATAGATTGGAGTATGTGGGTCATATAGTGGAGGACGTGTGGGATGAAAAAATAGTCGTCAAGCCTTAGGATTTACGATTATTTAACTAACTAACTAACTAACTAACTAACTAAATAATAAAACCTCGTGATACGGAAGCGCTGCAGTGGTTTGAGCTCTTGTTACATCACTATTTCGGACGCATTACTATTGTCTTTCAATCATGCAGCCACAGCGTAGCGTAATTCATAAGCATGAAACTTTATGACGCCCTGAGAAAAGCATCTTTTGTCTTTTCTTATTCTATAGGCTTCATGCAACAAGAATTTGCTATACTAATCCTATAGTTTTGCGTACGTTTACGTATTTTTGGAGAAATTAGTGGAAATATTAAATTTGTGCTAAAATTGGGGCAGCATCCTTGTTTTTATAACCATTTATTATCGGAATATTCACGGAGAGATATTACAGAAATATCAAGGGCTGTTGTTATTAAAGAAGTTAATTGGACGCGTTAAACAAACAACAAATAATATGGATGTGGAATTTTTATGATGCATTGGCATTTTATATATTAACTCTTTTATTAATTTTAGAGTAAATTTGTAAATACAAAATAATGCTTATGTACAAAAAAAAATTACATCCTGTAAATAGATATTTAATCCTTTTTCTTCAATTATTAGAAATATAGTACTACCATTATCATGCTGAAGCAGCACGTGCTTTTAGAAAGTAATTGTATATACAATTTGCGAGGAAGTCGTATTATTTATGTTTAAGATTTGTTCCGTTCTTAACATATTTTTCGCGCTACATTATGATTTTCTGTAATAGTGCTAACTCTATATGAAATACCATCTTTTTAAAATAGTATTATGAAATATACAATTTTTTTTTATTACAGAAATGGTTTTCGGCACTGATTTTCTATTGGTAAAATTTAATTTTTTATGTTACCATTCTAAAATTGCATTCTATAGTTTTTCTTGCACGATTCTATCTTTAATTACTCAAATATCTAAAATAATTAATATAAATTCAACACATATTTTTGTTCCAGTGACTGATTATAAAGTAAAGTGGAAGAATATCAGCGATAGTTTTATTTGTAGTTTAAAACCACCACCAAGTGGATCTTTATATAAAAAAAAATTATTATTCAGATGAAGCAATGCAGATGAGCGCTCATCAGTCGACAGCTCTGTTCTTTTTTGGTATATATTAAGAACACTTGTGTCATTTGTAAAAGCGAAAATTAATATATTGGTACTGTGATGGTTTCCCTTGAAAAATGAGTTTTATTTTTATGAATTGTGCATTTTTTCTTGTTTCATGAAAACTTGTCTTTTTTTTTCTCTTACTAATGCTTTTAGCTTTTATTTAGGATGTTTTTACCAATTTCTTATTATTGTAAAGAATCTTTAAAGAATCTTGTAAAGAATTTATCTTTATCTTAATTCTATGGTATCAATGGTCCCGGAAGGGACGTTTCCTCAAGAAATATCCCTGACCAGTGCGTGCCAATATATTGGCGTGCCAGGATTCGAACCAGCAAACAGCGCGACGTGCTAGCATAGCGTTGGCATTACCCAACGACTATACCGCTGTGTCACGCTGCCCCCGAAAACTTGTCCTAAAACATAAAAAGTAAAGTTAAAGTACTGTAGATTGCATGCTGTCCATTCATAACAAGATACACTATCGCAAAAGAGTGCAACTTTTGATAGCCTATTTAGCAGATTTAGGGATGTTTGCTTGAAAAGAGTATTGTATTCGTACGTTTTTTCACACTATCATCAATTATCTTAGTGCTAATATCTTATTTCAATCTTTATAATTTGTTTATTTGATACATATCAATCACACATACCATATCTTCCTGACATTAAAAAATATATGTATATAAAAAATGTTTCCGATTTTATAATAACTTTTGCAAAAGTTAAAAAACAAATATACGGCTGCAATAGCTTTTATACTAAGCAAAATTTTTAAGTAATAATAAGTATTTGCATTTAGGGTAATTTAAATATCAATTTTAAACCATAAACATAAAAACTTCTGAAAATAATTTAAGAAATTATGTTCCTTTTAACATCAACATTTAGATTCAGTATGGCAACAGTGGATGGGACTTTTGCTATGACATATGTACACTAGTCATCAGACAATTCATGAATAGTTTAAATACTACCTGCGTCATTATAGGGAAGTGTACATTGGGTCAAATATTATAATCAAATATATTTAAGTTAAATTATTTTTTTTAAAGGATATTTTTCTCTCATAAAATACTTCCCAAATTTTCTCTATTTTAATGTATTCTAGCTCTTTCATTTCATCGGTAATGAACGTATTATTCATTCATTGTATCGTTCTCATCAGGATTGTAGAATTTTAGAAAATTCCCCTGCCATACAATGATTAAATCAATCATTTATTATAAATGAATCCACGTGGCTTAAATTATAAAGCTTCAACATAGCGATTCATGAAAGGCAATATTCATTTTTAATTTTGCCAGCGAATTGTGTTAGTAACGAACCTCGCTAATGTAATATTCAATAGTCAATTCATAACAATTAAATATCAATTTATATCACGATGAATTAGATTTCTTTTTTGGCAATTTGCGCATTGAATTTTAAAATTAAATAGGTTCCTATTTAGCGTAGATTTGAAAATCCGGTCGCATTTACGCTTAAATTGGAATATACTTATATTATTTCGAAATGTATATTAATTGTAAGTGCAGACGTCTCTTCACTTGGAAGGAGTAGGAGGACCACGTTTTCGATGTCGTTATAGAATAAAACCAGATAAGATAAACAAGAAGGTTTTGAATAGTGAATTAATTAGGTCAACACGATGTCATAAAATTTTGTTAGGAAATGAGCATTTGTTTACTACATTATATTAGCAAACAGATTTATGGTAAGCAAAATTACTTGTTGTTTATTATGCAAAGGAGATTTTTGAATGTCATCGTTTATAATTATTTATCAGTTGTATAGCAATCATGGTTAGTGAGAGATATTTATTTAGTTTTACTTGTGGTATTGAAGATGGGGGCTTAATTTCAGAAATGAGTATCTAAGTATTAAGTGATTTGAGTTATGGTATTTGGGTGATATTCTATACAATCATTATTTATAGTATAGAATATCACCCAAATACCGTAACAAGCTAGATGTACATTTCGAATGCTATGCCCCCATCTTCAGTATCAAAAGTTAAAACTAAATAAAATAAGTCTGTCACGAATCGTGATTGATATACTATTAAATAAATAAGTCAACATGACAGAAGTACTTCAAAAATGGCATATAATATGACTTATAAATCTTTTAAAATAATAGAAATTAACAATTAACGAAACTAGCAAGTAACAGCAAAAAACATTGGTTTGTGAAATCTAAAATAACCAAAAATAAATAAAATAAAAATAAATTTTAAAATAGTTCTTATTAAATAAAGTAAATAGACAAGATGAAATTGGGCCTGAATCTAAATTCATTAAATTTGATTTAGATTTATGCATGTATATACTTTCATAAGCATTTAACTCGGAATAATTCAAAACACTTTTGAGTAATTTAAGTGAACTAATTTGAATAGGATGGCCTGATTCAAAAATATGCTCGGCTACAGCACTTTTATCTTTTCTATTCAATCTGAAATGATCTAAATGCTCCCTAAATCTTCTTTCAATGGGTCCACGTGTTTGTCCTATATATATAAAGAAGTAAAATATATATGCTGCCGCCGAGCAAAAATACCCATTATAAAAATGCAAGTAACATATTTTTTTTACATGTGTTTCTATCTCCAATCATCAGGCATGTAATTAGTACCTTCACTCAGGGGATTTTTAGTTTCTCCATTCTCTCCAAGGCGGTGTATATCCATTGGTCGTCTCTTATGCCCTTGAAAATTTTTAAGCCATTGCGTTAATCGAGAAACGTAACCCTTTTGGAGTGTTCCATGTATCTGAACTTTAGTGGATTTCATAAAATTCTGTTGTCTAGTAGACGATCCAGAATCTGATTTAATATTTCTAGATGAAGAGATGTTAGAAGCTGATTTTGTTGAATTCTTCTAAATAGTGAATGGAAAATTAAGTCTTCACGTATGAAAGGAAAGTATCAAATTTCGATTGAAATGAAAGTGTTAAATTCATGTTCATTCAGTTATGGCATAAGAAGGATTGATTATACTTTCGAAATATTGTTTGACATTGTATTAATTAATAGTTCACAGATTATTTATAATAAATTGAAATACTATATTAAATTCTAACATGGTGAATAAAAAATTAAATCCTAGTTTTTTAAGAGGTAAATGAAAAGTTCTTCAATGTTCTTCAGAGTTATTCGAAAAATGCAGTTTCATTTTACGTTAAAATCAAATTGTTTAATTAGCGTAGATCTATAATATTTTATTTTTGTTTATCTGCCTGAAACTTCTTTTTATATTCTAAATAAGCAAAATGGATGCATATTGAATATTTTGCAATGTATTAATTTGGACCATTAATTAATTTTTACTTATTACTTTTTACTTATTTTATTTTTATCAAAATAATATCCAATTTATTTAAAAGTTAGCTCAGAACAATGTGTGAATTTATTTAATAACATTTGTATAAATTTAAAGTGGAAAGATCGACTTTAGCAAAGTAAAAATTGTTGAATATAAAAATAATATAATTATGCATTTGAAATAGTATAGAATATCACCCAAATACAAAAAAAAAACTCAAAGTATCTATTTAATGATATTCTATACTATTATTTAACACCTTAGTGATAATATTTAATATACATTTGAAAATTTGGTAAAATTTAACCAATAGTGAAAATAGCTCTTTTTCAACAATCTTCCATTATCGATAAATCCAACAATTCCACCATTTTTGATAAAGTATTCGTCTTGGAATCGCAAAAAATATATTACATATTTTTTATTTGATACAAAGCTTGAATTATATTTTAAATATTTCTTGAGACTTCATGTTGTTTTTTTTAATTAAGAGTTTCTTTCACAAAAAACGTTTAAGTTCTAATTCTTGGTTTTGATAATTTCCATATATTTTCATTTTTATTCCATTTCCCTATACAATACCTTTTCTCCGACAATACTGAAATTCGTCATAATAGTAGTCTGACTCGCTTCACTGGACACCCTCCCCCTGAAACTTCCATCCTTATTATTTCGCTCTTCCTCCTTCATCTGTAGACAATATTCTTCAACCTCGTTGCTTTTTTCACTAATTACAATAGGTCTAAGTTTTTTCTCAGATCCATTTTTAAATTCCGTAATTTCGTGGGACATCTCCGGGAATCTAGTGCCACTAGTGGCACAGAGCAGTGGGTGAAATTGACTAATCCCATCAGACACACTGCGTTGGTACGGCCGTTGACTGGGGTGCGGGGGCGGAATACCCTTTGCTACGCCAGCGCCGCCTGTGGGTGGTATAATGGTGGAGTAGGTGCGATGGGGCAGACCACCCATTTGTTGTCCAGGATCGTAGATGCAATGGTGGTTGCGATGAGACTTACGACATAGTTGGGAAAATGTTGCCTGAAAGAGGAAATTGTATTACTTAAGTTGGCTATATATTAGTTGATTTTCTACATATAATATTAATGTGATAAAATATAACTATTTAATAAAACATGATTGTGTCACAAGATTAAACAAACAGATTTTTTTTAACGTATCACTAGTTTCCAAATCTATCTGTAAGATATATTTCATATATAGGCCCTAGAATTTAAAATTTGTTGCCTGAGCATATCAACATAAATATAAATTCAAAAAGGAAATAAAGAAATGCATTGCGCCGCAGGATTACAACGATATTGAACAAGTTTTTAATATGTATATAAAAAAAAACTGCTATAGTTACGCATTTTTATATAGCACAATGTTACTTATTAAATATGATAAATTTTCGGTAAATTGTTAAGTTAAATCTTAAGATAAAAATTGTATTTAAAACTTCCATGAACGATTAATTATATTTATGTTAATTTATGTTTTGCATAAATATTAATATTATATCAAAGAAATTTGTTAGTTTAAAAAGTGTCTTCGACTATAACTAAAATGAAGAAAAGGGAAGTCACACACAGCTTATGCTTGTGACAAATTAAATAGTTTTAAGGTGAAACGTATTTAATTATAAATGTGAACTATAAATAATAATAAAAAAGAAATAAATGAAATATCCAGTGGATTCATTATATGTATAATTATCATAACCACGGTGTTATTTTTTATATAATAAAATTATTTAGTATTTTTCTAAGGCATATGAAAATGTACGAAATAAAAGAATATGACTGTTTTATATCACGATAATTTATTTATTAGACGACGACTATAGTTTCGTATTATTTAAACATTTTCAAGTCATAGATAGAGTTATATTATAAACGTAAATTTATATATACATATTTTAAGGGCATTAGGTAGATTACAATAAACAGAGAAGAAGCGATTAAGTCCAGGTGGCCATTAGTCAAGTGTTTAAATGAATTTAGTGATTGAAGCCAATATAGTTTCGGGCGTTTTGTACAAATGTGTTAAATTTCCATATTACTTATTATAGGAAAGTTCTGATTTAGTATATGATTTGCAAAATTTGAATTGTTTTTTTTTTATTTCTACAGCTATTAAAATATTCCTTAAATCTAACTATAAAACCAGTGGCGGCTCGTGCCATTTCAATCTGAAATCGTACCTAAAATGAATGCAAAATGATTAAATTCAATCATTTCTTGAAAGTGAATCCCACTCTTCTATCTTTCATTGATATAAACTTTTCCAAAACTTTTTCGTTAAAATTGTAAATATCTCGCACCACATTTTTATTAATACACATCATCGCCAACGCGTTTAAACGATCATTACCCATACCATTTCGCAAAAAAGTCTTCATTCTTTTAAGTGTTGAAAAACAATGCTCTGATTCAGCAGTGGTCATCGGGGTTGTTAAAATAATTTTAAGTAGTTTTATAGTTTCCGGGAAAGTTTCACTGAGATTATTTGGAAGCAATAACGAAAGAAAATTTTTGGCTCCAATTATTTGATGAAAATCTGGACGCGAGTAAATGACTTCTAATTCTGTTTTTAATCTAGTTTTATTCAAAAATGGATATGCATGACACACGGCTTCCAACAGGTCCACTGGAAATTGTTTAGAAAATGTTGGCATCGATTTCGTGTTAAATAACTCAGCGGCTTGTAGATGGCCACGATATGAGAATCTGTCCTTCATCTGTGTTATAATTTTTTTTGTAAATGTCTCGTGTAAAACGCCGCGTAAATGTCCGGTTTTGAGCACTCCTTGCACAATTTTGCGATAAATTTAAATCAGGCAATGGCCTACCTGATTCATTAATTTTTACTTTGTCCACAAGAGAAAGTCTACAAAACTCTATTTTCAATAAAAAAATAACACTATTCATTTTTATTAAATTATTTCTATTAAATATATTCTTGGAGAAACACGTGGCAAAATCATACACAGAATAAATGATACTGTCTAATCTGGCTATTCTATATCAATTTATATACATATATATACTCTCTGTATATATATATACTACTCTCTCTTCTCTCTGAACTTCTCTAAGCCGTTAAAGAAGCGCGACATCCAATAGATCGGTCGCCTGCACTCTATGATACACTCATCTCATTGCATATGTGCTGTATATATGTATTTAACTGTACTGGCAATGGATAGCCGCTGGGAATCTGTGACATATATTAGACAATGAAGCAAGGTTCGAACCGAAGAAATAGGGGATATACGGCATACGGTCGCTCTCACCGATTGCTTGCAATAGAGTGAGATGAGTGTATATTCATTTAACCTGTACTGGGTGGCGATTATCACGCAGCGGCACCAAATTAGCGATATATCTATACTGTGACTTGCAAATGATACCACAACGAACGCCACAACGAACGTTGTGTTGATTGTTATCGCGGCGCAAGCTTTATCTTTTAGGAAAAATAATGCCGAGATAAAATATCGCAATACAATTATATATCTACGGTGATGCGCTCAATGTTCAGGAGGGGCGCGCGGCCCTGCGGCCTGCATAAGGAACCGCCACTATATAAAACTGTAAATAAATGTAAATAGCACAAACTAAAAAACCAAAATGAATAGCACTACAATGAGAAGAAATTAACTTATAAACACTAGACCGACTGATTTTTTCAATACTATCTTCATTGTTAAAATGTATATGTGTGGATTTTACAGCTGCATTAAAATTATATATTGAGAGTGTGTTTGCTGTTTGTTGCTATAGGATGAGAAGAGAGTAAATGAGAAAAAATTGTAGTTAAAGAATTTGGGGAAGATGAATATATAAAATTGAAAATCAATTAATTGCGTTTCCTGTGGATTAGGTTGGTAATGTTTTTTTTTGGAAATCGTCAATTCTACCGAACTCAAAAATAGAAGATAGTTCTAAATTAAATGAGATTGAGCTCAGCGGTTTAGAAAAGGCGTTTTGTATCATGGACTGGTAGGCTGCAAGTTTATATTTGTAAGGTGTGAGAAAGGTTCTAGAATGGTAATTGGAGTAAAAGTGGGTTTTATAAGATAGTACAATATTATATGATAAATATAAGATAGATATAAGGTGTCAAAAACTTATAGTTAAATCTAGGAAGTTTATGGATTAAAGAAAATCGTATAATAAATAAATTATGATACAAAACAAAGTAATATTCTTTCATTTTTCACAAAGTCATATTCCTACATTTCCTACATTTCCTATTTCGTATATTTCCTATATTCCTTTCATTTCCCATTATGGAATATCACAAAATAGCGCGTAAGTCAATCAATTAAACAAATTTATTTTTTATTTTGCAAGCTATGCATTTATATTATATAAAATTCGAAATTATATTATTATTATACAAATGAAGGTTAATATTACCCAAAAGTTTTTTTTTTGGAAAAATACAGAACTGTAATATATATATATATATGATAAGAAATACAGAAAAAAATAATCCGATAAACCCAGAGGGCTCAGTTTTTAAACCCATTTTTTAAACCCTGATTTTCAATTTTTTTTAACATCCCTACACTTCCCTATCCTGGAACTTCCCTGATATAAAAACTCTGAAAAAGTGAATAATTATATGACAAAGTATTATTATTTAAATTTGATATAACACGTATTTATGATGTATTTTTTTCGTTTCTTTAGAAAATATTTAAAAAAGGAGTACTACGAAGAGAAATATTAATACCGACCGTCAATAAAACAAATTAGTCACCAAATAATCGTAGATAAAGTGGATTTCCTTGTAATACTAGCAATGCGAATCGATTAGTCGATAAATTGATCTTTTATTTCAAAAAAAATCGTGATTCTCGGATTTTGAGATCGATCCCTGAGATCAATCTATACAACTCAAGTTACTGGTGAGAATTGATTCAAAGACACAGAAAATTTACTTCTGATTATTTATCTCACACGAGATTCCAAAATTAATTCCTGTTTCTTATCTTGCTAAATAGAATTGCATTAAAATAATATTATTCGTTTTCGGATCAGTCAATAATTCAGAATTCATTACAATGTGAATATTTGCTTTAAAAAATGGGGTAGAATCAAGAGTTGGGTGAAAAAATCAAAAATTATTTTATAGAAGTTAATAGAAAAATTACAAAAATGGAAAAATATAGTGCTCTCCAATCCATCATTTAAAATCTTAATTATTTACAAGATTAATCTTATTTTCATAAATACATTTTAGTAAATTTTTCTGCAAAAGAAGCATTAAACAAGAGTAACATTTTTAAATATTTTTGGTTTTTTATATAGTAGAAAATTATTTAATTACATAGAAAATACACCTCTAACACTCACGGAAATTGTTTAATAAAAATATTTAAGTATTCAAATTCTCTGTGCAGTTGAAAGTAATCCAAAAAATCATTTAATGTTTATACCTGCTATAGTGTTCATTTGCAAATTGAGACTTAATGAACAGATTCTTGAATCAGCATTAAAGTCTATTTCGATCTAACATCGAACCAAGGTTTCTTGGTTTGATCCTTGAATCGATATTAAGGATCGATCCTTGGTGCCAATTCTCGAATCGATTCTAAGATCGAGTTAGTTAAGGATCATATAAGATCGACCACAACATTTTATGGATATTTTACCAACACTAATCGCAAATGATGCTCAAAAGTCGAAAGAGAGCAGTCTTAAAGTAATATTAATTTTAGATTTGAAAAGTAGCATTCGCTACTAACGACTGATATTGAAAGTATGAAAAGGATTCTTACGAACTATTATAAATAGCAAAAGGCATTGATTCACATTTAATGATTTGCATTTGACCGATGTTAGGTGGATCTGCTACGACGCGGCATGTTTGTATAAATTTGCGCCACCTGTGCTTCCTGTTGATTTATTTCCACAATAAGAGATATCGACGACTAAATTTGAGTATATTGACATGAAACTTAGTACCTTAACATTTATTTACGATGCTGGCTACAAGTTGTAATATGTTCGTACACTGTCGCTGCTTTATCGATTCGATTCAATTGCTCTCGAAACATGTTTCCGAAACCTGGATATTAAGGAATGAGGATAAATCTTCACTAATTTAGCGCCAATTTTCCCAATATACCAGGTCAATTTATAGAACGTACATACAATATTGCGAAATGTTATTATTATATGAGAGACGAATGAAAAACGAATGTAAAAACAATAATATTACTAGTTTCTATAATTGACGGGTATCAAATTAAACTAAGTCAAAGGACATTTTCAATATAAGAAAAAGAAAATTTTAATTGCGCCATATTAATAAAATTGTGGCAGAACATTCAATTTCGACAAATAAATATGGAATAGTTTTAAAATAAAACAGATCTAGATATGGGTCTTGTATTTTGGTCAGTAAAATATTTATTATTAGCATTTTTAAGAATAGAAAGGCAAACGATTCCATTCCACATTAATATTAGTGCTGTGTAAACGGCAACGCAAATATCATAGCTGAAACCTTTATTTTATTAACGTAAAATATTTCATTTTATAAAATTTAAAGGTAAATATTACCAGCAATTTATTACCGGCATATTATATTTACGTAAATAAAATTGACTGCGAACCAACAAATATTTAGTTGAAATAAATATGAATAAAGGAAGAGAAACGAAATATTGGAATTATTGCGCCATATTAATTTTGATAATTAAATTTATCACATTCAGATTAAATATTAAATGAATAAAGATAAATAGATTGTAAATTTAATATTTTCAGATTAATCCACACACATACACACACACATATATAAAAATAATATTGACATTTTTACCGGTAAAAACGAATGCTGGCCCCTGCCTTGCTTAAAGACGTCCATGACATTAAATAATTTTATTACCTTTTGCTAGATGTTTGTCAATATTAGCTCAAATTGCTTAAAATAACTTGAAATCAAAAAACATGTACCTAACCTACATTAAGGATGAAATAATGATTGTATTTTGCATGAGGTCCATGAACCGCTAGTTTCATACCTCTGCTATAATACAAGAATATATCGCAGTAAATATTCTTGATCTTCACAGAAACGTTCATCTGTTTCATGCTGCTAATAGATTTATGATATAGCGATGGCAAACTGTGGGACACTTTGAGGACCTAGTTCGTAGTTCATAGTTCATTTCAATGTACCGTTCACGAACTATTGGTCGTGAACTACTAACATCTTTTTAAAATGAACTAGTTCACGACATATATGAAATATATGCACATACTGAAAATAATCTCTTTTTTCTATATAAAAATATTAAATAGTAAAAAATAAATAAATTGAAATATTACAATACATATTTTGAATTAAGAATGAGGAAGAAAAATAACAAATTTATAATTTATACAAAACATATATATAAGGAAATATAATTTCGTTCTGTTCACCAACACACTTTATCACATAAATGTTAATACTGCTATTGGTACTGTATATGTAATGTATACTATACTGCATCGTTTACGAGCTGTTGTGATTCATGAACGGTTTAGTACACGACGGGTTCAGGACCTAGTATATTTAGTTATAGTAGGTAAAGTAGAGGGAAAACAAGGGGTAGGTAGACCTAGATTGGAGTATGTGGGTCAGATAGTAGAGGACCGTTGGATTGCTAATTATATGGAGATGAAGGAATTAGCGCAGGATAGATCGACAGATGGCGTACTGATTCCAACCAATCTCTAAGAGTTATGACTAACTAAATATTCTTTTTTATTGTGTATAATAATAGTATAAAATGTAATATATAAATGCAGTAGAATCACAAAAGATAATCGAAGCAAAGTAGATATAAAGTGTAGGATAGCACAGGGTAGGAAGGCATTCGTAGAAAAGGAACAGATTTTAAGATCAAATATTGACTTGGGTATTAGAAAAAGATTACTGAAGGTATATGTTTGGAGTGTAGCACTGTACGGGTGTGAGGCGTGGACTATAGGAAAGGAAGAGAAGCGTAGATTACAAGCATTCGAAATGTTGTGTTATAGGAGGATGATGAGGATTGGTTGGGAAGATAAAGTAACAAATGAAGATGTACTAGAGTTAGTAGGGGAGAAGAGAAGTATTTGGAGAGTGTTACAGCGTAGGAGAGACAGATTAGTAGGGCATATCCTTAGGCATGGGGGGATTATGCAATTGATCATAGAAGGTAGCGTGGAGGGAAAGAGGGGGGTAGGTAGGCCTAAATTGGAGTATGTGACTCAGATAGTTGAAGACGTTGAGATGAATAGCTATAGGGAGATGAAGGGATTAGCTCAGGATAGATCGGCATGGCGTGCTGTTTCCAACCAATCTTTAGGATTGCGGACTCTCTAACTAACTAAAAGAACGTTTATAAAATTGAAAGATGGTGACCTGAAAATATTTGCGGATGATTGCAATCGGTAGCTTATACAAAAATAATATGAAGTTGATTATTTAAAAACAGATTTTAAAACGTTACAAGACGAATTAAACACTGCCAAAACGAAAAATGTAATTTTAAGTTGTTAACGACAATGAAATAACCGATTTAAAAAATAAGATGGCAAATGAAGAAGTTGCTGCGGCTAATTTAAATGATACTATAATTAGTTTATATAAAAAGTATATATGTTATTGAAACAAGACGAAAAAATAAATCAACAGAAGCTAGCAGCATCCAAACAAATAGAAAAATTAAGAGAAGAAAAGTTATTAAGGCAAAGTCAACTTAATAATATAATTATCGATATAAAGGTGGAATTCGTGTATATATATATATATATATATATATATATACATATATATATATATGTGTGTGTGTGTGTGTGTGTGTGTGTGTGTGTGTGTGTGTGTGTGTGTGTTCAAAAAATAAAGCTTAAAGCAAATCATGTAACCAATCGCATTAATTGTTTCTGGTAGACTGAAGTGTTAATATAATTTTGATATATCTTCCATATATTAAGACAAAAAATGTAATATTCTGTAGATATATTTAGATGTAAAAGGAGTTTAATTAGTCTACTATATAGACAAAGTCGGTTCGGTGAATATATATTATATATGTATATTGGGCCTCGTTATTTCATTGAAGTATTCCTCACCACAATCCCAAAACGTTCTAATTGATAACAATACCCAACACTGGCGACGTCCTACATTATGCAACACTGCAATAATCATATGCAACACTGCAATAAACACGTGCTGTACTTGTGAGCTTTGATTCTCTGTGTAGTGATCATAACTCCGGGCCCGGGGATAATAATGAGCTTAATTACTCTTTGACGTAGTGCAGAGGATGGTAATTATTATTTGAAAGTCTTTTAGACGATTTAATAATATAACATTTCGTTCGATTTAAAGCGTGGAATCGATTAGTGGGTGATAACTAATTAATTTGCGCAATTGTGTTTTGTGTAGAAGAAAATACGATTATGTGCTTAAAAGAATCGTTCTGAATTTTAATTTCTAAAAGCGTGCGTATTCTAAAGTGAATGAGTAAGTGGCGGACGATTAGCAAGAACAAAAGGACGAGGGAAAAGTATAAAAAGAGAAAGTGGAAAAATAATTTACACGAAATTCGTAGATTTATAAAAGGCAGTCGGTAATTATACAGCGGATTGTAAAAATGTATTTATTATAAATAAGAAACTTACTTTTCAATTATTTTTTATTTTGGAATGTGTTACTTTTGTGAAAAAGAATCTAGAGGATTTTCGTAGCCAAAATACAGTGCATCAATACGATACTAGTTGTAATAATGGTACTATAAGATTTTTCCTTCTTAGCAAAGCTCAAAACGATCCCAACCACTTAGCAATTAAGTTTTACAACTGCTTACCTTTAGAAATTAGAACGTTGGAATTAAAAAAATTCAAAGTGGACGCTAGCACCGATCCGCATAAATTATAATCGGCTTATAGAGGTATACTAATTACCAAACCTGTCTCTAGCACCGCTGACAGAATCAAATACAAGAATGTCTTCTACCTTTCTAAGTAGGTTGTGCTAGCTTATTTCATATTGTGAATTTTATTTCATTATATTTTTAATATTTTTAGAATAAGAATAAATGAAATTGTATTATATATCTACATACGATAAATACTATATACAGAAATTATTATAGATCTGACCTGACCTAAAGCTGACCTGAACATACCACCGTCCTACCTGACAGAGAGCAACTTTTTTTTTTGAGAATGGGCGCTGAAGGCTCTCCCTTTCTTATGGCTCCATGCTTAGCATTATAGGTTGCCAGTGTACATTTTTAAATGAACTTAATCGTGGCACATTCAGGGAACACTTTAATGGCAACATTCATAACGTCCATGGTCCAGAAGGGATTTTTCCTCAAGAAAATATCCCTGTCCGGAGCGGGATTCGAATCCACAACTCCGCGGTGCCTGTATCACGACTATACCACGGCACCACAATGCGCCGACAGAGATATATGGGATTAAGGGGATTAATTCTAGGGGGATTATAGCGAGACTGTCCCCAGCAGGTGCTCCGGTGCTAGAGACGACCGCCCTTCAAAGTTGGTGTGAAAAATTACCCAGTGTAATGACCCTTGTATAAATTGCAAGTTTTATTACTTATATTTGAACTCTTGTGCTCACTACCATTATATTTATGTTCATTTAGTACATCATCGGTTTCTATTTGTACTTGTGAAATATTGTTGTCCTTGATGTAAATGGAATTTTTGATTTTTAATTTAAGAACTCAATATCAGGGGCGGATCGTGCCATTTCAATCTAGGGGGGCCTTTTCTTAAAAAAATAACATAATAGTGAGAAATCTTACCTAAAATGGATGCAAAATGATTAAATTCAATCATTTCTTCAAAGTGAATTCCACTCTTCTATCTTTCATTGATATAAACTTTTCCAAAATTTGGAAAATTGAGATTATTTTGTAGCAATATTGAAAGAAAATTTGTGGCTCCAATTATTTAATAAAATCCGGTCGCGAGTAAATCACTTCTAATTCTGTTTTTAATCTAGTTTTATTATGAGTCCTAATATGAATTATAGTCCTAATTAAGCTCCAAAAATTCTCACAAACAGTTCCATCAAAAACATATCTAAATATCAATACCGTTTGTCACCAATTCGTAACATCCGTAGTTTCGTCGCACTGAATAGCCAAAAAATTGGATTTTTAAATTTGAATACAAATTTGCTGTTTGCATACCGCAAGCATACTATCTAAAATATCATTTTGTATTGTTTTAGAGGTCCCCTTGAAAACCGTAGCGTCTTGCAGATGTTCTCGCAATGTAAAATCAAATTCTGCAGAAAAATCGACCAATTTCTAAATATCCCACAAATTCCCGATTCTTTATTCTCGCGGTGACCTCTGAGAGTTAATTCAAAACCACTGCAAAATTTTACGCAACAAATAATGCGTTTTAAGATATAGCGATTCCTCCTCACTTGTTCGTTATATACTATTACATGTTTGCGATTTGCAGAACTAAGCTGAGTCATGATGGTTACTTTGCAAAGTAAAGCAAACTGTGCGCATGAACTGATATGGACTCGAGATGATTCATGCTTTCTTATTTTATCAAGAAGGTGCTGCAAATCTTTCATACCTAATCTGGCCCAATCCATTCCAGTTGCTGCAGGGTTGTAATTTAATATACATGGAAAGCAGTACAATAAGTTGGAAACTTCACAACCACATATCTATGTATTTTTTTGTAAATGTCTGTTGAAAAACGCCGAGTAAAGTCCGGTTTTGTGCACTCTTTGCACAAGTTTGCGATAAATTTAAATCAGGCAATGGCCTACCTAATTCTTTAATTTTTACTTTGTCCTTAAGAGAAAGTCTACAAAACTCTATTTTCAATAAAGAACTAACACTATTCATTTTTATTAAATTATTTCTGTTAAATATATTCTTGGAAAAACACGTGGCAAAATCGTACATACGTAACTACAGAATAAATGCTACTTATCTGTCTTATTTGGCCAATTCTATATCAATTTATATATATATATATATATACTCTATAAATATATATATATACTACTCTCTGTTCTCTCTGAACTTCTCTAGGACGTTAAAGAATCGCGGCATCCAATTAGTGATATACTACATCGGTCGCCTGCACTCTATGATACACTCATCTCATTGCATATGCTTTGAATTTGTACTGGCCTTGGATAGCCGCTGAAATGTGTGAAACGTATTAGACGATGTATGCGACAAGCGAACCGAAGAAACTGAAGATATACTGCATACGGTCGCCCTGACCTATTGCTTGCAATAGAGTGAGATGAGTGCATTTGCATTTAACTCGTATTGGGTGGTCTGGCTTGGCGCTGGAATGTCGGCACCATATTAGCGATATCTGTATTACACCACACGAACGATAGATATAGATGATATACTGCATCGGTCGCTGCACTGACTCTACCACTTGCAACGGATACCACAACGAACGCTACACTGTGTTGTGTTGATTGTTATCGCGTCGCAAGCTTTATCTTTTAGGAAAAATAATGCCGAGATAAATTATCGCAATACAATTATATATCTACGGTGATGCGCTCAATGTTCAGGAGGGGCGCGCGGCCCTGCGGTCTGCATAAGGAACCGCCACTGATGTGTGTATAATTTGTTAAATTTTTATCCTCGACTTGTGTAAAAGATTTTCTGCTATGATGTAAATTGTAAAACAACACCAATCAAATATATTATTATTATTAATATGTAGATTGGAACGTCATGTTCAAAATGTTAAAAGAAACGAGAATAGATTTTAAGGATAGGAGGATTATTTTTAATTTGTGTAAAATCAAACAGTTCTAGTTAGAATTGATGAGGAAGAAGAGGTAGCAAAAATAGAAAAAAGAGTCAGGCAAGGATGTACACTTTCGCCATTGTTATTTAACCTGTATATAGAAGATGCAATAAACAAGGTATAAGAAGAGTATAGTGTGGGTGTGAAAATTCAGGGAGAGGAAATATATATGTTGAGGTTCGCCGACGATAGAGCTATCTTTAAAAGCAAGCAGAATTTAGAAAAGGTATTAAATAGTATGCGGGAAGTAATGACTATGGATTATAATATGAAAATAAATATAGGCAAGATCAAAGTGATGAAGTTGTGTGACAAAAAGGATTGCAGGCGATTAGAATTAGAGATTATAGAATAAATGTAGATCAGACTTTTGTTATTTAGGAAATAAAATTATAAATGATAATCGAAGTAAGGTAGATATAAAATGTGGGATAGCACAGGGTAGGAAGGCATTCGTAGAAAAGAGCAGATTTTGGTTGGAAGATAAAGTGATAAATGAAGCCGTACTAGAGTTAGTAGGGGAGAAGAGAAGTATCCAATCTACATTATCGAATGCCTTTTCTAAATCTACGAAAGTTATATAAGTAGTTTTTAACCTAAAATAGCCTCCCTCGTCCATCGGTTCTTCCTAAAACCAAACTAATCTTCTCCTAGCCTTTCTTCTACTTTATTTCTAATCCTCTATAAATAATCCTCAACAATATCTTCGATGCATGCGATAGTAGACTAATGGTCCTATACTTCTCACACAAATTAGCTCCTATCTTCTTCGGCATTGTCACTATTCTATTGCGCTGCAAATCCTGTGGTACTTCTCTCTTCTCATTCATTTTACAAACTAGCCTGTATCCTTTTGCCTCCGTATTTGATTAATTCTGCTGGTATTATATCTACTCCTGCTGCTTTGTTATTCCTTAAATCATATAATTCTCTATCAAACTCTGACCCAAGAATGCTAGGACTTAACCCCTCTAGATCTAACTGTTCTACACTTTCTAGCTCCTTCATTTGCTGCCTACCTCTTTACAATTCTTCGAGATACTCTTTCCATCTTCTAGTTTATTTTCTGTGAGCTCCTTACTTTGCTTATCACATATAACGTTGCCCTTTGGCTTTACTTTAGTAAAATGAGATTTAATTTTCCTGTAACCTAAATCTACCTTACCTCTTTTCATATCTTCCTCAATATCCTCACATTTTTCTTTTATCCATTCTTCTTTCACTAATTAACATTTCCTATTAATTGAGTTCGTTAGTTCCATATATCTTCTCTATCCTGCTGCTATGATTTTTTCAGTAACTTGAAAATTTAATTTAAAATTTTGTTCTCTGTAGCCCGATGTATATAGAATTGCATGTTTCATATATGGGCTTAATTAATCGTTGCCCTTTGGTATGTAAATTAGTTATTTTTTTATGACAATTTACTGAAACTTGCTTATACTAGATAATTAATTACTCTCAAAATACCATATTATTAATAAATTTCAGACTAAACATCGCCACAGGATTCTAATTAAAATGGGATATCTCATCAAAGCTGAAAGGCACCTTTAAATGACATGAAAACTAGCAAAATTGATTAAACAAATTTCTCCGTTAATTTTCGCTCAAATAAAATTGCGTGTATATTCAGCGTATATTAAAAAGAGTTCTAATTAGTTTACAAATTGTTTCTCAATATTTTAATTAGGTCAAAACAACTCGTGAACTATTTAAAACTAATTTATAAAAGTCGGTGAGCATTCCGGCAATTTCACATCCATAACCGCTTTTGAAAAATTTGCGGAACAATTAAGTAAGAAATTTGACAAATAAATTTTACAAGTTGGTATAAAATTGTATTTAAAGGTGCTCTATTGGATGTTCCTGTAGAGATATCGTATAAAATAATTACTGGCCGGTCCACGGTGTCGTTATTTTGCAATTCGAGCTAGTGATAGGAATTAATTACAGACACCGGGGAAATGGCTCTTTTAATGGTTTGTTGCAACAGGACATGAATGTTTTGTGAGTTAAATCGAACTTAATTTTGATATATGTTCATTGTGGTTTACATTGATACAATCAGATATTGTTTAATTAATGTACTTGTAAATTTTTAATGTAAGTATTTAATGATGAAGTAAAATATATTGTGAGTATTCTGTTTGTTAAAACACTAATCTGTAAAGAATATACAATTAAAAAAATTGTTTTACTGTGCAACATAAAACGATATTTTATGGGAATTGAATCCTATTGAATAAATATTGGCTGAATATATTTGAAGGTGGAATATGCCTGTCCATTTAAAATGTAGCAAAAATATCTTTCATATTTTTCATTTTGCAAATCCACAGCGCGTCTTATAATTTTTCGCGGAAAAATGGTATCGTAGGTGTTTTTTCCATATAATTTAACAGGAAAATGGATTTAAATCAAATATACCAAGCAACATATATAATTCTCTTCTGCGAAAATATTTAAGACCACGAAAATGTACTCCACATACTCCACAAGTTGTTCCACATTTCAATTGTACAAATTTAGAAGAGAATTTGTGAGAGTAATATTTTTCGCAAATTAATTAATTTGTTTAAAAAAACCTTATTTCTTATTCTAATGTTTGTTATTCGTATAAATGCAACAGCAACATATCGTTGTAAAATAAAGTTGAACAAAATAAAGTAAAATAGAAAAATCTTTGCTTCCATTTAGAATAAAAAAGTTGAACCCTATAAGTAAAAGTGGAACAACCTATACAGGTGAAAATAATTTTGCTATATATATACAGTGTGTCCCATTTTCGAGCTGCCACTATTGGTAACTCCGTTATTATAATAGATAGAAATACGGTTAAATGGGCAATGTTTTGCGCGATTTTGTGCTGATTTCAAATCTGCCTTTAGAAGTTTTTATTCATTTGAAAAATTATACGCAATAATTTCCACTATTTGATAAAATACTGCACCGTTAATACACAAAATGTCAATAACTAGCTAATGACTACTTCTTTTGACTGAGTTATTTATCACTGACATTTCCCTTTGACGTTTACTTTTGACATTTCGTAAGCTAGTGGCTTATTCTTAATAAGCAATTATTTATATTCCTAATAAGCTATTCCTAATAAGCTTATTCTTAATAATTTTGTAACCCAATTCTTTATTAATTTAAGCAGGATTGGATCATTATCAACTATTGCTTTAATTTTTCATTAATTTGTTTAAAAATCTTCATTTTTGCATTTATTCGGAAAATATTTTTTTTATGGACGGTGTGATATATCATTGAAAATTAAATAAAAAATGCTATTTGACGGAATATATTTGACATTCGATGTCTATAAGAATATATAAAGTTAGTGGTCGTATCTTCAAAATAAAAAGAGATAGAAAAAAACTAATAACACCTTTGAAAGCGTTTTTGAAAAGTGTCTTAAGAAAGTCAAAGTGTCATTAATGAAAAATTGTTAGCAATGGAAATATCGACGATTAAGGAAAATGCATAATTTTAGTTTTTTTCAGATATCTAAAGAAATAAAAAAATTATTCAATATCTAAAGGCAGATTTGAAATCAGCATAAAATTGCGCAAAACATTGCCCATTTAACCGTGTTTCTATCTATTATAATAAAGGAGGTAACAATAGTGGCAGCTCGAAAATGGGACACACTGTATATATATCCCATATATATGAATCCAGGTTTACAGTTCAGTATCTAAAAAAATTTTTCGGTAAATTTGTTGACATCATAGTTGAACCACCCTAAATACTTTAGATATAACATAAAGTGAGTAGTAAAAACGATTGTTGCATTAAATGCTTCGACAAATATTCAATAATAAACCACTATCTTAAGAAGAAAAAAAAAAAGCGTGAAACTCTCGCGCGGTAGAAGTGAAACTTCTTAGCTCCTAGGAAAAGTTGATTTTATGCATTGCTTTTTTTCATTTGTTAACGATTGATTTTGATTTTGATTGATTTTGATTGATACTCTGATCATCAAAGAAAGCATTATTAACTGTAATGTCGTACAGTCTATAAAGAGGAGTTTGGATTAAATATTGTAGCTATATTTTTATAGTTCTTTTTCTCACCAAACCAATTAAATAACTCGATCTGTGTATTTTTCTTCTTTTTATGTGGACATTAATACAATGATCATTATCAATGTCTCTTGGCAAATGATTCACTTTCGTATTCACAGATATTGGAACATTAACAATTTGCCCATAAATCCCATGTTAACCATGTACATGTCGGTAAACGTCGAATTTGCATAAATAGAATTCTGGGTGAAATGAACCTCTCTGACACTAAATTGAATTTTGGTAGATGACCAAGTAATTCTGGGTAGACAAAACCATTTCACTTCGATCACATTGGAATGGTATTCCGAGTGAGAGTATTTCGGCATGAATTGCACGCTATCACATCTTCAATGATAATGGCTGGAAACGCAGTACGTAAAAGTTGCTCGTGCTTAGGATCAACAGGTTTCACATCGTTCTTAAACCATATTCGATCACATATTGAACACACTATACCTAGCGGATTATTGAAAAATTGTTTATCAATTCGCGATGAGCAGGTTGCAAGAATGTAAATTTTGTGTATGATGCACTAGTGGGTGCATATCTATTTGTCGATGGCTCGCTCAGCTGTATTAGATTCATTTCGTTGATCTCTCACACCGCGTGTATCTTCACGTGTAGACGGCACGCCTGAATCAGTGGCATTCAAATTCTCTATACCACACACTTAAGGACGGTATCGATTCATCCAGTGTATTTGAGATCGTTGGAAGGTTATGTTGTCCACTGTGTTTCTTTAACGCCCTTTGCCTGGCTCGATACTCTCTACTTCTTTCCAAAGCTGTGATTAAGCTGTGTTAGTGTAATTATAATACAAAATACGCATGCGTCTACTGGTTGTCTTATGCTACGTATACACACAGTACACGCGGCGCATGCGCGTAGCATGTTTCACTTTTCGTGACGTTCAGGCCAATTTGCCCTATAGAAGTTTCACTTCAAAAATCGATTTATATTTAATTGTTGTGGATATTATTATAATTATAATTATAATTGCAGTTGCGACAGCTGGACTCCTTGAACTGAGTTTTTAAATAATATCTACATTATTTTTCTAATATATTGAATATGCAGAATATTATATGTGTTTTTGTTAAATATTAAATCCTTAAACACCATAATATCGCATAATTATCAAATTATTGCGATATTTTGCTATTTGTTGTGCAGAAATCGATTTACGCGGAATAGTCACGTTAGATAAAAAAATGTTTATTAAAAATGCATGAAAATTGTACATTAATATTGCAAAAATAAGATGAATGACTAGGTTAAAGTAGGTTTGCACGATAGTTTGGTTCATTATTTATCTCCTCAATACATGTAATAAAAGCAATTAAATTTAATAAAACAATTAAATTAAAATGTTATGCATTAAAAACTTCTTATTGCGCGATTTTCAGTGCATGTATGTACGCAATTTTTTAATTTCTTGTACGTGCCAAATTTTTCGTCGAAATCGTTTGACCACCACATAACGTAAGGGCGTAATTGTGAGTTCCAACTACACAAATAACTTTATTGCATTTACCATTTAAGGATGTAATTCTTTACTTTATGTATGTGTGTGTCGAGCATGTAGATGAAATTAATGGATGTGCTCTTGTTACACAGTGTAATTAAATAGATTAACCAACCGTAAATGTGAACCAGTCTATAAGAGCGTATGATCGAGCGGTGTGGAGAATATGCTACGATAATTAACAGCTAGTTTATGATGGTGTTTATTTGTAGGTACAGATAGGGTTGTCGACATTTTCATCGATAATGTTAAGAATCGTATAAATTTATACAATATTCACTAATAAGCAATTTTGCAGATGTTTAAAAAAGAGCTAGCGGCGGGTTTTGCGTTCACGACCTCTGGGTATCTAGTCCAGTGCATTTCCGACTGCGTAACGTAAGCAGAATTTTAATAGTTTGTAGTGAAGTGACCTTTAAAGTACCGTATTAGCCCGAATATAAGAAGACCCCCATTATAAGTCGAAAAGATCGGAAAAAAAAACATTTTTTCAGACTTCGATTATAAGACGACATACAATTTTTGGAAAAAAAAACATTAAAAATTGTTTTACAATTTATTAAAGAATGCAAATAAGGAAAAATAAACAGAAACATAAATATTATGCCCGAAAATCGAAAGGTGCGATTATAAGACGACCCTTGTTTATTAATGATATTTCGAGGGGAAAAAACCTCGTCTTATATTAGGGTCAATACGGTATTTTATGTCAGTAAGTGTAGCGAATCGTTTCTGACTTTTACTTAGGGTTCCTCAATCCCAAGGATTGGTTGGAACCGGACGCAATCTGTCGATCTATCCTCAGCTAATTCCTTCAGCTCTCTATAGATATTCATCCCACACGTCCTCCACTATCATCTAGGCCTACCTACCCCTTGTTTTCCCTCTATACCTTACCTTCTATAATTAATTGCATAATACTCCTTTTCCTAATAATTTGACCTACTAGTCTATCTTTCCTGCGCTGTAATACTCTCCAAATACTTCTCTTTTCTCCTACTAACTCTAGTACGGCTTCATTTGTAACTTTATCTTCCCAACCAATCTCATCATCCTCTTGTAGCACCACATTTCGAATGCTTCTATTTTACGTTTCTTTTCCTATGGTCCACGCCTCACACCCGTACAATAGCTCTAGCGATGTATAGTTCACTCGCGAAGCGTTCACTCTGAACAGTTCAATCAAATGACGGGCGTACTGTGACGATGTTTTGCAGCGACCTAGGTCACTAGGACCTAGTTCGGGAACTATGAACTACATGGTGAACGGTGTACTTATTGATGTACTTGTATAAATGACTTGTATTGATGTACTTGTGAATTATTTGATGTTTCGTTATAGATTTTCATTGTGTTCCGATATTTAAAAAAACATGATTTATTAGGCAGATATTGCACAATTCAAATTTTGTAGGAAACGTTAAAATTTTTTTAAAAGTCCAACTTTAAATACTTTTTATACAATTAAAAGTGCATTTTACAGATTATTTATAGAAGTGTACATCAATACTAAAGAAAATAAATAATTTATTTAATACTTAAACTATCGTTTGAATAAATATAAAGGGGGAGCGGAGAATCTTATAGTACAGAAAATTATCAAGACATCCCTTTCTTTGTACCACTTGCAATACAGAAGCTGAAAGGTTAGTTATAATCTAATGTTACCGTATAAATGTATGCATCTGTCTTCTGGCATACAATTTTACCAAGAAAGCATCGATCTTGATACTATTGTCATCTTTTGTACATGCAGACACAATAGGTTTCTTATTGCGATAGCATAATTCCTCAGCTTAAGACATATCATGACAATGAAAATCTTCAAATTTGACAGGATCATCTCTTTGATATCTAATTTTCTGGTTATTTGCGTGGTTATTATTATAATACTGTTATTTATACACAATATAAACAATATTTAGTTAGTCCTAACTCTTAGAGATTGGTTGGAATCAGCACGCCATCTGTCAATCTAACCTGAGCTAATTCCTTCATCTACCTATAGTTAGCAATCCTAACGTCCTCTACTATCTGACCCATATACTCCAATCTAGGCCTACTTACCCCTTGCTTTCCCTCTACTTACCTTCTATAACTAAATATACTAGGTCCTGAACCTGTCGTGTACTAAACCGTTCATGAATCACAACGGCTCGTAAACGATGCAGTATCGTATACATTACATATACAGTACCAATAGCAGTACTAACATTTACGTGATAAAGTGTGTTGGTGAACAGAACGAAATTATTTTTACTTATATATATATTTTGTATAAATTATACACATTGTTGTTTTTTCTTCCTCATTCTTAATTCAAAATATGTATTGTAATATTTCAATTCATTTATTTTTACTATTTAACATTTTTATATTGAGAAAAAAGAGATTATTTTCAGTACGTGCATGTATTTCATATAGGTCGTGAACTAGTTCATTTTTGAATGATGTAGTAGTTCACGACCTATAGTTCGTGAACGGTACACTGAAATGAACTGTTAACTACGAACTAGGTCCTCAAAGTGACCTACAGTTTGCCATCGCTAAATCATCCCACACGTCCTCCACTATCTGACCCACATACTCCAATCTAGGCCTACCTACGCCTTGCTTTCCCTCTACTCTACCATCTATAATTAATTGAAAAAAATACCCCCATGTCTAAGATATGACCTACTATAGTCTATCTCTCCTACGCTGTAATAATTTCCAAATTCTTCTTTTCTTCCCTACTAGCTATAGCACTGCTTTATTCAGAAATTAGAAATATGAATATCAAACTATTCAAGACAGAATGCAAAAAATATACTCAATCCAATCAAATACTATTTATCAGCAGTTTCGAAAACTATATAGTCTAAAAACACTAAGAAATAGCAAGGATTCTACTATTCTTAACAATAACAGATCAACCACATCCTTCCTACATAATAACAGATGATGCACATAATTCAAATATAGATAGGCATCTAAATGGAATATGTATTTATTTACGTATTACTTACTTTCTGTTATATATGATAATGTAAAGAATGTAAAGAAAATGTTAGTAATTTATATTAGGTTTAGATACAGGTAGTAAAATTCTTTGATTATATTCATTGTCTACTTTTTGGAAATAAATATTTTTAAATAACATTTTTGTTGTTATAGAATGCTTTATTTTTTCCGCTACCGTTCTTAGTGCTAAAATAGCCTCCTTCGTCCCTCTGTTCTTCCTAAATCCAAATTGAACTTCTGCTAGGCTTTCTTCTACGTTATTTTCTAACCTGCTGTAAATATCTACTTTATAGATTTATTGTGTGTCAGTGATGAAAGAATCCAGGTTATTTGAAACCCTGCCGAATGGGTTCAATTGAGTTTATTAAGTTTTTTTCAAATTTTTCTTTATAGTAGTTAAATTTGTGGTCGAATATTTTTGCATTTTTTTTCTCGTCAATTGATTACATTGTCACAATAGTTTCCAATATTCCGAAATATTTTTACCATACTTGTGAAATACACTATATATTCAGTTAAAATATTTTTTTTACTACAGCTTTTAAATTCTATGAATAGTATATTTTAAGTAAATTAATTTTGATTTTTTTAAAATAATTTCTTGTAATATTAAAACATTCTGTATTTACATTGTACAATTATATAGCCCAGGGCAATAAGAGGTTTTAGTGGTGGTCGTTTATGTCGTTAATAAATATGAATTATTTTTTCGTCAATATCGTAAATACGTAAACAGGAATCCGCTCCTCGCAGATTCCAGTTTCAGTGAATGCTTCTTTTATGATTATAATAAAAATTTGCTATTAAATCGAGTAAACTGATAATGGATGTGCGGGCACTTTATTATGAGCCAGTAATGAGATACATATCCACTTGTTGAATAACAGGAAGCCCAAGAGACATGTTGATCATAAAATCGTAAAAAATACAAAATAAACAAGTAAAAGCTATGACTTGTATATGACATGGAATGACCCAAGTAATTTAGGTTTTTAATTTTTTATGCATTTATTATTTATGAGGGTACTTACGGTTAAAAACGTTAAATTACCATTGATAATATTAGCTGTGATTAAAAATACATTTTAGCCTATAGAGAAATCATAAATACATTCTTTTTTTGTGTGGTTTATATTTATATAATATTATATCTCGGATGTTAATTTTAAACTTTTTCACGCAGATAAATAAAAATAAAGTAGTATCAGAGAAACCACTTTTAAAATTATTCAGCGATAAAAGAAGTATAAAATTTATTTAAGTTGCTGAGAAATGAAGTAAATTAGATTATATATAGGAATTTGGATACGTATATGCATGTATATAAGTAGATTGTTTATTAATTTTAGAAAAAGAAAAAAAAACTATCGAGTTGTATGTAGAATAGGATAACTTAATGTTGTGCCAACTTACATACGAGGTGTGTTTAAAAAGTAATGAGATAGCATTTTAAAGCACACCATTTAAACATTGCCCATTCGCGAGCGTAAACGTAAAACTACTTAAATATAGTTTTAGCGCGAAAGAGTTCTTTCGAATTCTTTGGACAGTTTAATTTAGTTGATAAATCGTATGCAACTTAATTATGGCCCTCAACGTTGTGACGATATGAGGGGAAGAGAAAATATCGCGAATTGAATCGTCGATTTGAATGTGTTACGATTTTATTAAAAATTAAAAAACGTTGTAAAATATTTTTATAAACTATCGAAAGGTGGTGTAGTTTGTTAAGATATAAAATAATTCTAGATAACAATATGTAATAATTATTTTTTAAAACACTAGATATTCTATAATTTTTTAAGGAAGTTAACTAAAATGTATGTTCTTAGAGTGTATTAAAATTTTGATAGAAGTAAAGAAGGAACATAATAAGTTAAAATTGTTTTATAGTATAAATAAAATTCAAAAGCCTTAAAGTAGGGCACAAGAAAATTTAAAAAATATTAATAAATGAGAATCAAGGGGGTTAATGTTAACGTCAATTTTACATTATATTTATTATATCCCTTAAGTTGCGCCGACATTAAAATTAATTTAAGATAATATAATTGTATTTAAGAAATATTAAGGAAATTATTTTTCTCTATAATTATTTACCGGAGAATGTCACTTTATTTGCAACGAGCAGTAAAGAAGAATATACGAGCGTTGCCAAGAACTCTTTCAACATAATGGGTCAATTTTAAGAAATAAATTTACCGTTATTGTCGATATTAATATTTCTTCGGTATAAATTGTAGTATTATTCTTTTTTCTACAAAATGCGATTGTGGAAAAACTCTTGATTGCATATTGAGATTAATGACATTTTGATGAATTTGTCTATTGATGAATTGCCAGACGATGAACAAACAAAACATTATATTACTTTCCATTAGCGATGGCAAACTGTAGGTCACTTTGAGGACCTAGTTCGTATTTCGTAGTTCATTTCAATGTACCGTTCACGAACTATAGGTCGTGAACTACTACATCTTTTAAAAATGAACTAGTTCACGACCTATATGAAATACAAGCACATACTGAAAATAATCTCTTTTTTCTCAATATAAAAATATTAAATGTTAAAAAATAAATAAATCGAAATATTACAATACTTACTTTGAAGTAGGAATGAGGAAGAAAAGACAACAATGTTTATAATTTATACAAAACATATATATATATATATAAGGAAATATAAACTTCTCTAGGTACTCACGATTATTTATATGAAGTTCTAAAATACTTATTGGTAGTTACTGATGAAAAGGTTTACTACTTTACTACCATTTTAAAATTTAATGTACAAACTATAATAAAATGAACTAGATAGAATCGTTTTGTTTGGCGTTATAATTTATATTTTCTATTCTGAATCTTCTCTGTTCAAACTTCAAAGCTTTGATTTTATATTAAGTGATTGCATTGCACTAAGTATGAAATAGAAGAACTATAGATTTAGATATTTATTTTTGCATTATTGCAAAAATTTACTATGGCATGACATATTTAAGAACATATTTAACCTTGCGAAAATATTAATTATATTATTCCAAATGAAATCTGATACCAACATATAAATTGTAATTCAGCTCGGTAATGGTGCTGTTGCAATATTGCATCGAGTTTCCTATTTCCTTCCGTTCACCAACACACTTTATCACTAAATAAATGTTAGTACTGTATATGTAATGTATACTATACTGCAAGTATATATATGGTACAAGTACATCAATACGTACACCGTGCACCATGTAGTTCATAGTTCACGAACTAGGTCCTAGTGACCTATAGGTCGTTGCAAAACATCGTCACAGTACGCCCGTCATTTAATTGAACCGTTCCGAGTGAACGTTCGTGAGTGAACTACACATCGCTACTTTCCATACTAAATGCATAAATTCTTTGATTATTTTAATGCTTTTTGAGGGCAGTTCAATAATCTTTTTATATATTTTATTGTTTAAAAATTCAAGTAAACATTGTACAATTTTATTTTTCCTAGGTAGAAGAAGAACACTCGGTATATTTATTTTATTCATTATCATTACTCGGTATATTATTCTTTATATATCCTATAGTGTTATTGTATTCATTGTAGGATTTTTATGTTTTCGTATTCTTCTTTCAGCATCGTTATTTCGGCCACATTTATCGCGTATTTTTTGCCTATACGACCCACTATCTATCGTCATAAATCTGTGTTATTTTCACCAAAAAAAGGACAAAAATCCTACATTTATATGTTCACAATATTCATTCTATACAGTCGAATTTTTTTTTCTTAAAATCTGTTTAAAAGAATTTTTACTTGACTGTTTTGTGAATTTCGTTTGTTATGTACACAAGTTTTCTATCGTCTTAAAAATAACATAAACACTCTTATTTTTTATTGACTGGAATAATATATTTTCAATGAAAGTCCGTAGACGTAACATGGTGATTTATTGACGGTTGTTAAGACCTAAATCGATAGGATTGTCGATTGCCACATTTCACGTGGAACGTTCTTTTACTCCAGATTGACATTCTTGCTGAAAAGGAAGCCGCAGGAATTATATTTTGGGCTGTTACATACAAAGCCGGATTCAATTCAATCGCTGAAGAAATGACGAACAAATTGTGTTACTGCGGAATATACGCTGCGATGTATTTACTACGTATAACATTCTACGTGGACATTCATTATAATACAATTAGATGTAAAGTCGTATTTAATTTTAGGGATGATTAAGAACTACTCCTAAAGAACATCTGCAAGTAAAAGCGTTTGAATGTATTTTAGAAACTATATTATCTAATTTTAAATATAATACTTTTTTCATTGAATAGTTTTGTAAATTTAAGATATCTCATCACGATTGTTGTCATATATTTAATGAACGAGAAGAATTATTTAACTGATTCTATAATATGCGGAAATGATGAGTTTTTATAATATCCTCATTAGGAAATATTTTCCTATTATTGTAAAACTACGTAATGAACATTAGCAATATATAGGCTATATAGAATATCACCCGTAACTTAAAGCATTAAATAACATATTAAGAAAATTTAAAAGAACAAGAGATATCAGAAATATTATTAGTTTAGAACAAAGTAATAACTCAACTCCAAAATTTGTTTTTTTTATTACCATTTTATCCTATAATTGCACGTGGTTTAGATTGTATTTTAAATTAATATAACTTTAAAGTAACATATAATACATCTAATAGTCTTGCTAATTTTTTAGGAAATCCCAAATATTTAATTGATTTCAATAAAAAAATGGGGTATTTATAAAATATCTTGTTCTAGTTGTCCTAAAGTATATATAGGACAAACACGTAGACCGATTGAAACTAGATTTAAGCAGCATTTAGCTCATTTCAGATTAAATAGAAAAGATAAAAGTGCTGTGGCCGAACATATTTTTGAATCAGGCCATCCTATTCAAATTAGTTCACTTAAATTACTTAAAAGTGTTTTGAATTATTCCGAGTTAAATGCTTATGAAAGTATATACATGCATAAATCTAAATCAAATTTAATGAACTTAGATTCAGGCCCAATTTCATCTTGTCTATTTAATTTATTTAATAAGAACTATTTTTAAATTTATTTTTATTTTATTTATTTTTAGTTATTTTAGGTTTGACAAACCAATGTTTATTGTTGTTGCTTGTCAGTTTCGTTAATTATTAATTTATATTCTTTTAAAAGATTTATAGGTCATATTATATGGCATTTTTGTACTACTTCCGTCATGTTGACTTATTTATTTGATAGTATATCAATCACGATTCGTGACAGAGGTATTTTATTTAGTTTTTATCTTGTGCTACTGAAGATGGGGGCATAGCCTTCGAAATGAACATCTAGCTACTTAATGCTTTAAGTTACGGTATTTGGGTGATATTCTATATTTATATTTAACACCGTAGTGATAATTTTTAAAATAAATATATAGACCATTTAAAAAAATACAAAATATATTTTACAATAATAATTAGTGTACTTATGAATGCATAAATAGCATATATACATCGGAATTAAAATGTGATGAAAGATAATATTGTAAGGGAATTTTTAATTTTTTTTGGATCTCCGACTATTTGCAAAGTTGATTATATAGTCTATTACCATGTAACAATCGTATACATTTTTTCGTATTTTTGAATTATATCAATCATTATTAATTTTGAATAATGTTTATCCAGGGAATTCCTGGATGGCTACATTTACAACGTCCATGGTCCGGAAGGGATTTACCTCCAGAAAATGTCCAGAAGTAAGGGTAGTTATTTAAATTACCGGATGTGGAAAAATTAATTGTTTCTAGTCCCTAATGAATCTTTGTTTATACGATTTTGTTAATTGTTTTTCAATTCAGCATTCGATCAACGAAAAATAGAATGGGCGCGATTTGTAATAAGAATTTAATATAATTGATGCAAAATACGTTAAAATGCAAAAATGTAGCAAATTAATTTCGAAAGTGTTTCGTAAATCGTTGATCAAAATATTCCAACCTAGTTGGTATTAAGTATGCAGCATTTTTTTTTTCAATAGTGTGCTAAATATTGGCACAGACCAAAACAGAAAAAAGTTCGTAAAATAGTAGCCCATCCTTGAAATTTATTTTTCAAAGGTAACTAATATAGGTACAATCTTCAGAATCTGTTAATACCTAGTTTGAAGTTTTCTTAATGTGTGTTAAAAATTACGTCTATGTGATGTTTCCATGAACATTTTTCTTGACTCGAAATATAGTATTATTATTATTATTATTTATTGGTTAAGAAGATAGCTATATCAACAAACTAATGTTAAGTTATAGATAGGCTAAAATATTCGAAAAAGTAAAAGTAGTTATTATGATTATTATGTTTAACTGAATCCATCAATAAACTTAGATTTGTCCAGTAAGTTCTTGAATGCAACTATAGGGCCGGTGCGAATAGTTTCTGGGGACAACCGATTCCACAATATTATTATACAGTTTCCTAGAATTTTCAGTTGTCATCAGTGGCGGCTCGTGACATTTCAATAGGGGGGGGGGCGCATTTCTTAAAAAATAACATAATAGTGATAAATCTTACCTAAAATGGATGCAAAATGATTAAATTCAATCATTTCTTGAAAGTGAATTCCACTCTTCTCTCTTTCATTGATATAAACTTTGTCAAAACTTTTTCGTTAAAATTGTAAATATCTCGCACCACATTTTTATTAATACACATCTACGCCAACGCGTTTAAATGATCATTACCCATAGCATTTCGCAAAAAAGTCTTCATTCTTTTAAGTGTTGAAAAACAACGCTCTTATTTAGCAGTGGTTATCGGGGTTGTTAAAATAATTTTAAGTATTTTTATAGTTTCCGGGAAAGTTTCACCGAGATTATTTTGTAGCAATAACGAAAGAAAATTTGTGGCTCCAATTATTTGATAAAAATCCGGACGCGAGTAATTCATTTCTAATTCTGTTTTTAATCTGGTTTTATTCAAAAATGGATATGCATGACACACGGTTTCCAAAAGGTTACTGGAAATTGTTTAGAAAATATTGGCATCGATTTCGTGTTAAATAACTCAGCGGCTTGTAGATGGCCACGATATGAGAATCTGTACTTCATCTATGTGATATTTTTTTTTGTAAATGTCTCTTGTAAAACGCCGCGTAAATGTCCGGTTTTGAGCACTCCTTGCACAAGTTTGCGATAAATTTAAATCAGGCAATGGCCTACCTAATTCTTTAATTTTTACTTTGTCCTCAAGAGAAAGTCTACAAAACTCTATTTTCAATAAAGAACTAACACTATTCAGTTTTATTAATTATTTCTTTAAATATATTCTTGGAAAAACACGTGGCAAAATCGTGCATGCAACAATGCAACTATATCTATATCAATTTTACTGTATACTAGGTTTCTCTGTTGGGACGCCGCTAAAGAATCGTAGCTTAATACAACGATATATTCCTAGCTATAGAAGCAGCGTGACGTCACGTTGCCATAGCAACCCGACCCGCTAGTTTGTATGCGGACAGATGAAACAGATGATATACTGCATACGGTCGCTCTCACAAGATAGGATATATATATATATATATATATAGCGCTTCCAATAGATAGGATGAGTGCATATGCATTATTGCATTAGATTCGTACTTGGCGCTGGAAGTAGGCACTATACATGTGATATATATATATACGCTAATACGCTATACGTGAACGATGGATACAGATGATATACTGCCTCGGTCGCTGCTGTGACTTGCAACGGATACCACAACGAACGCCATACCGTATTGTGCTGATTGTTATGGCGGCGCAAGCTTTATCTTTTAGGAAAAATAATGCCGAGATAAAATATCGCAATACAATTATATATCTACGGTGATGCGCTCAATGTTCAGGAAGGGCGCGCGGCCCTGCGGTCTGCATAAGGAACCGCCACTGGTTGTCATCATATCAATTGGTTTGGACGGATATGTCGTGTAATTATTTTGAAACTCCTGTACGAATAGGTTCGTTATAACATGTAAGTCGTTTGTAGGTTCGTTGGTTAAAGGGTTTGTTAGTGTTAAGCATGCTATTCGTGAAGATTTTAAGACTTTGTAAAAGCTTTTAGTATCAGAATTCCTTAGATTTTCAATAAGAATCGCACGCGCCTTCCTCAATTCGGAAGTAACCATATTTCTAGCTGTTTTATATATTATATAGCTTTGATCATTCCGTAGGCTTCTGAATAAGCTCCAACAACGTCTTTTATACCTTATCAGCCGATTAATGATTTCGTTAGCCAGTGCAATAAATGTGTTCTCTTAATGTTGTTTACATGCTTATAGCTTGCAACTCGATTTGCACTTTAGTTTGCATTATCTGGTACACGTTTTCAAATAGGTTTTCAATTCGCTCTTCGACTACGCCAAAGATTACCAGATTGTTTTTCCTGAATCTTCTATCCCAAACCACGTGCTGATTCGATGCGTCCCTATTTCCGGCCTCCAGTATGTTTGAATCATTTCTCAATTTATTAGTGGCATTTATGTAACCATTTTGGCATTTAGTATTTTTGAATCATTTCTCAATTTATTAGTGGCATTTATGTAACCATTTTGGCATTTTTGATTTCGGCAGTAAGATTTTGATTGTCTCGTGTCAGCTTCCCGATTACCCTTTCTTCCAACGCTACCAGGAGTTTGGATATATCGATCTCTTGACTTACCATGTCATATGGCCCTTGTTTGATTGTGTATCTTACACCGACAATTTTGATGAAAACCGGACAATTTTTTTGGGACGATGTTTGTCGTAATTGATACTTGACACTTGAGTATGTTTCCTTTTGAAAACGTAAAAGAACGAACTGCTCATTTGCCACATTTGTTATTAATAAGTTTAATAAATATAAGGAACAAGTAATTAACTAAATTAGCAAATTTTTAATGGTTGCTTTTCCAAGAATCACTCAGATTTATGTCATGTTTATGTATAAATCCATGCATTTCTAAAACAAAAAAGTATATTTTTAGACTTCTAGGCTTTGCATTCTAATTATGTAAACATTACAGGACTTTTAGCCCATAATTCACTACTGCAAGTTCGTGCCAGCATTGTCCTCAAACACTCAACGCACGCAAGACCCTACATCTTGTTCTGAATTAATCGACACTTGCTGAATTTATGAGCTTGGCAATATCCTTTCTGTTCACTACAATCATTCAGTAATATTGCACAGTACGAAACATACGTTTAACCTTATAGAGAAGAACATAGTGCTACTGCATTGTATATATGAACTCGGAGTATTCATTGGCTATTCTCACGTTTCTGGATGCAATGTTGTGTGTCTTATTCTTATCTCTTATTAGTGACTTGTTGTATATAAATATATATATCCTGTAGGAACAACATGAGCGATGTTATCAAGTTCTGTTGCTTCGCACTGGCGAGCAGAAGTTGTCGTCTTCCGTTAGGTTATTATTTCTTCCCATCGCTTGGCAAAGCCACTGAGCGACTGACATAAGTGCCAAAATAAACAAATCCCTGGAAAATGTTAAAATCACTCGAAATATAATATTTTTCATGTATTGCAGTTTAAGCCGTGAAATAGAGTTTATTAAATTGTACTAATCTGTCAGAAATTGACATTGAATTAGAACAAGAACTTATTATACGTAAATTAAGAAAAAAAAGTAATTTCAACTTCTTTCCATTACTTGGAAATATTAAAGGTATAAATTATGATAACCCTACATAAAATTATTTAGTTTTGGCTGTAAAAAATAACAAATACATCAACAACTAAAGTTCGAGTGTAAATTCGTTATTACTACATTGAAAAATTGTATAGAATATCACCCAAATACCGTAACTCAAAGCACTAAATAGCTAGATGCTCATTTCGAAGGCTATGCCCCCATCTTCAGTAGCACAGGATAAAAACTAAATAAAATACCTCTGTCACGAATCGTGATTGATATACCATTGTATTACGGTATTGGGTGATATTCTATACAATAATAGATTATGTAAAATGCTGGGATATATCATAAAATTTCTTAGTTGATTGATAAAAAACAATATTTTTTATTGGATAAATGCAAGAAAATGGTTATGGCGCCTACTTTACCTAGATCCTTTTTCTTTATAGGATATTACATTAAAAGTTATAAGCTTTTACTATTAAATAGGTTATGGATTTTGCCGTTATGTTGTGATTAACCATATTACGGAAGAGAAATAAAAATACAATGTTTTACATCACTGTTAATGTATTAATAGCTAGATGAATAAATAACATTAAAATACCGCATATTTAACAGTGATATAAAACATTGTATTTTTTATTTCTTTCCCCATTTACTATTAACATTCGTGTTATCATTTTCCTTAAAACTTTCTCGTTGATTTGAAATATACAGCTTATTCCGTGAAAGTTAGCCGCTGATATGAAATAGTAGTGAGGATAAGCGGTCAATAGGTTTAATAATCCATATATTTTTTAAACAATCGATGATTACGTTACTCCACTATTTGTTTAAAGTAAATGTTTTGAAAATTATCACTACGGTGTTAAATAATAGTATAGAATATCACCCAAATACCGTAAGTTAAAACATTAAGTAGCATTATGAAATCGAAAATAAAATCAGTTACATTTCTTAGAAGTTTTAGTCATTAGAAATTATATTATATTAGAAATTGATATATTTAATCATTGTCGTCAACATAAATATGTTGCTTTTAATTTTTTTATTAATTGCTTATTAAATTTTCCTTTATCTAATAATAAACATAACATTGAATTAAATAATATCCGAATTATTGCAGTACAAAACGGCTATTCGTATAAAATTATAAATAACATATTAAGAAAATTTAAAAGAACAAGAGATATCAAAAATATTAGTAGTTTACAACAAAGTAATAATTCAACTTCAAAATTTGTTAAATTACCATTTGATCCTATAATTGCACGTGCTTTAGATAGTATTTTAAATAAATATAATTTTAAAGTAACATATAATACTTCTAATAGTCTTGCTAATTTTCTCAAAATTTGACCTAGGATTTTCTAAAAATTCCAAAGATTTGATTGATATCAATAAAAAATCAGGTATTTATAAAATATCTTGTTCTAGTTGTGCTAAACTATATATAGGACAAACACGTAGACCAATTGAAACTAGATTTAAGGAGCATTTAGCTCATTTCAGATTAAATAGAAAAGATAGAAGTGCTGTAGCTGAGCATATTTTTGACTAACTCAGGTCATCCTATTCAAATTAGTTCATTTAAATTATTTAAAAGTGTTTTGAATTATTTCGAGTTAAATGCTTATGTTTATTGTTGTCACTTGTTAGTTTCGTTATTATTAATTTATATTGTTTTAAAAGATTTATAGGTCATATTATATGCCATTTTTTAAGTACTTCTGTCATGTTGACTTATTTATTTAATAGTATATCAATCACGATTCGTGACACAGGTATTTTATTTAGTTTTTATCTTGTGCTACTGAAGATGGGGGCATAGCGTTCGAAATATACATCTAGCTACTTAATGCTTTAAATTACGGTATTTGGATGATATTCTATACCATAAAGTAAATGTATAAAAGAATTTTCGATAAATAATGATATATTCGTAAAAAATTCAAAGATATCGAATAGAAAAACTTTAATGTATAATATAAATATATTTTATACATATAAAATTTTCTGTATATAAAGTTTACAGATATTTAGGATATTTTTCAAAACAGGATCCTGTTATACTTAATCCTAACATGCTATTTGTTATTTACCCCTACACCAGTCTTAATATCCTTCAAGTATCCTAGCCAACATAGTTCACTATAACGTCATTATTATTACATCCTAATTACCTCAGCGATACAACTATTATTATTTCATTATATTATTTCATCCTACACTCCAAATATTCTACGCACTACATATTCTACGGACTAGAAATATACATGTTGATTAGTATAAATGGGCCTTAGTAGGATTTTTGAGTTTTAAGAAAATTGGCGGTTCATATCTCCGAGTTATTATAAGTATTAATAAAAGAAAGAAGAATCAAATTTTTTATCAAAGTGGATATTATAATTCATCACTCTTATTTTATGAAACAGCTGATTAATATACAAACGTGGCAATTGACATGTAAGCATATTTCGATTAATGCTAGATTATATAGTATTTAGGCATTTGTCTTAATCTAATGCACTTTAAGTCAATTCGGGAAATTTTTATGCTATATGAGTATGATGACGATTGGGTGGGTAGATAGAGTGACATACGAAGACGTGCTACAGTTAGTTGAGGAAAAGAAATGCATTTGAACGGCATTACAACGTATGAGAGATAGACTAGTAGGTCATATTCCTGGACATGGAGGTATTATGTAAATAGTAAGTAAACTAGAAGGAGTTAGCTTCTGGTAGGGTTGCATTTTATGCTATTTCAAACCAATTTGAATTGTAGATCAATAAGCAAAAAAATATTGAATATCTTTTGCAAGATGCGTAATATGTTTGTCTTGAAATTTTGATTGTTGGTTAAATTATTGGTGAATATAGAGCTCTTGAATCACACTGTATATCTGACTAAAAGTTAATTTGTGCATCTTGAGTGTTAATTACGAGGCTTTCATTCCCAGCCACGCCTGAGTGATTATATTTGCTGTTGCTCTATCCTCTGCAGAAAACGTTGACGGTATTGCAGTGTTTCTAGATTATTTTAATATATATAATATCGAGTGAGTACAGTGTCTTCAATGATAATGATTATCACATGGTAGACTGACATAACTGTTATCGGTATATCTTGAATCAACTTGAATGATATTTCTTAAATATACCAAAGTAAAACTATAAAAATACTAGAATAAATCCAATTTTGGAATTAACTGGAATAAACAATTGTACGCTTCATTCAAAATAAGATAAGTAGTAGGAATGCAATTATGAAACAATGAAATAATGTAATCAGTTTTCATAATATAACACATTTAGAATAAGAGATGTAGCAAAGGATGTGTAAGAGAGTTTAAAAATATTATGGACGAACGAGAATATTAACTTTTAAGAAAGAAATTTTTGAAGTGAAACTTCTATAGGCGCGGGAGGGCAAATTGGCCTGAACGTCACGAAAAGTGGAACACGCTACGCGCAGGCGCCGCGTGTACTGTGTGTATACGTGGCATAAGGCAACCATTAGACGCTTGCGTATTTTATTATATATTACACAAACACAGCTTAATCTTTTAGCTAACAATTTCCATTGTGTGAAAAGTGATATGGAGAAAAAGACAAGTACAGACAGAGTGTGAGCCTTTAGAGAACGGAAGAGAGCGAATAAACCGCCAAGAAAAGTGCCAACAAGTACTTTGGAAAGAAGTAGAGAGTATCGAGCCAGGCAAAGGGCGTTAAAGAAACACAGTGGACAACATAACCTTCCAACGATCTCAAATACACTGGATGAATCGATACCGTCCTTAAGTGTGTGGTATAGAGAATTTGAATGCCACTGATTCAGGCGTGCCGTCTACACGTGAAGATACATGCGGTGTGAGACATCAACGAAATGAATCTGTTACAGCTGAGCCATCGAGAAATAGAAATGCACCCACTAGTGCATCATACACAAAATTTACATTCTTTCAACCTGCTCATCGCGAATTTGATATATATTTTTTCAATAATCCGCTAGGTACAGTGTGCTCCATATGTGATCGAATATGGTTTAAGAACGATGTGAAACCTGTTGATCCTAAGCACGAGCAACTTTTACATACTGCGTTTCCAGCCATTATCATTGAAGAAGTGATAGCGTGCAATTCATGCCGAAATGCTCTCACTCGAAATACCATTCCAATGTTATCGAAGTCAAATAGTTTTGTCTACCCAGAATTACCCGGTCATCTACCAAAATTAGATTTAGTGTCAGAGAGGTTAATTTCACCCAGAATTCCATTTATGCAAATTCGACGTTTACGACATGTACATGGTCAACATGGGATTTATGGGCAAATTATTAATGTTCCAATATCTGTGAATACGATGGTGAATCATTTGCCAAGAGACATTGATGATGATCATTGTATTAATGTCCACATAAAAAGAAGAAAAATACACAGATCGAGTTATTTAATTGGTTTGGTGAGAAAAAGAACTATAAAAATATGGCCACAATATTTAATCCAAACTCCTCTTTATAGACTGTACGACATTACAGTTAATAATGCATTCTTTGATGATCGGAGTGTTAATCAAAATCAATCAAAATCAAAATCAAAATCAAATCGTTAACAAATGGAAAAAAAGCAATGCATAAAATCAAATTTTATAGAAGAAAAAAAACAGAAAAATATTTATTCCCATTACGTATTGTACATAAATATAGATAATTTTTAATTTTTTATTATCACTACGGTGTTAAATTATAGTATAGACAAAATATCACCCAAATACCGTAACTTAGAGAATTAACTAGCTAGATGTACAATTCAAGGGCTATGCCCTCATCTTCAGTAGCACAAGATAAAACTAAATAAAATACCTGTGTCACGAATCGTGATTGATATACTATCAAATAAATAAGTCATCATGACAGAAGTATTTCAAAAATGGCATATAATATGACCTATAAATCTTTTAAAACAATACAAATTAACAATTAACGAAACTAACAAGTAACAGCTCAAAATATTGGTTTGTGAAATCTAAAATAACCAAAATTAATAAATAAATAAAATAAAAATAAATTTAAAAATACAAGTTCTTATTAAATAAATTAAATAGACAAACAGACAATCTAAATTCATTAAATTTGATTTAGATTTATGCATGTATATACAGTAAAGTAAATCAATCAAGATTCGTGTCAGAGGTATTTTATTTAGTTTTATCTTGTGCTACTGAAGGTGGCATTGCGCTTGAAATGTACATCTAGCTACTTAATGCTTTGAGTTACGGTATTTGGGTGATATTCTATACTATAATTTAACACCGTAGTGATATTTTCTAAATATTATACTATATCACAAATTATGCATATAAATTTTGTCAATATTTATAAATTACATTTAGCAACAGAATCCCATTAAAATTGCTCAATGCTTTGTACAAAGACACCCAAATTTTTATTTATCTATCAAGATAAAATCAAAATAATAATGCTCGACGTTTATACTGTTGTCCAATATATTTAATAATATTTTCGCGAGTATATTTGAATCGACTTTTTTATTTTTTGACTAATTTTTTATAAACTAAAGAAATGGATCCATCTATTGATAATAAATATAAATTATAAAGAATATGATCTTCGTACACTTAATTTTAACGGTTTTTTTAAACTTATTTCTGACTGTCATCGATTTATTTTCATTTAATTGTATTGAAGTAGATACATTTAAACTTTGTAAATTTCATGAATGCCTTGCGAATTTTGAAATGGAGGAACAAAAACTTTTCCTTCAACATTGCCAACCACATTTAATTTGATTTCAATAGAATACCCCGAGGACATACTGCAAGAATTAACACTAATTTCAGTGCTGTTGTGACGTGGACGTGAATATGTATGCGCGATTCGGAATACTATTGTAGATATTTGTGGTACGTCTATACGCATATAACCATCAGAGCCGCTTTAAGAGCAAGTTTTTCTGTGTTAATGGCCTTGGTAATTTCTTGAGAGTTAATAAAAGTTTAAAACCATACATCTCCCGCAGATCAATACTATACACTCCATACTTTATACTGAGATACTCTTTAAGCCTCCTCAATAATCATAAATATATTTATATACAACAACAACAGGGAAAAGAAGGAAGCTCAGAGAGATTGTCTTGGCGTACTATTTTCAATCAATCTCTAGAATTAATGATTAATTATCCGATATTCACATCCCTAAGCTGCTGGATAAATTTGCAAACATTTGTGCAAAAATTGGTAGAAATTTGTTAGGTAATTTTTTCTACTTTTTTCTTTTTTCTTTGTAGCTTTAATATAAATCCAATATTTGTAGTAAAAGAATGTATTGAGGAACAATAATCATGAATCGTCACGTCAAAGAAAATATCTCCAACATTGATATCGTTTTCGCATGCGTAGGAGGCACTAATTATTATTATTATTTTAATTTTTTGAAAAAATTCATTAGCCAATATTCCATTCATCTTAAAAACTATAGGGATTTAGACATAGGGCACAAATCTTCCCGCCCACCATGGCATTAAAACTGAGGGTTAAAACGTAAGGATTCACATCCACACCTAAAATTGATATACTTATAATAAGTCCTATAAATTAGCGATGGCAAACTGTAGGTCACTTTGAGTACTTAGTTCGCAGTTCGTAGTTCACTTCAATGTACCATTCACGAACTATACGTCGTGAACTACTACAGCTTTTAAAAATTAACTAGTTCACGACCTATATGAAATACTATATGCACATACTGAAAATAATCTCTTTTTTTCTCAATTTAAAAATATAAAATGGTAAAAAATAAATAAATTGAAATATTACAATACTTATTTTGAATTAATAATGGGGAAGAAAAAACAACAATGTTTATAATTTATACAAAACATATCTATAAAGAAATATAATCTTCTCTAGGTACTCACGATTATTTATATGAAGTTCTAAAATACTTATTGGTAGTTACTGATGAAAATGTTTACTACTTTACTAACACTTGAAAATTAAATGTACAAACTATAATAAAATGAACTAGATAAAATCGTTCTGTTTGGCGTTATAATTTATATTTTCTATTCCGAATCTTCTCTGTTCAAACTTCAAAGCTTTGATTTGATATTAAGTAAATTGCATTGCATTCAGTATGAAATAGAAGAACTATAACATTTAGATGTTTATTTTTGCTTTATGGCATGACATATTTAAGAACATATTTAATCTTGCGAATATATTAATTATATTATTCCAAATGAAATCTGATACCAACATATAAATTGTGACTCAGCTCGGCAATGCTGCTGTTGCAATATTGCATCGAGTTTCCTATTTCGTTCCGTCCACCAACACACTTTATCACTAAATAAATGTTAGTACTGTATATGTAATGTATACTATACTGCAAGTATATATATGGTACAAGTACATCAATACGTACACCGTGCACCATGTAGTTCAAAGTTCACGAACTAGGTCATAGTGACCTATAGGTCGTTGCAAAACATCATCACAGTACGCCCGTCATTTGATTAAACCGTTCAGAGTGAACGGTTCGCGAGTGAACTACACATCGCTACTATAAATCCTACACCTCTATTCCACTTTCCACTATCAATTTGAACAAAATCTTATAAACATCGATTCGATTTGAAAACAAAATGAACCTTAAATTCAGGGGAAATTCAACCAATCCTGTTAATTCCCGAAACATTTCCGTTCTTTTATTATCATATTGAGCACACGATAATATCACATGTTCCATACTACCAAATTCCTCACAATTACAATTGGGATCTTCCTTAATTTTAATTTTGAAAACATGACTAGGGCTTAAATAATGATTAGTACATAAGCGACAGAATATCCGAATAAAATTACTAGTCTAGGAGGTAGCGATATTTAGTTCACTCGCGAACCGTTCACTCTGAACGGTTCAATCAAATGACGGGCGTACTGTGACGATGTTTTGCAACGCCCTATAAGTCACTTTGACCTAGTTCGTGAACTATGGTGAACAGTGTACTTATTGATGTACTAGTACTAGTTCTGAACCCGTCGTGTACTAAACCGTTCATGAATCACAACGGCTCGTAAACCATGCAGTATAGTATACATTACATATATAGTACCAATAGCAGTACTAACATTTATGTGATAAAGTGTGTTGGTGAACAGAACGAAATTATATTTCCTTATATATATGTTTTGTATGAATTATAAACATTGTTATTTTTTCTTGCTCATTCTTAATTCAAAATAAGTATTGAAATATTTCAATTTATTTATTTTTTACTATTTAATATTTTTATATTGAGAAAAAGAGATTATTCTGAGTACGTGCATGTATTTCATATAGGTCGTGAACTAGTTCGTTTTTAAAAGATGTAGTAGTTCACGACCTATAGTTCGTGAACGGTACATTGAAATGAACTATGAACTACGAACTAGGTCCTCAAAGTGACCTACAGTTTACCATCGCTACTAGAAGGCACTAATGTAATTTCTTAAATATTTATCAATAGATTTCTAAAAACAACATCGAAATCCAATACTCATACATCTAAATTATTATGATTTATTAATGTAATCGGATTCAGATTTTGACAAACTTTTCAATAAAGGGTGAAAGTAGCTAGGGTGGGAGGGGGCGGGTTATAAGCAAATACCTAAACATAGCAGAAGAGGCTAAACACCTAAATCAATTGATGTGTATCAGCGTTTATTAACAAATAGCCCACCGAAGAAATATAAATTCTGCACATATTTCAAATATAAAATGGGTAAATATTAATATAGAAGATTCTTGCATGTGCAAGTGACGACCTTTGAAATTTAAACATTTATATATATTGTAGTGTCAATGAAACAAAAAAAATCAACAAGGGGCTCGCTTAAAGCACAGGTAAAGATCAAGTACTCATCAAAATAATAATCTCTTGCAAAAAAATTGATTTGAAAATATTAATAGTACATTTCGTTTTGTATAGATACTATACTATACTTTGCTAATCTTATATCAAATATAAGCAATAATTCCAAACATGAAACGTTTTAACTAAACCGGTCCTGGATGTAATTATGATGTGGAACCATGATGTACGAAATTGCACATTGTGATAAAATTTTGTAGGAAAAAATAGGGAGCACCGTGTGGAAAAAAACGCGCAACTTTTCATCAGTTTATTTTGATGCAGTTGCGAGAAATGGTTGAGTGTAAAAAACTATGCACTGTCTGTTGGAATATATAATTGAAAAATCCTTTATACAGGGAATTAGGAATAAATGCTTTTACAAGAGTTCACGTGCGACCTAGTGACGCAAATATAATTATCAAACTTTTAAAATTTTATGTGAAATTATAATATATTTGAATCAAATCTTATTTTATTTTGTTTAAACACACGGAGCATCACATCTACATTGAATTAATTTTTTTTTTATACAAGATTCATTCTTATTTTCATAATTTATAATTTTTAATAACTATGTAAATTATAGTATAGTATATCACCCAAATACCGTAACAAGCATTAAGTAGCCAGATGCGCATTTCGAAGGCTATGCCCCCATCTTCAGTAGCACAAGATAAAAACTAAATAAAATACCTCTGTCACGAATCGTGATTGATATACTATATAAAACGTAATATTTTGTTTACCGAACTCCTTATATAATAATTTTAAATTTTATATTCATTTTAAAGGAAATTTTTACATTAGGATTATAATGGACATTCAATAATCGAAGCAAATAATAAAATCCAAACGGCCCGTAAAAAAGTTGGCACACAATTCATATATTATGAATTTATTTAAAATTAAACAGTCTCTTAAGAATTTAATAAATATTCACATATTATAAAATGACTTTCAATCAAAGCTTCTATATCAGGTGTATTTTGAATTAATTTTTGCGTGAAAATTTATCTTTAATCTTCGCATGATTTACTTTAATTATAAATGGCATATCTGAGTTATTTATGTTCATTGTACTTATTTGTGTTTATTTACTTCAAAAGCATCATTAGTTGTTTATCGCAACGAAACAGTTTCTGTAGAAAAATTCTTCAAAAGAAGTTTCTTACGTCAACTCATGTTGTGGCATTGGTATTTTAGTTAATTAAATAAGCGAGTACTTTTTTTAGCAAACGATTACAAAATAATACAAAAACTTTTGAATTTAAATATTATTTATATTTCAATGAAGATTAAATACAATTATTTATGGCGGGCCTTAAAAATAATACATAAACATTATATATATATACATTTGATTGCGTATCCCCTTAAGAATGTGACCAAACATATATAATAAGGTATTTAAGTCTAAATAACATTTCTAGTAAAATCTATTAGTGACATTTATTTTTAATGATTGGCTCTTATCAAAAATCATATATCTGTAGCTTCAATATCTGCAAAAAAAATTTAAGTTAAATTTTAAAAAATAAAGGTAAATTTCCATATCAAGGGGGGATTAACTTCGATACTTATTATCTAGTACGTCACTGTTATCAACATCTATTAGCGTTAAATTCAGATTTACGATGTAGATCAGAATATTTAAAGCTTTTATAACCGAAGATAAAAAGCGCGCAATTTCAACCAACGATGTGGAAATAATGATGCTATTTCATGTAAAATGAGCTTAAAAGATAAAGAACATATTTCATTAAAAATATGCGTATAAAAACCCGACGAAATTGCGATAATATAAACTTAAATTACGATTTAACATACTAAATTATACGATCTTAATTAACCTTCTTTTGTGCACTCACTGATGTGGATATTTTATCCGCCGTCAAATACGTATTTTGTTTTTTTTTAATGAAATAGTAACTTTTTGAGGTGTATAATCAAGTCACCGAATAATTATATATTTTTTAAGGAGAGTCGTAAAAAATCGTATATATATATAGTATCATACCGAACCTATTTGCGCATTATTCAATGTCAGAATAAATGCCGCCCGCAGGCGTCTTAGAAAATGTGTTGCTATTAAAATACATTGCCGAAGTTACAATCACAAATTATAGTGTATCTATTGATCAAGTTACGATTTAAAAAAAATAATAATAGAGATATCAATATTTATAAGCCAGAAAAAAATGAAAAGCGAGTGGTTTTATTGCATAAATTATATTTCTGCTTATTAAATTAAACTATTTCCGTACTTAATTACGAAAAATGTATGTCTTAATTAGTAAATTACATACCAATTTCAATCATTCTCATTATTGGAAAAATATTTGAAAAATCCTAGGCCAACAAATTTTGAACTACAATACTTTGAGTCCAATAATTTGTTGTATCAGGACCAGTATGGATTTCGAAAGAATAAGTCAACCATTGATGCAATTATCAATCTTTGTGACGATATCTACAGTTGCTTTGATAATCTAAGTTTACTGGGGCAACATTAGTTGACTTATCTAAGGCGTTCGACTGTGTATCTCATGATTTATTGATAGATAATTGATTATGGATATTGTCACATTATAAATTTTGCCTTAATAGTATTGATTTATTAAAGTCCTACTTAAGAAATAGAAAACAATATGTGTTGCATAATAATGTTTTATCACCATTTATTATTGTAAAAAGAGGCATACCGCAAGGTTCCGTTCTTGGGCCTACTTTATTCATTCTATATATTAATGATTTTTATAAATGCATAACTATTGCAAGACCTATATTATATGCTGACGACACCTCGTTAGTATATACGGATTCGTGTGTTGACGATATTAACAATCAACTAGGACAAGCGCAAATGGAAGCTACACATTGGTTTGTTGAAAACGAGTTAAGCCTAAATGAAAATAAAACGGAAAATATTGTATTTAGTTTAAGCCTAGAAAAATCTAGTGTTAAGTTTCTCGATGTGTATTTGGACTCTAAACTCACCTGGGATATCCATGTTGACAAGCTAGCAGGATCATTAAATTCTAACATATTTGCCTTAAGAAATATTGTACAAAATGTATCTTTATCAACTGCCCTGACTGCCTTTCACGGAATGATCCAAGCAAGAATATCTTACGGGATCCTAGCGTGGGGTTGTAGCGCTAATTCTAAACGCATATTTGGTAAGCAAAGAAAAGCGCTGCGTATAATATGTGGATTAAAATTTCGGGAAGATTGTTAGTCTATATATATAAGCAATCAAATTTTGACTGTACCATTTATGTATATTTTAAAGTGTGTTGTTTATGTAAAAAATTATTTATCTGATTCTCGTTATGTGTTTCATAATGATGTTCACTCTTATAATACTAGAAATCAACTTAATATTAGATCTAACTATAATAGAATACAAAAAGCTAGGGGCAATATTGGTTATTACGCTCCCCGATTTTATAATAAACATCCGCTATTAATAAAAACTGTGACATAAGTGTATTTAAATATAAAGTGAAGAAGCTTCTTAGAGAAAACGCTTTTTATAGTGAACATTAATTTTTATATACTGATTTATTATTTTAATATACCCCGTATAATATAGTTAATAGACTAATGTGACTTGTGTAATCTCTTTGTAGAATTTTGACACTAATAAATTATTACTATTATTATTATTTTTATTAGGTATGTTTGTATTTATCCATATAAAGATTTTAAGAATATATAGTTTTAATGTTCTATGCAAACAAATGTTCTATTGCGAAGATGCCTCGATATGAATAAAGACGTATTCATTTGTCTAGTTGATTCTGAGAAAGCGTTTGACAAAGTTCAACACGGACGACTATTCGAAATACTCAAAAACAAAGGAATAGACCAGGGATCGGGAACCGGCGGCTCCGGAGCCGCATGCGGAAAAGTGGAAAAAGTGCGGCTCTCTTATTTTGGAAATTTTATATAAGTTTTTATTAAATTAATACAAAAGTGTATATATTATTGTGACGAGTGTGAGAAGTTTAAATTAAAAATAGCGTACCGCGCATTATGTTGCGCACTAGAATGTGCGCAGTAGAAATTTCATTATAACCTGCGTTTTAGAATTGCCGCTTAATTATTTTTATTCTGTTTGATTTATATGTGTGTTTTAACACAGTGTTTAGTTAAGTTATAAACAACTTAATTTTTATTACATAAAAATTGTGATAATGACCCTCATAAAACAATGAGCACTCAAGAAAAAGAAAATTAGCTGATGAAAACAGAAGCTTCAATACAATGTGGACAGAGAAATTTGCATTTATAGAAGAAAATGAAATCCTCAATGTTTAATTTGTCGTAGTAAAGCGACTTCAAAATAATAAATCTAGTAATATTGAACTAGCGATGTGTAGTTCACTCGCGAACTGTTCAATCTGAACGGTTCAATCAAATGTACTGTGACGATGTTTTGCAACGACCTATAGGTCACTATGACCTAGTTCGTGAACTATAAACTACATGGTGCACGGTGTACTTGTACTAGGTCCTGAACCCGTCGTGTACTAAACCGTTCATGAATCACAACGACTCGTAAACGATGTAGTATAGTATACATTACATATACAGTACTAACATTTATTTAGTGATAAAGTGTGTTGGAACGGAATAGGAAACTCGTTGCAATATTGCAACAGCAGCATTGCCGAGCTGAGTCATAATTTATATGTTGGTATTCGATTTCATTTGGAATAATATAATTAATATATTCGCAAAATTAAATATGTTCTTAAATATGTTATGCCATTGCAAATTTTTGCAATAATGCAAAAATAAACATGTAAATCTTATAGTTCTTCTATTTCATACTGAGTGCAATGCAATCACTTAATATAAAATCAAAGCTTTGAAGTTTGAACAGAGAAGATTCGGAATAGAAAATATAAATTATAACGCCAAAAAAAACGATTCTATTTAGTTCATTTTATTATAGTTTGTACATTTAATTTTAGAGTATCAATACATAAACATTAAGTATTTTAGAACTTCATATAAATAATCGTAAGTACCTAGAGAAGATTATATTTCCTCATATATATGTTTTGTATAAGTTATAAACATTGTTGTCTTTTCTTCCTCATTTTTAATTCAAAATAAGTATTGTAATATTTCAATTTATTTATTTTTTACCATTTAATATTTTTATATTGAGAAAAAAAGAGATTATTTGCATGTATGCATGTATTTCATATAGGTCGTGAACTAGTTCATTTTTAAAAGATGTAAGTAGTTCACGACCTATAGTTCGTGAACGGTACATTGAAATGAACTACGAACTACGAACTAGGTCCTCAAAGTGACCTACAGTTTGCCATCGCTAATTCGATACCGTATCGCACTCTATACTACTACAGAAACTTGTAGTCAAATTTGAATATTAACATGTATCTTCATATTTATAAAAATGATTGTTTTCACTGATAAATTTTATAATGCAAATTTATTGTATTTACTAGAAAGTTAGAAAAAAAAGTTCTAATTAAAAGTAAAATTTATAAAAATTTCTGATTTTATTTGTTTCACCCACCAAAATATTATATGCAAGCTTAAGAGTTGTTGGAATCTTGTATATGCATAATTAATGTTATTAAATTTATAAATAATGAATAAAATTGGTTTCAAGTTGCGGTTCCCTAAATTTTAATTTTTCTAAGCTTTTTTGTCAAAATGGCTCCCTGTCTCAAAAAGGTTCCCGACCCCTGGAATAGATGAACATGATATTAGAATTATACAAAATTTGTACTGGAATCAAAAGGCGGTTATAAGAATAAACAATGAAACAACAGAAGACATCGAGATACAAAATTAGAAATAAAATATAAATAAAAGGTTTAAGACAAGGGTGCGTATTATCATAATGGAGCGTCTGAGCATAATTAGTCAAAGATATGATCTGAAAATAAATATCAAAATAACAAAACTAATGGTTATCTCTAAAACACCAAATATTATAGTAAATCTAACAATGAACAATTCACAAATTGAAAGAGTCCGCTCATATAAGTATTTGGAAACCATAATAAACAAAAACAATAATCAAACACTAAGATCAAGGGTAAAGATGGCGAGAGGTCCCTTCATAAAAATGAAGAATCTAGCATCCAATAAAGCTCTAAATATAGAAATTCGATGTCTTTACAACTCTCCTATATGGGATGGAAGCATCCACGCTCAAAAAAGAGAAAATGACAAAATCGAAGCTTTCGAGCTATGAGTATACTGGCACATGATGAGAATATCGTGGACGGAGAGGAAAACAAATGAGGAAGTCTTGCGACAAATGAATAAAAAGAGAATTAGTCCAAATAATTAGCACAAGGAAACTGCAATATCTCGGTCACGTTATGCGAGGAGAAAGATATGGCCTGCTGCAACTGATTATACAAGGGAAGATATCAGCAGGCAAGAGGAATCCACGATGACGAAGAACCTTATGGCTCAAAAACTTAACAGAATGGTGCAACTGTTCCTCCGTAGGGTTATTCAGAGTAGCAGTGTCCAAGATCAGGATTGCCATTATGATAACCAGCCTCCGTTAGGATAAGGCACTCAAAAAAGAAGAGTTCGAAAATATCTGCTATAAACATTCTTATTATTTCTTAGAATAATAACAAGTACCTGGAAATTTCAATACTTAGACAAATGAAGAAAATACTTCGTTGAATTTTAAGATATTTTAAGAACTTCTTATATAGATATATATACACACACACACACACACACACACACACAATATTATTTCAATGTGGGTCAATGCAAGGAAAAGATATGCCTAAATGTAACATTTATATTATTGAGAAATTAGAATATTAATTTACTCAAAATAAATTTGCGAATTTTAATATTAACTTTTTCTAAATTTTATAAAATTTCTAACAAGTTATAGGGTCAAAACTTTCCACAAGTTTATTATTTAAAATTTAGTATCACTTAAAAAATGAAATGGGTAATAAGACTGCTTGGTTTTAATTGTAATAAGAAAGTATTATCTATTTTAATTAATTATTATATTAATTATATTAATTATCTATTTGCTTTAACACGAATTATGATAAAGAAAGCTTGAAACACCTCAATTATTTGATTAATTGAGGTGTATTTGAGATGTATTTTTTGTCTTGCCATAATTGACTTCTTTGGTTTATTCGATAACTGTCTAATTTAGTTAAATGTGAATTATGATAAGTGTATTACCTATTCACGTATTAAATCTGCGTTGGGATTGCAAAAACATAGTTGAATCGAATTTCCCTAAGCTACAGAACTTCTATTTCTACGCTTTCAAAGGATTCTAATTTATTTTTGTGAGTGCATTAACAAATTAAATTATCCTAGAAATGCCAAAAATACACTACGAAATAAAGAAGAATGAATCAATGAGATTCTTCGCTATTAATGTCTGCAAATATAACTACAAGGAAAACATATTTTACAGGTAGCTTTCAAGTTACTGCCTGAAAAAAATTTTTTTCATTATTTTTTTACATTTTCATTGTTTTTATTTTTCAAAAAAGAACATTAATATTATAATAGTATAGAATATCACCCAAATACCGTAACTTAAAGCATTAAGTAGCTAGATGCGCATTTCGAAGGCTATGCCCCCATCTTCAGTAGCACAAGATAACAACTAAATAAAATACTTCTGTCACGAATCGTGATTGATATACTATTAAATAAATAAGTCAACGTGACGGAAGTATTTAAAAAATGGCATATAATATGACCAATAAATATTTTAAAACAATATAAATTAATAATTAACGAAACTATCAAGTAACAACATAAACATTGGTTTAAATTTAAAAATTTAAATAGTTCTTATTAAATAAATTTAATAGACAAGATGAAATTGGAAGTTCATTAAATTTGATTTAGATTTATGCATGTATATACTTTCATAAGCATTTAACTCGGAATAATTCAAAACACTTTTAAGTAATTTAAGTGAACTTATTTGAATAGGATGGCCTGATTCAAAATATGCTCGGCTACAGCACTTTTATCTTTTCTATTTAATCTGAAATGATCTAAATGCTCCTTAAATCTAGTTTCAATTGGTCTACGTGTTTGTCCTATATATACTTTATGACAACTAAAACAAGATATTTCATAAATACCAGATTTTTTATTGAAATCAATCAAATCTTTGGGATTTTCTAGAAAATTAGCTAGACTATTAGAAGTATTATATGTTACTTTAAAATTAAAATTGTAATTTAACAAATTTTTGAGTTGAATTATTATTTTGTTTAAACTCCAATATTTCTGATATCTCTTATTCTTTTAAATTCTCTTAATATGTTATATTAAATTTTATAAGATTAGCCATTTCGTATATTATTTAATTCAATGTTATATTTATCATTTGGGTTATATATATTCTATACTATTATTTATCACCGTAGTGATAATTTTTTAAATTATTATTATAGATTAATTATTATAGAAATAATTAATAATTGTTTTGGAAAAATTTAATTTTACTGAATAAATTATTATTTCAAGAAATTAGCGAGAATTATAAAACACTTAGTTTTTAAATTATATAGATAGATAGCTGCTATAATTATCTATAAATGGCGCATGCGTTTTTTTCCCATTTTACTTTTTTACTCGTTTACAATTTAGAACACAACAACTAAATTATTTTATACTAAATATGACTGGGTTATAACCAAAGTGACATATTTGCAGTTCTGAGTAAATTTGCACTGTTAATGTTTTTTTGTTGTATTTAATTATAGTCTTAAGTCATTTTATTGTTTTTGTATTTAATATGTATGTTAATCTATTATAATGTCTTTTATGCAATTAAAGTAAAATAAATAAAAATCTGTTTAAAAAAAAAGAATCAAGGTAAGTCTTCACAAAACAAGTCCGATAGAGTGCGGCATTGTCTAGGAAATCCTTCTACCAACAACATTTTGTACATATTTATAGTACTGCACATCACAATTTTTTATAAAATGTCACTTGTACCCCTTTGGTTCTAAGCCAGTCCTGTAAATGTACCTGTAAATGCGAGCTTAAATGTAAACTGTCTTATTGATGGGAATAAACTTGATTTATCTATCTATCTACCTATCATTAATACCAGCAAACAATTACATCATCTAATTAAAAAATTAATTGCCCTACCGTTAAACTATTTTAAACAGTAAACTTAAAAATCTCGAAACATATCGAAGTGATGTTCTAATGTAAAATGTTATGCGGTATGAAGATGATGAAGATTGGGTGGGTAAGTAAAGTAACATACGAAGTAGCATTGGCAAACTGTAGGTCACTTTGAGGACCTAGTTCGTAATTCATAGTTCATTTCAATGTACCGTTCACGAACTATAGGTCGTGAACTACTAACATCTTTTTAAAATGAACTAGTTCACGATCTATATGAAATACATGCACATACTGAAAATGATCTCTTTTTTTCTCAATATAAAAATATTAAATAGTAAAAAATAAATAAATTGAAATATTACAATACTTATTTTGAATTAAGAATGAGGAAGAAAAAACAACAATGTTTATAATTTATACAAAACATATATATAAGGAAATATAATTTCGTTCCGTTCACCAACACACTTTATCACATAAATGTTAGTACTGCTATTGGTACTGTATATGTAATGTATACTATACTGCATCGTTTACAAGCCGTTGTGATTCATGAACGGTTTAGTACACGACGGCTTCAGGACCTAGTATATTTAGTTATAGTTCATAGTATACGAACTAGGTCATAGTGACCTATAGGTCGTTACAAAACATCGTCACAGTACGCCCGTCATTTGATTGAACCGTTCAGAGTGAACGGTTCGCGAGTGAACTATACATCGCTAATACGAAGACGTGCTGGAGATAGTTGAGGAAATAAGAAGCATGTTCATAAAATAGGATATAAAATAGGAGTGAAAAACTAAAGAAAAATAAACACAGCTGAAATACCTGTCAAGAATCATTATTATATGCTGTATTTTTCAGGCAAACAATTTATAAAATTCTATTTCAGCACATTCTTGATATTTATTTTTGTTAAACTCATGTATGATGCCCGTTTATATACAAAGCTTTAGACAAAAAGCTGTTGTACATTTTTTTATTCACATTGTTCAGGTATTATGGATTATAAGGGAAATGCAGGTATCCAAAGAGCGCAAATTTTATTGATTTTTCGCAATATCTCAACGTGAATCAGTGATAATTCAAAATATATGTCAGTTTTTGCATATTTTTTAGTACCAACATCATTTAGTACAGATTAAGGAGATATAAAAGATCATTATATAAGAAAGATTATGTATTCCTATGATTTGGACAATCATGCAGATAGGTTATTCGAAAACGAGATTTTAAAGGTTTCACGTAGCTAAGGGAAATATTAATACATTACTAAATATCTATTGCCAAATATTTTTCAATTAGTCATCAATGCTAAGGATTGCTAAGAAACAGCACGCCATCTACCGTTCTATCCTGAGCTAATTCCTTCATCTCTGTATAGATATTCTTCCCACACGTCCTCCACTATCTGACCCACATACGCCAATCTAGGCCTACCCACCCCTTGCTTTCCCTCTACTTTAGCTTCTATAACTAATAGCAGAACATTTTTGCATTAGTAAAATCTTTCCACAAGGAATTCCAAATTTCAGACATAAAATTGTGTTTTTTACAGCAGCTGTGACATATTATTTGAAAATCGCAACTTACATAGTTACATAAAATCAGACGATTATGATGCTAGATCTAATGGGTATAGCTTAAAAAAGCTTAAACATTTTAAATATATGCATAAGTAGATAATCGATAGTCCAGCATTTATGTTGGTATGTTGCGTGTGCGTAATGTGTATGCTGTTGATTACTGTATGTATTTAATACCGACTAATTAAATTATTGAAAGTACACTCGGGCAACTTTGATTGGATTCTAGAAATGCGATACACGTTCTCGTCATTCTTACTTGATGTTTAAATTAACGGATTTCGTAATTGAATAATTACGTGAACGTTCCCATCCTGGTTCCAGTATACACATTCACTAGCGATAAATGTGACCTTTTCTAGAAGCGACCAAAATTTATTTTTTTGCTCTTGAAGGCTGAATCCAATCAATTTGCTTAGATAACAGAGAGTTCGTATTTTTTTGAAATTGTCTACGAATAATTTAGATTTTGTTTCGGTTTTTACTAATGTTAGCAACGATACGAAAAACAATTAAATAGTATTTGAATACTTAAAACTTACTAAATTATGCATGTCTTAGAATTGTTTTTCTTTACATGCTAAATTCTTTGAGCAACAAGAAGGTACAGCTATGGGAAATTGTTTAAGTCCATTTAATGCTAATTTATTTATGACTTATTTTGAAACTAAATTACAGGAAACTGAAATTTATTTTCCTAGAATTTAGATTAGATATGTAGATGAAATCTTTGCGATTTTTGATACTGAAAAATCTAATATTGATGATTTTATTCAAATATTAAATTCTAAATTTCCGTCAATTAAATATACTTATGAAATCGAAAATAATAATCAGTTACCTTTCTTAGATGTTTTAGTCATTAGAAATTATAATATATTAGAATTTGATATATATATAAAAGCTACAAATACGGACTGCTATATACGGAACGATTCAAATCATTGTCAATATATATATGCTGCTTTTAATTTTTTAATTAACCGCATATTAAATTTGCCTTTATCTAATGATAAATTGAGTTAAATAATATCCGAAATATAGCAGAACAAAATGTCTATTCTTCTAAAATTATAAATAACATATTAAGAAAACTTAAAAGAACAAGAGATATCACAAATATTAGTTGTTTAGAACAAAGTAATAATTCAACTCCAAAATTTGTTAAATTACCATTTGATCCTATAATTGTACGTGGTTTAGATAATATTTTAAATAAATATACTTTTAAAGTAACATATATCACAAGTAGTCTTACTAATTTTCTAGGAAGTCCAAAAGATTTGATTGATTTCAATAAAAAATCGGGTATTTATCAAATATCTTGTTCTAGTTGTCCTAAAGTATATATAGGACAAACACGTAGACCAATTGAAACTAGATTTAAGGAGCATTTAGCTCATTTCATATTAAATAGAAAAGATAAAAGTGCTGTAGCCGAGCATATTTTTGACTAACTCAGGTCATCCTATTCAAATTAGTTCATTTAAATTTTTCCAATGATAAAAATCTTCAACAAATGTATTGCAGAAGGTCATTTTCCTTTCAATTTAAAAACAAGAATTGTAACTGCAATACATAAAAGTGGGGACAAGCTTCTACCGGGAAATTATCATCCAATTTCATTGATCGCTAACATAGCAAAAGTTTTTGAAATTATAATTAAAAACAGAATGATTACTTTCTTAAATAAAAACAATATCTTCAATTTGGTTTCTTAGAAAATAAATCAACTGAGGACGCCATATGTGAACTTACAAAAAAAATAACAACCTCATTAAATAAATCTAGACCTGCTATTGAAATTTTTTTAGATCTGGCTAAAGCCTATGATACCGTGCAGCACAATATTTTATTAACAAAATTAGAGTATATAGGTTTCAGAGGTCCAGTGCTACAATTGTTCACCAGCTATTTAAATAATAGAACACAGTATGTAAAAGTAGGTGATTCCTTTAGTGCACCCCTTACTGTTAAATGTGGTGTTCTTCAAGGGACAGTACTAGGCCCTCTACTTTTTATTATATATATTAATGACATGCTGAGAATGAATAACCAAGAACACTATATTTTAAGTTATGCAGATGACACTGTTATTTATACCGAATGTGAAACATGGGAGGACGTGTACACAAAATCCTCAAACATTATTTCTAAGGTCAAAAACTGGTTAGATCATAATAAACTTCAACTAAATACCCAAAAATCTTTCTTTGTGCCTTTCACTTCCTATAAAAATAATCTTCCACATAGAGAATCTATACAAATTCATAACTTTACATGTAATATGCTAGCAGTATGTAACTGTAACGTTATTATAAACAAGGCGAAAAGCATTAAATATTTAGGATTAATTTTTGATTGTCATTTACGGTAGAATGACCATATTAATTATAATTGTAAAATAATTGGAAGCATGATGCATATTTTCAAAAACATTTCTTCATTTCGTGACAATAAATCGTTGACAATTGTTTATAGCGGACTAGTGGAATCAGTAATTTCATATGGAATTATAGCTTGGGGATGTGCTTTTAACTGTCATAGAAAAAAATAGAGGTCCTTCAAAATCTTATAATAAAAATTTACTTAAAAACTGACTCTCGAATTCACACTGATGACCTTTATAACATTGCAAAGGTACTTCAGTTTAAAAAAAATTATATCTTCTTTCGTTGATTAAATATTACTAGAAGAATAGTAGTACTCTCGATTTGATGTATCCTCAACATCATTATAGCACCAGAGTCGAGACAGAAAGTCAAGTATATTTATTGAAAACAAGAAAAACAATAGCTCAAATAAATTTCTTATATATATTGCCAAAAATACACAATTCACTTCCAAGTGGTTTAAAAATTAATAGTAATCTCACATGCAACTTTTCAAAACAAAAATTCTGGATTCTAATTAAGAAATGGATAATATCTCTATCAAATATGGATATTGACAATTTGATGAAAACTTCCTAAATTTATTTTGTAATCTATTCTCTCAATACTCTAAATACAATTTCACGTTAATACTAATTTAAAGAAAAATAACTGTTGCTCTATATAAATAAATCGTAAAAGCAATCCACACACAAGTTACCTTTCGTAACTTAAGTGGAAATTAAAAACTAATTGAAAAAACGTATGTCTGAATTTCTCCTACGTTATTTAAGCAATTATAATGTGGTATAAATGTATCACTTATTAATTTATTTTGAATTCTTCCGAGTTAAATGCTTATGAAAGTATATACATGCATAAATCTAAATCAAATTTAATGAACTTAGATTTAGGCCCAATTTTATCTTGTCTATTTAATTTATTTAACAGGAACTATTTTTAAATTTATTTTTATTTTGTTTAATTATTTATTTTTGGTTATTCTAGATTTCACAAACCAATATTTTCGTTAATTGTTAATTTGTATTGTTTTATTATATGGTCATATTATATGCCATTTTTGAAATACTTCTGTCATATTGACTTATTTATTTAATAGTATATCAATCACGATTCGTGACAGCGGTAGTTTATTTCGTTTTATCTTGTGCTACTGAAGATGGGGGCATAGCCCTTGAAATGTACATCTAGCTACTTAATGCTTTGAGTTACGGTATTTGGGTAATATTATATACTAAAAATAAATAGTAGGTAATGGGCATAATGGATTGATCAATCTTTTAGAGAATTTATATTCAAAAATATATTTTATGGTATTTTCAGATACTTCCTAAATTTTATGTCAAGAAAAAGAAGAATTTTCACTTGTCCTCAAATATTCTGTGAATGATTAAGTTCATACTAAATAGTTTTTAAACATTTGTATTAATTGATGTGGTGTGAAAATTAGTATACATAATCTTTTGATAATTTATACCTACAGGCATATCTGAAAATTTTCTGGATCATTTTTGTTGCAAAATTGGGGTATATACATACATATCTTATACAAATGATTTTGCATTTTACATTTTACGAGAGTTGAGTAAACCAGTATATATTTTAAATGATATTATATTCAATTTATGATATAATAATATATATAATGGGATAACTATGTAATAATTAATTTTAATTAGCAGGTGACCTAGACATATTTATAACTAGATTTAGCCTGTTTTTATCTGCTCAAATGCAACGGGACCATTTAAATACCATTATAATGTACAAGCAAAGTAGTGAATATAAAATACACTTACCTAAAGAATTATTTAATAGGTAGTAAAGGTCGTCCACGCCTCACACTGTACGGGTGTGAGGCGTGGACTATAGGAAAGGAAGAGAAGCGTAGATTAGAAGCACTTGAAATGTGGTGTTATAGGAGGATGATGAGGATTGGTTGGGAAGATAAAGTAACAAATGAAGCTGTACTAGAGTTAGTAGGGGAGAAGAGAAGTATTTGGAGAGTGTTACAGCGTAGGAGAGACAGATTAGTAGGGCATATTCTTAGGCATGGGGGGATTATGCAATTGATCATAGAAGGTAGAGTGGAGGGAAAGAGAGGGGTAGGTAGGCCTAGATTGGAGTATGTGAGTCAGATAGTTGAAGACGTTGAGATGAATAGCTATAGGGAGATGAAGGGATTAGCTCAGGATAGATCGGCATGGCGTGCTGTTTCCAACCAATTTTTAGGATTGCGGACTCTTTAACTAACTAAAGGTCGTTCAGAGTCATCTTCGCTTCAAAGAAAATCTAATCTTGTCCGTACAGGTAGTCTACATTTTTAAAATAAAGATGTATGTTGGTAAAAGCCACCATATCAATTTCCAAATGACTAGTAGAAGTGACAAAAATATTCTTATGTTAGTAAATCCGAAGTAACAAATTACTCCAGAATAAAAATATATTTAAATTATAGATATGCAAATGGCATTATATCGTGGGCGTACATAAAAAATCCATTAAGTCCATGGAAGCCAGTTTTGAGAAAAAATAATTATAAATATAAAATATGTATTATTGTGATTTTGTCCTTAGACGTTATAAAAGAAAATATGTTCAAAGGTTACATAATCTTTAATAAATCTCCACCACGCAATTACTGCAAGATCTGTTAGTACGTGAAAATCAACAAAAACTGGACTTTTTCGTTGACTTTCGTTGTATGCCCACGATATGAAAATAGCAAAGATTGCATCAAGTTTATTAAAAAGGGGAATATATTTCATAAACTCTATCTAGTTTATTAAATTATATATTAAATGCATTAAAATATTTTTTGTACATTTTTTCCTTTAACCATTCTAATTAATATCATTAAAATTATTAATTAAATTATGGTTTATCCTGTATAAACAACATATTTTTTTTATAATTAAATAATAATTATAGTTAAAAATAAAAAAATAATTTCGCACCTGTACTATTTTCTTAGTAATACTTTAATCATTTTGAAGTATTAAATCATGGTGCAAAAGCTACAAATTAAAAATTTTGTAATAGCTCGTAGCGCTAAGCTAAAATAATTGGCGTTATATGTATATGTAGAGCATACCCCCAATAAGAAACGCGTAAATAAAATTATTAATTTAACGAGTGAACTTCCTATAAACATTTCTTTGGTAATACCTACTCATTATAATAAACTATAGCAGAGATAACAAGAAACGTTATAATAAAATATGGAATGTTTATTTTAAGTATAAGTTGTAAGAAGTCGTGTTCTAAATCATAGAAAAAACAAAAAGGATGATGTTGTCGTTAGACGATTTTCATTTAAGAAATATATTATATTATGATTTTTCCATCATTATGGATGTGTCCTATACTTTCGATTTTTATTACTTTACTTATTTTTGTCACTTTTGACAAATTCTTAACTGACAATGCAAATCAATATATCGAGAATAAATCGAGAAACTTTAATAATAATTGAAGGGTTGAATGTATGAAGGTTTTATGTAACAAACATGAAGTTTTGAGATACACATGTTTAAAGTTTTTATACCTGCTTTTTAACTCTTTGTTGATTTCTTCCATGTCGATGATGTTCCCTATTCTTCAATATCTGCAAATCTACTTTATATCAGAATCTACTGTTGATATTAAAGTTTAAGTATTTTTTTAGATCTATTGTACGTAACACCTTTATCCAGTAATATCTCTATTGAAGGAAGAATATTTGCCAGTGAATAAAGAGTATGTGACAAATTAAAATACATTTCCTTTAATATTTTTATTCACTTAAAAAAAATTATAAACTGATTACAAATACACTTACAGTATTCAAATTCAAAATACAAATCGATGGGTATACTAGAACATACTATTTTCTTACTCTAACTTAATTTTCATTAATTATTTGTTCATTATACCACCGATGTTCATATGTACTTTATTTGCTATTTCTATTTTTCTATTTTATCAATTTTTAAACTAAATTTTCTTAACTGCTCATTTTTCGCAACTGATCTGTTAATAAAAAAACAAGCTTTATTTTATATTAATGAACTAATAGCTTAACCAAATAATGTTAATACTAGTTTAAAATATCTAATATAATATAATGTTTAAGTCCATTTATTACTAATTTATTTATGAGTTATTTTAAAACCAAATATTTAAGGAAACTGAAATTTATTTTCCTGGAGTTTGGATTGGATATGTAGATGACATCTTTGCGATTTTTGATATTGAAAAATCTAATATTGATGCTTTTATTAATATATTAAATTCTAAATTTCTTTCAATTAAATTTATTTATGAAACCCAAAATAATAATCAGTTACCTGCCGGTTTACAGTAAATGACAGAAGTCACAAAAATAAAGATTTTTTAAAGTTAACTATATACAGGCCATCGTGGTGCAGTGTAGCGATGTGTAGTTCACTCGCGAACCGTTCACTCTGAACGGTTCAATCAAATGACGGGCGTACTGTGACGATGTTTTGCAGCGACCTATAGGTCACTAGGACCTAGTTCGTGAACTATGAACTACATGGTGAACGGTGTACTTATTGATGTACTTGTATAAATGACTTGTATTGATGTACATGTGAATTATTTGATATTTTTTTAATGATATTAATTGTGTTCGATATTTAGAAAAACATGATTTATTAGGCAGATATTGCACGATTCAAATTTTTAAGGAAACGTTAAAATTTTTTAAAAAGTCTAACTTTAAATACTTTTTATAAAATTAAAAATGCATTTTACAGATTATTTACAGAAGTGTACATCAATACTAAAGAAAATAAATTATTTATTTAATAATTAAACTATCGTTTGAATAAATATAAAGGGGGAGCGGAGAATCTTATAGTACAGAAAATTATGAAGACATCCCTTTCTTTGTACAACTTGCAATACAGAAGCTGAAAGATTTGTTATAATCTAATGGTACCGTATAAATGTATGCATCTCTCTTCTGGCATACAATTTTAGCAAGAAAGCATCGATTTTGATACTTTTGTCATCCTTTGTAGATGCAGATACAATAGGTTTAATATTACGATATCATAATTCCCCAGCTTAAGACATATCTTGACAATGAAAATCTTCAAATTTGACAAGATCATCTCTTTGATATCTAATTTTCTGGTTATTTGCGTGGTTATTATTATAATACTGTTATTTATACACAATATAAACAATATTTAGTTAGTCCTAACTCTTAGAGATTGGTTGGAATCAGCACGCCATCTGTCAATCTAACCTGAGCTAATTCCTTCATCTACCTATAGTTAGCAATCCTAACGTCCTCTACTATCTGACCCATATACTCCAATCTAGGCCTACCTACCCCTTGCTTTCCCTCTACATTACCTTCTATAACTAAATATACTAGGTCCTGAACCCGTAGTATACTAAACCGTGCATGAATCACAACGGCTCGTAAACGATGCAGTATAGTATACATTACATATACAGTACCAATAGCAGTACTAACATTTATGTGATAAAGTGTGTTGGTAAACAGAACGAAATTATATTTCCTTATATATATATATTTTGTATAAATTATAAACATTGTTGTTTTTTCTTCCCCATTCAAAAAGTATTGTAATATTTCAATTTATTTATTTTTTACTATTTAATATTTCTATATTGAGAAAAAAAGAGATTATTTTCAATATGTGCATGTATTTCATATAGGTTGTGAACTAGTTCATTTAAAAAAGATGTTACTAGTTCAAGACCTATAGTTCGTGAACGGTACACTGAAATGAACTATGAACTACGAACTAGGTGCTCAACGTGACCTACAGTTTGCCATCGCTAATGCATAAATCCAAATCTTGGAGTTACTAGTTTGTTTCGTTAATTGTTAATTTGTATTGTTTTAAAAGATTTATAGGTAATATTATATGCCATTTTTGAAATGCTTCTGTCATGTTGACTTATTTATTTAATAGTATATCAATCACTTTTATTTAGTTTTTATCTTGTGCTACTGAAGATGGGGGCATAGCCTTCGAAATGTACATCTAGCTACTTAATGCTTTAAGTTACGGTATTTGGATGATATTCTATACTATTATTTAATACCGTAGTAATAATTTTTTTAATGTTAATACTGTTATTATAATATTAGAAATAATGAAAATATATTAGTTTACTTACCCATATTTATAAAATTGGTGCTGTCACTTGTTCAAAAATGTCACATAACACCTTCATATTGTATCATTAAAGAGTAACATAATCAATTGCAGAACTTCGATATTTTAGTAAGTATAATAATCTGATGAAGATTTTATGAAAAAATAATACATAACACCTCCATTCATTACAAAATCGCAATTAAAAAAATTTCACATAACACCTTCATGTATTCAGTCCTTCAATTATATTTGATATGTAAAATATTATAAAAAAAGTCAGTTCTATTTCCAATTGTTAGGTATAATGAAAAAGATAGTCAATTTTATGGGACATTTAGATGCTAAAGCTTCAATTGGTAAAACTGCTTAAACAGTAAACTAGCTACATGTAGATATATATACCAATATTATGTTATTAAATTAGATCAAATAGCACTTCGAAAATAAATTTCTTTGACCAAAACGTGAACTTCCGTTGAAAACTCACAAGATATTTTTACTGGTGTTAATACTACGAGTATCATTGCAGTTTTTATCTGTTTCTTTTACAAAAGCTTAATTTTCGTAAATGTAAATAGTACCTTGTTAAAAAAATTGCTTCTCGTTTATTCTGGATACAAAATCATAAAATCATTGATGTACTGCAGCACAAATTTTTGCATATTTTGAAATTAATATATTCATGAATTTATAGTAAAAACATGGTTCATGAAGCCAATTAAAAACTCACACAGAAACCTTTTTATTAAACCCGTAAAAATGTAATAAATGCCCAATTTTTCTGATAGCTAAAATTTTATAAAATCTTTCCAAAAAGAAAAATACGAAATTGTATTGGCGGTTTGTTGATTTAAATTTTTTAATTTTTTAAAAAGTTTTAAATTCACTTAAAAAGGAAACTCAAGATAATTCTCCCTCACCAGAACAATATATAAAAATGACAATTAAAAATATTAAATTATTAATTTTTTTATAAAACACGAGGGAAATATATTTCACCAATTCATTGCAATCACAGTACTTTACATGAACAAAATTAATGAATCTAAATCAATGTTAGGATAAAAAGATTTAAGAGTTTAAATATCGTGAAAAAAAGTAATTTTTTAATGTGTGCTTGGAAATAGAGCATTATTAGTCATATAAAGGGACCAAATTATTGTAATTAATTTAAAAACCGCTTCATAGCTTACTCTTATTATACATTTTAACTAGGCCAAACCTGGTATTTAATAAAATACGTAGGAACAGTTTTGCTGTTTATAAAATTTTATTGTTGATTCTTTTATATGCAATTCTTACCGTAAATGCTTCTCGAAACTTGTTGGACATGATGTGATAGAGCACTGGATTGACGCTAGTAGATAGAAAGTACAGTACGCCACTGATGTACGTTAGGGCAATGTAGATTGGAGTCAAGCGTGCCTGGGCCTCCTCCGAGGCACTTGCTAGGTAAACGGCAAGTAGGCGCTGACCGTGGAATGGCGCCCAACAAATGCAGAACGCCACCACCACAGCAACTGTTCGAAATGAGAGAAACTGATTTAGATTCAATGATTTATAAATTTGCACATCATCTCAATAATGGGCAGTCTGGTTATTTACAAGAATAGTAATGACGGATAGTGTTTTTTAGTCGAACCAGAGAGGCTAAAATTACTTAGTTTAAAATTACATTACTAATTCTGTATAATTAAAATAAATGGTCTTTATAAAAAAAAATACGATTGAGATTGAGAGTGGATGAAAATAAAATAAAAACCCAAGTAATTATTTTTAACGGCGATGTTCATGCAGAAAGTTAAATATGTATAGAAGAAATTTTTTTTAAAGAAATTATAAATTAAAACAGCAGTTTAAATAGAAAGTATGAAAACATAAAAAAACATAAACATAGAAACAACGTAAGAATATAGGAAAAATATATTGATATGCGATGTATTGATTTTTCGTTGAAATTGCTTGACAGTATTATAAATTTGGAATTATAATCTTGGAAATATCACCAGTAAAGCATTTTTCAAATTCTGTAGTTAAATGTTTTGGAGGGAGGAGAAATAGTACCTCTGGTTGTTATATTCAAGATATGTAGTTATAATGACGAATGTTTCCATCCTAGAGGAGATCAAACCAGCCAAAAGATAATCAACAGCAACATATAGTCGTGTATTAAGATTTTTTGGACATATAACACGAAGCAACCATATGAAAAATTGGTTTATCCAAAAAAGGTCTTTGGGCAAGCGCAGGCGCCGTAGAATCACCTACGCGCTGGACGACCCTAATTTCTAAATTAACAGAAATTGAGGATAGAAACCGCAACCCAAGAGGCAATAATCGGCAAGAATGGCGCTGCAAGGTGCGCAGAGTTATCGAAAATTTAGATTAAGACTTTCCTGAAGAGAATTCTTGAACAGAATCCTTCTATCAAAGAAAATATTGCAATATAAGTAAATAATAAATAAACTTTTTTTGTTAATGTGATAAAAAAGGTGAATAACTTGTATGACCAATACTGTCCAATTCTGCCCATCTGACACATATTTACACAAAGCTCGAATAATAGGATTAGTCATGTTTGTACTCTACTGTATGGCGATGGCAAACTGTAGGTCACTTTTAGGACCTAGTTCGTAGTTCATTTCTATGTACCGTTCACGAACTATAGGTCGTGAGCTACTACATCTTTTAAAAATGAACTAGTTCACGACCTATATGAAATACATGCACATACTGAAAATAATCTCTTTTTTTCTCAATATAAAAATATTAAATGGTAAAAAATAAATAAATTGAAATATTACAATACTTATTTTGAATTAAGAATGAGGAAGAAAAGACAACAATGTTGATAATTTATACAAAACATATATATAAGGAAATATAATCTTCTCTAGGTACTCACATTTATTTATATGAAGTTCTAAAATACTTATTGGTAGTTACTGATGAAAATGTTTACTACTTTACTAACACTTGAAAATTAAATGTACAAACTATAATAAAATGAGCTAGATAGAATCGTTTTGTTTGGCGTTATAATTTATATTTTCTATTCCGAATCTTCTCTGTTTAAACTTCAAAGCTTTGATTTGATATTAAATAAATTGCATTGCACTGAGTATTAAATAGAAGAACTGTAACATTTAGATGTTTATTTTTGCTTTATGGCATGACATATTTAAGAACATATATAATCTTGCGAATATATTAAGTATATTATTCCAAATGAAATCTGATACCAACATATAAATTGTGACTCAGCTCGGCAATGCTGTTGTTGCAATATTGCATCGAGTTTCCTATTTCGCTCCGTTCACCAGCACACTTTATCACTAAATAAATGTTAGTACTGTATATGTAATGTATACTATACTGCATCGTTTACGAGTCGTTGTGATTCATGAACGGTTTAGTAGACGACGGGTTCAGGACCTAGTACAAGTACATCAATACGTACACCGTGCACCATGTAGTTCATAGTTCACGAACTAGGTCATAGTGACCTATAGGTCGTTGTAAAACATCGTCACAGTACGCCCGTCATTTGATTGAGCCGTTCAGAGTGAACGGTTCGCGAATGAACTAAACATCGCTACTACTGTAGTGAAAATTTAGGGTTAGGGTCACTTTCCCTGATCAGAATAAGCTTTGAGTAATTTTTTCATCGGATATTGCCGAATTTAGGTTTTGAACGTAACACTTACATTCATATATGTATAACGTTAATATAAAAAAAAAAACGTTTGAACGTTTTTATTTACGTTTGTGTTATAAGGAATAATATCCTGTTGGAGGAAATATTTGTTCCCAAATATGATTTATTTATTTTGTTTGTAAATATCGCGTATACAAATTATACGTATATATCGTATAATTTCGCTTACGAATAACGGATTCTTTTTTGGAAATTGCACTATACAATTCAATAAATATGAGATCAGATAAATTACAGGAAGTTTTATTTTTTCCATGCTCCGCTTTTTATTTACGATAACTTAAATACTTCGAAAAAATGAAATGGCAAATTTAATACACTCATCTCATTGCATATGTACTGTATATATGTATTTAACTTATACTGGCAATGGATAGCCGCTGGGAATCTGTGACATATATTAGACAATGAAGCAAGGATCGAACTGAAGAAACAGAAGATATACGGCATACAGTCGCTCTCAACGATTGTTTGGAATAGAGTGAGGTGAGTGCATATGCATTTAACCTGTACTGTGTGGCTGGGTGGCGCTGAACACGCAGCGGCACCAAATTAGCGATATATCTATACCACGCGAACGATAGATACAGGTATATACAGCATTGGTCGCTGCTGTGACTTGTAACGGATACCACAACGAACGCCACAACGAACGTTGTGTTGATTGTTATTGCGGCGCAAGCTTTATCTTTTAGGAAAAATAATGCCGAGATAAAATATCGCAATACAATTATATATCTACGGTGATGCGCTCAATGTTCAGGAGGGGCGCCCGGCCCTGTAGCCTGCATAAGGAACCGCCACTGTTAATTATAGAAGTGGACGTTAAATGTATCATACGCTTGCTTTAAATTTGTGTTCTGGATGTTCCGGATTGTTGATTCTCTCTATTGAATTAAAGGCAATATAGTTCTTTTTTTGCACAGAAAGTACTAGATTCACAATTCATTATCCTTTTTTTTTAATTCATTACAGTAATGTGAATTACTCTAATGCATTAGTTAAAGAGTCCGCAATCCTAAAGATTGGTTGGAAACAGCACGCCATGCCGATCTATCCTGAGCTAATCCCTTCATCTCCCTATAGCTATTCATCTCAACGTCTTCAACTATCTGACTCACATACTCCAATCTAGGCCTACCTACCCCTCTCTTTCCCTCCACTCTACCTTCTATGATCAATTGCATAATCCCCCCATGCCTAAGAATATGCCCTACTAATCTGTCTCTCCTACGCTGTAACACTCTCCAAATACTTCTCTTCTCCCCTACTAACTCTAGTACAGCTTCATTTGTTACTTTATCTTCCCAACCAATCCTCATCATCCTCCTATAACACCACATTTCGAATGCTTGTAATCTACGCTTCTCTTCCTTTCCTATAGTCCACGCCTCACACCCGTACAGTGCTACACTCCAAACATATACCTTCAGTAATCTTTTTCTGATACCCAAGTCAATATTTGATCTTAAAATCTGTTCCTTTTCTACGAATGCCTTCCTACCCTGTGCTATCCTACACTTTATATCTACCTTGCTTCGATTATCTTTTGTGATTCTACTGCCTAAATAACAAAAATCTGACACTTCTTCGATTCTATTATCTCCTATTGTGATCCTCATTTTTCTACTGCATTCCTTTTTGTCACACCTCATCACTTTAGTTTTACCTATATTTATTTTCATGTTAAAATCCCTAGTCAATACTGCCTGCATACCATTCAATACCCTTTCTAAATTCTTTTCGCTTTCTTCCAATATAGCTATATCGTCGGCGAATCTCAACATATATATTTTCTCTCCCTGTACATTCACACCTACACTATACTCTTCTTTTACTTTGTTTATTGCATCTTCTATATATAGATTAAATAATAACGGTGAAAGTGTACATCCCTGCCGGACTCCCTTCCCTATTTTTGCTACCTCTTCTTCCCCCTCAATTCTAACTAAGGCAGTTTGGTGTTTATATAAATTAAAAATTATTGTCCTATCTTTATAATCTATACCCGTTTCTTTTAAAATTCTAAACATTATGTCCCAATCTACATTATCAAATGCCTTTTCTAAATCTACAAAAGCTATGCAAGTTACCTTTCCTACCCTCTTTCTTTTTTCTACTACCGTTCTTAGTGCTAGAATCGCCTGCCTCGTCCCTCTGTTTTTCCTAAAACCAAACTGATCTTCTCCTAGCCTTTCCTCTACTTTATCCTGTGGTACTTCTCCCTTCTCATATATTTTACAAACTAACCTGTATAATCGCTCCTGCATTTTTTCCCCTGCGTGTTTTATTAATTCGGCTGGTATCATATCAATCCCCGCTGCTTTGTTATTCCGCAAATCATTTAATGCTCTATGAAACTCTGACCTAAGTATGCTAGGACCTAACTCATCCTTATCTATCTGTTCCACACTTTCTAGCTCCTCCATGTCCTACCTACCTTTATATAAATCTTCAAGATACTCCTTCCATCTCTAGCTTTTTCCTTATTTTCTGTGAGTTCCTTACCCTGCTTATCACATATAATGTTACCCTTTGGTTTTACTTTAGAAAAATGTGACTTAATTTTCCTGTAGCCCAAATCTACTTTACCTCTTCTCATATCCTCCTCAATATCCTCACAATTTCCTTTTATCCACTCTTCTTTCGCTAGCTTGCATTTCCTATTAATTAAGTTCCTTAGTTCCTTATATTTTTTCTTTCCTGCTTCTGTGTTTCCAATTTTAATTTTCCTTCTTGCTTCTATCATTTCAACTATTTCTTCCGTGATCCATTCCCTCCTACCTGCCCTTTTCTTTGTGCCTAATACTTCATTTGCTGCTATAGTTAACCCATTTCTGATTTCCCTCCATTCGCAATCTATGTCGTTCCTAGATGTCCAGGACTACTAAATTATGGTCAGTATCAATATCTGCTCCAGGGTAACTCTTACAATTCTTAATCTGGTTCCTAAACCTCTCTTTAACCAGTATGTAATCTATCTGATACCTCCCTATATCTCCTGGCATTTTCCACGTATATATCCTGCGCTTGTGATTCTGAAAAAGCGTGTTTGCTACCACTAGCTTATTCCTGGTACAAAACTCTACCAATCTATCCCCTCTATCATTACGTGTTCCTATTCCATATTCTTCTACTATTGGAACTTCCTTTCCCTTACCTACTACGGCATTCCAATCTCCGATTACAATTAGATTATCCTGTCCTTTAACGTTTGCTAACCTAGATTCAATCTCCTCATAAATGGATTCTACCTCCTCATCATCGTGACTTGAAGTTGGCATATATACTTGCAATATAACTGTGTCCGTTGGCTTCGTGTCTAATCTAATAGTTATAATTCTATCACTAACTTGGCAATAACTCTTTACTCTACATCCCAACTTTCTATTCATTATAAAACCTACACCGGTATGCCCATTATCTGATGCTGTGGTTATTAATCTATATTCTCCTGACCACGTATCTACTTGATCTTTCCCCCTAACTTCACTAATCCCTACAATATCCAGTTTAAGTCTCTCCATTTCTAATTTCAAATTCTCTAACTTTCCTATCCTATTCATACTGCGTACATTCCACGCTCCAACTCGTAGAACTCTCGACGAAATCGATTTCTTGCCCGCCCCAGAATCCGAGGGCTTGCCTGCTACCGAAGTAGCCGGGTGAGACTCTGAGCCATTGGCTCTACTCACCTGGGGTAATACATTAACAGTAATCGACATTTTCATTTGACATTTTGCTGTAAGCTTGAGAAAGGTACAGTGCTGGTTTCTCCTTGCCTTGCACCGACCAATGAGTGCATATTTTAGCCGTCGCCCCACCGATTCAGCCTAATCCCCCTAATACCGTGGGTTAGCCTGAAATCTTTCCTATAGACCGGGATCCCTGTATAGGGACCGCTCTATAGGCCAGAGCGTCGTTGCCCATGTCTTGCCCCTAGGAGGCATATGCAGTGCATTAGCACACTATTGACACAAAAAGTATGCATACAAAAGTAAAAATGTTTTGCAAATATTTTATGGATTTTGCCAATATCTATCTAAATTTAACAATTTTTGTTATATTAAATGGACATTTAATGGACAATTAAATCTTCCGTTCGCGATGCGTTATGGGTTGAAGTAGTGTGAAATACGAATATTTTCTATTTAAATCCGGGGCAGCAATCGCATGTGTATGTACAAGTTGCACAAACCATTATTTCACCGAGTAAATTGCAGGATTTATTGATGGTGTGTAGAGAGGGAGCTCCATTGATTTTTATCGCCATATCAGTAGATATAACGCAATTAGCCAGCAGCCAAATGCAAAAAAAAACGGATTTTGTTTTGACTGCATCCAAACAGTTTGAAATTCAGTTGGAGAATTTCTCATTGCAATTATATCGATTGGCATATTTAATATTGTACGTGATTAGAGCTGACATATTGAATGTGAGCTTGTATGAAATGATTTAATTTCTTTTCTTTTCTTTGTATTGTACAGCTTGTTATTGCAGAATAATAATTCAATTTAAATAATATAAATTCTAATTGAACGGTGCTTCATCTACTTTTAGGCAAAAAAACTTCAAATTTGGCTAATATGGAAATTTACCATAGATGGAAGATATATTAAAGACACCATTCTCTTCTCATATTTAAATTAATTTTGTCCAATATTATTTATTATTTATTTGTTACATAAATTTAAATACTTGTACGGAAAAAATCGAACGAAAAAAACGTATAATTTTACAAAAAATACGAAATATATTTTTTTTTTTTATAAATGGTCCAAATGCTTAACTGCGCATTTTAAGAAGTATTACGGTAATAAAAACACAAAATTTCAATAATTGGCATGTAGATTTTTTATATCATACTATAGAATATCATCCAAATACCGTAACTCACTTTATGTTTTGAGTTACGGTATTTAGGTGATATTATAAAGTATTATAATATTAATGTTCTTTTTTAAAAAATTAACTGTTTGTAAAAATAAACCTAGATAAATAAACCTAGAAAAGAATACACTATTCTGTTGGTTGAGCGTGAACCTTTTTATCAATATTTTAGGATTACTTAAAAATAAGGTATTATTTTACAGATTGTTCTAGCACTTCTAGCACGTATTATAACAACAAATTAAGTTAACATTTGAGATATTCATATATAACATAAACGAAGATGTACAAAAAGATGAAATATCTAGTGTTTGATTTAAAAAAGGTTTTTGCTTTTGTGTACGAATAAATACGAAATATGATTAATAATATTTTTATAATCCGTTTATTTTTTAATAGTGGTATTTTTCATGTAAATATACACGGTACTTGCATAATTATCGCATCAGCTAAAAATAATGGGAAAAATAGTAAAAATATTTATATTATATATAATACAGCCATACTTGTTTCCTTTCTGAAAAAGTCTTCATTTTACAAAAAGTAATTTATTGAAGTTGCGAATTTTGAAGCATATGTATCCATAAAGTATTTTAATTTGCATGAACATTTTGCGCTAATAAGACCTCTACGAATTTGATATACAAATATTTTCGTGTAAAATATAAAATAATATGGCAGATAAGTGAAATGACTTAAGCTTCATATATAGGAATAATTTCTTTTTTATAGCACATGTCCATACATCCTGCTGGAGATCATCAGATGATTTTGTTGATTACTTATATTTGAATAAAAGCAATAGGAAATTGTTTTTTTTCTTTAATTTCTCACTACGGTGTTAAATAATTGTATAGAATATTACCCAAATACCGTAACTCAAAGCATTAAAAGTTACGGTATTTGGGAGATATTCTTTACAATTGCGCAAGGTATACAATTAATAAAGGCATATTTTATTATATATAACTAGTTAGATATATTTCTAGATTTTTCTTATTGTTAACATTATTGCTTTTAAAATTTCAACTAATCGTAAATAATATTATATGAATAGGAATTATTACAGTTGTTTGAAAATATGGTAATATTTATGATTAAATATTAATCGAAGTAATCAAATTGCTTATCATATTTATAACCACTAACTGGTTTATCAATCTTACATAATATTCTTTAGAATGTCAAGAACTAACGATAAAATCATGTTGCGACATTCTCAAATTGATGTTAAATGAATAAATTATTATGAATATTTTATGTATATTGTTTCTTGTCTTCAACACACCAAAACCAATTTTCACTATTCGTGCCTATTATCTAAATGAATTATTAATTATATCAACGATGTTGACCTCCAGAGACACAAATTTTGCCAGTGTTATTTTTGTTGCGCTCAAAAAAATATTGAGGATTCAATAACTCGTACTTAACGTTTTGTTAATATTGCATAGATTATTTTTTCTTACTTAGCCAGGACTAAAAATGAATCTATAAATAGTATTTCAAGTAATGTGTCAGTGGTATTTTAATTAATTTAATTTAATTTATGTATTTCGAATTTTTTTTTGTGGATTTAGGCTGATGAAGCGTATATAGTCAAAAATTTAAAAATCTAGTCGTTGAAACATTGCAGAACGGAACGGTCGTAAATTACGTTTGAAGACTTGCTTAGATTTTAGATGTTTTATCGTTGTAAAATTGATATCGATGCATTCATTTGTTGAAGGATTTCATTTCATTTCATTTGTTTCATTTCTATTCTTATAAGGGAAAAAATGCAGGAGCGATTATACTGGTTAGTTTGTAAAATATATGAGAAGGGATAAGTACCACAGGATTTTCAGCGTAGTAGAATAGTAACAATGCCGAAGAAAATAGGAGCTAATTTGTGTGAGAACTATAGGACCATTAGTCTACTATCACATGCATCGAAGATATTGCTAAAGATTATTTATAGGAGATTAGAAAATAAAGTAGAGGAAAGGCTAGGAGAAGATCAGTTTGGTTTTAGGAAAAACAGAGGGACGAGGGAGGCGATTTTAGCACTAAGAACGGTAGTAGAAAAAAGAATGAGGGTAGGATAGGTAACTTGCATAGCTTTTGTAGATTTAGAAAAGGCATTTGATAATATATGCCAACTTCAAGTCACGATGATGAGGAGGTAGAATCCATTTATGAGGAGATTGAATCTAGGTTAGCAAACGTTAAAGGACAGGATAATCTAATTGTAACCGGAGATTGGAATGCCGTAGTAGGTAAGGGAAAGGAAGTTTCAATAGTAGGAGAATATGGAATAGGAACACGTAATGATAGAGGGGATAGATTGGTAGAGTTTTGTATTAGGAATAAGCTAGTGGTAGCAAACACGCTTTTTCAGAATCACAAGCGCAGGATATATACGTGGAAAATGCCAGGAGATATAAGGAGGTATCAGATAGATTACATACTGGTTAAAGAGAGGTTTAGGAACCAGATTAAGAATTGTAAGAGTTACCCTGGAGCAGATATTGATAGTGACCATAATTTAGTAGTCCTGGACTCAGAGGTCTAATTCATGAAATTACAGAAGTCTAAACAGGTCAGAGTAGATGTCGATAGGTTAAAATTAGCTCATGTATGTGAAAAGTACAAGCAGAAAGTAGAAATCATGGCTAATGGAACATCTAGGAGCGACATAGATTGCGAATGGAGGGAAATCAGAAATGGGTTAACTACAGCAGCAAATGAAGTATTAGGCACAAAGAAAAGGGCAGGTAGGAGGGAATGGATCACGGAAGAAATAGTTGAAATGATAGAAGCAAGAAGGAAAATTAAAATTGGAAACACAGAAGCAGGACAGAAAAAATATAAGGAACTAAGGAACTTAATTAATAGGAAATGCAAGCTAGCGAAAGAAGAGTGGATAAAAGGAAATTGTGAGGATATTGAGGAGGATATAAGAAGAGGTAAAGTAGATTTGGGCTACAGGAAAATTAAGTCACATTTTTCTAAAGTAAAACCAAAGGGTAACATTATATGTGATAAGCAGGGTAAGGAACTCACAGAAAATAAGGAAAAAGCTAGAAGATGGAAGGAGTATCTTGAAGATTTATATAAAGGTAGGCAGGACATGGAGGAGCTAGAAAGTGTGGAACAGATAGATGAGGATGACTTAGGTCCTAACATACTTAGGTCAGAGTTTCATAGAGCATTAAATGATTTACGGAATAACAAAGCAGCGGGGATTGATATGATACCAGCCGAATTAATAAAACACGCAGGGGAAAAATGCAGGAGCGATTATACAGGTTAGTTTGTAAAATATATGAGAAGGGAGAAATACCACAGGATTTTCAGCGTAGTAGAATAGTAACAATGCCGAAGAAAATAGGAGCTAATTTGTGTGAGAACTATAGGACCATTAGTCTACTATCACATGCATCGAAGATATTGTTAAAGATTATTTATAGGAGATTAGAAAATAAAGTAGAGGAAAGGCTAGGAGAAGATCAGTTTGGTTTTAGGAAAAACAGAGGGACGAGGGAGGCGATTCTAGCACTAAAAACGGTAGTAGAAAAAAGAAAGAGGGTAGGAAAGGTAACTTGCATAGCTTTTGTAGATTTAGAAAAGGCATTTGATAATGTAGATTGGGACATAATGTTTAGAATTTTAAAAGAAACGGGTATAGATTATAAGGATAGGAGAATAATTTTTAATTTATATAAACACCAAACTGCCTTAGTTAGAATTGAGGGGGAAGAAGAGGTAGCAAAAATAGGGAAGGGAGTTCGGCAGGGATGTACACTTCCACCGTTATTATTTAATCTATATATAGAAGATGCAATAAACAAAGTAAAAGAAGAGTATAGTGTAGGTGTGAATGTACAGGGAGAGAAAATATATATGTTGAGATTCGCCGACGATATAGCTATATTGGAAGAAAGCGAAAAGAATTTAGAAAGGGTATTGAATGGTATGCAGGCAGTATTGACTAGGGATTTTAACATGAAAATAAATATAGGTAAAACTAAAGTGATGAGGTGTGACAAAAAGGAATGCAGTAGAAAAATGAGGATCACAATAGGATATAATAGAATCGAAGAAGTGTCAGATTTTTGTTATTTAGGCAGTAGAATCACAAAAGATAATCGAAGCAAGGTAGATATAAAGTGTAGGATAGCACAGGGTAGGAAGGCATTCGTAGAAAAGGAACAGATTTTAAGATCAAATATTGACTTGGGTATTAGAAAAAGATTACTGAAGGTATATGTTTGGAGTGTAGCACTGTACGGGTGTGAGGCGTGGACTATAGGAAAGGAAGAGAAGCGTAGATTACAAGCATTCGAAATGTGGTGTTATAGGAGGATGATGAGGATTGGTTGGGAAGATAAAGTAACAAATGAAGCTGTACTAGAGTTAGTAGGGGAGAAGAGAAGTATTTGGAGAGTGTTACAGCGTAGGAGAGACAGATTAGTAGGGCATATCCTTAGGCATGGGGGAATTATGCAATTGATCATAGAAGGTAGAGTGGAGGGAAAGAGAGGGGTAGGTAGGCCTAAATTGGAGTATGTGAGTCAGATAGTTGAAGACGTTGAGATGAATAGCTATAGGGAGATGAAGGGATTAGCTCAGGATAGATCGGCATGGCGTGCTGTTTCAAACCAATCTTTAGGATTGCGGACTCTTAATTAATTAAAAGTTTATCAATCTAAAAAGTGGGTTTATGTGACCATAATACATGAGAAATTGAAGAGTATTTGTATCATGGATTTTTTTTAACCTTACAAGAACTGCTACGTATACTTGTAATCTATTAGATACCATACTTAACCTCAATATTGATGATGATGTGAATATATGATGTAACTATATTGACGATTATTGACGATTAGTGTCTCTAATACACGAGTGTCTTTAAAAAGTAATGAGACTGTTTCAATAAAACTCTTTATTTATTTTATATTTACAATTCAACCTTATCACCTTCAAAATAGTTCCCTTCTGAGGCCACACAGCGTCGGAGACGTTGCACCCACTGCTCATAGCAGTGTTGGAAGTCGTTAAGTGGGATCGAACGAAGTTGGTCCGTCACGGTATTCTGAATGACGTTTATAGTGCCAAAATGATGTCCCTTGAGTTGAATTTTCAACTTAGGAAAAAGGAAGAAGTCACAGGGTGATAGATCAGGTGAGTAGGGGGGGCTGAGAAACCACTGAAATTCCTTTTGTGTCAAAAATTGCCCAATAGAGAGTGCTGTGTGACAAGGTGCGTTCTCATGATGCAACATCCAACTTTCAGAAATGCTTGGTCTGACTCGAAGAACTCTTTTCCTTAGTCTCTCGAGAACTTCGCGGTAAAACTGCTGATTGACAGTTTGCCCCGGGGGCACAAAACTCCTTATGAACATCCCCTGACTGTCAAAAAAGCAAATGAGCATTGTTTTAATATTGGATTTGCTCATCCGTGCTTTCTTCGGACGTGGTGAGTCGGGGGTATGCCACTCCTGACTTTGGCGTTTCGTTTCAGGGTCGTATTCAAGTACCCAGGATTCGTCACCTGTGATCACGTTTTTTAGAAAATCTTTGTTAGTTTCAATGTTCTGCAGAAGATCTGAACACACAGCTAACCGATGTTATTTTTGCTCAGGTGTCAGGATTTTGGGAACCATCTTCGAACACACCTTTCGCATGCCAAAATCCTGGGTTAACATGTCGTAGACAGTGGCAATGTTCAAATTCAATTCACTACTGATCATTCTGACAGTCATTCGTCGATCAGACATCACAAAAACTCGCACTTTTTCCAAAATTTCGTCGGTTTTTCAACTGCGCGGTCGTCCTTTCCTATTTTCATCATTAACGTTTTCACGTCCTTCTAAAAAGGCCTTGTACTACCTAAAAACTTGAGCATTCGATAAGACCTGCTCCCCATACGCTAGCGTCAATTTTTGAAAAGTTTCCGTTGCGGTTTCGGCAAGTTTGACACGAAACTTTATCGCATAACGTTGCTCCAATTTTGTTACGTCCATTTCCGTGACACACTTAAAAAACTAGCTTCACAAGAACACGTAGTAATAAAAGTGCAGTAGCAGTGGGTAGTTGAGACTTGTACTGGAGGTAGATCAAATCTTTATCTAAATGGTTAACTGGCGCGAAAAGTTGCAATGTTGCCCAATCATTCACTGTGCATGCGTTCTCACTACTTTTTAAACTTACCTCATATGCCCCCATCTTCAGTATATCTTTAGCCTTCGAAATATACATCTAGCTACTTAATGCTTTAACTTACGGTATTTGGGTGATATTCTATACTATAATTTAACACTGTAGTGATAATTTAAAAAACAATAATATTGTTACCCAAGTGGGTATATTCACACATCGTCCATCATTTATAAAACAGTTGGTTTGTATACAATCGTTGACTATATGAAAGGAAGAAAAACGTTGAATAGAAACATTGGAAATGTGGTGCTGTAGAAGGATGCTGATTGGGTAGATAAATAATGACAAATGAAGTCGTGTAAAAGTTAGTAAGGGAGAAGAGAAGTATTTGGTATTTGGTAAGTAGTTTAAGACGCGGAGGCCTTATGTAATTATTTATAAAAAGTAAAGCAGAAGAAACGGAAGGAGGTAGGTTAAATAATTTAATTCTCGGAAACCAACTTACTGTAAATCAGTTATGAATATTATTTTGCGTATTCTATTTAAATATCTGCTCAACTTGGCTAAGAATTTTTGGGATTCAAAGGAAGACCATTAGAGTAATTGGTAACCTGATGTACAGGGAAGATTGCCATGACAGTTTGACGATATAAAAATTTTAACCATACTCGGCTTATATATATAGTTGAATGTGTTTTATTCGTGAAATGTAATTTAGGAAGTTATTTATATATAGGCGACATATATAATTACAATACTCGTTCCAAAAATAATATTAGACCAGAATATAGTAGACGTTCTAAAACACAAAAAATGTATCTGTACATGGGTATACAATTTTTCAATAAGTAACCCACGCATATGAGAGATGTACATATTAATAAGTTGTAAAAGGAATTGCGAAATTACCTAATAAAAAAGCATTCTACAATGTTAATGAGTTCTTAATCAGTGATGACATGTGATATTAATTAATTAAATAGACTTAGGACCTAATGTGAAATTGAACTATGTAAATTTTGAGAATGTCTCAACCAACTATGCCTTGTAATAATTTTAGTTCTAGTAATGGTATAATGTGTATTGTATTTATTGTATTGTATTGTATTCTATTCTATATTTAAGTATTTGTTAGTTATTCAGTTTCTATTATAAATATTTCTTGAGGAATGCACTGATAATGATTACAGTAGTTCAGTTATCAATACTGTGCGCCTGTGCAATATGCCTACTTTGACGAGAAATGTCATATAGAAAAAGGATTCCACTAAAACCACTTAATTCTGTGTCTATACATCAGTGGCGGCTCGTGGCATTTCAATCGGGGGGGGGGGGGGGGGGCGCATTTCTTAAAAACTAACATAATAGTGAGAAATCTTACCTAAAATGGATGCAAAATGATTAAATTCAATCATTTCTTCAAAGTGAATTCCACTCTTCTATCTTTCATTGATATAAACTTTTCCAAAATTTGGAAAATTGAGATTATTTTGTAGCAATATTGAAAGAAAATTTGTGGCTCCAATTATTTGATAAAAATCCGGACGCGAGTTAATCACTAAGGTACTTCTAATTCTGTTTTTAATCTGGTTTTATTATGAGTCCTAATATGAATTATAGTCCTAATTAAGCTCCAAAAAATCTCACAAACAGTTCCATCAAGAACATATCTAAATATCAATACCGTTTGGCACTAATTCGTAACATCCGTAGTTTCGTCGCACTAAATAGCCAAAAAAATCGGATTTTTTAATTTTACTACAAATTTCCTCTTTGCATACCGCAAGCATACTATCTAAAATATCATTTTGTATTGTTTTAGAGGTCCCCTTGAAAACCGTAGCGTCTTGCAGATGTTCTCGCAATGTAAAATCTAATTCTGCAGAAAAATCGACCAATTCTCTAAATATTCCACGATTTCCCGATTCTTCATTCTCGCGGTGAACTCTGAGAGCTAATTCAAAACTACTGCAAATTTTCATGCAACAAATAATGCGTTTTAAAATATAGAGCGATTCCTCCTCACTTGTTCGTTATATTCTATTACATGTTTGCGATATGCAGTTCTGCTGAGTCATGATGGTTACTTTGGAAAGTAAATCCAACTGTGCGCATGAACTGATATGGACTCGAGATGATTCATGCTTTCTTATTTTATCAGGAAGGTAATGCAAATCATTCATACTTATTCTGGCCCAATTCCGATCCATTCCAGTTGCTGCAGTGTTGTAATTTAATATACATGGATAGAAGTACAATAAGCTTGAAACTTCACAACCACATATCCATGTATTTTTTTTGTAAATGTCTCTTGAAAAACGCCGCGTAGATGTCCGGTTTTGAGCACTCCTTGCACAAGTTTGCGAGAAATTTATATCAGGCAATGGCCTACCTAATTCTTTAATTTTTACTTTGTACACAAGAGAAATTCTACAAAACTCTATTTTCAATAAAGAACTAACACTATTCATTTTTATTAAATTATTTGTATTAAATATATTCTTGGAGAAACACGTGGCAAAATCGTACATACGTAACTACACAGAACAATGCAACTATATATATATATATATATATCAATTTTACTGTATACTAGGATTCTTTGTTGGGACGCTAAAGAATGAGGATGTGATTTGACTCGTACTTGCTAGCTGCCATATCGTGTTGAGTGTTATGTATGTTCGCGGCGCAAGCTTTATCTTTTAGGAAAAATAATGCCGAGATCGCAATACAATTCTATATTTATATCTATAATACAATAATAGCGCAATACAATTATATATCTACGGTGATGCGCACAATGTTCAGGAGGGGCGCGCGGCCCTGCGGCCTGCATAAGGAACCGCTACTGCTTTACATGGATACTTGGTCTATAGATATGATGATTTGCTAAGTAATTTTGTAATTAGACCAAGGAACTTAGCAACTTCTAAAGTCTAATTTGCTGTTAGTAACTTGCCAAGTTTTAAATTATTGCATATAAATATCAAGCTGTTATTTTATTTTAATGTAATTATTATCAACGGCTCCGTAAATAATTCAAAGTGTGCAACAGGCGTGCGATTCTATATTTAACACCAATTAAAATAGCTTCCTCTAGTCTTTATTAAAAACAGAGGTGTATTAAGTACATTTAAAAATAATCCAGCGGATAATAGATGGGTGAATTTTGAGACAAATAAGCAACAAATAACCCGCTTTTTTGATTCAATGTATTTAGTAACAGTTCAATACGTTTGACGCATATAATTGGACGCTTCGGTCTAGTACATTCTTCTTTAATTGATTATTGAACTATTTGAGCGTTAAGTAAAGTACATAAGAAATATTATTTCCCTCATTCCATGCAAAAGGGAAATAAACTGTTTTAACACAGTGCAGTGAAAATACTTGCACATAATTATCTATAACTGGTGGTATATAGGGTGTCCAATATGCAGCAAGTGTTTGAACTTCCCTTGTTTTATATATAAGCCTTATTTCATTATATAGTTTAACTTAAACATCTGCTTTAATCACTTTGTTTTGCAAAAAACTTGGCATCCGTTTAAACTTTTAATAAGTTTATAAATCAAATGGAAATGCATGAAAGAGTATATATTTTAAAATTTAAAGAAATAGCGACGTGATCATCATTCTATTTTCATTTACGCACATTTCTGAAAGTTTAAATGGTTTTATCCTCTTGACGTTTCTGTAATTTAGAAATAAAGGCAGGCGAAGATAATATGCACATCATAATTTATAAAACTTTTGCAAATCACAGAGGTTTTCATCGAGAAAATATGTGAAACCAGGATTCGAACCCTGTCTCATAATATTATGTAGGTTCCACATATTCCCTGAATATATATAAAATATAATATACATATATATGTATATAATATAAAATAGCTGCTAGCGAATTTAAAATATTTTGATATTATCAAACCTATATATACTATATTAACTATTAATTAATTAAATCTCATTATTACTCTATTTAATTTGTTAAGTTGATAATACACTTTTGATGTTTTTGATATTTTCGCTGTGTCTATTATTTTTGTTAATCAAGCAAATTTTGATCATTTTATTGCAATTTTTAATGAATGAATATGAAACTATTTGATGTACGTCAAAAAGATTTAATCAAATATTGTATTAAAATCAGTTTGTCATCACATTTGTTTAGAATATCATGTAAATATCGTAGGTCGAAGCAATTATAAACTATATGTGCATTTCAATGGTTAAACTACCATCTTTATTAGCATATCAATCGCACAATATTTTAAGTTGAAAACTGCTAAAGCCATAGAAACGAAACAAAGATATTTGAATCTAAATTATAAATTTCGAAATCCTTGCGAGTGTCCTGTTTTAAACAAAAACAGGAGGCGAATATTTTAACGTGTCGAAATGAACACGGGATTTGTTATTTGAGTGTGCATTCTGTACGTCGATATACATAGGAATGCGTATGAATTTGCAGGATCCTGTATTCTTTTATTGGTTTAATTTGTGAGAGGTTCAAGTTTAATATTGCCAAATTGAATTGGTCTTGTTCTTGATTTCCCACCTCACATAGCGCCGAGCATTTTTACTGTGTCTGTACACAGTTCATAATTAAATACAGAGATAATGAGCTCATTAGAGTTGATGCAGAGATGCTAAGATAGTGTAAAAAGTCACAGTGGTAGAGATATATGTGTAGAGTAAATATGAATTCAAATTACTAAAGAGCGAGTTCATATTCCAGATTCCACCACGAGATTTTTTTAAGATAATTCATTCTGAAAAATCTTTTATTTCAATTATATACACACACACACACATACACACGTATATATATCAACGACCAATTTTAAAGACATCAAAGTTTAATCAGTTAGAGAATCGAATAATGATATATCTGAAAATTTTATCTTCACTCTAACATATAAACCCATATCAATTTGGACGTACTTAAATATTTCATAATTTAAGAATATCTACAAAGAAAGTGTTGAAATAAATTGACAAAAATAATACAGAATGGAGAGTTGTTAGAACATTTGATTAACCATTATAAATATATATATATATATGTTCATAACAATTTGCCGATGTTATAGAATTAATCAATTGGAAATTAAATTGTTTTTTTTTCCTATAAACATTTTTCTTAAAATCCGAGCATACAATGGCCTTAGGAGTAATCGCATTGAATCAACAACTTTTTTCGAGAAAACTCAATACAAATATAAGGGGAAAAAAATAGGGATACTTACCCACACGGTCCGACAGGACGACTTTAGACAAACCAATAGACCATGGAACATATTGGGAAAATAATAGGATGTATATAGAGAACCTAAACCCATTCGTACATATCTTAAGATTCGTACATTAATTATTTTTAACTATATTTAAAAAGTAATCACACTTTGTGAAACAAATTTGGTAAACCTTGACCTCGTTCAATGATAAGATGTTTCTTAAGTTAAACGGTGCTGCTGTCATTTTGTACAGTTTTGTCATTTACATTATATTATGTCTTCTTCTTTTTTAATTATCACTACGTTGTTAAATATTAATATAGAATATCACCCAAATACCGTAACAAGCATTAAGTAGCTAGCATGTACATTTCAAGCGCTATACGCCCATCTTCAGTAGCACAAGTTAAACTAAATAAAATACCTCTGTTACGAATCGTGATTGATATACTATTAAATAAATAAGTCAATATGATAGAAGTACTTCAAAAATGGCATATAATATGAAGTATAAATCTTTTAAAAACAATACAAATTAACAATTAACGAAAATAACAAGTAACAGCAAAAAACAGTGGTTTGTGAAATCTACAATAACCAAAAATAAATAAATAACAAAATAAAAATAAATTTAAAAATAGTTCTCATTGAATAAATTAAATACACAACATAAAATTGGGCCTGAATCTAAATTCATTAAATTTTATTTAGATTTATGCATGTATATACTTTATACTTTAACTCGGAATAATTCAAAACCCTTTTAATTTGAATAGAATGATCTGATTCAAAAATATGCTCGGATACAGCACTTTTATTTTTTCTATTTAATCTGAAATGAGCTAAATGCTCCTTAAATCTAGTTTCAATGCATCTACGCGTTTGTCCTATATATACTTTATAGGACAACTAGAACAAGATATTTCGTAAATACCCGATTTTTTATTGAAATCAATCAAATCTTTTGGATTTCTTAGAAAATTAGCAAGACTATTAGAAGTATTATGTTACTTTAAAATTATATTTATTTAAAATACTATCTAAACCACGTGCAATTATAGGATCAAATGGTAATTTAACAAATTTTGGAGTTGGATTATTACTTTGTTCCAAACTACTAATATTTCTAATATCTCTTCTTCTGTTAAATTTTCTTAATATGTTATTTATAATTTTATAATGAGGATATAATATATATAATCAGTGATTGCATATAGCGGACATGACTAAACATAATTTACAATATCAATATTTTTACAAAAGAATTTCGCCTTATATCTCTTTATATTCGCACTTTTATATTGGGAATTGAGTAAAATTTATTAAAGTTTGTTATATACTTTCTTTCTATTTATTTTTTTAATATTTTTCCTACCAATGTACTTATTCAATTACTTGTATACAATGCTATTACGCTTTTATTATTTATTTTAATTATTTACAAAGAAGGTATATATATACCTGTCGAAATTTTTTAATTATTTACAAAGGTCGATTTTTATCAAAATTATCGAAAAAGTACAAAGGTATATTCCTGTCGATTTTCATTGCGGCGCATTTTAGGTGGACAATACAATTTTTGCTAACCACTCTTAAATAGTTGCTACGTCACTGAATCCCATAGATAATGAATTGTTATATCAAGATGCAGCTTAATGCACAAAGTACAGTGCAATATACTCATTGCTCGACGTGTCAATACTGTATAATTGTGGAATCATATCTTATCTACGTGTTTATTTTGTTACTGCGATTTCGTCTGCAAGGAATAAATAAATTGCATTTTTAATCAAATTCTACATGCTTAGAGAATAAATGAATGTAAACTTATGTAAAATTACTCTCTATAATTCTATATGCATTATCATTTTGCTGTGGTCAACTGTTTTTTAATATTTTTTTTATTCTGATACCAACACCAGTATAAGCTTGAAATTATATATTTTTCAATTTAATAATAGCATATTTTATTTCGTTTCTCACTTTAGATCAGAATCTTTGCTTTCGAAATCTATCTTAGGATTAAATCTTTGCATAAGATTATTTTAGGATTTTAAGATTAAGTTTTTAAAGATTATTTTAAGTTCAAATGGTTTAAAATGCTTAATACTTGATATTATTTAATATTTAATATCTACTAGAGTACTAACTATGGTAGAGCTTTGTCTCTGCTGCTCTAATAGAAATCAACTTGCATAAACTTCATTATTCTGAATAGCTAGATTAAGATCCATTGCCAAATGAACTGAGCATAGTGGCTATCAAACCCTACCAACCACCAACGCGGTTTCGTATGAATCAATAGTCGGTGCGTACCAGTGCTAATCGGAAACCGGTATTCACCGAAACACGGTTTTCACCGAAACGCGGTTTTCACCGGAAACCGGTTTTCACCGAAAAACGGTTTCACTTAAAAACCGATTTTCACCGAAAATCGGTGAACTGAGATTGTCTTGGTTGCCGGTTTTCGACAAAAAAATAAACCGGTGCACCGGTTTACCGGAACCATTCCCACTTAAGAGTTACTAAACTATGTATGTCTTAGAATTGTTTTTCTTTAAATGGTAAATTCCTTGAGCAAAAAGAAGGTACAGCTATGGGAAATTGTTTAAGTCCATTTATTGCTAATTTATTTATGAGTTATTTTGAAACTAAATTAAAGGAAACTGAAATTTATTTTCCTATAATTTGGATTAGATATGTAGATGACATCTTTGTGATTTTTGATACTGGAAAATCTAATATTGATGATTTTATTCAAGTTTAAATTCTAAATTTCCTTCAATTAAATTACTTATGAAATCGAAAATAATAATCAGTTACCTTTCTTAGATGTTTTAGTCATTAGAAATAATAATATATTCGAGTTTGATATATATAGAAAAGCTACAAATACGGACTGCTATATACGGAACGATTCAAATCATTGCCGTCAACATAAATATGCTGCTTTTAATTTTTTAATTAACCGCTAATTAAATTTTCCGTTATCTAATGATAATTATAACATAGAATTAAATAATATCCGAAATATAACAGTACAAAATGGCTATTAGTTGGAAACTGCATGAACATTACAATGGAATGCATTTGAAGAACTTTGAAAACTAAAGTACACTTGAAATTATATTGATTTACGTTCATTCTAAATTTATAAACAATTACGTGTTTCTAAAGAATTTTTAAAATTTTCGATATAAAATTGCGGAATTTTACACATTGTCCAGTGAATCGCGCAAGCTCTTTGCAATCCGAGACTCAGTATATGCGCCAAGCTCATCATCTATTTTACACAGTGCAGTGTACTGCACAAAAGCAACGCCACTGTATCAACGTGTTGGAAAATTGAATTGATACGTTACTTCAAAGTAGTGCGTTGATTCGAAGCAACGTGGTTTGGTAAGATTCAGTAGCCAGTGCAAACCTAAAACCGGTTTTCACCGAAAATCGGTTTTCACCACAAAGCGGTTTTTACCGAAACGCGGTTTTTACCGGAAACCGGTTTTCACCGAAAATTGGTGAAAACGGTTAGTCGGTGCACCGGTGAAAAATCGCTTGCACCGGTTTCCGGTTTGATTGGCAAATATTCCCAGCACTAGTTTTAAGTATTCATTAATAATAACATCACCCACAGAATTATTTTTTAGCATATCTTCAAGAAAAAGAATAGTTTCAGGAATAGGAACACTTGGGAATAATGAGCAAACATCAAATGAAATAAGTATTTCATTATTTGATAGTGTTAGATCTTTAACATTATTAATGAATTCTAAAGAATTTTTTACAGCGAAAGTATCGAAATAAAAATTATTAAGTATATTTGCTAACCATTTCGAAAGTAAATATATTGGGAGTTAATAGCAGACACTATTGGTCTTACAGATTTACCAGGTTTATGTATTTTTGGTAATACATACATCCTTGGTATTATAGGATTTGGAATTGAAAGTTTTCGCTTAAGAATAGGCTTAATAAGGTTATGAGATGAATTAATTATGTCTTTGTAATTTGATACTAATTTATTAAGCGTGTCTTTTTAAATTTCTTGATAAGGTCCATTTGAAATGAAAATATCACATCTATTGAAATAATCACGTTTGTCTAAAATAACTAATTTATTTCCCTTATCAGCCTTTAAGTAAAAACTTTCGTTTTGTTTGAGTCCTTTAATAATGTTATATTCTGGTTTCTTTACAACCTTATAAATTAATTTTAAATTTTATTCAATTTGGCGTAAGCAGTCATTTCTAAAACATTTTTTAATTGTATCATCAGTTAATTATAACGCACTTTCAATGCCAGCTACATATTGTTCCAAAGGATGTTTTATATAACTCAAATTATGCTTTAAACCTTTATTCAAAAGAGCTAGTTCAACATTATTAAAGGATACAGACGTTTACTACAATATTCTTAATTGAATATATATATATATATATATATATATATCTTAATATTCTTATTCTACTACAACTACAATATTCTTAATTGGCTTATAATGTTGTTCTAGTTGAAGATTACGTTGGTTTTTGCACAAACGTTCAAATTTTAATTGTAAACTTGCTGTTTTCTTAGCGTATTTATTTTCATTAACATCAATACTCTTCTGCTGAAACTCACTCCATTCTAAAAATTGAGAATCATCCAAACTATGTGAAAGATCAGTATATAGATTGTATGCTTCCAATTCTAAAGAACTTCGCTTTGCATAAAAACGGTCTATTTCAGAATCTAACCAAGCTATTTTAGCAATATTAATAAATTTATTTGCACGTTTTTGATTTATTTGCTACTTAATGCTTGTTATAGTATTTAGGTGATATTCTATATTAATATTATATTATGTGTTATAAAATATTTGTACTTTGATCGCATATTAGAATAGATGCAAATAATCAAATTTTAGATGTCTCGTCGGCACTGAAAAAATGTGCACCTGGTATAATAAAATTTGAAAATTGGGTGTCGGTCCAGAAATGTTGAGAATCTTCCGGAAAAATAAGTCTGTATCTATACTAGACAACATCTTTGATATATAGCTTCCTTTAGTTATAATAATATGTTTCACAGATCCAACATTATTATTACTTCAGGGAATATGTTGTCGCTTTTGGAAATAGTGAACGTCGTGTTCAAATTTAATTCATTTGTATATTCGTACGAACAACAAATACAATCATTGAATAGAGAATTGTGATAGATATATGTGCGTAATTCCACAATATCTTTCAATGGTAAGAAAACTCTGCCTGAAGTCAGGGTGGGTGGGGAGAAATACAAGGACTATTTTAAATTTCCTCATAGTCTTATCCTATATACAATATTTTGGTCTGTAATCCGATTTTTCAACTTATTTAGTTTATTATCAGACATGGTTCAAATTCAAATGCACATTCTGCTCAACATTATAATTAAATATTTTGATAAATTATTAAAATATATATATAAATTCAACACAAGATCATCAATTTCGAAATATGGTTTTATGTCAATGGATAAAACATATACAGTTAATTTACCGTATTATTACAAACTAACATCAAAGTGCCCAAAGTTGTTATCAAGGGGCAAAGTGTTTCCGAACATAAATTGTGAAATTGTTGCAATGAAATGTTGCAATTTTTTATGATATGATGTTAAATCTAAATCATTTAAATATTTCAATGTGAAATAAAACAAATATTATATATAACGAAAATCTAGGTATTTTGAAAATAATAATTTAAATAATAATAATTTCTTTTCTCTCGATCGGAAATATATGAAGAAAATTACTCGTAATTAGAAAAACTGTTAAATGAATAGGAATATGTATATTTGAAACTCGTCCTTTGGTGTTAAATTGATGCTTATTGAAATTTGCATTGAACTTGAATGTATTTCTCGATTTAAATTGTTCTTTGCAAATTTGAAAAGCTTTTGTGTATCTTCACAGCTTTGAAAGGAACTAAGAAATTGTAGTTGTAAAGAAAGAAACGATATAATTATATTGGTGATTGGATTTAATCAGTTTTGGAATATAAATGAATTTCGAAATAGTAGTATCTTTCCATATAATTAACGACCTTAATTTGTATTCTTGATTATGATATGGTACTACTGAAGCCATTATGAAGACCTTGAAACGTTGAAAGGTCAGCAACTTTAAAATAAATTTATTAAAGTAATCCTCACCCCAGATATAATCAATATCTTCATTTAGAAGATCTAATACTTTTATTAGTTATCAATTATGTTGAAGATAACATAGTTGTTATCTTCATACATTGAAGACCAAAGGACCATACGTTACGTTGAAGACCATATTTTTATAACGAAATTAGTATTTGTACTACATCTACATAATGTCTCGAAGGTACTCAATAACTACAAATAGAATTGTTGGGTTATGCGATGGTAATATAAAGTGTCTTTTATATGCCAAGGAAGATTCTATTATGGAAAATGTAATGGAATACGTATGTTTACATCAATATCCTTGTCAACTGCTCTAATGCTTTGGAAATACTGTTACTTCTTCATATCTCATACGAATTTAGAAGACCAATTCAAGTTAGATAATTTCTAAATAAGAACTCACCATTTAATTTCTTTCAAATCAAAAACGAATACAAATTTCATAAAATTGGTTAACTGGGTTCACAAGGAGCGGTTGGTAACATCTGTTGATAAAATGTTTTTAAGCTTATTTCACTATATATATGTGCACTGATGAAATATATCTCAAAAGGCATAAAATTTCCTTTTCAACTTAGAAATGATTTGTAATTTCCGAGTCAAATTTTTTTTTGATAAATATAGTGCAGTCACATAAATTTGTTACCAAGCCATTTCAAGATACCAACCTAGGTATTGGACAAGTGTTTAGCAAAAATTTCCGGTGGTATGTTGGTTTTTAGTTACGTCTCAAGGAAGAAAGATGAAAAAAATTACAGCAAAAGACGGTCAATTTTGTGTGTTTTCAAATATAACAAATAAGTTAAACTAAAATGTACAACTTTCTTGTAAAAAAGCATTAATTCAAAATATACCATATTTCTTTTGTAATTTCGCTTTTTTAAGTAATTTGACTTATCTGATAATTTTATGCCATCGTGGTGTTTTTCTTTCATTTTTGTCGAATATACAATTTTGTTTTTAATTAAAATATAATGTGAGGTAATTAGTAATAAATTAGGATTGAAACGATAATATAAGTATCATTTACTATCTCAACATTTTTTTTTAATAATTCTACTCAACATGGGAAGGGTATATTGAAAAAGATTTTGAGAAAGCTTGCATACACAATTTCATATTTGTATCGGTTTGAATTTTTCTACAGAATTGTTCTCATATCGTTCTAAGATATGTTGAGTTTTACGCATAAAAGTGAAATGTACGATTAATATGAAAAATTTGTTTAAGGTAATTTTTTTTATACCACTTACTATATATTTATCGTATTAATAGGCACACGCTTAGTATATTATTCATAATGTATGTATATGGAACCATATATTTCCTTAGTTAAAGAGTCCGCAATCCTAAAGATTGGTTGGAAACAGCACGCCATGCCGATCTATCCTGAGCTAATCCCTTCATCTCCCTATAGCTATTCATCTCAACGTCTTCAACTATCTGACTCACATACTCCAATCTAGGCCTACCTACCCCTCTCTTTCCCTCCACTCTACCTTCTATGATCAATTGCATAATCCCCCCATGCCTAAGAATATGCCCTACTAATCTGTCTCTCCTACGCTGTAACACTCTCCAAATACTTCTCTTCTCCCCTACTAACTCTAGTACAGCTTCATTTGTTACTTTATCTTCCCAACCAATCCTCATCATCCTCCTATAACACCACATTTCGAATGCTTGTAATCTACGCTTCTCTTCCTTTCCTATAGTCCACGCCTCACACCCGTACAGTGCTACACTCCAAACATATACCTTCAGTAGTCTTTTTCTAATACCCAAGTCAATATTTGATCTTAAAATCTGTTCCTTTTCTACGAATGCCTTCCTACCCTGTGCTATCCTACACTTTATATCTACCTTGCTTCGATTATCTTTTGTGATTCTACTGCCTAAATAACAAAAATCTGACACTTCTTCGATTCTATTATCTCCTATTGTGATCCTCATTTTTCTACTGCATTCCTTTTTGTCACACCTCATCACTTTAGTTTTACCTATATTTATTTTCATGTTAAAATCCCTAGTCAATACTGCCTGCATACCATTCAATACCCTTTCTAAATTCTTTTCGCTTTCTTCCAATATAGCTATATCGTCGGCGAATCTCAGCATATATATTTTCTCTCCCTGTACATTCACACCTACAATATACTCTTTATATTTATATTTCCTATAATATTTTATTAGAATATCGCTGAATTTTTGAAAATTAATATTTTTTAAATCACATTAGCTTTTAATTTTAATTTTTTGGAAATTGTGGTTTGAGGAATTTGTTAATTTACATAAAAAATAAAATTTTAGATTCATATTTTATCAATGGTGTTTCAATATTTTATTCAAAACTCGTATATATCACTGAAATTCTGCAAATCTTTTTTATATAATAGAAAACTAGTATTCTTGTCCAAATTTTGCACTGAATTAATACAGATATTACTGAAAATAATGATAAATTCCTATCAGATTTTGAGTAGAATTAATTCAAAGAAATAATTACAAATTCCAAACTTAATAATATTAAAAGTAAATGGTTCATTTATAAATTTCTAAATGCATTTTTTTTTGGAAACATTTTGTTTAGTTGAAAATTTTAATTAAACAAATCTCGATTTTTATGAATATACTAGATTATATATTTTTTATATTGTAGCAATATTGTATGCGAAGTTAATGCGAAATAAATTTTGATTCTTTATAGTTCGTTAGATAGTTAGATGATCGGCTTTACCTTTTATAACTAATTGCATAATACCTCCATGTCTAAGAATATGAGTTACTAGTCTATCTCTCCTGCGCTGTAATACTTTCCAAATTCCCTTCTCACCTACTAACTCTAACACAGCTTCATTTGTTAGTTTATCTGCCCAACCAACCTTCATTATCCTCCTGCAGCACCACATTTCGAATGCTTCTAATCTCTTCCGTTCCTATAGTCTACGCCTCACACCCGTACAATGCTACACTCCACACATATGCCTGCAGTAATCTCTTTCTAATACCCAAGTCAATATTTGATCTTAAAATCTGCTCCTTTCCTATGAATACCTTCCTATATTGTGCTATCGCACATTATATATCTACCTTTGTTATCCTACTTCCTAAATAAGAAAAGTCCGATACTTCTTTTATTGTATCATCTCCTATTCTTATCCTCATTTGTCGCTTGCATTCCTTCTTGTCACATCGCATTACGTTAGTTTTACTTATATTTATTTTCATGTTGTAATCCCTAGTCATTACTTCCTGCATACCATTCAATACATGTTCTAAATTCTGCTCCCTTTCTTCCAAGATAGCTATATCGTCGGCGAACCTCAACACATATATTTCCTCTCCCTGAATTTTCACACCTACACTATACTTTTCCTTTACCTTGTTTATTACATCTTCTATATACAGGTTAAATAATAATGGCGAAAGTGTACATCCTTGCCTGACTCCCTTTCCTATTCTCGCTACCTCTTCTTCCCCCTCAATTCTAACTAAAGCCATTTGATATTTGTATAGATTGAAAATAATTCTCCTATCCTTATAATATATTCCCGTTTCTTTTAAAATTCTAAACATTATGTCTTAATCTATATTATCGAATGCCTTTTCTAAATCTTCAAAAGCTATGTGAGTTGTCTTTCCTACTCTCATTCTTTTTCCTACTACTGTTCTTAGTGCTAAATAGCCTCCCTCGTCCCTCTGTTCTTCCTAAAACCAAACTGATCTTCTCCTAGCCTTTCTTCTACTTTATTTTCTAATTTCCTATAAATAATCTTTAACAATATTTTCGATATATTATTGTCACTATTACACTGTGCTGAAAATCCCGTGGTACTTCTCCCTCGTCATATATTTTACAAATTAGCCAAATATTGTATCTTTTCCTCTGCGTGTTTTAAGTGTCTTAATTCGTTATATCTTCTCTGTTCTTCTTCTGTCATTATCTTTTTAATTTTTCATATTTTTTCAATCTTTCTTTAGTTATCCATTCATCCCTACCTTTTCTTCGTGCCTAATACTTCTTTTGCTGCTGTAGTTAACTGTAGAGCTTTCTGAAAATCTTTCATTATCTATGTAAAATGAGGAAATAAAAAATGAGGATATTAAAGATGTGCACGCTAAAAAGATTAGTTTGGTTATAAATTGTTAACTCGTAGCAAACGTGGATTATTGTTTCACAAAAAGCATTTTTACTCCGAGTGACACTTGCTATTTTTAAGTAATCTTAAATATTAAATTAACTACAAAGTAAATTGTAAATAATTTGTAAAAATTATTTATTTATTTATTGGTGATATCTGCTAGGATTTACACACGACAAATGAACAAGTACAGTACTGGATGAATAAACAATAATAAACAAAAATTACATTAAAAAAAACATTAAAGTAAATTTGATTTTATAGAACACTTTTTTAAGATTTTGCGAATATAATATACATATATTATTTTTACATCCGTTTCCAATATTGTTGAACATGCAGTGTTTACCAAACGAAAAGAGGTTAATTTTCTGTATTTCTGCGTTAGTTAAAGAGTCCGCAATCCTAAAGATTGGTTGGAAACAGCACGCCATGCCGATCTATCCTGAGCTAATCCCTTCATCTCCCTATAGCTATTCATCTCAACGTCTTCAACTATCTGACTCACATACTCCAATCTAGGCCTACCTACCCCTCTCTTTCCCTCCACTCTACCTTCTATGATCAATTGCATAATCCCCCCATGCCTAAGAATATGCCCTACTAATCTGTCTCTCCTACGCTGTAACACTCTCCAAATACTTCTCTTCTCCCCTACTAACTCTAGTACAGCTTCATTTGTTACTTTATCTTCCCAACCAATCCTCATCATCCTCCTATAACACCACATTTCGAATGCTTGTAATCTACGCTTCTCTTCCTTTCCTATAGTCCACGCCTCACACCCGTACAGTGCTACACTCCAAACATATACCTTCAGTAATCTTTTTCTAATACCCAAGTCAATATTTGATCTTAAAATCTGTTCTTTTTCTACGAATGCCTTCCTACCCTGTGCTATCCTACACTTTATATCTACCTTGCTTCGATTATCTTTTGTGATTCTACTGCCTAAATAACAAAAATCTGACACTTCTTCGATTCTATTATCTCCTATTGTGATCCTCATTTTTCTACTGCATTCCTTTTTGTCACACCTCATCACTTTATTTCTGCGGTATATGAAAAATTCAATTTTTAATTTTTTGTATTAACAAATTGAACTGTATAGAAAATCATCACCCAAATACCAAATGTCAAAGCATTTAATAGCAAGATGCGCATTTCGAAGGTTATGTCGCTATCTTCAGGAACGCAAGATCAAACAAAATAAAATATCTCTGTCACTAACACAGTATAGCAATCATGTCCAATATGTATGTACAATTATTTAACACCGTAGTGACAAATTTACAACAAACTGAACTGCTTATAAATACAGGGTGTTTTGTTGTACAAAGTGAAATTTAATATACTTGAAGAAAATCTTACTTTTTGTTATATATTAATGACATAATAAGTGTTAATAAATCCTTTAAAAACAAAAATAGGTAAAATTTGACGAAATTGAATGGACTTAAGTGTTTTCATATATTTACACAAATACATACGAATAAGTGTAATAAGTTGCAGTATTATCTAAAAATTTTATGCAAATTGATAAATATGATATAAAATGACCGATTGACACATGTGCCATTTTACATTGATTTTTTTTGGAGTTATTGTATAAAAGTTCAGCATAATAGTAACAATGGCCAGCCATAATAGTAAAATTTAAATGGCCAGCGACTTGGGTCTTACATCCTAAAGTTGAGAATATTATAATGAATACAACAATTTGTTTATACATCTAAAGTTAAATCTCATCCATTTTCTTCCCTGCATTCGTATTTTTTTAATTAGTTATGAAGCAAGAACAGAATGATGTATGATATTTGTTATAAAAGAGCAGTGTGTGTTAGTTTCATACATTTTCCTAAGCAAATATTTGACTTCACGAATATATTCCGTTACAACTGAATCGGTCAAAGGAAATTTTAATCCTCGTATATATTATTTGAACGAAAAGAGCGAGACAGGAAATGGAAATTTTAGAAAAGCTTGTACGCCTGTATAATTCAGTAATACAACTTGGCCTTAGAGAATCCAGAATGCAGCTTTATTCTATTGGAAAACCGGGATACGGAAGTTTGGTCGTTGTCATACGCACAGCAGCGCTGGCGAGATCTGCATGATATTGGAAAGCTATCTGACTCAAGACCGTAGGAGTATGGCGTGGAATTAATCGCAAAATGTATTCTTATAATATTCCGCTGCAATTCTTTTTTCTACAATAAGTTTAGCATATTTTATAAAAGCTTATAAAATTTTAATATATTTTTCATCATGGATATACACAAAGTGTCGTTTAATTAAAATTTTAATTAAAATCAGAAATTGACAACTCCCCTTATTATTTATGCTATATGTACAAATACGGTCTTTTAAAATATCAACAATTCTGCTTAAATGATTGTGTAATAAAAACAAAATATATTTTCTGGAAGCTATATTATATTATCATATATTGGTTTTGTTTTCGAATTTTTTCAAAACTACGCTTTTTCGAAAATTCCATTCGCGTGCTTGCTGACACTGGCTTTGGAAGCATTGACTTTCAGATGTATGAGTAATTATAATACTAAGTGCTAGACAACCAAACTTTTAAAAACTAATTAATATTACAGTTGAAACGATATAAGCCCATAATAAAACCAAAATGAAAATACACTTCAATTAAATTTTAGATATTCAGTTCGATGCCATGCTTTCTAATATATCCGTTAGGCACATTATAAAATTTGAGGAAATAGTGTGGAGATTTCAGAAAGTTATATATTTTCATGAAGATATTCTTTTTATAATACCACAAAAACCTAGGAGTCGTCATTCTTAGGGCCGATTTTTCAATGGTCCGTTAACACTTCGGTTAGCTTAATCGACGTTTAGCTAACCGTGATTAATTTCTTAGGTTTAGCGGGCGTTGTGTTTTTCAATTGCTTTAGAACAGCGGGTTAAGGTAATCGCGATTATCTTATTTTACATGTAATATCTTTATGTTGGTATCATTGTGACTCACCAAATTATATGTGGAAGAATTCGATATATTCGCTGAAATATTTGTACACTGTACACGAGAAAGAATATCTTGTCATTGTACATCTATCCAGCTCCAGCAAAACAATCTTAAAAAACGAGTTCAATTTTTAAATTTAAAATGACAGATCGAAAACGTGTCGAGAATTTTAACGAAATCGAAATAGATACATTAATACGAATCGTAAAGAAATTTGAATACACAATATAGTGCAAGAAGACAAATTATTTTTGAAAGAAAAAGAACATTGTTGGGAGAAAATAGCAACACTTTTTGTGTTTTTAACTCAACGTCGGGGATAATATTGAGAAGTGCAAAGGATTTGCGACAAAAATACGACAATTTAAAACGTGCGCTAAAACGTAGAATGGCGGAGATAAAACTAGAAATCAACAAAACAGGCGGTGGTTGTGTGGTTCTATAATTAATGTGCTTCTATAATTTTAGAAATCGATTGTAGTTTTCCAAAGTTGAAGTTTCATATTTTCCAAAATATTATAGTAGTTTTATGTTCATTTTACGGAGTTCTATATAAATTTTTACAATAGCTTTTCATCTTACTGCTATATATACATATACATATATATATATACACACTCATACATCTCAGTTAAAGCTTTACACATGAGCTCAAATCTATAATGCTAGTAGAGATATATTTTTTTAAATGTAGGCGCTGAAGACTCTCCCATCCTTATGGCCTTACGAACTTAGCGTATTAGCCAACATGGAACCTATTATTGAGGCACCGTGGTGCCGTGGTATAGTCGTTGGGAAGGGATTTTTGTTTGGATCGGATTATTGTGTCGATCGGAAGAGATTTTTCCTGAAGAAAATATCCTTGACTGGGGCGGGATTCGAACGCACAACCTCCGTGGTGCTATCTCAACGTAAAAGGACAATAAAAATATATGCCATTGTGATTAAAGTATGTAAATATAATTTTATCCGCGATATGCCTGATGTTGTCAGTGAACTCCATCAGGGGCTGGTCTTTAACTGCGCACAAATTTTATTACCGGATTAAAAGATTCTCTATTTGCGCCAACAACAAGGCTCCGACCGAAAATAGATACACCAACTGCGCACACAGGTACTAAGTAGTATATAGTACCCGGAACGCCTGACCTGACCTGACCTATATTACTGTATACTGACTTATATATATTTTTCTACCGTATTTTAATAAATGTATTGAAATATATGTGAAATTGGTGAACTACAACGCAAATCTATTTTTATTTTACACAAAAGATAATCGAAGCAAGGTAGATATAAAGTGTAGGATAGCACAGGGTAGGAAGGCATTCGTAGAAAAAGAACAGATTTTAAGATCAAATATTGACTTGGGTATTAGAAAAAGATTACTGAAGGTATATGTTTGGAGTGTAGCACTGTACGGGTGTGAGGCGTGGACTATAGGAAAGGAAGAGAAGCGTAGATTAGAAGCACTTGAAATGTGGTGTTATAGGAGGATGATGAGGATTGGTTGGGAAGATAAAGTAACAAATGAAGCTGTACTAGAGTTAGTAGGGGAGAAGAGAAGTATCTGGAGAGTGTTACAGCGTAGGAGAGACAGATTAATAGGGCATATTCTTAGGCATGGGGGGATTATGCAATTGATCATAGAAGGTAGAGTGGAGGGAAAGAGAGGGGTAGGTAGGCCTAGATTGGAGTATGTGAATCAGATAGTTGAAGACGTTGAGATGAATAGCTATAGGGAGATGAAGGGATTAGCTCAGGATAGATCGGCATGGCGTGCTGTTTCCAACCTATCTGTAGGATTGCGGACTCTTTAACTAACCATTGTTAAGAATGACACAATGAAAAATACATTCTTTTTTTGTTCCACATTATTAATTTTTTTATTAGAATATTATTAATTGTTAATAATTTGTAGCCAGCCATCCGTATACCTGCATATACGTGTGCGCAACGAATAGTAGGATTAAGGGTGCTGCGCTGGTTCGTAGTTTATGACTTGGGATTAGTGCGTAAATAGAAGACTGCCCCATCAGGAACAAAAATTGATATTTATTACGATTTATAATTAAAACTACAATTGTATGCATGATTATTATACAGCCTTAAGAAATTTATGATTTTAGGGAAGAATTTGTAAATTAACGGGGGCATTTAGTTATGGTACTTTAACCCAGTAGATGTTTTGTGTAATATGCGTGAAATGGCTTTAGGATATCCAGTTAGTTTAAATAAATAATCAATCCTAAGGATTGGTTGGAAAATAATACTAATAATTTTTAATAATACAATATTGGCTTTAGGATATCCAATGGATACTAAATATTTGTAAATAAGCAACATAATAGTGATGCTTAAACATTTATTAATTGTTTTGGAAGTTTCGTATTTGTTTTGTTTTATAATTTTTTTTTTATAATTTATCGTTTCCATAATCGACTTTAGTGAATCTTTACAGCTTTAAGTATGACTATGCATTTCATAATACGACTTTAAAGTAATTTTATAGTAAGGTGACTGTATCGCAGCTTTTTTTTATTGATTATTGATGATTGAGCAATACCATGATGCTTCCGGTGCTGCAAGAACCGGAAGACCAAGCAATTTGACAACCACTTACTGGGCCGACATTTTCCACAATTACATTCCTGCAACTTCGAAGAAACAAAATCCGGCAAGACAATGCGTTTGCTGCGCACATAAGACTGACGACCGTCGAAAGAAAGTACGCAGAGAGTCTAGATATTATTGTAAAGATTATAACGTACCTTTTTGTATTGTACCATGTTTCCGTATTTATCACATAGCTGAATAAAGCCCTAACCTCATTTAGCTAAAATACTTATTTTATTTCGCCAAAATTACCCTTTTTACTAGAAACGAGTTAACTCGGTTGGGGGATTCTCGAAATTTTTGGAGTGTGTTTTTTGTTTTAATTATAGAATTTTTAGTATCTACCATCACATTTTCAATTTAAGCATGATGAAATATATCAAAATCGATAGAAAAAATACTCGGGATTTTTTGACAGAATTTTTTAGAATAACTCGGTCCTTAACCGGTTAAAATATACTTTAACGCAATATAACCTTTCATTGTACTTCTACCACCAAATTTGTACGTATTTGTCAACTTGCTGATACAAATCGTGTTCAGATCAAGTCATTGTTCAGATGTTTTAATTTCTCATTAATGATAATGAATATTTCCGATTCGCCATTTACCTCCAGTGTAATACCCTGAACATTTACCATGTCGTAGTTTGCCCATATTTCAATATGTATTATTGTTATTACCTACTTTTCTCTTAATATTCAAATCTATTTGTTCTTTGTCGGCCTTTAGCGTAAATTCCTCTTACTTATCTTATCCTTATATCTTATTCATTTAATTGGCATTCCCAACACTAAACCTCAATCAACATTTGTCAGAATAACCCGTCTTCTCTATAACTATTGTGTCCGTCCTTATACCCTACACCTTTGAACTTTTACCGATCATACTCCGAAAAGCTTTCTACCTATCTACCTACCTACTCTTGTCTATTCTTACATCTTTAACTGCCTCTCTATAAATCGCATACCCCAGCTAAAATGGTCAGCCTAAATCCAACACAACTTTAAATAAAATAAACCGATATTATTTGGAATCACGTATTTTCATTATTCTCCAGAAAGAATTGCTTTTCTTTTTTTAGTTTTATTTCCAAAAAAATAACATTTCTTTGTCGTGTATCTCCAGCTTCAAATGATCGTTTTTTAAAAATCTTTCCAATTTTTGCTTAAAATAATTCATCACAGTGAACATATCACTTTGGGTACAGTTTAAGCAATCGCAAAAATTGTGTCTTTTAGTAAAATAACTAAGAACCATCATTATGAAAAGCATTCACTTTAAAGTGCCTTAAAAGTCTTAAAGAAACTTTACGTAATGCCTTTAAAGAAGTTATTATGAAAACGGGCGTTAAAGAATCAATAATAAATATTATGTGTGAAGATTGAATCGTGGACATGTCTTTTTGCAGAATGTAATTTATAATATAAATCAATAATTTCATGCACGTGTGCATCATATTATATACTCGTAAGTGTGATTCTAATAAATTTGACTAAAAACATAAATATTATGAAATGTGTTACGAAAACACGTAAAGCCTTGAAAATATCCTGCTGACTTATACCCAATGAGGAAAATGTTATATATGGTATCAAAATGAACCAATGCATCGCGTATCGCATTTTTATATAAAATATGTTATATTTATTACAGAAAAGACGACTTATCAAAAAAATTGTGTGAAAAGTATACCAGCGAAGGAAAATAATTTGCTTTTATGGATCTATAATCCAATATATCATAATAATAAGTAGTCTATTGAGATTATCCCATATCATAAATTTCCCCCACAGTGCAAGGAACGTCCATTTGTCACATTTTTCATAGTATCGCGCGTTCTACCCTCAAATACGCTTTTTATTTATTTATTTATTTATTTATTTCGGACAACAAACAGGTTACAAGCCCAGTGATATGCTCAGTATATATTATAAATCAATAAAAGTTACAAAACCAAATTATACGTGTAATAGATTATCATAAAATAAAATATAAAATATAGTATGAGAAATATGTATACAATGTGTAATGAACCCTGTCATTTTACCTATTGTCAGTGTCTTCGCCTAACTATTAACCTTTTCTTTGATATCTATTTTCTCATTATAATATAATTTTACCTACCTGTTCCTAAGCCTTTATAATGATGTTCCAAGTACCTTTCAATTACCAAACTTCCCCATCATTATTATTGTATTCTTATAATCCATTCCAGTCCCTCTATAAACTAATATTTTAACTACTCTCCCTTCTTGTTTTGTTGTGTTAGTTTAAGTATATATATAAGACTTGTACAGACAGGAAAGGCTCGCATAACTGTCAATAATCATAACTATACGCTGCCTATAACCATCAATGACTTCTTTCAAATAAACTTTATGCAGTACGCATAAAAACTCTTCACATCCGTCTTGTGCTTTACGTTAAAACCCTAATTCGTTCTAATAAAATATTGATATTTTATTACTACACAAATAAATCATTTGTATTATTATACAAATTGGCGCAGTCACTCTTATCCAAAACCACCTATCCGCTACGCATTACAAATGTGTGACAAGCTTACTGCTGTAATTCAAACAGATAACTGAAAAGATTTTTTTTAAATGTTAACAAACAGCAATTAAATATATCCATATCCAAAGCATGTGATGTTTCGTTGAAAACGGACATAAATCTTAATAAAGCTGCACTTTGTGATGCGTTAGTATTACGAAAAGGACAACAAAACAAATTCGGTGTTCTCGTAGGATATGCATGGTATATTAACTGCACATTATACAGGATTGAATTACTATTGATATTATTATTAACAATTTTATGTAGCATACACAAATCGTTTAAGGTTCTTCTGTTTTGTAACGTCGGCATATTCAAATTGTTACGCGAGAAGATATAATTATTATTGCATAATTTTAGTCTGAAATAAACGAAATTAATGAATTTCTTTTGGATTCCTCCAATTTTAGCAACATAGACTTGATACTATGAATTGAATATAGTAGTAGAATAATTGATAATACTAAATACATATGCATAATACAAAGTTTTATAAGTTGTAAGTTTATTAAAATATTGACTTGTGCGCCTTATAAAGTCAAGCATTTTATAAACCTTAGAAATGATATAGTCAACGTGCTCATTGAATAATAATTTGCTATCCAGAATTATTCCAAGATCTTTAATTGAGTGCACCGACCTCAAACTTGATCCATTTAACATATAGTCAAAGTTAACTTTGAATCTATTTCTAGTCAAAGTAATAAAAGCACATTTATCAACATTAAGTACAAGTTTATTCAGTGCACAGTATTCAGTAAGAGCGTTAATATCAAGTTGTAGTTTCAAACAGTCATTTACAGCATTTATAGGCCTATAAAACTTAAGATCATCAGCATATAGTGAAAAATCAGAATTATTGAAACAATTGGAGATATCATTAATGAACAGGATAAAAAATAAAGGACCCAGATGGCTCCCTTGTGGCACGCCCGAAGATCGGTTGGAAAGGTATGAGCTTATTCACCTATACAGATTTCCATGTATTCCAAGAATATTTATATAATTATACAAACAATAAAAGAATATAATTATACAAACAATTTATCAAGTAATATACCATGGTCGATTTTATCAAAGCATTTGCTAAAATCTGTGTAGATGGCATCGGTCTGTACCATTCCATCCATTGAGATAAGCAAATTATTAGTATATTCAATCATATTCGTCTCCACATTACGCCCATTGAAAAACCCATGCTGTTGCTCTATAATATTGTTTTTAAAAATAAAAAATAACGAGTCAAATATAATCTTTTCTAAAATCTTCGATATTGTACGTAATATAGATACTGGTCTAGAGTTCTTAATATTATCTTTACTTCCAGACTTGTATATTGGCTTAATTATAGCTTTCTTCCATGCATATGGAAAACAACGTTCGGTCATTGATTTTCGGAATAATAAATAAATCGGGGATGACAATGATTCTGCGCACCCTTTCAGTAACATGGCAGGGATATTATCAAAGCTTGGTCCTTTGTTAATGTTTAATGCCAACAGCCTTGCCTTGATATCACTTTTAATTATGCTTATATTTGAAATAGATATATTGTTAGAGCTATTAAGGTTCGCCAATGGCGTAGGCGAAGCAGAAATTTTTTAGGATAATATATTGTATATTTTAGTATAAGTATAAGTAAGTTGCATGCATAAATTATATAAGTTTAAGGATCGATCATTTATTATTAGTGATTTTATACGAATCCTTAATCATGTCAAATTGCTACCAAATTATGTCCTTTGAATATCGGACCTATTATGTTGTTGATATCGAATAAGAACTATACTGATCACTAAATTTCAAGCATATAAGCATTTTCCTAGAGTTTGGACTAGATATGTAGATGACATCTTTGCGATTTTTGATACTGAAAAATCTAATATTGATGATTTTATTCAAATATTAAATTCTAAATTTTCTTCAATTAAATTTAATTATGAAGTCTAAAATAATAATCAGTTACCTTTCTTAGATGTTTTAGTCATTAGAAATAATAATATATTAGAATTTGATATATATAGAAAAGATACGAATACGGACTGCTATATACGGAACGATTCAAATCATTGCCATCAACATAAATATGCTGCTTTTAAATTTTTAATTAACCGCTAATTAAATTTTCCTTTATCTAATGATAATTATAACATAGAATTAAATAATATCCGAAATATAACAGTACAAAATGGCTATTCTTATAAAATTATAAATAACATTAAGAAAATTTAAAAGAACAAGAGCTATCAGAAATATTAGTAGTTTAGAACAAAGTAATAATTCAACTCCGAAATTTGATAAATTACCATTTGATCCTATTATTGCACGTGGTTTAGATAATACTTCTAATAGTCTTGCCAATTTTCTCAAAATTTGATCTAGAATTTTCTAAAAATCCCAGAGATTTGATTGGTTTAAATAAAAATTTGGTATTTATGAAATTTCTTGTTCTAGTTGTCCTAAAGTATGGGACAAACACATAAACCAATTGAAACTAGATTTAAGGAGCATTTAGCTCACTTCAGATTAAATAGAAAAGATAAAAGTGCTGTCGCCGAGCATATTTTTGACTAACTCAGGTCATCCTATACAAATTATTTCACTTAAATTAAATTACTTAAAAGTGTTATGAAATCTAAATCAAATTTAATGAACTTAGATTCACGCCCAATTTCATCTTGCCTATTTAATTTATTTAATAAAAACTATTTTTAAATTTAGTTAAAATAATATATCAATCACGATTCGTGACAGAGATATTTTATTTAGTTTTATCTTGTGCTACTGAAGATGGGGGCATAGCCCTCGAAATGTACATCTAGCTGCTTAATGCTTTAAGTTACGGTATCTGGGTGATATTCTATACTAATGTTTATGTTAAGGATTCCACACATTTTAGGACCATAAATTCTGGCAATGTTAACGAGGCACGGTTTTATTCTCAAACTTTATATACTCAATCTATGAAAATGACTACAATACTATACTAACATATATCATGAAATATAATATATATCATAAATGAAATGACAGATAACATTTTTCAACTTGATTTCCTAAATTAATATATAATCAGCTGTACATACACTTAATCTTATGTAAAATCGAATTTACTTCCATTTTTCAGTAGCTGAAAATAATTTGTGCAAGATTATATATATATATATATATATATAGTTTATTCGTTATAATTTTGCCTTGGGTCGCGCAGATAGCGAAGGGATATTCGACATTCTCTGTGAAGAGAAGGCGGTTCTTCTCTTCAACTCTGTCGAGTCCTCTTCGTCGGATTCTTCGTACAGATTTATAATTAATTGTTCAGTTTGTGTATCCACTATAGCTTCATTTTCTAAATAAAAATCTTCTTGTTTAATAACGTTTTCACAACACTTTTTCCAAAGCTCCTGTGTGACATTGTTGAATTCCTCTTCTACTAGCACTTTCACATCTTTTAAAGAAAATGTCACATTTCTTTTAGCAACACTATTTTTCACTTGTGCCCATATTAGTTCTATAGGATTCAAATCCGGATGATAAGGAGGTAAATGTAAAACTCTGTGTCCATGGTCTGTGAAAAGTGTGTCAAATTTATGTGGTTGTAATGTGGTTCTTTTTATGAGATTTTATAATATCGTACAGCTGGGGCTTTAATATTAGATGCGTGAATGGAATTTTTTTTTCGGACAACCATTTTACCATTTTCTGCTTTGGAGAATTGCTGTTTGGCGCATGATTAATTTGCATGTTATGGTAAGGCGCGTTGTCGATGATAATTACGAAATCATTTAAATCATTACATTTTTTTCATTGCAAGGACCTTCATAATGCATAGAAAATTATAATGCTGGTACCTTACAGATTTATTTTAATTCCCCTAATATCGTGTGATCATTCTACAAGTTAAAGTATTTAATTTACCCAGGTATTTTGCCTCTAAGATAAATATGTTGTATACGTTCAATATGCAGGAAGTAATCGAAACAGAAAAATTTATGATTTTAGTTTGCTTTTCGCGAAATTTGAATATGATTTTTTATGGAATATAATTTTTATATAATAATATAGGTAGATTATTTGATAGAATAAAGGAGAGTAATGCTTAATAACATCTACGTTTCAACCATAAAGTGTAAAAAATATGTTTCATTGTCAATGATAAATGTTTATAGTAATGTCCCTCTTGCAATGTTATAGTTCTTTGATAAAGATAAATTTCTTTTTTATGTACCATACATTATACAATAGTAATAAAAAGTTACACTTGCTTTTTCATTAAAGAAAAGCCCTATTATCTGACCTAGATTTTAGCTTTATATAATGTTCTATGAAAAATAGATTTTTTTAATGCCGTTCCCAAACAAACTTGCACGCGCGCAATTGCGCAAGAAAAGATTTTCCAGCCAGTGAAAATTTTGTTGTTCACAGTACAAGTATAACCTTAAATGTGGATATAAATAAAATAATAAAATTTATACAAGATTACCAAGACGGTAAAATGAGGAAACGGTACTTTATTATGTTATTCTTTTCCATTATATTTAGAGTTGCAAAAAAAGTTTTATATTCGAGAAATTCATTGCTGTACAAGCTGACGAGGAAAGACTATAACAGAATAAGTGGTTAGATATTAATGAATAATTAATTATTAATTACGATCGTTGATTAATTAATAATTTAAAATTTATTTGTAAAAAAAAATATATAGAATAACTGTTGTTTACGTAATCGCTTATTCTAGGGAGAATGAAAAACCTCTATTTCTCGAAATATCTTATGAAATAGTACAGAATTATGTTTGTGTGAAGTATGATACATTGACTGGATTTTGATAAGGAGGGCAAAACAATAATAATTCTAGATTTTTCAAATTTTCAGCTTGCGCAAATATTGTGGAACATAATTTCAAATAAAAATACCGTTTCTTTACCCTGCGCCACAGGTACACTTGATGTACATAAATAGTTAGCTTTATTAGGGCTTTATTACGCTGCCCACTGCAGAATTAAACTTAGTATACTTTTAAAACTGTTATTTGGATGGACTGTTAAATATTACCCAGTGTTTTAAATTGATGGAATACTTGTGAGGCTAGAAAAAATATATAAATTTTTGTATACCCTGTATATTGACTTCGGGGTTGGTATACTGTGTATTTGAAATTTTATCACCGTAAATGATATATATGGAATTTTCATATTTTGTTTATCAAGAAAATTTTCTGGTCTTTTTGTCAATCAAATTATTTATGAAAAATGTAGTGTATTGTTTCTTAAACACGTAGTAAAGTCTTAGGTTTTTCGTTAAAATGTTAGCTTTTATATAGCTACATAGCCCTTTATAGATATATATATACAGTCGAACTCGGTTAAACGTCATTGCAGGGACCGAGCAATTTTGACTTACTAACCGAGGTGACTTATTATCCGAGGTAGGGAAGGGATGTACATTTAATGAATTAGATTTTTATTTGAAATTTATTTCAATAATACCTAACATTTAAACATTAAACATTAAAAAAAAATCGGTTATCATTGTCTGCTTTTTTCTAGAATTCCAAGTTTTTGTTTCGAAATCCTCTTCTATTTTATATAAATTATCTAAATGTAGACTTTTTTCTTCGGCTTCATAATATGTAATTAATTTACGAACAAGTAACGATGCTTCAGGGGTGGTAGGTTTTGGGTCTGGCATTATCTCTTCTTCTTCTTCTTGTTCGTCGTCTGATTTTATTTCTTGTCTGTACGTCTCTTACTAAATCGAGATCAGACATTTCTCCAGTCGTTGGAAGGTCTTCGTCCATTTGGATAAAATATAATTTGGATAAATATCGAAAGATTATAGCCAATGTTTCAAAGGTAAATCATCTTCCTCATCACAATGATGGTCGCATAAACGCGCATGCCTAATTTTAGTATCGGTGACGTCCTTCCAGGCTTTTTTTCAGACATTTCAGAGCATCAAGTAGAGTTATACTTTGCTCAAGTTAAAGTTTGCGCCGTCGGTTTCCATCATTTTCAAAACCAGTATTTTTCTGTACGCATATTTCAGGCTTCTTACTACTCCTTGATCCATCGGCTGTAGAATACTGGTTATGTTTGGAGGCAAAAACTTCAAAGTTATAAATTTCAATCCTAGTATGCGAGGATGAGCTGGACAATTATCCAAAAGTAGAACGATTTTTCTCTTTGCTTTTTTGAGGTCCTCTTCCCAACGTCGAATTTCTTTTTCAAATAACTCGCTTGTCATCCAAGACTTCTTATTGGCTTCATATGTCACAGGCAAGCTTTTTACATTTTTGAAGCATCGTGGCTTTTTTGATTTGCCGATCACTGACAAATCTTTTTTTCAGTGTCGTTTACATTAGCACAAATAAAAACAGTGATCCTTTCTGTTGGTAGTTTTCCGCCAATGTATTTTTCATTTTTGAACTTTAAAGTGTGGTCTGGTGTCAGCTTGAAGAAGAGGCCTGTCTCGTCTCCGTTGAAGATGTCTTCGTCTTTAAATTTTTTCCAGATTTCTTCCCACTCATTTTTAATCGACGTACTGGTGATATTTAAATTGATATCTTTGGCTTCGCCGATCATTTACCCAAATTGATTTCATGCCGTTTTTTAAAACGGTCTATCCATGTCGGGGAACATTCAAATTTTTCTATTCCCAACAATTCAGCCAATTTTTCAGCTTTTACTTGGAGAATAGGTCCGCTTACCGGAAAATTGAGGGTTCTTTGTTGTTTAAACCAGTTCAATAAAGCAGCATCTACATCCCCGTGAGTAGGTTTCCTCATACGCTTCACACTTTTGCTTCCTTAATTTTCTTTGATTTTATTTCGAGCCGTCCATATTGAACCCACCGATGTGTTTACTAAGTTCAAATCCTTACACACTTCACGTTTCTTTACACCGCTTTCTAACATTTTCACCACTGCCAGATTTGTTTCTAAGGATATTGCTTTACGCTTAAGGCTTGCCATTTCGTTTTCTAAGAGATCAAACTCAAAACTGATTTGATTTTTTTGCTTGCATTATCCGAAGTCATAATACATAGAGTATATGAGCCTTGCGTTGGGACCAAGCCATTTTGACTTACTAACCGAGTTGACTTATTAACCGATGACATACTAACCGAGTTCGACTGTAATATATGAGCACTTAGAATAATTTGGTTTGCCTTATTTAAAAATGCACTGAACCAATGCACACTGGTTCAGTTATAATTACTTTATTTTGAAGGGAAGGTGCAGGTTAAATCCCAAAGCCACTTAAATACGCCACTGCTGATCGATATAATATCATCTTGAGCATCTTTTTTGTAATTAGTAAAGCGGAAAAATTGAGAATTCTTGAGAAATAAAAAATCATGATTTAGAAAATATTACACAGAATCAATCAATAGCGTAGCAAGGACTTCGGGGAACACGAGTTTTTATAGGGATCAAATTTAGGGATAGTGAAACAAAAATTATCAATGAAACAAGATGAATTATTCGCAAAAATTTTTCGAATTGTTAAATTGCAGATTTGGGATAAGTAATGATACTATATAAAAATTGTAGCAGGTCCTGTTGAGGATATAATTTAAATATATAAAAAACGTACCGTGAGTGAAAAATAATATCACTTTTATGTACTGATGTAATAGATTCATATATTCAGCTTAAGTTTTGAAAAGAAATTTCAGCATTATAGCAAAATAGCGAAAAACTTGGGTCGCAGGCGAATTATTTTATCCATAGAAAGTAGCAGTGAAAAGTAAGCAAGTAAATTAAACTTTTTAAAAATATTTTCATCTTGCACATTTAAATCAAAGAGTATATTTCACCAATGATGGATATATGTTAGGGTTAATCTAATTTTTATCCAATAATTATTCGATTTTTATTAATAATAACCGGTTATTATTAATACTATATGGTCAGTGTGATTAATAATATTGAAATAGTTACATTAACTGGTAATTATTAATTGAAACCTGAAATAACATATTTTGTAGTATTGCTTATATATAATTTTTTTGATATATATAAATATTATTTATTATTACCATAGAAATGGAGAGACTTAAACTGGATATTGTAGGGATTAGTGAAGTTAGGGGGAAAGATCAAGTAGATACGTGGTCAGGAGAATATAGATTAATAACCACAGCATCAGATAATGGGCATACCGGTGTAGGTTTTATAATGAATAGAAAGTTGGGATGTAGAGTAAAGAGTTATTGCCAAGTTAGTGATAGAATTATAACTATTAGATTAGACACGAAGCCAACGGACACAGTTATAGTGCAAGTATATATGCCAACTTCAAGTCACGATGATGAGGAGGTAGAATCCATTTATGAGGAGATCGAATCAAGGTTAGCAAACGTTAAAGGACAGGATAATCTAATTGTAATCGGAGATTGGAATGCCGTAGTAGGTAAGGGAAAGGAAGTTTCAATAGTAGGAGAATATGGAATAGGAACACGTAATGATAGAGGGGATAGATTGGTAGAGTTTTGTATTAGGAATAAGCTAGTGGTAGCAAACACGCTTAGAAGAGGTAGCAAAAATAGGGAAGGGAGTTCGGCAGGGATGTACACTTTCACCGTTATTATTTAATCTATATATAGAAGATGCAATAAACAAAGTAAAAGAAGAGTATAGTGTAGGTGTGAATGTACAGGGAGAGAAAATATATATGTTGAGATTCGCCGACGATATAGCTATATTGGAAGAAAGCGAAAAGAATTTAGAAAGGGTATTGAATGGTATGCAGGCAGTATTGACTAGGGATTTTAACATGAAAATAAATATAGGTAAAACTAAAGTGATGAGGTGTGACAAAAAGGAATGCAGTAGAAAAATGAGGATCACAATAGGAGATAATAGAATCGAAGAAGTGTCAGATTTTTGTTATTTAGGCAGTTATCACAAAAGATAATCGAAGCAAGGTAGATATAAAGTGTAGGATAGCACAGGGTAGGAAGGCATTCGTAGAAAAAGAACAGATTTTAAGATCAAATATTGACTTGGGTATTAGAAAAAGATTACTGAAGGTATATGTTTGGAGTGTAGCACTGTACGGGTGTGAGGCGTGGACTATAGGAAAGGAAGAGAAGCGTAGATTACAAGCATTCGAAATGTGGTGTTATAGGAGGATGATGAGGATTGGTTGGGAAGATAAAGTAACAAATGAAGCTGTACTAGAGTTAGTAGGGGAGAAGAGAAGTATCTGGAGAGTGTTACAGCGTAGGAGAGACAGATTAGTAGGGCATATTCTTAGGCATGGGGGGATTATGCAATTGATCATAGAAGGTAGAGTGGAGGGAAAGAGAGGGGTAGGTAGGCCTAAATTGGAGTATGTGAGTCAGATAGTTGAAGACGTTGAGATGAATAGCTATAGGGAGATGAAGGGATTAGCTCAGGATAGATCGGCATGGCGTGCTGTTTCCAACCAATCTTTAGGATTGCGGACTCTTTAACTAAATTATTACCAATGAATTAAAAAGTTCTTAATAAACTAAAGAAAAAACTATTTTTAAGAAAATTGGATAATATTTTTATATTCCTAAACTTTACAAGAAATACTATTCCAGAGTGATGTGTTCTATTTTTCATAAATTGAACAAATTTAATCCCTTCCGACCATTTCTTTGTTTTATTTGTTTGACGTATTTAAAATGATTACATTTACCATTCATAGTTGTCAATTAATAATTATTAATAATGAATTAATAATAATTAACGATGTATGTAATTAATTCTTATAAATTATTGACTTTAACCTTGTTATTTGGTATGTATTAATAAAAACCGGTAATTATTAATAAAAATTGGATAATTACTTAAATTTTTTAAGATTAATTAAAATTACAATTTTTGGATCAGGAGAACTGTCGAAAATAGCTAAATGCACATTTAAGATTGCATAAGATGTTTCTGGATTACAAAAAATTTAAAAAAGTAGGATACTATAAAAATGCATTGCCATTACAAGTATGATTTCATTTGCCTAATATCCTATTTTTTCAAACACCTTAGATATTTTATATGTAAATTAAGACCGATGGACCTGAATATCTATGAAGTTCACAATTACGGGTTAGTTACGGGTTAGTTTTCATTAAAATATCAATCCTTCTTTAACCTATTTATACTTGAGTTAGTTGTCAACGCTAGGGATCGGTCGGAAATTGTTATAAATTAAATTAATACTTTATTTTTGTGAAAATATCCGGCAAGTAAAGTATTTTTAAGTAACCCCTTTTTAACACAAGATAAAATTAGTAATGGACAATTAGCTAGCATCTTTGTGATGACATTTTGCGAGATGAAAACTTTCAAAGGATATATGTCCAGTATTATATTTTAAACTAGATAATTTATGTTGTCCTTTCATAAAGAAAGGCTACGCTTAGGGTGAAATTCGACATTTAGCGATGGCAAACTGTAGGTCACTTTGAGGACCTAGTTCGTAGTTCATAGTTCATTTAAACGTACCGTTCACGAACTATAGGTCGTGAACTACTAACATCTTTTTAAAATCAACTAGTTCACAACCTATATAAAATACAGGCACATACTGAAAATAATCTCTTTTTTTCACAATAAAAAATATTAAATAGTACAAAATAAATAAATTGAAATATTACAATACTTATTTTGAATTAAGAATGGGGAAGAAAAACAACAATGTTTATAATTTATACAAAACATATATAAGGAAATATAATTTCGTTCCGTTCACCAACACATTTTATCACATAAATGTTAGTACTGCTATTGGTACTGTATATGTAATGTATACTATACTGCATCGTTTACGAGCCGTTGTGATTCATGAACGGTTTAGTACACGACGGGTTCAGGACCTAGTACAAATACACCTTGCACCATGTAGTTTATAGTTCACGAACTAGGTCATAGTGACCTATAGGTCGTTGCAAAACATCGTCATAGTACGCCGGTCATGTGATTGTACCGTTCAGAGGGAACGGTACCTGAGTGAACTACACAACGCTAATACCATTACATTATTTGATATACCTACAAAAAATAAAATATATTCTATTATCTATTCTATTCTATAAAATAAAAGTTTTAATAGTATCATCTAAAATATTATATTTAATAAGAGATTTCCAAGCGAATATTAAATTAATATATAACGGCATAAAACACACGGATATATTTTGTAGTCATTGCTCGAATTCGGTTTCAAGATAGTTTTAAATAGAACCACAACTTATATTGCATCTTCAGATGGCCTGCAGAAATATGTGGATCGGTTCAATATCTAGAATAATCTCAAGAGAGGTAAAAGTTAAAGTTTTCCAATCAAAAACTTTATAGTTTTGGGGAGAGTTTTTGATTATGGCATACAAAAAAGTCTTTCAAGTTACGTTGGGTTATTAATTTTAATTTCTTAAAGTATCGAATGTTACTCAATTTGACATAAAGTCATCCATTTTGTACGTAGTAGTGAAATCTTAAACGACTTTTCAATTTTTTATTTAGGAATTGTATCATTTACATAAAATTATTGGCATCTATAATGATTTTTTATTATTTTTATTATTTTATTATACAATTATTATTGGAAATATTACGGTATATCATTTATAGTATCGATCAAACATTTACTTAAATTAACCTGACTTTAAAATTAAATTTTTAATTTTTTTCTTATATAAACTACTAAATTGTGCACTAGAATTATAAGTAAAAATATCAAGTCACGCACAGCTCTACGCTTGTGACAAAAAATGTATTATGTATTGCATGTATAAATTTGTGGTAAAATTAAATAAATAAAAAATAAAAATAATAAAAATGAATACTTAGCTATTTAATAAAAATGCACTAATAATTTCTGCATATTCTTGGGTTTATCAGGTTTATATTTATAAATGCATAAGGGAATTGTGTCATTTAAAAAAAAAGTGAGTTTTCCTACAAACTATCAATAATAGTTATTGCAAAAGAAAGTCTGATATATTTATATCATGTCAATATGGTATAGATATTTTTATTTAAATAGTTTTTTATAGATAATGTATACTTGAGTGTTTGATGTATACATACAGCAATAAAAGTATTTAAATATTCTCATTAAACAGTTCTGCAGATATAATACTCTTTGCACGTATTTACTTTCAAAGCAATAAATAATGTCTATCAAATTCCAATCCAGCTTTGCTAATTTTCATCAGATTTGCGTGTAGAGTTACCAATTGCTGTGCAAAATAGAGTAAGAGATATTTATTTCACTTGATTCACTAAAAATGCTCAATTATTTCTCTCCATATACATTTAATTTTTAAGGGTAACCAATACTCATTTCAAGCATATATGCTGTCCATGTTAATATTATCCCATGCCAAAGGCAAACTATTTGCACCAATCAAATGAAATTTAAACGGAAATCAAATTGGTTCTTTACACATAGAAAAACATAGAAAAAATTCTTTTATCTTCATGTAATTAAAAGATAATTGACTTTGAATATAACACCATTTTGCAGTAACTTCGTGACGTCCTATTTAAATGTTAGTCGTATTTAAATTAATCAAAATTAACCCTCCACTATATTGTTCAGAATATGCAATCTTTTATAACTGCTCAAACGTAATTTTCAATGTACTAAAATTTCAAGAAGCAGCAATACAAATTCTTCTTAAGAATCATCCCACCAAAGATTCTCCTGTCGATGTTTATGTGATGGTTATTTCAATGAATAAGAGTGTTTTTAAAACTGTGCGTCAAGGTTTCAAATGGCCATTTTAATTCTATCTCTAACCATTGAGAATTTCACCCATATCTCCACATAAGATTATCTTAAAAATCTTGGTTTAATTAAGGGATTTGTCAAGATATAACTCCAGCGTCGATAATTTTAGGTGAAAGATTATAAATATTTCCTCATATTTAAAAACAGAAACGATTTTAAGTATTACAGATGGAGGGCTTGGCCTTCGAAATGCGCATTTAAAGTTAAATTACTTAGATACGATTATTGGGAAATATTTTATACAATTATTTTACCGACTTAGTTAATAATTTGCAATATTCGCTAATAATTATGTACAAATTATTATATCTTTGTTTTGCAGGATAACATTTAAATGAACCCAATTTTTATTATATTCATAATAAACTAACGATATTAATGTACAAATTAGCTAGCAAGCATCACTTTTAATAGTTTTTACGCAATGTAAATTTCGACAATATTTATAACGATGATATATTTACAACATCCTTCATCAAATTTGTATTCAACTTACTTCCGCAACAAAATAAATATTTTTGTGAATTGAACTCATTAATTTCTTTGGATTGGTTATTTATAGAGTAGACGTAGAAATGTATAAAGTCTTTCTATGTTTATTTGAAGAAGAAAGAAATCATTGACATAGTATACTTCTATGTTTCTACTGTGGTATACATTATATTTTGAAAAGGAGAGCTATTTTTCAAAATACTTTTTCATGCGCGGTAAAAGGGTCACATCTTCTATATTGCGCCATCGATTTGACAGTACACACAATATAAAGGGAATCCTCACTTGTACACTACTATTTGGCCTGGTAAAGTCATGTTTAATTTGAAGGCTGCTGATAGAAACGATTTTTTATTGTACAGAATGTTTATCTTTTGCAACAGCAAATAAAAATTCAGTAAGTTTATAGGACTTCGAGTAAATATTTTAAAATGTATCGCAACTGTCGTGAAACGTACATTTATTCCTATAATTCTCCGATTCATATATTTTACTTTTTTATTATATCAAGTATAAAAAGATCGGAATTCACAAAAATTGTATTTAATAAATAAAGAACACCACACAAGATCACGGTTTCACTAAATTTGTTATAGTTGTGGGATATGACATTTCCTTTTAATTTTGTATGATTTTGACTTAACCTGACGATGATTGTAATCCGATCAGTGGCGGCTCGTGCCATTTCAATCTGGGAGGGGGCGCATTTCTTAAAAAATAACATAATAGTGAGAAATCTTACCTAAAATGGATGCAAAATGATTAAATTCAATCATCTCTTGAAAGTAAATTCCACTCTTCTATCTTTCATTGATATAAACATTTCCAAAACTTTTTCGTTAAAATTGTAAATATATCGCACCACATTTTTATTAATATACATCATCGCCAATACGTTTATATGATCATTACCCATAGCATTTCGCAAAAAAGTCTTGATTCTTTTAAGTGTTGAAAAACAACGCTCTGATTCAGCAGTGGTCATCGGGGTTGTTAAAATAATTTTAAGTATTTTTATAGTTTCAGGGAAAGTTTCACTGAGATTATTTTGTAGCAATAATGAATGAAAATTTGTGGCTCCAATTATTTGATAAAAATCCGGACGCGATTAAATGACCTCTAATTCTGTTTTTAATGTGGTTTTATTCAAAAATGGATATGCATGACATGGTTTCCAAAAGGTCCACTGGAAATTGTTTAGAAAAAGTTGGCATCGATTTCGTGTTAAATAACTCAGCGGCTTGTAGATGGCCACGATATGAGAATCTGTGTTATAATTTTTTTTTTGTAAATGTCTCTTGCAATACGAAATTCTACTGTCTAATCTGGCTATTCTATATCAATTTATATACATATATATACTATCTGTATATATACTACTCTTTGTTCTCTCTGAACTTCTCTAGGACGTTAAAGAAGATATACTACATAGGTCGCCTGCACTCTATGATACACTCATCTTATTGCATTCTGTACTATATATATGTATTTAACTTGTACTGGCAGTGGATAGCCGCTGGGAATCTGTGCCACATATTAGAGCGAACCGAAGAAACAGAAGATATACTGCATACGGTCGCTCTCACCTATTGCTTGCAATAGAGTGAGATGAGTGCATATGCATTTAACCTGTATTGTGTGGCTGGGTGGCGCTGGACACCCAGCGGCACCAAATTAGCGATATATGTATTACACGCGATGGTAGATAGATAGATACAGATGATATACTGCATCGGTCGCTACTCTGACTTGCAACGGATACCACAATGAACGCCACACCATGTTGTGTTGATTTTTATCGCGGCGCAAGCTTTATCTTTAAATAATGCCGAGATAAAATATCGCAATACAATTATATAACTACGGTGATGCGCTCAATATTCAGGAGGGGCGCGCGGCCTGCATAAGGAACCGCCACTGAATCCGATTGATAATTTCCTATAACTTACAGCTTCTGTTATTGTTACCCATGCAGTGCTGGTGGATTCTTTCATAAACCGGAAAGATATTATTTCTTAAAACCAAAATTCTGCTACATAACAAGAATTTCATAGCAAGAATTTCAACAAAGTGGTGTAGAATATAAAAATCTTGAACCGGTCACTTAAAATTGTATAGTCAAACTCTTTTAATCTTAATATATCAAAGTGTTAAATTACATCTTAAATGCAGGTCTAATATTGCGTGATATTCCAAAAAATCGATGTTAACTATATTTTAAGCGGAACTATGCAATTAAAAGTGAATTTTGATAGCGATATCAACAATTAATTATCATCTAACATAGACAAACCCTTATGCAAATTCTTGCCAAATGAAGATTTTTAATTAATCGGCAGTCATTTATAAATCAACAGATTTGTATACAAACGCGACATTTGACACGTAACTTTAATTAACATTTCCTAATTATAACTGGGCTATATAGTATATGGGCAATTCTCGTAATCGAATGTACGTGAATTCAGTTTAAAATATTATTTCGCTACAATAACGGTATTTATTTACTCAGCCTCTATTTTAATTAATATATATTTTTTAAATGAATGGGTGCTGAAGGCTTTCCCATCATGTAATGGCTCCACGTTTAGGTTGCCAGTGTATACAACTCTTAAGTAAACTCATTCATGGCATAATTAATTGTTGAGGAATGCACTTGTACGTTATAATTACATTAGATAAGTCAGTCGTCCTTATGCGTTATCAACAACATATAGCTTGTGCAAGTGTATACATATTCCTACTTTGATGAGCAATTTTACATTGAAATAAAATTCCTCAAAAAGCGATTTATGCCTTGTTCCTAAATTTATAATTCGTTCATGTATTCCTCACAATTATATAAAGCACGACATCATTATTATGCAATTTTGAAGCGTATCCAATATTTTCGTATGAAATTATGCTACAGAAATTACAATGAAACTTTTGTCACCTATTATAGTTAATTATTAAAGACTTGGTATATAAAAAGCATTTTTTAATGCTATGGTTACATGATTTTTTCAATCCGCTTATCATCAACCTAGTTGTGTGAGAGTAATTGAAATTTTTGCAATTAAACAATGAATTTTTTATATAGATTCACTTTAAGATAATTCACTGACATCCTTGGCTCGGAAGATAACTTTTTCTGTTTCGAAGAAATGCCCTTCCGGGTGAGATTCGAACCCACAACCGCCGCGGTGCCGGCTATCGAAGTTACTCCGGCACCACGATGCCTTCTGAAGACCATAGTTGGATTCGAACTCTAGCTATTTGTGAGTATAATTACTCGAGTATTATTTTGCTTCAACATACTGTATATATCATGAAGCAGTATATATCATGTTGATGTGTGGAGTCAATCACAACAGACTGTTATTATCTTGTCTGTAGCAGAAGAGGTTGGTATTTTTGTCATCTAGCAGGGAACTTTATCAACTATGTATATGGTCTAGGAAATGTCCCTGATGATAGAATATATAAGACATACGAAACGCGGTAAATACATACTACATAGGACTGGAAGGGAGAAAAAATATTCGATGGATAATAGAATATTAAATTCTTAAGTATATTTTTATAAAAGTTAATATCACTTGGCAATATATTGCTGGGAATTATTTGTCAAATGCAATGATTTCATTTTGGTTGTTTTGATTCTCTAGCGTTATGTGAAGGTTCTTTTGGTCCGCTTTTATAGAATACCTCAAGTATAGTATGTTCTTTGAATGTGTAAACACGTGGAAAATATTGATACGACGTATATTTTGATTTTTCCTTGCATAATGGAAATTGCGTTGCAACAATTTCTAGTTTACGTGGCATATATTACGCAGAAATTCACCGAATATATAATAAGTTGGAAATGCATATCTTTGAGGAAAAAGTGAGCAGCAATATTTCTCGTTTATATAAAATCATTTTTGGTGAATTAGTGAATTTACAGAAACCTCGGGATATATTACAAAATGCTTATAAGTGAGATGCGCATTTCAAATCCATTTAAAATATAGAAAATCGTCAATAACAGTTCCGAATGAAGTGCTTATGAAATTATTTAAATTTCTAGATTGAAACCGATTTTAATGTATTCAATATTTTACAATGGAGAAGAAAATATGAATGCAAAATTCGAAGGGTTATAAAATGATAAATTCGCGGACTTTATCCATATGTACACAGATGGTTCACAATCTTCCACGCACACAGGATGTGGCTTATTCATCCCTATAAATAATGAGAGAATTCCACTTCACAAGAAGGGCAAACTTGATGATACAGGCAACTATAGACCCATCGCTATCTTACCATCATTTTCTAGATTTTTGAAGCAATTATATTCAAACGCATGTTATCTTTCATAAACAAACATAAAATTCTTAACGCATCGCAATTCGGTTTCCGGAAGGGCAAAAACACTTGCGACGCCATAAACGCTGTAATGGATTTAATAGTGAATGCAATTGAAAAAAGTTCCTACATTGTAGTACTATTTTCTGCGATCTAAGCAAAGCCTTCGATGTTATGGACCACAGCCTATTTCTGCAGAAGAAGCAAGGATATTGGTTCCGTGGATTTGCGTTAAACCTACTATCATCCTACCTAAGAAACAGACAGCAGGTCATATCATGGAACAATTCCTCAAGTTCGGCCGAATACATAACAAAAGGAGTTGCTCAGGGTAGCATTCTTGCACCACTGTTTTTTATTGCCTTTATGAATGACCTGCCTATGAATATGGAAGCCAAATGCGTTCCCATCATGTATGCAGACGACACCGCCTTCATAATTAGCGATCCTCATATTGCCCATCTGAAAGAGAAAACTAAAGTCTCCCTGGAGGCTGGTCGAACATGGTTTGACAAGAACAAGCTTATTCTCAATACTGAGAAGACTTATATTGCAACATTTACATCAAGCAGAACCCATCGAGAACTACATGGATCCTGCATAAAATATATTGGTGTATTCCTCGATAGCTTGATAACCTGGAAACCACAATGTGATTACGTTTGTTCAAAACTAGTGAAAAGTACATATGCTTTACGAAGAATTATGCAAACTGTTGGTCCCAAAGCAGCGCGAATTGCCAATTTTTCCATGTTTCACTCTATCATGACCTATGGATTAAACGCCTGGGGTAACTCAACTCACGCACTGAAGGTTTTATCTACCAAAAGAAGGCAATGAGGGACTTCTTGAGAGGGACTTGTCGTTTGGTAACTTTCAGTTTTGTAAACGTTTGATTTAAATTGATCTTCGAAGCTTTCTGGAAAGTATTTTTCCATAACAACTTTCGGAATGAATCGTTCGTGCTCCTGTACTTCTTGACTGACACGTTCTTCGTCCTCTTCTTGAACACAAATTTGCCTGTTTGTTGTTTCAACAATTGATTGTTCGGTAGATGTTGGTTTTGTAGTTCTGTACCGATTTCTCGATCTAATAGCACTCATTTTTTCATCTTTCTTTTCGATCAAAGGCGATTCTGTTGTCCTGTACCTATTGGGTCTTCTCAAACTATTTTTTCTGTCGTTTCTTCACTTTCGGACTCCTGTACTTTTTGTATTAATTCAGTTACAACTTCAGCTTCTTCCACTGGTTGATACCGATTTCTTATTCCAGGCCTTCTGCGCCTTTGCTGAGGCCTTTTCCTAGTAACAATCGCTCGATTGCTATAATTCGGCTGTCGAGTTGGAGGAATCGTAGATTCTTCATCAGCTTGCGCAAAATCAAAGTCTTTAAGCCTTTGATTTGTTGTGATTTCTGGCGGGTCAGTTGTGTAAGATATTTGGGGTGGTTGTGTTATAAAATCTGGTCTTTCAGTGGGTTGACCAACAACTGGGAAGTGAGTGGATACTTCCTTAACGCTGAAGAATGATGGATTGTTTGGGTGGAAGTTAGATTCTCTCTCCCGATGTTTATTTCGATGGGACAATTGATTGTATATTGTAGAAATCTCACTTTGTGTGGCGATTGTTGCCTGTAAATATTCCGGTTTAAAAGGTGTTGGAAGGAACGGTTTGATTGACTAACCACACACCTCGTCAAAGTTGTCGCAGCACTTTTAAAACTCAACGTATTCTTACTTTACTAGCCACATACATCTGGATAACAATCCAAGAAGTCCACTCTAAGAGATTCACTCTACCGAGACGGTCCGCAGTACATGAACACAACACTCGAATTGTTGACAACCTGGATTTACCCTTTACACGCTTACACCCTAAAACTACTTACAAGGACTATGTTGCTGCTTTACTCTATAACCACATAATGTCGAAATTCGGAAACCAAACCGAAGAGAATTTCAAAAAGCATTCCAAGCTGTTCCTTCTTGACCTAGAACCTTATAATTTACGAGAATATCTGAGATCTAGTATTTAGTATTTAATACATGATAAATGTGTAATCCTTATTTAAGACACATTGATTGTAACTTTCTTGAATCAATAAATTTATTATTATTATTATTATTATTATAGAAGGGCTATTAGATTAAGCCAGATCACTTCTATTTATAATGCAGCATTAGTAGCGATCATGGAGGCTTTAAAATATTGTTCTACGACGAAATATGAAAGATTCCTAATATGCACGGACAGCAAAAGTGCGGTGGATTTTCTGAAGTCTTGTTCTGTTCATGCCAGTTACTCAAATATCTCTCTGTCGTTATTATCAATTTTACATGAATTGCAGTTGAAACTAAAACAAGTTGTTTTCCTTTGGGTAAAAGGACATTCGAGGATCAGGGGAAATGATGTAGCAGGTAGTATGGCTAAAGACAGTTTAGCAATAAAAGAGAAGGTAGAGAATTATAAGATTACAAAAGACGATATGAACAATTGGCTATCTCAAAATCTCAATTAGAGCGAATCTTTAGGAGCTCAGCATAAAGCAATTATTAACAAAAGAACATATCGTCAACGATGGTTCAAAGGTTTGTGTCTAGGAAGCCCTCTGGTGATTTCTCGTGTACGAACGGGCCACGCATTATGTCCTCTTTATCTTTATAAAATAAAAGTTCGAGACGATCCTCTATGCGAATGTGGGGAAAAGGGAAGCCCCGAACACATCCTGTTAACATGCGCATTACATGAAAAATACAAGAGGAATGTTATGCTAGATAAACTTTACATTAAACTGATAATTCCGTTCAATCTCCAAGGCATACCAGCAAGTAATAACCACGAAGTTTATAGAATGATATACGAATTTGTAAAACGTGTTAATATAAATTTTTGAAACCAAATAGTCAGTAAGTATGAATGAGCTACGATTGTATTAGATATCAGTTTATAGTATCCTGTGTCTTCAAAGTTCCAAATATGTGTATTCTCCTTCCTCTCCAAAAACCATGGTCCGCTTTGTTTGTCAAATTTCAGTCACCATGGTATGAAGAAGAGTCCAACCCGAATGATTAGCAGTTCTAGATTTGTTAAGTTGTGATTGGATAGAAATAGGGTTATATACGCTCTTGTATGAATGCAATGAATATGAGGAATATTTTTGTAAATAATTAAGTAGTAAATAATTAAGTAACATAAATTAATAATTAATAATAACAATATAACAAATGCTACTGGCCAATGTGTCCAAGTTCCCACGGCCATTTCCGAAAAAATTAAATAAAAAATATTTTACGTAATATTTCTTCTTGCCTCTTAAATTAAGCAACAAAGAATACGATATATCTTTTGTATTTAATTTTTAATTCAGATGTGTTAGACTTGTATCGATAGCAGTTTATTTTACATTCATTTTGTAAATATATATTTATTTAGTTATTAACAATTAGAGAAATCGAATGAAGGCTGAAGGGATGTTTCTGTTAAATTCACTATTTATATATGTAAAATATATATGTAAAATTTTCCTTATATATAGGAAAATAGTAAAATATTTGTTTTATTCTTATGCTACTTAAATGGCAGCCTAGTCTTAGAAATGCGCATCCAGCCTACGAAAGCATTGAGTAGCGGTTTTTTTACAGTGATATTCTATAAAAAGCTGCATAAATATGTTTAATTATAAAGCTCTATGAACTAAGTAATACTATTTATTGAAAAATATTTCGAAACAAAATGTACACTTACATCAGTCACTATTATTACATTTTTGTTTATGAAATTAATGTGTAGTAGAACACATTTTAATAACACATAGTAGTAGAAAGTAGAAAGTTACTCAAATTGTTTTAATAGAAACAGAGATGAAAATTTTTTTTCTGCATAAACATTGTTTTGTGATCTATTCTATGAAAATTGCAAGTATGTATTACGAAAATGAAATGATATTGACATAATTGGCCTACTTCATTACAGCATAAAATTTTAGGAATATTTGCGGTGGTATTTGTGAAGAAATTTGAACACATACTTTAAATTTTTAGCGACATATAAAATTATATGCGAAGGCGAAAATATAATTATATCACAATGTATTTAATTACGTGTTGAATTTAATTTAAACCCGGGATTCAGTTTTTTTCTATACTGTTTCTAAATATTGAGGTTCAAAATCGACGCAATATTTACATTTCATATATTTTAAAAATCATCACTACGGTGTTAAATAATGGTATAGAATATCACCCAAATACTGTAGCTGAAAGCATTAAGTAGTTAGATGTACATTTCGAAGGCTATGACCCCATCTTCAGTAGCACAAGATAAAAACTAAATAAAATACCTCTGTCATGAATATAGATATTTAAAATTGATATACAATTATTATTTATATTTTATATATTTTAAATTTTTATGTTTATTTTAAATAATAACTATTTCATATGTTGTTAATCTTAAAATTTGATAATTTCTACTTTTGAATAAATTCATCTTACATTTTGAAATAAATGCAAAGTTATTAGGAATTTAAATAATATTTCACTTCTTGGTACAACTCCAACTGATTCTTGAAAAAGGACTTGTTCGAATTATCAATCAATGAAACAAGAAGTATACAACTGTTAATTCTTTTATTCTATATTTATTCTATATTCTTATCTGAGCAAGCAAAATAGATTCATACTGAATACGTAGCTTATTCAGTATAAGTTAATATTAGAAAAGTGATTCTCCAATTTATTATTTTTCTCATATTGACACTCGAAACACTATTTAAATGTCTGTACTATTTATAATATACTATTCTAATATTTTTAAATATTTCCGTGAATGAGGAAGTGGGTCAAGAATATAAATAAATTGGATCTCTACAAATAAATGCTTCGTAGAGCACAATATACTTTGTCAACACTTTGTGAACTGTGAAAATGATAAATTCCTTCATATTTATCATTTAATTTTAACATTTTATGTAGCATTATATATATATAATAGATTCTATTAAAAAGTTTAAATTAATCCTATAATGAAAAAGTGAAAGCTTCATAAGATCCTACAAAGACTTGAAAATGAATAAAATCGAAAACATACGTTAACAAATACGTTTAGGCAAAAAGAAATTGTAACGACAAATATATTATTTATGAACTGAAACTATTACTCACCCAACATTTTGATGACTCTGTTTTGGGCGGCGGATCTAGAGGCAGCCCTGGCGTCCATGTAGCTAGTAGCTATAAGAGTTGAGGTGCCCATACCATTGCCCACCGTCCCATTGCCCGCGCCCATATTGGCGTTATATACCGACGCACCACCATTTGCATTACTCAACACTGAACAAGTGCGTTTATTTCTGCCTAAGACTCTGCTTTTGCGTAACTTGATCGCGATTAGAATATACAGGGCGGTTATCAACGACATCGGCCCCACAAAGAACAGGAACGAAGATATCTCGAAAGCATGTTCCATGTATGCCGTCGTTATCACCGTACACCGGGAATACTCGAATCCGTTCTTAGTCTCGTACTCAACACCGAACTGAATAGCCTGAGGGGCGGCTAAACAAAGTGCCACAATCCATATGGCTATTATATACTTGATGGCGCGACTTAAGTTGCTCATTGTATGACTCAGAAATGGGTGACATATTGCCAAATAGCGTTCTACAGTGAAAGCGGTTATTGCCAAAACTGTAGCATTGGCACTAGTCTCTGCGAAGAACCCTTGCAGTACACAGAACACTTCGCCAAACACGTACGTTTCCGGTGACCAGATGTGGTACACCTCCGGCGGAAGGCCGGAAATCAAGAGTAGCAAATCACTAATCGCTATACTAAATAGATAATAGTTGGTGACGGTGTGTAGACTCTTGTTGCGCGCTATAACGATGCAAGTGCTAATGTTGCCTACGACGCCGGTTAGGAAGATGATGGCGTAGACTACGGTTATTGGGATTACCCAACCGAGTGGATAAAGGACGTGCTCGTCATCCGTGAGGTTGGAGAAATGCAATGTGGCTGGGGTGGTTACTGTAAGGGAGGCGTTGTAAATATCCCCACTGGCGCTATTCTCACCGGCGAAGATTACTCCAGATACCGCTTCTAATGTTGTCATGTTTGATATCTTCAACTTTATGTTAGTTGTCAGACTTTGTGTCGTCCTCTGCTAGAAGGGACTTGTACTATGTTGATTGTAAGTTTTAGTTACCATGATTGGAAGATAGTAAGGACAATATTTCAAAATATTCTAAAAATACTTTGCGAATTATTGAATGAATCGCAATAAATGACTCGTATTCAATTTTTCTTAATATTAATTGTCCATGATTGGAAGAAGTTTTGATGCTTTATGTTTCGCTCTGTTGATAGTTTGCGTTGTGCTTGGATTCAGCATTTTTGTTTTCGAAATTGGCACCTGTAAAAAATGAAATTGCCATAGGTCAGTTTTACAGAATTATATTATATAAGCTTTTTTAGGAGGATAAAATAAGTTTAGAATTTTACAGCGATCAAATTCAGTCCAAAATTTATTGCACTGCTGAACTCCATTTGATGTTAATTATGGCCTATAATATGATACTTTGATCGTAACTATTTTACCGGTACTAGCAAAATTATAGATGTTGCTGCAGAAAAAATAGTTAAAGTACTTATACCAAACATATTATCAAATTGCTACGACTTAATTAAGCGATCAATTAAGTTCATATTCGGAAGATGCAATTCGGTTTATATAACACTTTAGAGGAAAAAGTTCAAAATTTAATTTTCAAGTTACTGAAAAATGTAGGTAGATAAAAATACATATCCTTAGATATATATAAAATCATCCCTTTCTTTGTACTACTTGCAATATAGAAGCTGAAAGATTAGTTATAATCTAATGGTACCGTATAAATGTATGCATCTATCTTCTGGTATACAATTTTAGCAAGAAAGCATCGATCTTGATACTTTTGTCATCCTTTGTAGATGCAGACACAATAGGTTTCTCATTGCGATAGCATGATTTCCCAGCTTAAGACATATCATGACAATGAAAATCTTCAAATTTGACGGGATCATCTCTTTGAAATCTAATTTTCTGATTATTTGCGTGGTTATTATTATAATACTGTTATTTATACACAATATAAACAATATTTAGTTTGTCCTAACTCTTAGAGATTGGTTGGAATCAGCACGCCATCTGTCGATCTATCCTGCGCTAATTCCTTCATCTCCTTATAGTTAGCAATCCTAACGTCCTGCACTATCTGACCCAGATACTCCAATCTAGGTCTACATACCCCTTGCTTTCCCTCTACTTTACCTTCTATAACTAAATATACTAGATCCTGAACCCGTCGTATACTAAACCGTGCATGAATCACAACGGCTCGTAAACGATGCAGTATAGTATACATTACATATACAGTACCAATAGCAGTACTAACATTTATGTGATAAAGTGTGTTGGGGAACGGAAGGAAATTATATTTCCTTATATATTTGTTTTGTATAAATTATAAACATTGTTGTCTTTTCTTCCTCATTCCTAATTCAAAATAAGTATTGTAATATTTCAATTTATTTATTTTTTACTATTTAATATTTTTATATTGAGAAAAAAAGAGATTATTTTCAGTATGTGCATGTATTTCATATAGGTCGTGAACTAGTTCATTTTAAAAAGATGTTACTAGTTCACGACCTATAGTTCGTGAACGGTACACTGAAATGAACTATGAACTACGAACTAGGTATTCAAAGTGACCTACAGTTTGCCATCGCTATTGGCATCGCCTTAATTATAAAGTACAAATTATCAAATTACTCGCAACTTTTTTTTTATGGGCGCTGAAGGCTCTCCCATTCTTATGCCTTTTAACTCTTTACGTATATTATCCAACATTATATTTTTCTTCAACTGATACCATCAGGGAACCTGAGCGGCGACACTTAGGTACGAAGACATTGCATGTGACATACATAGTAACCATATCCATGCTCCAGAACGGATTTTCCCGAGAAAATATCCCGACCCGAGTGGGATTCAAACCCACAACACCTGCGGTGCCAGTCGTAACGATTATACTACGGTACCATGGTGCCCTAATGCAACTTATTGATTTGAAGTTATTTCAGTAATTTGCCGAAATCACCATTAAATTAATTAATTCTAAATCGCATTATACGAATTGGAACGTGTCTATAACTATTTTTTATAAAAAAGGTAGATTAATATACCGAATATTTCCACGAATATTATATATCCAACTTAATAGAACAACTTTTAATGTCTCTTTTTAAACATTTATTTTAATTTTAAGTTCTATATTATAGATCGCAATTTAAAACTGAACTATTAGAAAACGAAAAGTAGTTTACGAGTCTTAAAATTATAAATAAAAGAATAACATTTATAATGATAAAATTATGATAATATATATAATATTAAAATTTATTTTAGTTACACTTATGTGATGCGGTCTTATATTTTATAATGCATAATTAAAATATTATTATTTTAAAAAAATGTATAAATCGTAGCAAGTCCAACGCAACATAATAATGTTATACACACACACACACACACACACACACACACACACAAACACACACATTGTATATATATATTCTGTAGCAAGGTGTTTGAAAAAAATACTTATAAACTTACTGCATTTAATTTTGTTTGTCCGATAAAATTAATAACGATTTAATTAAGATCCAAGCAATTAGCAGCATTCATATTCAAACCTTGACGAGATTTATGCAAATCGACATTTTATTGGAATTTAAATTAGACGGCTCGAAATATGGTTACTTATAGTAACTTCCTAAATAATTCACTACTAAATTTGGGGAATCCTATTTCTGTATTGGTCAATTATATGTTGTATGCCAAATTATAACCAAGAGACGATTTGGGGAAAATGCAAATGATTGTATTTAAATTTCATACTACACCATAACGCTTCTTTTATGAGTGTGGTTTGAAAATACTTTTATAAACATATACACACATTTAAAAATTAAGCATTTTAAAATAAAATTTAATATTCGAAAAAGTTTTATTTTGGCTTCGGCTCAAGATGAAGTTTTCGGGTCAGTTATTAAACTTTCAACGGTCTTACATTATTTCATTGGAGCTAAAGTTATGTGATTTTATTTCATAAATATGGCACGAACGTTTTTTATTCTAAGCAAACAATTTTAAGTGTTACGTTTTTGTATAAAAAACCTGTTTGTACAAAATATATAATACGAATGGATGTCTGTAAACTGTATCGTGGAATTACGAGCATTGAAAGAGTTTCTCTATACCGGAATCTTTATTGGTGAAAGATATATTCTGCTATGTAACTTCAGAGATACATATAGTGGGTGATTTATATTTTTGAATTTACTAGATGCGCGAGTTACTATATTTTATTTAACGATTTTTTTTAGATGTTCCTAGACTTTTCTCAATATAATGCAGTGGAAAGTTAACGAGAATCATTGATACCACATTTCCTGAAGAGTACTTGTTGCGTAATTTGTACTAATAAGAAAAAAAGCTTTTTACTAGATTTTTCGTAATACCTAAATGGAGTATAATAAGCATAATTTTACTTGGCACTGTCGTATAAAATGGCCTGAATTGTAATTAATGATATATTTGCACTACTTCGAATATTATTGCTATTGCTGATACCGAGAAATACAAGATTTTTTTATTGGTAATCGACTGCAATTTTATCAACCATAGATATCAACCAATATCTATGGTTGATAATCCATTTTAACCAAATAGAGCAACATTTACTTATAAGTACAAATATCACATCGTAGACTTTTAAAAAACGCAATAACTATACTTTACATTGTTGTTAATGTTTTAATACATGGTCCAAGTTATCTTGAAAAAATACAGGCTTCGTAATTGTTCTTCGAATATTGGTTTATATAATAAATACTTGAAACAAAAATTAGTTTTTTGGGTACCTTTCACAAAAATTACTTAACATTAACAGCGACTATTAATTAAATATTGTACACCCTGTCTATATAATATATATTATCTTTTACAAAAATCGTACAAGTTATTCAAATAGTAGGTTCATTTTACTTGAATACATAAAAAAGGAGCAGTACGAGAAAATGCGGTATGTTATATAATTTCAGCTTATATATATATATATAGTTGCAGAAAATTTTCAATTTATCTTATCTTGTGATCCTTTTATAGAAGCTTTTAAAATCTACCTGAATTGGACATACTAAGCTTATTTTCGTATTCTGAAAGTATCTAAATCTACTTCATAAGAAATATGCCTGTAAATGGCATTTTTATTAAAGTTTATTCGTATCTACTTTTGATTAAAATAACCACGATGCCTTGATATAAACGTCTTTTATTTCTAATGTGCAGTTTGGGTTTGAAATGTCATCTGCAATTGCAAAGAAAGTTTGCAAAAGTAATTTTATTATTTGCTTTTAGATTAAATTCATCAAATGGATGTCTGCGCTGCATGTTTAAATCTTTGTAGTCAGTTACAGAAAATGATAAGTAAAAAAGCGAAATGCATTTTGATGTATACAATATAAGCAAAATTATAAACAATTTGATCTGGCGCAAAATAAACCAACACCGTTATGGTATCATATAAACAACGCTTTGAGAAATGAATATAGTAATAAAAAAACAACAATCGTAGGAGAATTAGATCACAATAATGTATGTATAAAAGATGCAAATTAAAATAGCTAACAGCTTCAACAACTTCTTCACAAATATCGGACAACAACTAGCAAACGCATTTAATCAAAATGACAGCATAGAAGAAATATATGAAGAACCAATAAATGCAAATATATGGAGATTTGAACCAACCACAACATTGGAAATAAAATCGATAATAATAAACCTTAAGAACAATAAGGCTCCAAGTCCTGATGGTATTACAAAAGAGGACTTAATTTATAATATGGAAGCAATAGCATATATATTATCCATATTAATAAACGAGGTCTTAAGCGAAGGGACGTTCCCAGAAACATTAAAACAATCCAAAGTCATACCAGTTCACAAAAAAGGGACAATGACTGATTGTAACAACTACCGACCAATATCAATACTGAACGTATTTTCAAATAGTAGAAACGGTGATAAAATTAAGACTATACAATTATATAGAAGAGAATATAGGATTTGACCTACAATAACACGGCTTTCAAAGTAATAGCAATACCCAAATGACTACGATAGAGGTGCTTGATTTTATAAACAAAGGTCTGGATCAAGGCGATTACGTTGTATCAGTATTTATTGATTTTAAAAAAGCATTCGATACGGTAGACCACGGATACTAGTAAAGAAACTTCATAAGCTTGGAATTCAAGGAACTGCAGCCAACATCTTTAAAACATATCTACAAAACAGAAAGTCACAAGTGTATGTAAATGAAGCCATTAGTGAACTACTATTAATAACAAAAGGAGTGCCGCAAGGGTCGGTTCTTGGCCCAATATTGTACCTACTTTATATACAAGATATGCAGAGAATAGGATTGAACGGGACCTACAAGATCTTCGCGGACGACACTGTGCTATTATATAGTGGAAAAGAATCTAAGGAAATAGAAAGTGATAAATAGTGACCTTAATAGGATTGTGAGTGGCTACAAACCAACAAACTTACTATAAACACAGCAAAAACAGAATACTTACTTTACAAGCAAAAGAACAAAAGTGATTTACAACTCAACCTTAACATAGACAATGAAATATTAAGTCGGAAATTTAGTGCAAAATATTTGGGTGTAGTAATTGACTCTAATCTAAATTATGAACTAAATATTAAGAATATCAAAAAAATAATAATAACGTTAGTGGGTGCAATAAATAGACTGTCAACTTTACCTGAAAAACTTATTAAACTTCTATACCATGCGTACGTATATCCGAACTTAATATATGGGATATCAGTCACCTCACAATGTGCAAAAACTGTTTTTAAACAATTAATTGTAGTTCAAAATAAGGCACTTAAAGTAATGTTCAAGATCCCTCATATGACACCCTCAGTGATATTATACAAAAACCTAGAACTATCGAATCTTAACCAAATAAGTTTCATAGAAAACTGCAAACTAATATACAAAATAATAAATAAGAAAATAAAAACAAACCTACAGTTGCGGTTCAATGCAAACATACATAGTTTAGGAACCAGAAATAGAGGAAAAATTTACTTAGAAAGTGTTAGAAGTAATAAAGGACACAACAACTTTATATTTAGGGCAGCACAATAATTTAATCAATTACCTGAAAATACAAGAAACGCAACAAAACTAGTGCAATTTAAGAAGCTTCTCAATCAATATGTATTGCAATATTTTATAATGCAATAGATATATAGTTAAAAAAACAATTGTTACTTAAGACTGACTGCTTAATACCTTGCTATGCTTGTTTAGCAGCGGTCAAAATTACAAATGTTACATTTAGATATTTTATATTGTATAACTACTTATTTTTAATATTAAAAAAATAATGAAATGAATTTTATTTGGATAATAAACTTATTCGAACGTTGAACTGAAACGAAAAGACATGTCTTGTACGGTCAGTTAAGCTCCTGTAACTTGAATAAAGCTATCTAATAACAATATTATTAAGCTTCAATTTTTTTAAGTAATATTATGAAAACATGTGTTGTTTTTGAAATATTTTTTATCAAATAGGAACCAATATATAATAATAATAAAACGATAATGATAAACTATCAGAATTTGTTCTGATTATAATACTTGATATGCAATACTTGATAAATAACTTATTTTTATAAAAGATTTCAAAAGGATGATGTAAATAGCATTCACTGTAAACTTGTTCATTCACTTTAAACATAGTTCTATTTATATTCAAACAATCACTTGATTCAAGTAGTTAATTTGGACAGAAAATACTTCAATATTTAAAACATGACAACAGAACAACAGACAACTTGAGTCGGATATTAGAGGATTAATATTAATAGTGAAATAGATATATATATATATATATATATATATATATATATATATATATATCCTTCCTTTCAATGGTATGCGATGATTGCCTCCTTTTCTGAATATGTGTAACATTTTCTCAATTCCTTTATTAGATATTAAAAGAATGGCTACACGACAGTTAATAATTTTCTAAAATCATAGTGAATTTAAATAACGATATCGAAATATCCGTTTTTGAATCCAACGGCACAAGTAATAATTTATTTATTAAGAGTAAATCGAATTGAAAGTTTCGAAGAAATTTCGGAAGTCTCTGTATCATCTATAAGTAAAGTATCTTATTTCCACATACAAGGCGGCAAATTTGTAGGTTCTATTGAAACCTTTTCAAAACAAAATTCTTGTATATTTCAGATCAGTGCCGTATCCAGGATATTGATAAGGGGGAGTTATAACAAAAAATATTTTAGAGTATTCAAAATTCGATTCTTATGTAAAAAAAATTTAAAGCAACTCTTTTAAGTTTATGGTAACACTTTGAGGAACGAATATAAGCATCTTTAAAATGCGGCATGGGTGGTTTTTTATCATAACACGTTAAAGTACGAGAACATAGTCATCTAAATTAAGTACCATTGGTGATATTTTTTAACATAACTTTTTGATAATATAGAATATCACGCCAATACCGTAACAAGCATTAAGTAGCTAGATGTACATTTCAAGCGCTATGCACCCATCTTCAGTAGCACAATATATAAATACTGAAGATGGCCGCATAGCGCTTGAAATGTACATCTAGCTACTTAATGCTTGTTACGGTATTATAATTTAACACCGTAGTGATCATTTTTTAAATAATTTTTTGATGTTCAAACATTTTATAGTCTTCCAACGAAAAACGAAGCCGCAAACAAACTTGCATCCGCTTAATGTAGTAAAAGATTATAAATTACAAAAAACAAATTAAAGGAACATAAATACTTCTCTTTGGTGCAAAAATTTATACGTCAAGAAATATTTTCTTCTTATTACTAATAAGAAAATATATTCGTATATAAATAATTTATAAAGTTTTAGGTTTTGGAATTGTTGGTAACTTTTGAACATTTCGAATTTAAAAGGTTTAGGTTTTGTGATCTTCATAATAACCTTCATAGCAGGTAATCGATTAACGAAAATGATGAGACATCTTCATTTAAGTATTTTAAAACTGCACCGAATATATACGATATAAAGGGTGTCCCACGTATCTATCGACAGTTTACTTCTTATTGCCATATCTGTAATTTTTATCCAAATTAAACAAAACTTTACCACAACATAGTTTAACCAACATACTAAATCTCAACGTGATCACCATTATTCTCGTCAATTTTGAACAAACGTTCGTGATATTCTAATAAACCTTTCATTCTCAATTCAACAGTAACTTGCTGAAAAGCATCGATAATGCGTTCCTTCAACACCCGAATGTTCGCCGGTCGTGTTATATAGACTTTGGACTTAAATAAAGCCCCACAGAAAAAAATCGCATGGTGTCAAATCCGGTGATCGAGGAGGCCAAGGCATGTTTGGGGATCCACGTCCCATCCAACGATCCGTGAATTTTTCCTTTAGTTAATTTCGAACCACTCGTCCCCAGTGTGGAGGAGCCCCATCCTGCATAAAGATTACATCGTTTTGGATTTCTCGTGCTTCCAAATCTGGATAAAATTCTCCTTGCAGCATTTGCAGATATCGAACACTGTTGACAGATTCATCGAAAAAAAATGGTTGGAAGATACCACATTCACCAATTGCAGCCCACACTGTTGTTCTGGGGGAATGCAACGATTCTTCGACAATCCAGTAAGGATTTTCGCTAGCCCAATAACGATGATTATGGCGGTTGACACCACCATCAAGATAAAAATGAACTTCATCCGAAAACATCAAATTAGATAAATGATCAGGATTTTCAGAAATTCTGTTCCTGTGCGAATTCCAGTCGGTTTGTTTTGTCTTCCTCAGTTAATTTTCGCACAACTTGAATTTTATATGGATGCCATTTGAAATCCTTAAGAATCCTCCCGATTGTGGTACGGCTGATTTGAAGCGCATTGGAGGCGCTGCGTAAGGATGAATGCGGATTATCAGTAAAATGTTCTTGAACACGATCCAAATTTTCATCAGAACGATTTGATCTGCTGCGTTTTCTTTTGACGTCGAGGACACTGCCTGTTTCCATTAGTACATTGTGCCATTTGTAAATGGTATCCCTTGATGGCGGGTCACGATCGAATTCTTCTCGAAATTTCTGTTGAACCTAAATAGGTTTTCTGATCCATTCAAACCAACTCGCCACTTTAGCACGTTCGCGAATAGAATACGCCATATTAATTTGAATATATTAAAGAAATAATGACTTAGGTGCCTAAAAATGAAGAGTAATAAAATTAAACTGTTTGCTTTATATCGCGTTAAAATTTCTATAAAATCTGACAAAAACACGAAAAGTTATTTAGAATAACAAAACTGTCGATAGATACGTGGGACACCCGGATATCGATTTATTTCCTATCTCGTTTTCGTTTCCTAAAAAAATGTTTTCACCTCTCCATCTCCCCAAATACGTCACTGTTTCAGATTCTTATATTCAGATCATTATTGACATAATTCAATCTTTTAGTACATATTATTATTTGGGTTCTAGATCCCTCAATATACATGTGAATAGTGAATTTAATAGTGAATTCAAGATAAAACTGTAGCAATATTCTTACACAGAATAAAGATTTTATAGAAAATCACATACCTACACCAACTTTATGAGTTTTTTTAAAGATAGCTGTGTAAAGCAATGATAAAAAGCTTAATTTCCACATTAATTTTCATAGCTAATAACCCAGTTTTGCAGTTTTTTGTTACTTTATTGGATAAATCAATTCTAACGTAGTGGTTTTTTTAGTATCTACATTGTACTTGAATATAACAGCAAATTTATCGTGGTAAAAAGATATAAAAAAAATCGATTTAGAACAAATTTTAATACGAGGCTCTGTAGCGAGTATCTAGTATCTTTGATACAATATACAGGATATATACGTGGAAAATGCCAGGAGATATAGGGAGGTATCAGATAGATTACATACTGGTTAAAGAGAGGTTTAGGAACCAGATTAAGAATTGTAAGAGTTACCCTGGAGCAGATATTGATAGTGACCATAATTTAGTAGTCCTGGACTCAGAGGTCAAATTCAAGAAATTACAGAAGTCTAAACAGGTCAGAGTAGATGTCGATAGGTTAAAATTAGCTGATGTATGTGAAAAGTACAAGCAGAAAGTAGAAATCATGGCTAATGGAACATCAAGGAGCGACATAGATTGCGAATGGAGGGAAATCAGAAATGGGTTAACTACAGCAGCAAATGAAGTATTAGGCACAAAGAAAAGGGCAGGTAGGAGGGAATGGATCACGGAAGAAATAGTTAAAATGATAGAAGCAAGAAGGAAAATTAAAATTGGAAACACAGAAGCAGGACAGAAAAAATATAAGGAACTAAGGAACTTAATTAATAGGAAATGCAAGCTAGCGAAAGAAGAGTGGATAAAAGGAAATTGTGAGGATATTGAGGAGGATATGAGAAGAGGTAAAGTAGATTTGGGCTACAGGAAAATTAAGTCACATTTTTCTAAAGTAAAACCAAAGGGTAACATTATATGTGATAAGCAGGGTAAGGAACTCACAGAAAATAAGGAAAAAGCTAGAAGATGGAAGGAGTATCTTGAAGATTTATATAAAGGTAGGCAGGACATGGAGGAGCTAGAAAATGTGGAACAGATAGATGAGGATGACTTAGGTCCTAGCATACTTAGGTCAGAGTTTCATAGAGCATTAAATGATTTACGGAATAACAAAGCAGCGGGGATTGATATGATACCAGCCGAATTAATAAAACACGCAGGGGAAAAAATGCAGGAGCGATTATACAGGTTAGTTTGTAAAATATATGAGAAGGGAGAAGTACCACAGGATTTTCAGCGTAGTAGAATAGTAACAATGCCGAAGAAAATAGGAGCTAATTTGTGTGAGAACTATAGGACCATTAGCCTACTATCACATGCATCGAAGATATTGTTAAAGATTATTTATAGGAGATTAGAAAATAAAGTAGAGGAAAGGCTAGGAGAAGATCAGTTTGGTTTTAGGAAAAACAGAGGGACGAGGGAGGCGAGGCGATTCTAGCACTAAGAACGGTAGTAGAAAAAAGAAATAGGGTAGGAAAGGTAACTTGCATAGCTTTTGTAGACTTAGAAAAGGCATTTGACAATGTAGATTGGGACATAATGTTTAGAATTTTAAAAGAAACGGGTATAGATTATAAGGATAGGAGAATAATTTTTAATTTATATAAACACCAAACTGCCTTAGTTAGAATTGAGGGGGAAGAAGAGGTAGCAAAAATAGGGAAGGGAGTTCGGCAGGGATGTACACTCTCACCGTTATTATTTAATCTATATATAGAAGATGCAATAAACAAAGTAAAAGAAGAGTATAGTGTAGGTGTGAATGTACAGGGAGAGAAAATATATATGCTGAGATTCGCCGACGATATAGCTATATTGGAAGAAAGCGAAAAGAAATTAGAAAGGGTATTGAATGGTATGCAGGCAGTATTGACTAGGGATTTTAACATGAAAATAAATATAGGTAAAACTAAAGTGATGAGGTGTGACAAAAAGGAATGCAGTAGAAAAATGAGGATCACAATAGGAGATAATAGAATCGAAGAAGTGTCAGATTTTTGTTATTTAGGCAGTAGAATCACAAAAGATAATCGAAGCAAGGTAGATATAAAGTGTAGGATAGCACAGGGTAGGAAGGCATTCGTAGAAAAAGAACAGATTTTAAGATCAAATATTGACTTGGGTATTAGAAAAAGATTACTGAAGGTATATGTTTGGAGTGTAGCACTGTACGGGTGTGAGGCGTGGACTATAGGAAAGGAAGAGAAGCGTAGATTAGAAGCACTTGAAATGTGGTGTTATAGGAGGATGATGAGGATTGGTTGGGAAGATAAAGTAACAAATGAAGCTGTACTAGAGTTAGTAGGGGAGAAGAGAAGTATTTGGAGAGTGTTACAACGTAGGAGAGACAGATTAGTAGGGCATATTCTTAGGCATGGGGGGATTATGCAATTGATCATAGAAGGTAGAGTGGAGGGAAAGAGAGGGGTAGGTAGGCCTAGATTGGAGTATGTGAGTCAGATAGTTGAAGACGTTGAGAGGAATAGCTATAGGGAGATGAAGGGATTAGCTCAGGATAGATCGGCATGGCGTGCTGTTTCCAACCAATCTTTAGGATTGCGGACTCTTTAACTAACTAACTTGATACAATAGATATCTTCCATTAAATAATAAATATGTTGCATTTTTCAATTGTAAGTTATTTCGCAAACACGAGCAGGACTCATACTCTACTTATAGGTATAATCGGTTTTCCATCGCACGCACAGAAATATTTAAAATATTTTCTGTCCATGCTGGTATTTAAACCCGCAGCTTGAGGTTGCAAATCCTCCATGACTTAATCTAAGTGAATCTACAATATATATTATCGATTAGAAATATTTTTGTATTTTCACAGTTTCGTTCTTTTCGAATGAACATACCAGGAGCAGTGCCTTATGCAGGCCGCAGGCCGCGCGCCCCTCCTGAACATTGAGCGCATCACCGTAGATATATGATTGGATTGCGATATTTTATCGGCGCATTATTTTCCTAAAAGATAAAGCTTGCGCCGCGAACATACATTACACTCAATACGATATGGCAGCTAGCAAGTATGAGTCAAATGCATATGCACTCATCCTATCTGTTGCAAGCGATAGCGTAATGTATGTCTTCTGTTTCTTCGGTTCGCGTATCGCATATATCGACTAATGTAACACACATTCCAGCGGCTTGGGATGAGTCATAGCAACTTGATGTCACGCTGCTTCAAAGCTAAGAATATATAGTTGTTTTAAAATATTGGATGCCACGATACTTTAGCGCCGAACAGAGAAGCGCCACAGTTCAGAGAACAGAGTAGTCTAGTATATATGTATATAAATTGATATAGTATAGCCAGATAAGACAGTAGCATTTGTTCTGTGTATGTACGATATGTACGTATGTATGATTTTGCCACGTGTTTCTCCAAGAATATATTTAATAGAAATAATTTAATAAAAATGAATAGTGTTAGTTATTTATTGAAAATAGAGTTTTGTAGACTTTCTCTTGTGGACAAAGTAAAAATTAAAGAATTAAGTAGGCCATTGACTGACTTAAATTTATCGCAAACTTGTGCAAGGAATGCTCAAATCCGGACATTTACGCGGCGTTTTAGAGGAGACATTTACAAAAAAAATTATAATACAGATGAAGGACAGATTCTCATATCGTGGCCATCTACAAGCCGCGGAGTTATTTAACACGAAATCGATGCCAACATTTTCTAAACAATTTCCAGTGGACCTTTTGGAAACCGTGTGTCATGCATATCCATTTTTGAATAAAACCAGATTAAAAACAGAATTAGAGGTCATTTAATCGCGTCCGGATTTTTATCAAATAATTGGAGCCACAAATTTTCTTTCATTATTGCTACAAAATAATCTCAGTGAAAATTTCCCGGAAACTATAAAAATACCAAAAATTATTTTAACAACCCCGATGACCACTGCTGAATCAGAGCGTTGTTTTTCAACACTTAAAAGAATCAAGACTTTTTTGCGAAATGCTATGGGTAATGATCGTTTAAACGCGTTGGCGATGATGTGTATTAATAAAAATGTGGTGCGAGATATTTACAATTTTAACGAAAAAGTTTTGGAAACGTTTATATCAATGAAAGATAGAAGAGTGAAATTCAATTTTAAGAAATGATTGAATTTAATCATTTTGCATCCATTTTAGGTAAGATTTCTCACTATTATGTTATTTTTTAAGAAATGCGCCCCCCCCAGATTGAAATGGCACGTGCCGCCACTGGAAGATACTTCATATGTGCCACCATTGAGTGCAACTGAGAGTTCTGTAGTTCGTGAATGTGCAAGTCGTTCTTTTGCTGCATATTACATTTATTTCCATTTGATACCATGAATACAGCCAGGAGTAAATAAGTAACACAATAATCCAAGATTGCATTATATTCCAATGCTTCTACTGCAGAATCTTTAAAATAAAGCTGAAAGCAGGAATATACCAAGTGTTTCAATTTTATTATTTACGACAGTTCGACATATTAATACTGAAGTTACACATAATCGTAATTACGTTAGTTCAAAAGTAATTGCAAGTGATTGTGTGAAATTTGTGCACATGATTTCCATATGAACTGTCTCTGGCATTTAATGAACTGTTAAAGCACATTTGGGGCTTGGTGTAATTAGAAATAAAGTTCGAAATAAGAGATATTGAAAATTCATTTCATAAGATTCTAATTTCACTAATTAGTTCTATCAAATTTATATTTATTTTAATCGGAATTTTTGTTTCATTGCATTTTTACGCGCTTAATATAATTCATTCTGATTTCAATTTTGTGTAACGAGATAGTTATTAAACAATAAAGTCCTTTCCATACAATATACTCTAACTATTAAGTAACAATAGAATAACTGCATATAAAAATTGATTTGCAAACAATACAAGCATATAAAGCAAAGAAGATATAGCTATCTATTTTTGGGACTCTGAATATAATTTAAAAAAATGCTAATTCGCGAGACTGCATAACAATATTTTAGTATAAAATAAATTTGAATATTAGTATACATAGAATTTAGAGCGAAGTAATTCAAGTTTCAGCATTTTTTTTTTAGTGTTGTTGTACGAGATTATATAGATTTTATAATTACAGATTTATAAAAAATATATCTGTGTACGATAAACGCTTTTTTTTTTCAATGATTGGATTAATAATGACATAAAATTTGTTAAAATAATGTATAACGGATTGTATGAAAATTACTTGATTTTCCGTACAAATTAAGGAAATTATCATCAATCAAACATATCGTACTTCTTAATTTATTACATTGCGGATAACAAAATTTTGTCGTAATTTTATAGATGTAGTTTCGCATATAATAAACTATCGAAGAAAATCGGTGATAAATTTTAGATATAATCACGTAGTAAGTTGCTTAAGAATTAAGGACAGATCAAAAAGTATTTATGTCGAATTTATGCATAGTAGTAGTAAAGACGTGGCGAAGAGATTGTCCAAAAGAAATATACAAACAATTCGATATAAAATGTCACAAACATAAAATATAATAGAAAATCAAGTATTCATTTTTTCCAATTATACTTATAAGAATTGTTAAAAGATAATAAATATCTAAAGATAGGTGTAAAAAATACAACCGTCAAATTTGAAACATCAAACTTCTAAAAAATCAATATTGTAATACGATTTTAAAATTTCAAAAATATTCTGAAGATTTAAATTTAGAATAAATATATTGTTAGTATATGGATATTAAGAATTATATTATTAAAATAATGTATAACGGATTGTATTAAAATTAATTGATTTTCCGTATAAATTAAGAAAATGGTAATCAAAGCATTGAACATTTCGTATTTCTTAATTTACTACGAGATTTATTACATTGCGGTACCAAAAATTTGTCGTTCTTTTAAAGGTGTACTTTCGCATATAATTAACTATGGAAGAAAATCGATGATAAATTAATATAATATATATGATAAAATATATAATCACGTAGTAACTTACCTAAGAATTACGGGCTAAGTACTGATTGGATAGAAATACTGTTACATAGGCTCTTGTATGAATGCAACGAATATGAGGAAAATTTATCTAAATAATTTAGTAATAAATAAATAAGTAAGTAACATGAATTAATAATAATAATATAACAAATGCTACTGGCCAATATGTCCAAATACCACGGTCATTTAGCGGAATTAAAAAATAAAAAGAATTAAGGACGCGTTAAAAAGTATTTATGTATAGTAGTCGTAAAGACGTGGCGAAGACTTTGCCCAAAAATAAATATACAAATAATTCGATTTAAAATGTCGCAAACATAAAATATAATAGAAAATCAAGTATTAATTCTTTCCAATTATACTTATAAGCATGATTAAAATATAATAAAAATCTAAAGATAAATGTACAACTATTAAATATATTAAATCAATATCCCAATATGATTTTAAAATTTCAAAAATATTTTGAAGATTTAAATTTGGAATAAATATATATTTTAAATATATTTCTTATAGTTATATTTACATAACTATTAAATATATTAAATCAATATCGTAATATGATTTAAAAATTTCAAAAATATTTTGTAGATTTAAATTTAGAATAAATATATTTTTTAGTGTATGGATATTAAGAATTATATATTAAGATAATAATGATAGTTAATGATAATTATAAAGTTTTAAAAATTATCACTACGGTGTTTTCTTAATTCTTAACAAGCTTGTTACGATATTTGGGTGATTATAAAGCATAAATCTGTTTTAAATTCATAAATACAAATAAAATAATATAAAATTTGCGACAATGATCCACAATATCACATCAAAATATTCATACAACTGAATTATTTCTATACCTTTTGTTCTGCACAATAAAATAGTCAGTCCATTTCAAAATTTTCACTAATCGACAGTATTAGTCGCTAACAGAATTCTTGAAGTTTAATCACAACGCTTAATTTTGATTCAAAAACTTTTTATTTTCATAAGAACTAGTTTATATTATCTCTTGCGTTAACACATATCTCTTCATTCGCTTCTAGAAGACTTCAATCAACTCAAATCACATCATCGCATGACGACTGGAAGACTTTTGCCGCTCGAAGACACCAGAACTGTAGCTGGGACCGATTGCGTTGCTCCGTTTTGGCGCGCTCGTTGGTTGCACCGTCACGGTGCCTTGCGATAGATGGACTGGCCCGTTTGGTATGAACTAGCCTCCGACTCCGAAACTGTCAAGAGTTTCCTCCCGGTGGTCCGATTCCGTTGTTGGTGCGCTTCGTACGCGACCAACAAGTGTTGTATCTATCAATATTTGTTCTTTTGAATATCTATATGTCTTGTTGTTTGTTACTTAGTAGATCTTGACGTAGGGACTGCGAACGGCTGGTGTAATTTTCGGGCCCGTGACAAGTCTGTGGTCCGGACCCCACTTACAAAAGTGAATCACTTTTGTTTATTAAAAAAGGTCATATAAAACATTTATTTAAAAAAAGCGTACAATAAATTCAAAATCGATACATTACTTACCATACAAAATACAAACATTAAAATTGTCGATGCCGGGCCCGTGATAAAAATTTCAGATGTCACCCCCTGGTAACGGGTTTGTTTTAAATTTGTAATAACAAAAACATTTAAGTAAGTTTCTAATTCTTAACCTAGGTGCATTATATCTTACAATCTAATATTGCGTGAAGAAAGATATGTTTTTATGCTGCTTAATCTTCTTCTCACGTTCTACTACTTATTATGTGGTCCTTTAGATTCTTTTTGAATGTTACCGGTGTTGTATTTCTGATATTCTGTCGTATAGCGATGGCAAACTGTAGGTCACTTTGAGGACCTAGTTCGTAGTTCGTAGTTCATTTCAATGTACCGTTCACGAACTATAGGTCGTGAATTACTACATATTTGAAAAATGAACTAGTTCACGACCTATATGAAATACATGCACATACTGAAAATAATCTCTTTTTTTTCTCAATATAAAAATATTAAATAGTAAAAGATAAAAAATTGAAATATTTATACAATAATTATTTTGAATTAAGAATGAGGAAGAAAAAACAACAATGTTTATAATTTGTACAAAACATATATATAAGGAGATATAATTTCGTTCCCAACACACTTTATCACATAAATGTTAGTACTGCTATTGGTACTGTATATGTAATGTATTCTATACTGCATCGTTTACGAGCCGTTGTGATTCATGAACGGTTTAGTACACGACGGGTTCAGGACCTAGTACAAGTACATCAATACATACACCGTGCATCATGTAGTTCATAGTTCACGAACTAGGTCATAGTGACCTATAGGTCGTTGCAAAACATCGTCACAGTACGTCCGTCATTTGATTGAACCGTTCAGAGTGAACGGTTCGCGAGTGAACTACACATCGCTACTGTGGTACGTTATTCAAGTGTGTGACTGCTCAATGTGTGATATTGTGTTTTCCTTTATTCGTATGTATCGATTTTAGATGGATATCTTCAGCTAGTTAGTACAAACAAACTTCAGTTAGTTAGTTAGTTACTCAAAAACACACAGGACCCTAAGATATTACTATTAGCCATCGACATTTGCGAAAGAAAACTTATTCATAGAGAGAGATCATAAAAGAACTAGGACACACGCTTCACGTCCAGGGGACTATCAGGACGACTACCAATATAGTTATGTTCTTGTCTGAATTAGTAGAATTCTGGACAAGCATCAGAGCGTTTGCTGGTATTATCTTTGACTAGCACTGATAGAGACGTATAGTTTAGTGCTTCAATTTAACAGAGTTATAATCCGATACAATGATAACGATCTATCCTACTTGTTTCTGATTGTGTCCTAAAATTTGTGTCCTAAAGTAAATATCTTACTACTATAAGAAAATTATGTAGATGTCACCATGTCATTGTACCAAAATAGTTTATTTGGGTACTTATTACGAGTTAATTAATTTGTAATTTAAGTCCACCGTTGGAGATATTCTAGAAATTATATATGAAATTATAAATTACATATCAGAGAACGGAAAGAAAAATCGTTGTGGTCACAACACGACTTTAATTAGAACACGATACAAGGGCATGATATATGTTTGTTTTTATTATATTGCTTGTTATTTATTATAGTAAATTGAATTTTCAAGAGAAAATTATTTAAGGTAAGTCCAGTAAATAAATGGAACCATTGAATGATTCCTCCTATAATTGCGAATACTGCTCCTATAGAAAGGACCTAATGAAAGTGAGCTACAACATAATAAGTATCATGTGGAATAATATCAATTGAGGAATTTGCTAAAATGACTCCTGTAAGTAAAAATACAAATCCTAAAGATCATAATATTGAAGGAGAGTAATTAATTTGTGTTCCATGAAGGGTAGGTAATCAGCTAAAAATGTTGATACCAGTTTTTAGTTAATACCATCCTTAGATGATTGATTTAGTTAATCGAGTTAATCAAATTGGTAACAATATATATTTTTTTATGGTTATCGGACGAAATGCCATCCTTACCAACAGCTATGTATTTTTTTACTATTTATCTTAATTCTAAAGAAAAATACACAACATCTATGGTACGGAAGGGATCTTTCCTCAAGAAAATATCCCTGACCGGAGGCGGGATTCGAACCCACAACTTTGCGGTGCCAGTCTTACGACTATACCGCGGCACCACGGTGCCCCTGGTAACAGTATATTTGAAATATATTATTTGTCCTTTACGAATAATTAAATGATTATATGTGATTTATACCAAAACGTTCAAATATTGTACAGTACTTTGCACAATTTTTTTACCCTTTCAGTAACTTACACATGGGACTGAAGTTATTATAAATGAAAACTTACATTTCACATTACTGAATGTTGACAAATAGGTAATCAACTCATCCGGGTGAGACAGAAAGCGTAATTTCGAAGTTGTAGTTTAGTTAAGTTTTAGACGCAAGAACTGACTTATTTATTTAATAGTATATCAATCACGATTCGTGACAGAGGTATTTTATTTAGTTTTTTATCTTGTGCTACTGAAGATGGGGGCATAGCCTTCGAAATGTACATTTAGCTACTTAATGCTTACGTTACGGTATTTGGGTGATATTCTATACTATATATTCGTAATTTAAAGTAATATGAGAAAAGCTTTCTATAGTTGTATACAGAATAAAATGACAGAATTGTTTTTTGTGGAGAAAAACTGTACTTCGTTATATTCTTGGACAAACTTTTTCCATTCCTAGTTATAGCGACAATATGAAAGAATATGTATTACTTTAAAAAAATTGTTTAGCTGTTATTAATGACAAAGTAATATTTTGCTGGACAAATTTTAGAAACAAAGGCAATGTATATTTGCTAAATTAATTCGTATTTTTTTAATTGTCCAAACTTCAACACGACTGAAGTTTTAATTATACGTAGGTACAATGGGTTTTCCATAACATAAAATAATCCATAATCCATTTTCTGTCATAACCAGAAATCGAATCCGAACTCATTGGGCAAATCATTTCCTACTTAATGTTAGTCATTATTTTTTGTAATTTGTTTAACAGGATTTTTTTTAAATATTAGTCCGCATTTATCGTTTTTATTTCATTTAGTACATATAAATGAAATTCATTTGAAGTGTTTTTTATACGCATTATGAATTGTGAAAAGAAATATTTATCACGATTTTTAATGCATAGATATGTATAGACATTCACAATCTTCAAGAAAAATAATTGTATAATTGGAGATTTTCTAAAATTTTAGATTTTCAGGGTTGCCAATGAATGAATATAAAAAAGCGCTATCGAAATTTTTAATTTTCGTTAAAAAAATAATTAGAATAGCATCAAAATGAAGCCTGAAAAAAATATTGGCATTCAAAATTTCCCTCTTGTTATAATAAAATTACAATAAAAATGTATATAATATATTTCATTCAATTTCAGAATGAAAGTTCCATCGTAAGTGTTCCATCCATAACTAATGGAAATTTAGGGGCATTACCGATATTTCAATTGGAATATTTCTTTATACACAGAATTTTATTATAATTTTACTTTTATTTCAGTAATTATTGGCAAGGAACTATACCAAGAGTACATTTAAGACTTACTAGTTAGTTAAAGAGTCCGCAATCCTAAAGATTGGTTGGAAACAGCACGCCATGCCGATCTATCCTGAGCTAATCCCTTCATCTCCCTATAGCTATTCATCTCAACGTCTTCAACTATCTGACTCACATACTCCAATTTAGGCCTACCTACCCCTCTCTTTCCCTCCACTCTACCTTCTATGATCAATTGCATAATCCCCCCATGCCTAAGAATATGCCCTACTAATCTGTCTCTCCTACGCTGTAACACTCTCCAAATACTTCTCTTCTCCCCTACTAACTCTAGTACAGCTTCATTTGTTACTTTATCTTCCCAACCAATCCTCATCATCCTCCTATAACACCACATTTCGAATGCTTGTAATCTACGCTTCTCTTCCTTTCCTATAGTCCACGCCTCACACCCATACAGTGCTACACTCCAAACATATACCTTCAGTAATCTTTTTCTAATACCCAAGTCAATATTTGATCTTAAAATCTGTTCCTTTTCTATGAATGCCTTCCTACCCTGTGCTATCCTACACTTTATATCTACCTTGCTTCGATTATCTTTTGTGATTCTACTGCCTAAATAACAAAAATCTGACACTTCTTCGATTCTATTATCTCCTATTGTGATCCTCATTTTTCTACTGCATTCCTTTTTGTCACACCTCATCACTTTAGTTTTACCTATATTTATTTTCATGTTAAAATCCCTAGTCAATACTGCCTGCATACCATTCAATACCCTTTCTAAATTCTTTTCGCTTTCTTCCAATATAGCTATATCGTCGGCGAATCTCAGCATATATATTTTCTCTCCCTGTACATTCACACCTACACTATACTCTTCTTTTACTTTGTTTATTGCATCTTCTATATATAGATTAAATAATAACGGTGAGAGTGTACATCCCTGCCGAACTCCCTTCCCTATTTTTGCTACCTCTTCTTCCCCCTCAATTCTAACTAAGGCAGTTTGGTGTTTATATAAATTAAAAATTATTCTCCTATCCTTATAATCTATACCCGTTTCTTTTAAAATTCTAAACATTATGTCCCAATCTACATTATCAAATGCCTTTTCTAAATCTACAAAAGCTATGCAAGTTACCTTTCCTACCCTCATTCTTTTTTCTACTACTGTTCTTAGTGCTAAAATCGCCTCCCTCGTCCCTCTGTTTTTCCTAAAACCAAACTGATCTTCTCCTAGCCTTTCCTCTACTTTATTTTCTAATCTCCTATAAATAATCTTTAACAATATCTTCGATGCATGTGATAGTAGACTAATGGTCCTATAGTTCTCAAACAAATTAGCTCCTATTTTCTTCGGCATTGTTACTATTCTACTATTATAATATAATTTCAATTATTTTCTATCAATTTATTGACAGTTGAATTGGTTTTTTGTGTGGTTTGAAAATAATATGATGAAGGTACATGAAAGCATATTTCTACTAATTTAACTAGGGAATGGGGTTATCCGAAAAATGTTAACTTTTCCGAAACTAGAAAGCATTAAAATAAGAATATTTTCCATGTATTTTAGCAGAGAAATATGTGCAGCTTATTTAAAAATGTGTAGAAATAAACTAGTCTTAAAATAAGCCAATAAAATTTGCATAATATTTAACCCAATGTTTTTTTCCTATAAATTTAATTACGATATAATTTAATATAATATAATTATATAATTATATAATTACGATGTAAATAATATATAATTTAATTTATATGCATGTCCGACATGTATAGCAAGTCCATTTCTGCTTTGCCAGACCAAATCTAAATTCTGATGATAGAAGAATTATGCTTTCCTAAATTATAGTATAGAATATCACCCAAATAAAATTGAAGGAAATTTAGAATTTAATATTTGAATAAAATCATCAATATTAGATTTTTCAGTATCAAAAATCGCAAAGATGTCATGTACATATCTAATCCAAACTCTAGGAAAATAAATTTCAGTTTCCTTTAATTTAGTTTCAAAATAACTCATAAATAAATTTGTATTAATGAAAATATTTAATATTATTGTTATCACTACAAATTTTTGATTATCGCTTAAACTACAGCATCTGTACATTTATTCTTCAACTTATGGAGTATCCAAAAAGTATTACAACCTAAATCTTTTAACACTACAGCGAAAAACATTTTGTTCAAATATTATAAAGTTGGAAACATTTTTTTAATTTAAATATTTTTTAATGTAATAGTGATTGTAATAATGGATGGTTATCAAAATAGTATTCTAAGATTGATAATTGCTGTTGATGTGGAAGACTCCATTGACGATTTAATTTTAAACATACTTATACAGATACTACAATTATTGCAGCATCATCGTTAATGGTCAAATATCCAATTCGTTCTTCTGCCAAGGTTATTGCGATTGAATCTATGTCGGATATCGCATGCAATATGTGCGCTCTTCTATGTGCCTCGAACTCGATTTGGACATTCCTATTATGGCAAAGGGAGGGACAGGTCTCAATATTTGTTATATCCTTTTTTTTTATGGTATATCTCTTTGTATGCTCATTGGCGTCGACAACTATACGATCTTCACGCATTAACATGAAAATATTAAAATAGTTTAGACAGTGGCGTAGCTAGAAATTTTGGGCCCTAATGCAAATGTGGGCCAAGCCCCCCCCTCGTCAAAAAATATAAAACTGTAATATCGTGCATTTTGCAATATGTTCATTACCGTCGCCTGAAGGGCCCCTGAATGCTGAGGGCCCCAATGCCTTGCATCGTCTTGCCTTATGGTAGCTGCGAGCCTGAGCCTAGACTTGTTTTAAAATTTTATTTGCAAGGAATTGTCATTCATATTAGTTTGGACAACGTATAGTGGCAATATATTAAGAATTTTTGGCTTATGCTGTATATTTTGCATCCTACTGTGTAGCGATGGCAAACTGTAGGTCACTTTGAGGACCTACTTCGTAGTTCATAGTTCATTTCAATGTACCGGTCACGAACTATAGGTCGTGAACTACTAACATCTTTTTAAAATGAACTAGTTTAAAATGAACACATACTGAAAATAATCTCCCGTTTTCTCAATATAAAAATATTAAATAGTAAAAAATAAATAAATTGAAATATTTCAATACTTATTTTGAATTAAGAATGAGGAAGAAAAAACAACAATGTTTATAATATATACAAAACATATATAAGGAAATATAATTTCATTCCGTTCACCAACACACTTTATCACATAAATATTAGTACTGCTATTGGTACTGTATATGTGATGTATACTATACTGCATCGTGATTCATGAACGCTTTAGTAGACGACGGGTTCAGGACCTAGTACAAGTACATCAATACGTACACCGTTCACCATGTAGTTCATAGTTCACGAACTAGGTCATAGTGACCTATAGGTCGTTGCTAAACATCGTCACAGTACGCCCGTCATTTGATTAAACCGTTCAGAGTAAACGGTTTGCGAGTGAACTACACATCGCTACTACTGTGATCAAAATATCCGTTTCGGTCTCTATTAGAAATTGCAAAAAAGAAAAATTAGTTTCAACTATAAATATTAAAAATATAGCATTTATTATTTGATTTATTCTGTCTTATAACCTTTATAGAAAAACATTAGATTTCGCTTTCCAAGGAAAATAACTAAATGCAATGTCAATATAAAAAAAATAATACTTTTTCACTGTGTTATTAATAAAAGAAGAAGTTTTTCTCTTGAGATAAATGGAAAATTCGCTCTCATGGCATTTGTGGAATCCTTACATGTCGAAGGAAATTATCTAGATTCGGTTTATTATTCGAATTTCATAGTATTGTTTGCAGAAATCGGTATGGGCAAACTATACCGATTTCTTAGCATCTAAACTAAGATCAGTCTGTTTCTTGCTCAGGAGTATGAAAGGCACATGTAGCGCATCAGTCCTGCGCACTGCTTACTTTGGACTATTCCAATCTACCCTCACATATGGAATTCTAACTTGCGGAGCAAGTGCACACATCCAATCCTTGCTAATAGTGCTGTCACGTAATCCGGTGTACCGGTGCACCGGTCCAACTTTTGTTGGGGACCGGTTACTTTTCCTTTCGTGGTACACCGGTACGTACCGGTACGTACTGCCGTACCGGTGTGTACGGCCATAAAGCTGTGTACTGCAACGCGCACTGCGCATCGGTACAGCGGCTTACAAAAAATGGGTCGTTTCAAAATATTAGTACAAATTTTGAAAGTACTAGAAATGAAGCACAAAATATTGTACAAAAGCAATTATATATCAGCTTTCAACATATTATACTTTAGGTCCATTGTAACATTATAAACATATGGACAACAAATGTTATTACACTAGCGGCTTTTAAAATTAGAACTTTTATCGTACCATACCGGTGCATCAACGGATTCGGTGCACCGATTTATTTTTACGTACCGGTATGTATGGTTCAGACCAGTGCACCGGTAAGCGGTGCACCAGCGCACCGGTTACAATGAACTGTACCGGGTTACCGGTTCATGAGAGGAAATTTGAAAGCACTACTTGCTACTAGTGCAGAAAAAGGCAATAAGAACCATATCGTCATCTAACACTAGAACCTCGTGTAAACCCCTCTTTACAACGCTTAAGCTACTGACTGTCCCAGCGCTATATATTCTCCATCTATCATACTACCATAACTATGACACAAGAATAAAATCGGATCTTCATACCTCTAACAACAGGCTCATAACCACAAAACAGAATCCCTGGAATCAAATGAACCTTTACAACCATCTACCAGGAGCATTTAAAGACATTGTACACCCAATAAAGTTCAAAAATGTACTTCAGAAACATCTAATTAAGACACCCATTCACACCACAGAAGAATTTCTCAAATTCTGAACCTGTATTTTTGACAATGTTTATATTGATTAGTATAAGATGTATCCTGTAATGACCTAATTTCTGAGCAATAAATTATTAGTATTATTATTATTATTGTTAATTGCTTCAACTATTTGTAAAAATATATGTATCTCGATCTTTTGTATATTTATAATTTATTTCATTACCATCATGCTTGGAGCTTAATGCTGGACTTAATTGAAATCCTTTTCAAATCCAAACTTAAACATCTAAAGAATCTAAAAATACTGAATAATTTATATTAAAGTATCAAATTGATGGAAATCGTATCACACAGAATTTTACAATCTTAGTGCAATTAGTGTCAATAGTGTCAATAGTGTGCCAATGCACTGCATATGCCTCCTAGGGGCAAGACATGGGCAACGACGCTCTGGCCTATAGAGCGGTCCCTATACAGGGATCCCGGTCTATAGGAAAGATTCAGGCTAACCCACGGTATTAGGGGGATTAGGCTGAATCGGTGGGGCGACGGCTAAAATATGCACTCATTGGTCGGTGCAAGGCAAGGAGAAACCAGCACTGTACATTTCTCAAGTCTACACATGAAATGTCGATTATCTTTAATATATTACCCCAGGTGAGTAGAGCCAATGGCTCAGAATCTCACCCTGCTACTTCGGTAGCAGGCAAGCCCTCGGATTCTGGGGCGGGCAAGAGATCGATTTCATCGCGAATTCTACGAGTCGGAGCGTGGAATATACGTAGTATGAATAGGATAGGAAAGTTAGAGAATTTGAAATTAGAAATGGAGAGACTTAAACTGGATATTGTAGGGATTAGTGAAGTTAGGAGGAAAGATCAAGTAGATACGTGGTCAGGAGAATATAGATTAATAACCACAGCATCAGATAATGGGCATACCGGTGTAGGTTTTATAATGAATAGAAAGTTGGGATGTAGAATAAAGAGTTATTGCCAAGTTAGTGATAGAATTATAACTATTAGATTAGACACGAAGCCAACGGACACAGTTATAGTGCAAGTATATATGCCAACTTCAAGTCACGATGATGAGGAGGTAGAATCCATTTATGAGGAGATTGAATCTAGGTTAGCAAACGTTAAAGGACAGGATAATCTAATTGTAATCGGAGATTGGAATGCCGTAGTAGGTAAGGGAAAGGAAGTTTCAATAGTAGGAGAATATGGAATAGGAACACGTAATGATAGAGGGGATAGATTGGTAGAGTTTTGTATTAGGAATAAGCTAGTGGTAGCAAACACGCTTTTTCAGAATCACAAGCGCAGGATATATACGTGGAAAATGCCAGGAGATATAGGGAGGTATCAGATAGATTACATACTGGTTAAAGAGAGGTTTAGGAACCAGATTAAGAATTGTAAGAGTTACCCTGGAGCAGATATTGATAGTGACCATAATTTAGTAGTCCTGGACTCAGAGGTCAAATTCAAGAAATTACAGAAGTCTAAACAGGTCAGAGTAGATGTCGATAGGTTAAAATTAGCTGATGTATGTGAAAAGTACAAGCAGAAAGTAGAAATCATGGCTAATGGAACATCTAGGAGCGACATAGATTGCGAACGGAGGGAAATCACAAATGGGTTAACTACAGCAGCAAATGAAGTATTAGGCACAAAGAAAAGGGCAGGTAGAAGGGAATGGATCACGGAAGAAATAGTTGAAATGATAGAAGCAAGAAGGAAAATTAAAATAGGAAACACAGAAGCAGGACAGAAAAAATATAAGGAACTAAGGAACTTAATTAATAGGAAATGCAAGCTAGCGAAAGAAGAGTGGATAAAAGGAAACTGTGAGGATATTGAGGAGGATATGAGAAGAGGTAAAGTAGATTTGGGCTACAGGAAAATTAAGTCACATTTTTCTAAAGTAAAACCAAAGGGTAACATTATATGTGATAAGCAGGGTAAGGAACTCACAGAAAATAAGGAAAAAGCTAGAAGATGGAAGGAGTATCTTGAAGATTTATATAAAGGTAGGCAGGACATGGAGGAGCTAGAAAGTGTGGAACAGATAGATGAGGATGACTTAGGTCCTAGCATACTTAGGTCAGAGTTTCATAGAGCATTAAATGATTTACGGAATAACAAAGCAGCGGGGATTGATATGATACCAGCCGAATTAATAAAACACGCAGGGGAAAAAATGCAGGAGCGATTATACAGGTTAGTTTGTAAAATATATGAGAAGGGAGAAGTACCACAGGATTTTCAGCGTAGTAGAATAGTAACAATGCCGAAGAAAATAGGAGCTAATTTGTGTGAGAACTATAGGACCATTAGCCTACTATCACATGCATCGAAGATATTGTTAAAGATTATTTATAGGAGATTAGAAAATAAAGTAGAGGAAAGGCTAGGAGAAGATCAGTTTGGTTTTAGGAAAAACAGAGGGACGAGAGAGGCGATTCTAGCACTAAGAACGGTAGTAGAAAAAAGAAAGAGGGTAGGAAAGGTAACTTGCATAGCTTTTGTAGATTTAGAAAAGGCATTTGATAATGTAGATTGGGACATAATGTTTAGAATTTTAAAAGAAACGGGTATAGATTATAAGGATAGGAGAATAATTTTTAATTTATATAAACACCAAACTGCCTTAGTTAGAATTGAGGGGGAAGAAGAGGTAGCAAAAATAGGGAAGGGAGTTCGGCAGGGATGTACACTTTCACCGTTATTATTTAATCTATATATAGAAGATGCAATAAACAAAGTAAAAGAAGAGTATAGTGTAGGTGTGAATGTACAAGGAGAGAAAATATATATGCTGAGATTCGCCGACGATATAGCTATATTGGAAGAAAGCGAAAAGAATTTAGAAAGGGTATTGAATGGTATGCAGGCAGTATTGACTAGGGATTTTAACATGAAAATAAATATAGGTAAAACTAAAGTGATGAGGTGTGACAAAAAGGAATGCAGTAGAAAAATGAGGATCACAATAGGAGATAATAGAATCGAAGAAGTGTCAGATTTTTGTTATTTAGGCAGTAGAATCACAAAAGATAATCGAAGCAAGGTAGATATAAAGTGTAGGATAGCACAGGGTAGGAAGGCATTCGTAGAAAAAGAACAGATTTTAAGATCAAATATTGACTTGGGTATTAGAAAAAGATTACTGAAGGTATATGTTTGGAGTGTAGCACTGTACGGGTGTGAGGCGTGGACTATAGGAAAGGAAGAGAAGCGTAGATTAGAAGCACTTGAAATGTGGTGTTATAGGAGGATGATGAGGATTGGTTGGGAAGATAAAGTAACAAATAAAGCTGTACTAGAGTTAGTAGGGGAGAAGAGAAGTATCTGGAGAGTGTTACAGCGTAGGAGAGACAGATTAGTAGGGCATATTCTTAGGCATGGGGGGATTATGCAATTGATCATAGAAGGTAGAGTGGAGGGAAAGAGAGGGGTAGGTAGGCCTAGATTGGAGTATGTGAGTCAGATAGTTGAAGACGTTGAGATGAATAGCTATAGGGAGATGAAGGGATTAGCTCAGGATAGATCGGCATGGCGTGCTGTTTCCAACCAATCTTTAGGATTGCGGACTCTTTAACTAATCTCATACGTTCTTCTTCAAGATTCTATATCATCTTATTACTGATTGTCGGTTGAATGCCAACTAAATGTATTAATTACTGCGAATTATTAATTGCTGCGAATTATCATATTCAAAATATCTGAAAGGAATCTTTCTTTTGAAAGATTCTCCTTCACGAGTATGATTCGAGCTTTCGTGGATGCTAGCATTCTTCCGAACGACGCTTAAACCTGCCTAAAATTTAATATAAAATTTCATATACCAACCTATTGTATTTATAGAAACGGGGGCGTAAAATTCACCATCGCTCAACAAAAAATGATATACTCAAAGGGATCGGTATATAAAGGAATTAAATATAATAAAATTGAAAATGAAAGCTACCGTACATAATACGTCATTTAAAACGGCAAACTGTGACATAGATATTTAATAATGATGTATTCTAGGATTACAATGCAAGATGAAGATATAAAACTTCTACAGTCAGCATTCATCTCTTAAAATATTGAATAACTATATTTATATGATTTATTTTTATTTTTAAGTACTATGATATTATAATATATAATATCACCCAAATACCGTAACAAGCATTAAGTACCTAGATGTACATTTTAAGCGCTATGTGCCCATCTTCAGTAGTACAAGTTAAAACTAAATAAAATACCTCTGTCACGAATCATATACAATAGTATATAAATATAATAGTATATCAATCACGATTCGTGACAGAGGTATTTTATTTAGTTTTCACTCGTGCTACTGAAGATGGGCGCATAGCCCTTGAAATGTACATCTAGCTACTTAATGCTTGTTACGGTATTTGGGTGATATTCTATATTATAATTTAACACCGTAGTGATAATTTTTACTATGATATTATAGCAAAGTTTTTAAATTCGACTCTAAAATATGCTACTTATTCAAGAACTGTAAGTTTAATTGATTGTTCAAATGTTTTAAAAACAATATTAATTTCATTTCACGCAGATCTGATTAATTTGTAAACGTCTATGATTTTTAGAAATCAATTAATTTCATTTTTTGAATCTTATAATGTAAATTAAAAGTATTTTTTTAGTAATATCCCTTTTAACCTTGCGTGCATGTTTTATGTAAGTATCTTCCCATTTCACATCCCAATTGCCAGGAGCGCTCAAAAACTCATTTTAGTTGGGGTGGTTAACCCATACTTCAAACCCTAATACTACGTTAATATTTACAATACTAATGTGAGGTATCTTATATCTCCATTTAATTGATCAAATTAAATAGCATACATTATAATTTTTATTAATTTAAGCTTTAATACGACAGGAAGTTTTTATTTAATCAGTTTGTTGTAATTGTTGTAAAAAATAATACTCTAAAATATTATCTACATTGATATGTTAATTGCTAAAATATACTAAACAAACTCGCTGTTTTATTGAAATATTTCTAGAAGGGCATGCGAACTTCCAGTTATTTTAATAAGTTACAATAATTTATATTCATAAACCAAATATTTTGTAGTCATTTAATGTTATAATATATTTTTGTAAAAATTGCGATACCAGTACAAATATTTCTACACACAATTGCCTTTAATGCAATATTATTGTGTATAATAATAATCTCATTATTTTAAATTTAAATGAGCGAGTTCATTTGTAAAAATTAATTCGATTTTGCGTCTTGAATTTAATATATATTTAAATGTATATAAATATTGTAAGCGAAATAGTAATAATAGAAAGGAAAACCTCGTTTCGCAATTATCCTTATGGGTATTTTTATGATTTTTTTTAAATGGTACCTCGCTACTAAATCTTAATAAACTTTTTAATATGAGTATATGTCGGCGTTTTATTAAATATATTTTTATTTTCTCAACCGAAATATGCATAAAAATGCAGTTTAGGGTATTATGTGCGATTGCTAATTTATTATATATTTATATGATAGTAAGTGGCAACATATCAAAATAAAAAAGCTTTAATAAATTTAAAAATTAGCAAATTTTATTTTATTTTAATTGTTGATATTTCTTTTTAAAACATGTCCGTTACACATTTTATTATACAATTTATCGTATGCAGTCGATGGTATAGTTGCCTATATGATTCTAATAGGTCTAATAAAATGACCTAAAGGTCCTCATTGGGAGGAATGATTTATTTTTTCTGATTTTATCCTTAATCCTAACAATGTCCTTCCCATCTGTCTATATTACTATTATAGTATTCGCATATATTTACATGAATGCTGACGCGTATTAAGGGATAGCTATAATAAAGCATATACCTTTTTAACATGCCTTTAATTATACAATATTCAATTTAAGTATATAGAAGGATTATGGAATTAGTAAAAGAAAACTACAATCTTTGTTCTCAATAAAATGTATAATAAAGTATATTATTATTATTATTTATGTGTTAAGTTCGGCTGCGAGATATCTTTTTAATTTATTATTTTGTACTTTGATTGATTTCTTTTTTATTTTCACCGTAAATTTTATCAAAAAGTTCAATGGTTGGTATATATACTAATTGTGTGGCTATTTCATTATATATAAATCCACCATGGTGCATTCCAATTAGTTTGATCGGTTTATAAATTGCAGCTTCAGGAGAAAATCTTTTATACAATTCCAAGACATCCTAAAAATATAATATAATATTTAGACTTCTCCTTCTAGGGGAAAAAATTCTTCTTAATTTATTTCTAGGTACAATTTCTGGTGCTTCCAAATCTAAAGTTCCATGAATTAAAACTACAGGCGTTCTAATATTTTCAATAGGATAAACGGGCGACTGGGTCGAATTATAAAGTTTCAAATTTTTCTCTATTCCGTAATCAAATTCCCGGAAAATTCCTGTATTTGCCAATTGCAGAAAATGTGCAACTACGTGATATCCAACACCGCCTGGATTATGACTTAATTTAAACGGAAACCAATCCTGAAAGCGGACAAAACAATTCTATATAATGAAGTATATATGAGGAGGGAGAAGTAAAGTACCACAGGATTTTCAGCGCAGTAGAATAATGACAATGAAGAAGAAGATAGGAGCTAATTTGTGTGAGAAGTATAGGACCATTAGTCTACTATCGCATGCATCGAAGATATTGTTGAGGATTATTTATAGAAGATTAGAAAATAAAGTAGAAGAAAGGCTAGCAGAAAGATGAGTTTGATTTTAGGAAGAACAAAGGAAGAGACAAAGGAGGCTATCTTACCACTAAGAACGGTATTAGAAAAAATAATGAGAGTAAGGCAGACAACTTACCTGCGTGGATTTAGAAAAGGCATTCGATAATGTAGATTGGGCCATAATGTTTGAATGTAATGAATTTTAAAAGAAACGAGAATAGATTTTATAATCTATTCCCTATCCTTATCCTCCTATCTTTATGGATAGGAGAATTATTTTCAATCTATACAAACATCAAACGGCTTTAGTTAGAATTGATGGGGGATGAAGAGGTAGCAAGAATAGGAAAGGGAGTCAGGCAGGGATGTACACTTCCACCATTGATATTTGACCTGTATATAGAAGATACAATAAACAAGGTAAAAGAAGAGTATAGCGTAGGTGTGAAAATTCAGGGAGAAGAAATATATATGTTGAGGTTCGCCGACGATATAGCTATCTTGGAAGAAAGGGAGCAGAATATAGAACATGTACTAAATGGTATGCAGGAAGTAATGGATAGGGATTATAACATGAGAATAAATACAGACAAGGCCAAAGTGATGATGTGTGACAAAAAGGAATTCAAGCGACAAATTATGATAAGAATAGGAGAAGTGTCAGACTTTTCTTATTTAGGAAGTAGGATTACAAAGGATAATCGAAGTAAGGTAGATATAAAATGTAGGATAGCACAGGGTAGGAAGACATTCGTACGAAAGGAGCAGATTTTAAGATTAAATATTGACTTGGGTATTAGAAATAGGTTACTGAAGGCATATGTGTGGAGTGTAGAATTGTATGGGTGTGAGGCGTGGACTATAGGTAAAAAAGAGACACGTGGAATAAAGGCATTCGAAATGTGGTGCTACAGGAGGATGAATAGGATTGGTTGGGAAGATAAAGTAACAAATGAAGCCGTACTAGAGTTAGTAGGGGAGAAGAGAAGTATTTGGAGAGTATTACAGCGCAGGAGAGATAGAATAGTAAGTCATTTTCTTAGATATGGGGTATTATGCAATTAGTTATAGAAGGTAAAGTAGAGGGAAAGAAAGGGGTAGGTAGGCCTAGATTGGAGTATATGGGTTAGATAGTGGATGACGTGTGGCATGAATAGCTATGGAGAGATGAAAGAATTAGCGCAGGATAGATCGACAGATGGCGTGCTGTTTCCAACCAATCCTTAAGATTGAGGACTAATTTAAGTTAGTTAACTAATTAATTAATGAAGTAGCGTTCTCCATAATTTTCCAATGGATTTTCGACTTACTGCTCTCGCGTTATTTGGATCTTGTCCTTGAAAGAAATCAATAGACAAACAAACGAAAACTAGAGGGCCTTCTCTACATATGCTTAACAAATCCCAAACTAGTTTATTATGTGGGGCTATATCTCTCAATCCTTGCGGTCCGAGAATCTATAAACATGAAATAATTAGAATATTCATTACATGTGGAAGTGAAAAATACAGTTTTTTGTTATTATTTACGCAATGTAAAAAAGTCGTTTGATATAAAATCTTTATAAAAGGATCTTACATCTTTATTATATTTATTTCTCGTTCGATTGCACGTTTACATACTTACCATTATAATAATAGTACATAAAATTTAACTGAAAGAATATATCATATAGTATGTGAAATGTTAGTAAAGGAATGGATAAAAGGAAAATATAATTATATTGATGAGGATATGAAAGGGGATATGGTACAATTTCTTTAAGTGAAGACGAAGAGGATATTATTATTTATAAGCAAAGTAGGGATACGTGGATTATGATTGATAAACTAATAGAAAATAAGAACACATCTAGAAGATTGAAGGAATATCACGAAGATTCATATAGAGGTATATAAGAAATGAAGGAGCTAGAAAGTATAGAAAAGATAGATCGGGATAAGTTAGTTCATAGCATTTTTAGGTCAGAGTTTCATAGAGCATTATATGATTGAGGACTAAGGAATAACAAAGCATCAGGGGTAGATATGATACCAGCTGAATTAATAAAACAAAGAGGTGGGAAGGTGCAGAATCGATTTTACAGGCTAGTTTGTAAAATGAATGAGAAGGGAGAAGTACCACAGGATTTGTAGCGCAGTGACAATGCCGAAGAAGGTAGAAGCTAATTTGTGTGAGAACTATAGGAATCATTAGCCTACTATCGCATGCATCGAAGATATTGTTAAGGATAATTTGTGGAAGATTAAAAAATAAAGTAAAAGAGAGGCTAGCAGAAAGATCAATTTGAAATTAGGAAGAACAGAGAGACAAAGGAGGCTATTTTAGCATTAAGAACGGTAGCAGAAAAAAGAATGAGAGTAGGAAAGACAAATCACATAGCTTTCGTAGAGTTAGAAAAGGCATTCGATAATGTAGATTGGGACATAATGTTTAGAATTTTAAAAGAAATGGGAATAGATTATAAGGATAGGAGAATTATTTTCAATCTATACAAACATCAAATGGCTTTAGTTAGAATGAATAATCAAGAAGAGGAAGCAAGAATATGAAAGCGAACCAGGCTGGAATGTACACTTTCGCCGTTACAATTATTTGTATATATAGAAGATGTTATAAAAAGGAGTGTATAGTATACAAGTGATAATTCACATGAAGAAAATAGATATGTTAAGATTTGCTGACGATATAACTATTGGAAAAGAAAGGTAGCAGAATTTAGAACAGGTATTAAATGGTATGTTGGGAATAATGACACGGGATTATAACATAAAAATAAATATAAATAAAACCAAAGTGATAAGGTGTGATAAGAAGTTGATGTTGATTTAATTTTTTATTCAATGGGGTAAGTAATTTATTTATAATTACTTAGCTTAGTTCTATAATGGAACACATCCGAAAACAGACAAAATGCAACTAAAGTAAATAAGAGCAAACGTTAAAAGAGCGATATTTACCTCCAATAAATTCACCAGTGCAAAAAATTGTTTCGTGAGAAGCCTCGTATGTTTCATATTAGCAGTGGGTGCCCATAACACAATGGACTTCATATATTTAAAAGCATGATCTGGTCTAAGAGACCCATAAATCAGAGCTGCTGTTGAGCCCATTGAATATCCAACTAAGGATATTTCAAAGTCTCCAGATATTGAACTGATAAATTGTATAATTGCTGGAATATCATACTTGCCCATTTCGTGGAATCTAAAAATATGATAGTGTATTGCGTAGCGATGTGTAGTTCACTCGCGAACCGTTCACTTTGAACGGTTCAATCAAATGACGGGCGTACTGTGACGATGTTTTGCAACGACCTATAGGTCACTATGACCCAGTTCGTGAACTATGAACTACATAGTGCACGGTTTACGTATTGATGTACTTGTACTATATATATACTTGCAGTATAGTATACATTACATATACAGTACTAACATTTATTTAGTGATAAAGTGTGTTGGTGAACGGAAGGAAATAGGAAACTCGATGCAATATTGCAACAGCAGCATTGCCGAGCTGAGTCACAATTTATATGTTGGTATCAGATTTTGGAGGATCTTATAGTACAGAAAATTATCAACACATCCCTTTCTTTGTACTACTCGCAATACAGAAGCTGAAAGATTTTTTATAATCTAATGGTACCGTATGAATGTATGCATCTGTCTTTTGGCATACAATTTTAGCAAGAAAGCATCGATCTTGATACTTTTGTCATCCTTTGTAGATGCAGACACAATAGGTTTCTTATTGCGATAGCATAATTCCCCAGCTTAAGACATATCATGACAATGAAAATCTTCAAATTTGACAGGATCATCTCTTTGAAATCTAATTTTCTGGTTATTTGCGTGGTTATTATTATAATACTGTTATTTATACACAATATAAACAATATTTAGTTAGTCCTAACTCTTAGAGATTGGTTGGAATCAGCACGCCATCTGTCGATCTATCCTGAGCTAATACTTTCATCTCTGCATAGCTATTCATGCCACACGTCCTCCACTATCTGACCCACATACTCGAATCTAGGTCTACCTACCACATGCTTTCCATCTACTTTACCTTCTATAACTAAATATACTAGGTCCTGAACCCGTCGTGTACTAAACCGTTCATGAATCACAACGGCTCGTAAACGATGCAGTATAGTATACATTACATATACAGTACCAATAGTAGTACTAACAGTTATGTGATAAAGTGTGTTGGTGATCAGAACGAAATTATATTTCCTTATATGTATGTTTTGTATAAATTATAAATATTGTTGTTTCTTCTTACTCATTCTTAATACAAAATATGTATTGTAATATTTCAATTTATTTATTTTTTATTATTTAATATTTTTATATTGAGAAAAAAAGAGATTATTTTCAGTATGTGCATGTATTTCATATAGGTCGTGAACTAATTTATTTTAAAAAGATGTTAGTAGTTCACGACCTATAGTTCGTGAACGGTACACCGAAATGAACTATGAACTACGAATTAGGTCCTTAAAGTGACCTACAGTCGCCATCGCTAGACTATTTCGGAATGAGAAATTTTGCAATTAACTTACGAAAATCTCCAATATTCCATATCCTTGTCGGGGTCATATTTTCTATGTCTTTGCCCATAAACTGTACCACGAAAATTTCCCAACCAGACTTCGTAACCAGAATCCCAAGTCATAAAGGCTGTAATTTAGTTAATTCATTTAATTTAAAGTGTAATTTATTAAATTATGTTTATTACGGAATCGAAATAGAATTTAAATCAGATTTATTAAACTAAGCATGAACTTTTAAAATACTTAAAATATTTCTTGAGAAAGCTACCGAAACAACAATAGTTGGAGCCTTGAATTTCTGAATTTCTGTTCTTTTAGTATACACTAAAACTTTTTCCATACGTTACTTCTATTTCATATAAAAGAAAATCAGTTATACGGTACATCTCCTGCTCCATTGATCAAGTTCCTATGATTTTCTACTTCATTTTTTACTGTCTTTCATAATGTTTTAAGGACTTTGATTGAATTTTTTAATAATTATGAAACGTTTCCTGATTTAAATACGTTGTAATGCTGGCCTGAGATTTTCCAAGCATTTCCAAAATATGTAAAAATTATTGTGAAACGTTCTAAATTGTTGCTATACAGATAAATAGATGTTTTGAATTTTTTTTAAATATTTTATTACATATATTTTTAATTAGACCTATTTTGGCATTTAACATGACTTGTTGAAAAGAATTATTACATCTATGGTTGCCATATATATGAGTGCCAATAACGAAAGGGGTATTGACCATTTTTATCAATGCAATAAATTGTGATTAGATTAAATATATTTAAAAGTCTAATAATTTGATTCTATGATTTTGACTGAATATTAGTGGAAATAAAATGAAATAACTCGTTACTGATTTTTATATAATTCATTCGTTATAATTCCCCCAACGGGGAATAAGAAGAAACTATTATTTAGTTCGATGTTTTTCTTTAATTGTAAATAATATATTACGAATAAGAGAAGTCGAAAATATTAGTAGTTTAATGCAAAGTAATAATTAGACTTCTAAATTTATTAAGACAGTGGATTAGACAGAATTTTTTACATGTAATTTTAAATTTGAATATAACACTTTTAATAGTCTTGCTAATTTTCTAGGAAAAATCTCAATGATTTAATTGATTTCATTAATAAATCTGGCATTTGTGAAAAACGTAGACCCATTAAAATCGAGCTTATTTCCTAGTAATTAGAAAGGATAAAAGTGCTGTACCCTAGCACATTATTTATTTAGATCATCCTATTGAAATTAGGTTTCTTAAATAGCTTAAATGTGTTATGATTTCATCTGAGTTGAATGCTTATGAAAGTATATATAGATTCACAAATTAAAATCAATTTAATTAATTTAAATTCAGGCCCGATTTCATTTTGTAAATTTAATTTATTTAATAAAAACTAATTTCATTTTTACACATTTAATGTTATTATTTATTTATATCGTTGGTCACACGTTGGCGGCATATACTTCGAAATACGCATCCAGCAATTAATTGCTTTGTGTGACTGTATTTGGGTGATAATCTATACAATTATATTTTAGATATATATAGAATGTTACCCATTGATTCATTTCCCATGCCAATAAAGCAATCACAAGAGCTAAACAAAGGAGGTATTAACAAAATAACACCTTTCCGTTTTATATTTTCACGTTGCGGTAATCGAAGAATTGTTATAAAATAACCGTCTTCAGTTTCAACATCATATTGTTCGAATTTATATCCTTTATGACTCAAAATCTGACTCTAAAAAAATCATATTAACGATTTGTTATATAAATTTAAAAATTTAAGAACTTACTGAATTCATATACAATTCAGGATCATACCAGCAATTCGGATTATTATCCATATTTATTATGTAATCACTAAAATTTTTGCAAACATTTTTTTTGGTTAAGGACCAGTCTATATTGCATAGACCATAAATGAGGATTAATAACAGTTGCTGATGTTTTGAGATCATTTTGTCTTGACCCACTGACACATACTGAACGTACTTGAAAATTGTCTCCCAAAATTATATACCAAATATTCGAATATGGATCTCTTAGCCACATACTTATGTTTATGTGAAATAGAACCAGTTGATTGAATATTTCAAGTTTACTTTATATGAAGGGAATATTATCGGTTTGCTTCTTTTTTGATATAAGTACTTGCGTAAATGAATGAAATGTAATTAACATTTTGTGCTGACTGGAAAATTATAGGCTGTAAATATAATATAAAACGACGCTCCGTTTTAATGCGTACAATTCGATATACAAGGTGTTTCTTTTAACAATCAGCATAGGTGCTCATAAAAAATATTTTGCTAATATCAACACTTAATTCTATAGATTGATACATATGTTATATATTGTTAAGGGTATCCTAGCCAATGTATTTTAAAAACGATAATGACAAAATTAAAATATGCATCCGCTTAATACTCTTCACGATCATTTTATTTTTAGAAACAATGTTAAAAGTAGAATCGGAACGGAGAATGAGTCTTTATCGTTCAATGAGAACTATATTTTTATTTAAGCGATGTTATAAATAATTATTAACCCCTTGAGGATATATTAATATACACGCAATTTTGCCAATGATTTTACAATATAAAAATAATTGCATATGGGAAAAAGGAAGGAAATTAACACAAGACGGATTGAATAATTTTTACGTATATGAAAAAAAGAATTCAAATTTCATTGATTATTTGCTTTACATATGGTATTATATATATATATATATATATACACACACACACACATAAAAATTAACAGTATAACAATATACGGCAATCGTTCCATTTTATTTAATGGTCATGTGATTCTTTTTTGGGGTTCATTAAATATTAATTCTTGAATTGCTGTTATTACTTTGTAAAAATACTTGAATAGTAAGATTAAGTGGATTGAGAGCGTCAATTTGATTGAATTTATCTGCAATTGCAGATAAATATTTTATATATCAAGATTTTTCCTTAAATAATTTTATAATTGGTGTGTTATGAATAAGAAATTGTTGTTCAGATATGCCCCGTCTTTAATTCTCAATCATATTAGGTCTGAACATGTAATAATTAATTATCTTGCCCTATAATAATATTTATTGCAGTTGAATTAATGCAAAATTGTTGCAAATAAACTATCTGTTATATGCAAGAATAAGAAATATTTAGTGTTAATAAATTATCTGAAATTTAGTAGTTAAAATTTTCACATTTTTTATATAGATCAACAATGAAATACACATTGTTGTTAATATTGATATTAAATTTATTTTAAGTGAATTGTAACACAGTATCATGAAAAACACGCCTTGTATATTTTAGAATGGTTCATTTTTAATTATTAAATTAATGTGTAAGTTCATTTTGCAGGCATGTAGGATAAGCATGATTCTCAACTTGTGGTAATTAAATTTAATTAAAAATTATTTTATAAATTATAGCCTATTTTAAACGAAGCGTTTAATATAGCAAAATAACTGTTTTTATTTTTCTATTTGAAACATACTGAATATAAAAATTGATTATTGAAAACAAATTACTACAATAATTACTGTTATAAAATAAATAAATAATCATTTAGAATGATTTCTATGACGCTATTTTAAAATTCATGTTTAATTACTAACACATGCTTAACTCAATTTTATACGCAAACGTAAAATTAGTTACATATTTTTATGTAAGTATATTTTCTAATGATTATGAAATGTATAATTGCGTTGTAAATAATAATTATTAATAATTATAATTATTAATAATAATAATTATTTACAAGGAAATCAACAGAAAATATTAAATATTCTTTTGAAGCTTTTTTTTTTGTATAGGTAAATTTTTTTTTTGTATATATATATACCTAGTGTGTACATGCATTTCAGGGTAGGTGTAATTAATTCATTAAAATTATAATTGCTATATTTGCTACATTAGATTATAGCCAGTGGCGGTTTCTTATGCAGGCCGCAGGGCCGCGCGCCCCTCCTGAACATTGAGCGCATCACCGTAGATATATAATTGTATTGCGATATTTTATCTCGGCATTATTTTTCCTAAAAAATAATGCTTGCGCCGCGATAACAATCAACATAACGTTCGTTGTGGCGTTCGTTGTGGTATCCATTGCAAGTCACAGTATCGATGCTGTATCTGTCTGTATCTATCGTTCGCATGGTATAGATATAACGCTACTATACTAACTATACTAACTATAGATATACTAACGTACTGGGTGCCGCTGCGTAATCAGCGCCACCCTGTACAGGTTGAATGGATATACACTCATCTCACTCTATTGCAAGTAATCGGTGAGAGCGACCGTATGCCGTATATCTTCTATTTCTTCGGTTCGATACTTGCTTCATTATCTAATATATGTCACAGCTTCCCAGCGGCTATCCAAGCCAGTACAATTTAAATACATATATACAATACATATGCAATGAGATGAGTGTATCATAGAGTGCAGGCGACCGATCTATTGGATGTCGTGCTTCTTTAACGGCTTAGAGAAGTTCAGAGAGAAGAGAGAGTAGTATATATATATATATATACAGAGAGTATATATATATGTATATAAATTGATATAGAATAGCCAGATTAGACAATATCATTTGTTTTGTGTATGATTTTGCCACGTGTTTCTCCAAGAATATATTTAACAGAAATAATTTAATAAAAATGAATAGTGTTAGTTCTTTATTGAAAATAGAGTTTTGTACACTTTCTCTTTACGACAAAGTAAAAATTAAAGAATTAGGTAGGCCATTGCCTGATTTAAATTTATCGCAAACTTGTGCAAGGAGTGCTCAAAACCGGACATTTACGCGGCGTTTTACAAGAGACATTTACAAAAAAAATTATAACACAGATGAAGGACAGATTCTCATGTCGTAGCCATCTACAAGCCGCTGAGTTATTTAACACGAAATCGATGCCAACATTTTCTAAACAATTTCAAGTGGACCTTTTGGAAACCGTGTGTCATGCATATCCATTTTTGAATAAAACCAGATTAAAAACAGAATTAGAAGTCATTTACTCGCGTCCGGATTTTTACCAAATAATTGGAGCCACCATTTTTCTTTCGTTATTGCTACAAAATAATCTCAGTGAAACTTTCCCGGAAACTATAAAAATACTTAAAATTATTTTAACAACCCTGATGACCACTGCTGAATCAGAGCGTTATTTTTCAACATTTAAAAGAATCAAGAGTTTTTTGCAAAATGCTATGGGTGATGATCGTTTAAACGCGTTGGCGATGATGTGTATTAATAAAAATGTGGTTCGAGATATTTACAATTTTAACGAAAAGGTTTTGGAAAAGTTTATATCAATGAAAGATAGAAGAGTCGAATTCACTTTCAAGAAATGATTAAATTTAATCATTTTGCATCCATTTTAGGTAAGATTTTTTACTATTATGTTATTTTTTAAGAAATGTGCCCCCCCATATTGAAATGGCACGAGCCGCCACTGATTATAGCACTGATTAAACATATAATTTATATCATATTAAAAAAATGAAATATGTATTCTATAATTTATAAAATGGCTAGTAAACAGATTTTTTTTTAAACTGATATAATTAAATTGATATGTATATGTATAGTCTTGTAATAAAAAATGAACTTCAATTTTAGTTCATAAATAGTTTTAATATAAAATTCTAGTTTTGATAGTTGCTTTATTATTTCACGAGTTCATGCGAATTTTATCCATTTAAATTCTAAAAAACCTAGGGCTATTGCAACTTTTCAGAACTCTATAAAACTTCTAAAGTTACAGATCGGAAATACTTTATGTAAAATGATCGCTTTTGAAAGAAGCGAAACAAAAGTGTGGAAAGTGGAGTTTCTAACAAACTTTTGGCAATTAATAGGAATTTTCTACTAAAATCATATGCACCTGATATATTATTTCTGAATACAGTTAGTTCTATATCTTGCGTGTTTAATGGTTTATTTATATATGCGTTCCTAATAGTTTAAGACTAGCGTCTTATCATAGAAAAAGCAGGGGTTCGGCAGCGTGTCTAGCATTTATCCAATTTTGACTTATTTTTGTACAATATTTTTAGAGAACGTTCCTAAAGGATGTGGCTTTTGAACGATATATATATATTTTTTTAAATATTTAATAACATGTCGAAAAAAAATCATAACTTTCATTATTTTGATTTGAGAATAGTACAGGAAGTCAATAATGAACTATTTTTTATGTTTTATGATCTGTTTGTTGGCAAAATAAAAAAGTAAAAACTAAATTCGTTCAACATTTTATTTTTTATTTTTGGAAAATCGCCATTTTATTTCAAAGTTTGAACCTGTGATTTAATCAGTTCGCTTCTGATATTTGCTTTTTAATATATTCCAAAATCCAAATTATTTTCCAATTTAATTCCATAGAAACTAATATTTTTATATTAATTTATTGCTAATTATAACACTTGCTATTATATATAATCATGCTAAAAAAAATTTTATTCTATAAACTACTGCATCTGTATTCTTTAACGTATTACAAAGTTTTTTGCTGCAGTGTCTAAAATATTACATTCGTCACACAATTATTTTTATACTATCACCAATTAGTTATTTATTTTTTAAATTATCACTACGGTGTTGAATAATAGTATAGAATATCACCCAAATACCGTAACTTAAGTAGCTAGATGTACATTTCGAAGGCTATGCCCCCATCTTCAGTAGCACAATACAAAAACTAAATAAAATACCTCTGTCACGAATCGTAATTGATATACTATTAAATAAATAAGTCAACATGACTTATTTCAAGTATTTCGAGTATTTGAAGTATTTCAAAAATGGCATATAATATGACCTATAAATTCTTTAAAACAATATAAATTAATAATTACGAAACTGACAAGTAACAACAATAAACATTGGTTTGTCAAACCTAAAATAACCAAAAATAAATTAAAAAATAGTTTTGATTAAATAAATTAAATAGACAACATGAAACTGGGCCGGTTTTTTATTATTTATTTTTTTATTTTTTTATATTTATTGAATTTGATTTAGATTTATGCATGTATATACTTTCATAAGCATTTAAATCGGAATAATTCAAAACACTTTTAAGTAATTTAAGTGAACTAATTTGAATAGGATGAACTGTTTCAAAAATATGCTCGGCCACAGCACTTTTATCTTTTCTATTTAATCTGAAATGAGTTAAATATTCTTTAAATCTAGTTTAAATTGGTCTACGTGTTTGCCCTTTATATGCAATTTTATATATACTTTAGGACAACTAGAACAAGATATTTTATAAATTGTACCAGATTTTTTATTGAAATCAATCAAATCTTTTCGATTTCCTGGAAAATTAGCAAGACTATTAGAACTATTAGTTAGTTAAAGAGTCCGCAATCCTAAAGATTGGTTGGAAACAGCACGCCATGCCGATCTATCCTGAGCTAATCCCTTCATCTCCCTATAGCTATTCATCTCAACGTCTTTAACTATCTGACTCACATACTCCAATCTAGGCCTACCTACCCCTCTCTTTCCCTCCACTCTACCTTCTATGATCAATTGCATAATCCCCCCATGCCTAAGAATATGCCCTACTAATCTGTCTCTCCTACGCTGTAACACTCTCCAGATACTTCTCTTCTCCCCTACTAACTCTATTACAGCTTCATTTGTTACTTTATCTTCCCAACCAATCCTCATCATCCTCCTATAACACCACATTTCAAGTGCTTCTAATCTACGCTTCTCTTCCTTTCCTATAGTCCACGCCTCACACCCGTACAGTGCTACACTCCAAACATATACCTTCAGTAATCTTTTTCTAATACCCAAGTCAATATTTGATCTTAAAATCTGTTCTTTTTCTACGAATGCCTTCCTACCCTGTGCTATCCTACACTTTATATCTACCTTGCTTCGATTATCTTTTGTGATTCTACTGCCTAAATAACAAAAATCTGACACTTCTTCGATTCTATTATCTCCTATTGAGATCCTCATTTTTCTACTGCATTCCTTTTTGTCACACCTCATCACTTTAGTTTTACCTATATTTATTTTCATGTTAAAATCCCTAGTCAATACTGCCTGCATACCATTCAATACCCTTTCTAAATTCTTTTCGCTTTCTTCCAATATAGCTATATCGTCGGCGAATCTCAGCATATATATTTTCTCTCCCTGTACATTCACACCTACACTATACTCTTCTTTTACTTTGTTTATTGCATCTTCTATATATAGATTAAATAATAACGGTGAAAGTGTACATCCCTGCCGAACTCCCTTCCCTATTTTTGCTACCTTTTAAAAATATCAATCCAAAAATGAAGGAGTAATTTGCAGAATAAATTACACTGTTTTTCTTATTACATATAAAGGTGCTCCATCCCCTTAATGCTTTAAGTTACGGTATTTGGGTGATATTTTATACTACCATTTAGTTTATTCAAATATTATAAAATTGGAAACATTTATACAAATATATACATTTTTTTTAACAATGTAACGAACACCTAGTATTATATAATTAATGTATAGCTAACTATAAAGAAATTCAGATTGATAATATTGTTATTGATGTGAAAGAATCCCTTGGCTAAGATGAGATCAACTTGGTATACTATTTCCAACAAATCCCTGGGTTAATAAATAAGTACGAAAATTAATTTTCTACTACGAGACCCTGTTGCAAACTCTTATCCAATGGTGGCCAAAGTGCGGCTCGCGAGCCTCTTCTTATGTTTTAATGCGGCTCGTTACCATACATTGCTTTTTAGTCAAATTAATTTATTTTAGCTTTAAAATTCGATTGAATCATTTCTATTATTTAAGTGTGGAAATAATTGTTTTAGTCGACGATTTAAGCGTTAAATTAATTAATTAATTTTTATTGTACAATACGAAAAGCACAAAGAATTCGTTTGGCATATGGCAATTTTTGGTGTGTATTTTGGAATGATGTTGAATCACTTCACTCAACGATGTCAATTGTAAAATCCAAGTAACGTTCTCAATTAACAAACCACCATTTGAAAGAATTAATAAGAAGTTCAATTACTAATTACATACCAAATTATCAAAAATTAGTTGCTAACTTACAAATCCATAAAACCTTCTATTAGTAAAGAGTAAATACACGTAAAAAACAAATGTAATAATAAACATAATATTTCAAAAACATTTTTCCTTATACCTATAAATGATATTGTATTTTATCTTTATATGTGATATGGCTCTTAACAATTTCTGGTAGGGAACTAGGGCTCTTGTATATGTCGGCGTTTTATTAAATATATTTTTATTTTCTCAACCGAAATATGCATAAAAATGCAGTTTAGGGTATTATGTGCGATTGCTAATTTATTATATATTTATATAATAGTAAGTGGCAACATAAAAATAAAAAAGATTCTTATAAATTTAAAAATTAGCAAATTTTATTTAATTTTAATTGTTGATATTTCTTTTTAAAACATGTCCGTTATACATTTTATTATACAATTTATCGTATGCAGTCGATGGTATAGTTGCCTATATGATTCTAATAGGTCTAATAAAACGACCTAAAGGTCCTCATTGGGAGGGATGATTTATTTTTTCAGATTTTATCCTTAATCCTAACAATGTCCTTCCCATCTGTCTATATTACTATTATAGTATTCGCATATATTTACATGAATGCTGACGTGTATTAAGGGATAGCTATAATAAAGCATATACCTTTTTAACATGCCTTTAATTATACAATATTCAATTTAAGTATATAGAAGGATTATGGAATTAGTAAAAGAAAACTACAATCTTTGTTCTCAATAAAATGTATAATAAAGTATATTATTATTATTATTTATGTGTTAAGTTCGGCTGCGAGATATCTTTTTAATTTATTATTTTGTACTTTGATTGATTTCTTTTTTATTTTCACCGTAAATTTTATCAAAAAGTTCAATGGTTGGTATATATACTAATTGTGTGGCTATTTTATTATATACAAATCCACCATGGTGCATTCCAATTAGTTTGATCGGTTTATAAATTGCAGCTTCAGGAGAAAATCTTTTATACAATTCCAAGACATCCTAAAAATATAATATAATATTTAGACTTCTTCTTCTAGGGGAAAAAAATTCTTCTTAATTTATTTCTAGGTACAATTTCTGGTGCTTCCAAATCTAAAGTTCCATGAATTAAAACTACAGGCGTTCTAATATTTTCAATAGGATAAACGGGCGACTGGGTCGAATTATAAAGTTTCAAATTTTTCTCTATTCCGTAATCAAATTCCCGGAAAATTCCTGTATTTGCCAATTGCAGAAAATGTGCAACTACGTGATATGCAACACCGCCTGGATTATGACCTAATTTAAACGGAAACCAATCCTGAAAGCGGACAAAACAATTCTATATAATGAAGTATATATGAGGAGGGAGAAGTAAAGTACCACAGGATTTTCAGCGCAGTAGAATAATGACAATGAAGAAGAAGATAGGAGCTAATTTGTGTGAGAAGTATAGGACCATTAGTCTACTATCGCATGCATCGAAGATATTGTTGAGGATTATTTATAGAAGATTAGAAAATAAAGTAGAAGAAAGGCTGGCAGAAAGATGAGTTTGATTTTAGGAAGAACAAAGGAAGAGACAAAGGAGGCTATCTTACCACTAAGAACGGTATTAGAAAAAATAATGAGAGTAAGGCAGACAACTTACCTGCGTGGATTTAGAAAAGGCATTCGATAATGTAGATTGGGCCATAATGTTTGAATGTAATGAATTTTAAAAGAAACGAGAATAGATTTTATAATCTATTCCCTATCCTTATCCTCCTATCTTTATGGATAGGAGAATTATTTTCAATCTATACAAACATCAAACGGCTTTAGTTAGAATTGACGGGGGATGAAGAGGTAGCAAGAATAGGAAAGGGAGTCAGGCAGGGATGTACACTTCCACCATTGATATTTGACCTGTATATAGAAGATACAATAAACAAGGTAAAAGAAGAGTATAGCGTAGGTGTGAAAATTCAGGGAGAAGAAATATATATGTTGAGGTTCGCCGACGATATAGCTATCTTGGAAGAAAGGGAGCAGAATATAGAACATGTACTAAATGGTATGCAGGAAGTAATGGCTAGGGATTATAACATGAGAATAAATACAGACAAGGCCAAAGTGATGATGTGTGACAAAAAGGAATTCAAGCGACAAATTAGGATAAGAATAGGAGAAGTGTCAGACTTTTCTTATTTAGGAAGTAGGATTACAAAGGATAATCGAAGTAAGGTAGATATAAAATGTAGGATAGCACAGGGTAGGAAGACATTCGTACGAAAGGAGCAGATTTTAAGATTAAATATTGACTTGGGTATTAGAAATAGGTTACTGAAGGCATATGTGTGGAGTGTAGAATTGTATGGGTGTGAGGCGTGGACTATAGGTAAAAAAGAGACACGTGGAATAAAGGCATTCGAAATGTGGTGCTACAGGAGGATGAAAAGGATTGGTTGGGAAGATAAAGTAACAAATGAAGCCGTACTAGAGTTAGTAGGGGAGAAGAGAAGTATTTGGAGAGTATTACAGCGCAGGAGAGATAGAATAGTAAGTCATTTTCTTAGATATGGGGTATTATGCAATTAGTTATAGAAGGTAAAGTAGAGGGAAAGAAAGGGGTAGGTAGGCCTAGATTGGAGTATATGGGTTAGATAGTGGATGACGTGTGGCATGAATAGCTATGGAGAGATGAAAGAATTAGCGCAGGATAGATCGACAGATGGCGTGCTGTTTCCAACCAATCCTTAAGATTGAGGACTAATTTAAGTTAGTTAACTAATTAATTAATGAAGTAGCGTTCTCCATAATTTTCCAATGGATTTTCGACTTACTGCTCTCGCGTTATTTGGATCTTGTCCTTGAAAGATATAGAAATCAATAGACAAACAAACGAAAACTAGAGGGCCTTCTCTACATATGCTTAACAAATCCCAAACTAGTTTATTATGTGGGGCTATATCTCTCAATCCTTGCGGTCCGAGAATCTATAAACATGAAATAATTAGAATATTCATTACATGTGGAAGTGAAAAATACAGTTTTTTGTTATTATTTACGCAATGTAAAAAAGTCGTTTGATATAAAATCTTTATAAAAGGATCTTACATCTTTATTATATTTATTTCTCGTTCGATTGCACGTTTACATACTTACCATTATAATAATAGTACATAAAATTTAACTGAAAGAATATATCATATAGTATGTGAAATGTTAGTAAAGGAATGGATAAAAGGAAAATATAATTATATTGATGAGGATATGAAAGGGGATATGGTACAATTTCTTTAAGTGAAGACGAAGAGGATATTATTATTTATAAGCAAAGTAGGGATACGTGGATTATGATTGATAAACTAATAGAAAATAAGAACACATCTAGAAGATTGAAGGAATATCACGAAGATTCATATAGAGGTATATAAGAAATGAAGAAGCTAGAAAGTGTAGAAAAGATAGATCGGGATAAGTTAGTTCATAGCATTTTTAGGTCAGAGTTTCATAGAGCATTATATGATTGAGGACTAAGGAATAACAAAGCATCAGGGGTAGATATGATACCAGCTGAATTAATAAAACAAAGAGGTGGGAAGGTGCAGAATCGATTTTACAGGCTAGTTTGTAAAATGAATGAGAAGGGAGAAGTACCACAGGATTTGTAGCGCAGTGACAATGCCGAAGAAGTTAGAAGCTAATTTGTGTGAGAACTATAGGAATCATTAGCCTACTATCGCATGCATCGAAGATATTGTTAAGGATAATTTGTGGAAGATTAAAAAATAAAGTAAAAGAGAGGCTAGCAGAAAGATCAATTTGAAATTAGGAAGAACAGAGAGACAAAGGAGGCTATTTTAGCATTAAGAACGGTAGCAGAAAAAAGAATGAGAGTAGGAAAGACAAATCACATAGCTTTCGTAGAGTTAGAAAAGGCATTCGATAATGTAGATTGGGACATAATGTTTAGAATTTTAAAAGAAATGGGAATAGATTATAAGGATAGGAGAATTATTTTCAATCTATACAAACATCAAATGGCTTTAGTTAGAATGAATAATCAAGAAGAGGAAGCAAGAATATGAAAGCGAACCAGGCTGGAATGTACACTTTCGCCGTTACAATTATTTGTATATATAGAAGATGTTATAAAAAGGAGTGTATAGTATACAAGTGATAATTCACATGAAGAAAATAGATATGTTAAGATTTGCTGACGATATAACTATTGGAAAAGAAAGGTAGCAGAATTTAGAACAGGTATTAAATGGTATGTTGGGAATAATGACACGGGATTATAACATAAAAATAAATATAAATAAAACCAAAGTGATAAGGTGTGATAAGAAGTTGATGTTGATTTAATTTTTTATTCAATGGGGTAAGTAATTTATTTATAATTACTTAGCTTAGTTCTATAATGGAACACATCCGAAAACAGACAAAATGCAACTAAAGTAAATAAGAGCAAACGTTAAAAGAGCGATATTTACCTCCAATAAATTCACCAGTGCAAAAAATTGTTTCGTGAGAAGCCTCGTATGTTTCATATTAGCAGTGGGTGCCCATAACACAATGGACTTCATATATTTAAAAGCATGATCTGGTCTAAGAGACCCATAAATCAGAGCTGCTGTTGAGCCCATTGAATATCCAACTAAGGATATTTCAAAGTCTCCAGATATTGAACTGATAAATTGTATAATTGCTGGAATATCATACTTGCCCATTTCGTGGAATCTAAAAATATGATAGTGTATTGCGTAGCGATGTGTAGTTCACTCGCGAACCGTTCACTTTGAACGGTTCAATCAAATGACGGGCGTACTGTGACGATGTTTTGCAACGACCTATAGGTCACTATGACCCAGTTCGTGAACTATGAACTACATAGTGCACGGTTTACGTATTGATGTACTTGTACTATATATATACTTGCAGTATAGTATACATTACATATACAGTACTAACATTTATTTAGTGATAAAGTGTGTTGGTGAACGGAAGGAAATAGGAAACTCGATGCAATATTGCAACAGCAGCATTGCCGAGCTGAGTCACAATTTATATGTTGGTATCAGATTTTGGAGGATCTTATAGTACAGAAAATTATCAACACATCCCTTTCTTTGTACTACTCGCAATACAGAAGCTGAAAGATTTTTTATAATCTAATGGTACCGTATGAATGTATGCATCTGTCTTTTGGCATACAATTTTAGCAAGAAAGCATCGATCTTGATACTTTTGTCATCCTTTGTAGATGCAGACACAATAGGTTTCTTATTGCGATAGCATAATTCCCCAGCTTAAGACATATCATGACAATGAAAATCTTCAAATTTGACAGGATCATCTCTTTGAAATCTAATTTTCTGGTTATTTGCGTGGTTATTATTATAATACTGTTATTTATACACAATATAAACAATATTTAGTTAGTCCTAACTCTTAGAGATTGGTTGGAATCAGCACGCCATCTGTCGATCTATCCTGAGCTAATACTTTCATCTCTGCATAGCTATTCATGCCACACGTCCTCCACTATCTGACCCACATACTCGAATCTAGGTCTACCTACCACATGCTTTCCATCTACTTTACCTTCTATAACTAAATATACTAGGTCCTGAACCCGTCGTGTACTAAACCGTTCATGAATCACAACGGCTCGTAAACGATGCAGTATAGTATACATTACATATACAGTACCAATAGTAGTACTAACAGTTATGTGATAAAGTGTGTTGGTGATCAGAACGAAATTATATTTCCTTATATGTATGTTTTGTATAAATTATAAATATTGTTGTTTCTTCTTACTCATTCTTAATACAAAATATGTATTGTAATATTTCAATTTATTTATTTTTTATTATTTAATATTTTTATATTGAGAAAAAAAGAGATTATTTTCAGTATGTGCATGTATTTCATATAGGTCGTGAACTAATTTATTTTAAAAAGATGTTAGTAGTTCACGACCTATAGTTCGTGAACGGTACACCGAAATGAACTATGAACTACGAATTAGGTCCTTAAAGTGACCTACAGTCGCCATCGCTAGACTATTTCGGAATGAGAAATTTTGCAATTAACTTACGAAAATCTCCAATATTCCATATCCTTGTCGGGGTCATATTTTCTATGTCTTTGCCCATAAACTGTACCACGAAAATTTCCCAACCAGACTTCGTAACCAGAATCCCAAGTCATAAAGGCTGTAATTTAGTTAATTCATTTAATTTAAAGTGTAATTTATTAAATTATGTTTATTACGGAATCGAAATAGAATTTAAATCAGATTTATTAAACTAAGCATGAACTTTTAAAATACTTAAAATATTTCTTGAGAAAGCTACCGAAACAACAATAGTTGGAGCCTTGAATTTCTGAATTTCTGTTCTTTTAGTATACACTAAAACTTTTTCCATACGTTACTTCTATTTCATATAAAAGAAAATCAGTTATACGGTACATCTCCTGCTCCATTGATCAAGTTCCTATGATTTTCTACTTCATTTTTTACTGTCTTTCATAATGTTTTAAGGACTTTGATTGAATTTTTTAATAATTATGAAACGTTTCCTGATTTAAATACGTTGTAATGCTGGCCTGAGATTTTCCAAGCATTTCCAAAATATGTAAAAATTATTGTGAAACGTTCTAAATTGTTGCTATACAGATAAATAGATGTTTTGAATTTTTTTTAAATATTTTATTACATATATTTTTAATTAGACCTATTTTGGCATTTAACATGACTTGTTGAAAAGAATTATTACATCTATGGTTGCCATATATATGAGTGCCAATAACGAAAGGGGTATTGACCATTTTTATCAATGCAATAAATTGTGATTAGATTAAATATATTTAAAAGTCTAATAATTTGATTCTATGATTTTGACTGAATATTAGTGGAAATAAAATGAAATAACTCGTTACTGATTTTTATATAATTCATTCGTTATAATTCCCCCAACGGGGAATAAGAAGAAACTATTATTTAGTTCGATGTTTTTCTTTAATTGTAAATAATATATTACGAATAAGAGAAGTCGAAAATATTAGTAGTTTAATGCAAAGTAATAATTAGACTTCTAAATTTATTAAGACAGTGGATTAGACAGAATTTTTTACATGTAATTTTAAATTTGAATATAACACTTTTAATAGTCTTGCTAATTTTCTAGGAAAAATCTCAATGATTTAATTGATTTCATTAATAAATCTGGCATTTGTGAAAAACGTAGACCCATTAAAATCGAGCTTATTTCCTAGTAATTAGAAAGGATAAAAGTGCTGTACCCTAGCACATTATTTATTTAGATCATCCTATTGAAATTAGGTTTCTTAAATAGCTTAAATGTGTTATGATTTCATCTGAGTTGAATGCTTATGAAAGTATATATAGATTCACAAATTAAAATCAATTTAATTAATTTAAATTCAGGCCCGATTTCATTTTGTAAATTTAATTTATTTAATAAAAACTAATTTCATTTTTACACATTTAATGTTATTATTTATTTATATCGTTGGTCACACGTTGGCGGCATATACTTCGAAATACGCATCCAGCAATTAATTGCTTTGTGTGACTGTATTTGGGTGATAATCTATACAATTATATTTTAGATATATATAGAATGTTACCCATTGATTCATTTCCCATGCCAATAAAGCAATCACAAGAGCTAAACAAAGGAGGTATTAACAAAATAACACCTTTCCGTTTTATATTTTCACGTTGCGGTAATCGAAGAATTGTTATAAAATAACCGTCTTCAGTTTCAACATCATATTGTTCGAATTTATATCCTTTATGACTCAAAATCTGACTCTAAAAAAATCATATTAACGATTTGTTATATAAATTTAAAAATTTAAGAACTTACTGAATTCATATACAATTCAGGATCATACCAGCAATTCGGATTATTATCCATATTTATTATGTAATCACTAAAATTTTTGCAAACATTTTTTTTGGTTAAGGACCAGTCTATATTGCATAGACCATAAATGAGGATTAATAACAGTTGCTGATGTTTTGAGATCATTTTGTCTTGACCCACTGACACATACTGAACGTACTTGAAAATTGTCTCCCAAAATTATATACCAAATATTCGAATATGGATCTCTTAGCCACATACTTATGTTTATGTGAAATAGAACCAGTTGATTGAATATTTCAAGTTTACTTTATATGAAGGGAATATTATCGGTTTGCTTCTTTTTTGATATAAGTACTTGCGTAAATGAATGAAATGTAATTAACATTTTGTGCTGACTGGAAAATTATAGGCTGTAAATATAATATAAAACGACGCTCCGTTTTAATGCGTACAATTCGATATACAAGGTGTTTCTTTTAACAATCAGCATAGGTGCTCATAAAAAATATTTTGCTAATATCAACACTTAATTCTATAGATTGATACATATGTTATATATTGTTAAGGGTATCCTAGCCAATGTATTTTAAAAACGATAATGACAAAATTAAAATATGCATCCGCTTAATACTCTTCACGATCATTTTATTTTTAGAAACAATGTTAAAAGTAGAATCGGAACGGAGAATGAGTCTTTATCGTTCAATGAGAACTATATTTTTATTTAAGCGATGTTATAAATAATTATTAACCCCTTGAGGATATATTAATATACACGCAATTTTGCCAATGATTTTACAATATAAACATAATTGCATATGGGAAAAAGGAAGGAAATTAACACAAGACGGATTGAATAATTTTTACGTATATGAAAAAAAGAATTCAAATTTCATTGATTATTTGCTTTACATATGGTATTATATATATATATATATATATACACACACACACACATAAAAATTAACAGTATAACAATATACGGCAATCGTTCCATTTTATTTAATGGTCATGTGATTCTTTTTTGGGGTTCATTAAATATTAATTCTTGAATTGCTGTTATTACTTTGTAAAAATACTTGAATAGTAAGATTAAGTGGATTGAGAGCGTCAATTTGATTGAATTTATCTGCAATTGCAGATAAATATTTTATATATCAAGATTTTTCCTTAAATAATTTTATAATTGGTGTGTTATGAATAAGAAATTGTTGTTCAGATATGCCCCGTCTTTAATTCTCAATCATATTAGGTCTGAACATGTAATAATTAATTATCTTGCCCTATAATAATATTTATTGCAGTTGAATTAATGCAAAATTGTTGCAAATAAACTATCTGTTATATGCAAGAATAAGAAATATTTAGTGTTAATAAATTATCTGAAATTTAGTAGTTAAAATTTTCACATTTTTTATATAGATCAACAATGAAATACACATTGTTGTTAATATTGATATTAAATTTATTTTAAGTGAATTGTAACACAGTATCATGAAAAACACGCCTTGTATATTTTAGAATGGTTCATTTTTAATTATTAAATTAATGTGTAAGTTCATTTTGCAGGCATGTAGGATAAGCATGATTCTCAACTTGTGGTAATTAAATTTAATTAAAAATTATTTTATAAATTATAGCCTATTTTAAACGAAGCGTTTAATATAGCAAAATAACTGTTTTTATTTTTCTATTTGAAACATACTGAATATAAAAATTGATTATTGAAAACAAATTACTACAATAATTACTGTTATAAAATAAATAAATAATCATTTAGAATGATTTCTATGACGCTATTTTAAAATTCATGTTTAATTACTAACACATGCTTAACTCAATTTTATACGCAAACGTAAAATTAGTTACATATTTTTATGTAAGTATATTTTCTAATGATTATGAAATGTATAATTGCGTTGTAAATAATAATTATTTACAAGGAAATCAACAGAAAATATTAAATATTCTTTTGAAACTTTTTTTTTGTATAGGTAAATTTTTTTTTTGTATATATATATACCTAGTGTGTACATGCATTTCAGGGTAGGTGTAATTAATTCATTAAAATTATAATTGCTATATTTGCTACATTAGATTATAGCCAGTGGCGGTTTCTTATGCAGGCCGCAGGGCCGCGCGCCCCTCCTGAACATTGAGCGCATCACCGTAGATATATAATTGTATTGCGATATTTTATCTCGGCATTATTTTTCTTAAAAAATAATGCTTGCGCCGCGATAACAATCAACATAATGTTCGTTGTAGCGTTCGTTCGGTGTGGCGTTCGTTGTGGTATCCATTGCAAGTCACAGTATCGATGCTGTATCTGTCTGTATCTATCGTTCGCATGGTATAGATATAACGCTACTATACTAACTATACTAACTATAGATATACTAACGTATTGGGTGCCGCTGCGTAATCAGCGCCACCCTGTACAGGTTAAATGGATATACACTCATCTCACTCTATTGCAAGTAATCGGTGAGAGCGACCGTATGCCGTATATCTTCTATTTCTTCGGTTCGATACTTGCTTCATTATCTAATATATGTCACAGCTTCCCAGCGGCTATCCATTTTCAGTACAAGATAAATACATATATACAGTACATATGCAATGAGATGAGTGTATCATAGAGTGCAGGCGACCGATCTATTGGATGTCGTGCTTCTTTAACGGCTTAGAGAAGTTCAGAGAGAAGAGAGAGTAGTATATATATATATATATATATACAGAGAGTATATATATATGTATATAAATTGATATAGAATAGCCAGATTAGACAATATCATTTGTTTTGTGTATGATTTTGCCACGTGTTTCTCCAAGAATATATTTAATAGAAATAATTTATTAAAATCAATAGTGTTAGTTCTTTATTGAAAATAGATTTTTGTAGACATTCTCTTGTGGACAAAGTAAAAATTAAAGAATTAGGTAGGCCATTGCCTGATTTAAATTTATCGCAAACTTGTGCAAGGAGTGCTCAAAACCGGACATTTACGCAGCGTTTTACAAGAGACATTTACAAAAAAAAAATTATAACATAGATGAAGGACAGATTATCATATCGTGGCCATCTACAAGCCGCTTAGTTATTTAACACGAAATCGATGCCAACATTTTCTAAACAATTTCCAGTGGACCTTTTGGAAACCGTGTGTCATGCATATCCATTTTTGAATAAAACCAGATTAAAAACAGAATTAGAAGTCATTTACTCGCGTCCGGATTTTTACCAAATAATTGGAGCCACCATTTTTCTTTCGTTATTGCTACAAAATAATCTCAGTGAAACTTTCCCGGAAACTATAAAAATACTTAAAATTATTTTAACAACCCCGATGACCACTACTGAATCAGAGCGTTGTTTTTCAACACTTAAAAGAATCAAGACTATTTTGCGAAATGCTATAGGTAATGATCGTTTAAACGCGTTGGCGATGATGTGTATTAATAAAAATCTGGTGCGAGATATTTACAATTTTAACGAAAAAGTTTTGGAAAAGTTTATATCAATGAAAGATAGAAGAGTCGAATTCACTTTAAAAAAATGATTAAATTTAATCATTTTGCATGCATTTTAGGTAAGATTTTTCACTATTATGTTATTTTTTAAGAAATGCGCCCCCCCATATTGAAATGGCACGAGCCGCCACTGATTATAGCACTGATTAAACATATAATTTATATCATATTAAAAAAATGAAATATGTATTCTATAATTTATAAAATGGCTAGTAAACAGATTTTTTTTTAAACTGATATAATTAAATTGATATGTATATGTATAGTCTTGTAATAGAAAATGAACTTCAATTTTAGTTCATAAATAGTTTTAAAATAAAATTCTAGTTTTGATAGTTGCTTTATTATTTCACGAGTTTATACGAATTTTAAATTTATTTTATCCATTTAAATTCTAAAAAACCTAGGGCTATTGCAACTTTTCAGAACTCTATAAAACTTTTAAAGTTACAGATCGGAAATACTTTATGTAAAATGATCGCTTTTGAAAGAAGCGAAATAAAAGTGTGGAAAGTGGAGTTTCTAACAAACTTTTGGCAATTAATAGGAATTTTCTACTAAAATCATATGCACCTGATATATTATTTCTGAATACAGTTAGTTCTATATCTTACCTGTTTAATGGTTTATTTATATATGCGTTCCTAATAGTTTAAGACTAGCGTCTTATCATAGAAAAAGCAGGGGTTCGGCAGCGTGTCTAGTATTTATCCAATTTTGATTATTTTTGTACAATATTTTTAGAGAACGTTCCTAAAGGATGTGGCTTTTGAACGATGTATCATATTTTTTGAAATATTTAATAACACGTCGAAAAAAAATTATAACTTTCATTATTTTTATTTGAGAATAGTACAGAAAGTCAATAATAAACTATTTTTTATGTTTTATGATCTGTTTGTTGGCAAAATAAAAAAGTAAAAACTAAATTCGTTCAACATTTTATTTTTTATTTTTGGAAAATCGCCATTTTATTTCAAAGTTTGAACCTGTGATTTAATCAGTTCGCTTCTGATATTTGCTTTTTAATATATTCCAAAATCCAAATTATTTTCCAATTTAATTCCATAGAAATTAATATTTTTATATTAATTTATTGCTAATTATAACACTTGCTATTATATATAATCATGCTAAAAAAATGTTTATTCTATAAACTACTGCATCTGTATTCTTTAACGTATTACAAAGTTTTTTGCTGCAGTGTCTAAAATATTACATTCGAAACACAATTATTTTTATACTATCACCAATTAGTTATTTATTTTTTAAATTATCACTAAGATGTTGAATAATAGTATAGAATATCACCCAAATACCGTAACTTAAGTAGCTAGATGTACATTTCGAAGGCTATGCCCCCATCTTCAGTAGCACAATACAAAAACAAAATAAAATACCTCTGTCACGAATCGTAATTGATATACTATTAAATAAATAAGTCAACATGATTTATTTCAAGTATTTCAAGTATTTGAAGTATTTCAAAAATGGCATATAATATGACCTATAAATTCTTTAAAACAATATAAATTAATAATTACGAAACTGACAAGTAACAACAATAAACATTGGTTTGTCAAACCTAAAATAACCAAAAATAAATTAAAAAATAGTTTTGATTAAATAAATTAAATAGACAAGATGAAACTGGGCCGGTTTTTTATTATTTATTTTTTTATTTTTTTATATTTATTGAATTTGATTTAGATTTATGCATGTATATACTTTCATAAGCATTTAAATCGGAATAATTCAAAACACTTTTAAGTAATTTAAGTGAACTAATTTGAATAGGATGAACTGTTTCAAAAATATACTCGGCCACAGCACTTTTATCTTTTCTATTTAATCTGAAATGAGTTAAATATTCTTTAAATCTAGTTTCAATTGGTCTACGTGTTTGCCCTTTATATGCAATTTATATATACTTTAGGACAACTAGAACAAGACATTTTATAAATTGTACCAGATTTTTTATTGAAATCAATCAAATCTTTTGGATTTCCTGGAAAATTAGCAAGACTATTAGAACTATTATGTTACTTTAAAATAATATTATTTCGAAATATACCTCTAGCTACTAACGAAAGAAAATTAAGCTTTGAAAATTAAAATAATTAAATAGATAAATTAATTACGACATTATTGAACTGTCAAAGTTATGAAATGTTTAGTACATATCACTGAAAAAGAAGTATAAAATTATTATTTTTAAAATTAATATACAACAATCGCAAATACTTTGAAGTAAAATTATAATTATGTTCCTTAAAATCGTAAAAAAAATATTAAAATAGCAATTTTACAAAACACGTTAATTTATATACATATTATTATTTCTAACTTCCTGCCCCCTACTAAAACACCCATTTACCAATTCTGGCAATACGCAAATATTATAGAAATTCGTTTTTGCTATAAATATGCCATAAGAAAAAAAGTTTTCTTATGGCCATAAAAGTGTTTTTAAAAAAGACCTATGTTAAGCAGCAATTTTTTGAACAAATTAAATCTTTTTTCCAAAAACAACAAGCTTAGGGGCAATTTATCATCTATAAACTGCAATCAAGAGAAATTTGAAAAAAATTGATCCAAAAATAAAGGAGTAATTTGTAGAATAAATGACACTATTTTTTCTTATGGTATATAAAGTGCTCTATCCCCTTAATAAAAGGCCTATGTTTAGCAGCAATTTTTGAACAAATTAAATATTTTTTCCAAAAACGACAAGCTTATGGGCAATTTAACATCTATAAGCTGCAATCACAAGAAATTTGAAAAATATCAATCCAAAAATGAAAGAGTAATTTGCAGAATAAATTACACTGTTTTTCTTATTACATATAAAGGTGCTCCATCCCCTTAATGCTTTAAGTTACGGTATTTGGGTGATATTTTATACTACCATTTAGTTTATTCAAATATTATAAAATTGGAAACATTTATATAAATATATACATTTTTTTTAACAATGTAACGAACACCTAGTATTATATAATTAATGTATAGCTAACTATAAAGAAATTCAGATTGATAATATTGTTATTGATGTGAAAGAATCCCTTGGCTAAGATGAGATCAACTTGGTATACTATTTCCAACAAATCCCTGGGTTAATAAATAAGTACGAAAATTAATTTTCTACTACGAGACCCTGTTGCAAACTCTTATCCAATGGTGGCCAAAGTGCGGCTCGCGAGCCTCTTCTTATGTTTTAATGCGGCTCGTTACCATACATTGCTTTTTAGTCAAATTAATTTATTTTAGCTTTAAAATTCGATTGAATCATTTCTATTATTTAAGTGTGGAAATAATTGTTTTAGTCGACGATTTAAGCGTTAAATTAATTAATTAATTTTTATTGTACAATACAAAAAGCACAAAGAATTCGTTTGGCATATGGCAATTTTTGGTGTGTATTTTGGAATGATGTTGAATCACTTCACTCAACGATGTCAATTGTAAAATCCAAGAAATTGTAAAAGTTAAAGAGTCCGCAATCCTAAAGATTGGTTGGAAACAGCACGCCATGCCGATCTATCCTGAGCTAATCCCTTCATCTCCCTATACCTATTCATCTCAACGTCTTCAACTATCTGACTCACATACTCCAATCTAGGCCTACCTACCCCTCTCTTTCCCTCCACTCTACCTTCTATGATCAATTGCATAATCCCCCCATGCCTAAGAATATGCCCTACTAATCTGTCTCTCCTACGCTGTAACACTCTCCAAATACTTCTCTTCTCCCCTACTAACTCTAGTACAGCTTCATTTGTTACTTTATCTTCCCAACCAATCCTCATCATCCTCCTATAACACCACATTTCAAGTGCTTCTAATCTACGCTTCTCTTCCTTTCCTATAGTCCACGCCTCACACCCGTACAGTGCTACACTCCAAACATATACCTTCAGTAATCTTTTTCTAATACCCAAGTCAATATTTGATCTTAAAATCTGTTCCTTTTCTACGAATGCCTTCCTACCCTGTGCTATCCTACACTTTATATCTACCTTGCTTCGATTATCTTTTGTGATTCTACTGCCTAAATAACAAAAATCTGACACGTCTTCGATTCTATTATCTCCTATTGTGATCCTCATTTTTCTACTGCATTCATTTTTGTCACACCTCATCACTTTAGTTTTACCTATATTTATTTTCATGTTAAAATCCCTAGTCAATACTGCCTGCATACCATTCAATACCCTTTCTAAATTCTTTTCGCTTTCTTCCAATATAGCTATATCGTCGGCGAATCTCAACATATATATTTTCTCTCCCTGTACATTCACACCTACACTATACTCTTCGTTTACTTTGTTTATTGCATCTTCTATATATAGATTAAATAATAACGGTGAAAGTGTACATCCCTGCCGAACTCCCTTCCCTATTTTTGCTACCTCTTCTTCCCCCTCAATTCTAACTAAGGCAGTTTGGTGTTTATATAAATTAAAAATTATTCTCCTATCCTTATAATCTATACCCGTTTCTTTTAAAATTCTAAACATTATGTCCCAATCTACATTATCAAATGCCTTTTCTAAATCTACAAAAGCTATGCAAGTTACCTTTCCTACCCTCATTATTTTTTCTACTACTGTTCTTAGTGCTAAAATCGCCTCCCTCGTCCCTCTGCTTTTCCTAAAACCAAACTGATCTTCTCCTAGCCTTTCCTCTACTTTATTTTCTAATCTCCTATAAATAATCTTTAGCAATATCTTCGATGCATGTGATAGTAGACTAATGGTCCTATAGTTCTCACACAAATTAGCTCCTATTTTCTTCGGCATTGTTACTATTCTACTACGCTGAAAATCCTGTGGTACTTCTCCCTTCTCATATATTTTACAAACTAACCTGTATAATCGCTCCTGCATTTTTTCCCCTGCGTGTTTTATTAATTCGGCTGGTATCATATCAATCCCCGCTGCTTTGTTATTCCGTAAATCATTTAATGCTCTATGAAAGTCTGACCTAAGTATGCTAGGACCTAAGTCATCCTCATCTATCTGTTCCACATTTTCTAGCTCAAAATCCAAGTAACGTTCTCAATTAACAAACCACCATTTGAAAGAATTAATAAGAATTTCAATTACTAATTACATACCAAATTATCAAAAATTAGTTGCTAACTTACAAATCCATAAAACCTTCTACTAGTAAAGAGTAAATACACGTAAAAAAAAATGTAATAATAAATATAATATTTCAAAAACATGTTTCCTTATACCCATAAATGATATTGTATTTTATCTTTATATGTGATATGGCTCTTAACAATTTCTGGTAGGGAACTAGAGCTCTTGCTTCAAAAACTCTAGCCACCCCCAGTCTAATCTTCATCTTATATTTTTTAAATCAACTTAAATGAAAATGGCAAACATTTTTATAATAGCTGTGTTGAATTCTATTTAAAATTATATCACGGATATATTACTTTTAACCATGATTTTAGCTAACCCTTCGTCCATTGCGTATCAATATTAAAAAATGATCTAAGTCCCGAAAATTTACTGTCATTGTTTATATTTAATACTGACCCTTAAGTTGTATTTCGAGTAAACCCTAGAATTGTCGATCCTATACCGAAACCTTTTTATGTTTGTAAATTAAATAAACTAATGTTGATTCTTATAACTAAAATTAAACCACAAATAATGTGATGTTAAGAAAAAATAAAGTTGACAAAAAGAACGTTTTTAAATAAGAAAATAATTTATATATGTATATATATTCTATGATGCTCACTATTGTCCAAAATTCTTTCGATAGTTTACATTATTGTAATACTGTAATAGATTTATTATATAAATTTGGAATATTTTAACATCCGACAAATACATTTTAAGAATATCCTTACAAGGAAGTTATTACGGAGGACCCTATCGAGTAATGATTTTGTCTATTTAGCCGTTTTTCAGTTTCTTTCCAATTGGTTAAGTTCAGCGAGCAATTTCATTATAGTACTCATGGATGGTGAGTGTAATGTAATTCAATATCTTCAGCACAATATAATAATTTTAAGTAGCGGCAATTTGATCACCACATTGTTGCACCACATCTGGACATATTTTTAGCAGAATTTATTTTAAAATGCGAAATGAAGTAGAAAATCGTATGGAGAAAGTATTAAAACCTTCAAGGAGCTACTTAATTATTAAAGCTTTTTAGGTACTACTATCGACTGAGGATAGGTAATATATTAAATATAAGAATATTTACCGATTGATTCGTTTTCCATGCCAATAAAGCAATCGGCGGAACTGAACATTGGGGGTAAAAACAATATAACACCTTTTCGCTTTATATTATCTGGTAGTGGCAATCGAATTATGGTGAGAAAATAGCCATCCTCAGTTTCAACATCATATTGCTCGAATTTATATCCTTTATGATTCAAAACCTGACTCTGGAGAAATTAATTTCATTTCATTATTTCTCAATATTTAAATAATTGATGGAACTTACTGTATTCATGTACAATTCAGGATCATACCAGCAATTAGGATTATTATCCATATTCATGGCATAATCGATAAAATTTTTGCAAATATTATTCTTTGCTGAGGACCAGTCTATAATGCTTAGACCGAAAATGAGGATTAATATGAATTTTGAGTTCATTTTGCATTCAACTGCTCATACATACTGAATGCATTTTGAAAGGCTTCCAAAATATATATTGTATCGAATCAATAATAATAATCTAATTAATGGTAAAAGAAATCAGTTAATTGAATGTAGGAACTGTTAATTATATACAAAAAATAAAATAAAAAATATAGCATGATAACTAAGTAAGATGTTTTGCATTAATTTCTACGAAGGCCAGGTAAACATAAATGCAAATTTATGCACCTGAAAAAAATTATACATACATGCATATTAAAGTTTAGAAATAATGAATACTTATTGCAAAAATTGAAATATTATTCTGAAATTCTATTTAAACTATGATGTATTTTATGATGTAATTTAAATTATGATGTATAATGAAAACTATTCAATCGAATCAATAAAAGGAATTTTACAAGATTACAATATTACTTTTTATTATTTGTAAATCGACTTCCCACCGACTTCGACCCCTCCAATTCCATCAACCTATTTAAAAATTGTATCGGCCCCATTAACCCCTTCGTATGTTGCCGAATTTTTATTTTAAGAAAATAAAATTATATTAAATAAATAACAATAATATAATTCGAAATGATACGCCCAGCATTGTGGTGGTGTAATGCATGGAGAATAAGGTAGATGAGTATAGTATAGGAATATAAGAAGTTGAAATGTGGTGCTTTGTTATATTAGTGAAGATTATCATATTGCTGTTTGGATTGTAGTTGTTGTAGTCGATTGGGTATATAATAAATGTTGCCAAGATGTGATTTGCATATGTGTTGTTTATTTACGTCCAATACGAAAACATAATCAGTGTAGATGTTTATATAAAAAAGGGTATACCACAAGGATCAGTGCTCGGACCTGTGCTATATTTATTATAGCCAAAATATCATCACAACAAGCCTGACTGCATGCTACACAATCTTTGCGGACGACACAACCCTACTTTATAAACACAAGAACCCAGATAAACCCGAAACTATAATAAACAGTGACATAAAAACATATGCACAGTGGCTTATCGAAAATAAACTAACAATTAATGAACAGAAAACTGAAGGAATACTATTTAACGAAAAGAATAAACCAAATGTGCAACTGAAAATTAAAATTAATAGTTTAGACATTAAATAAGTTATAAGTGCTAAATATCTAAGTCTTATAATGGCCAATGAACTAAACTTAAAAAAAAACATGTGGGTAACATGAAAAACAAAATAGTGTCATTAACAGGAGCTATTAGAAGATGTGAAAAGTTACCGCTCTACATATCAACACTCATTTACAATGGTTACATTAATTCGCAAGTTACATAAATGATACAATTGTGGTCCCAAGCGAACAAACAAAATTGCAACTTAATAAAAATATTAATGAATAAGTCGATAAAAATATTATACAATTGAGCGGGTTAGAATAAAAGGGGTATAAGTAACATTTTTATAGTTTTGAAATAATTAACATGAAAATGGACTGGACTTTATTAATTATTGAATTAGTTAAAGAGTCCGCAATCCTAAAGATTGGTTGGAAACAGCACGCCATGCCGATCTATCCTGAGCTAATCCCTTCATCTCCCTATAGCTATTCATCTCAACGTCTTCAACTATCTGACTCACATACTCCAATCTAGGCCTACCTACCCCTCTCTTTCCCTCCACTCTACCTTCTATGCTCAATTGCATAATCCCCCCATGCCTAAGGATATGCCCTACTAATCTGTCTCTCCTACGCTGTAACACTCTCCAAATACTTCTCTTCTCCCCTACTAACTCTAGTACAGCTTCATTTGTTACTTTATCTTCCCAACCAATCCTCATCATCCTCCTATAACACCACATTTCGAATGCTTGTAATCTACGCTTCTCTTCCTTTCCTATAGTCCACGCCTCACACCCGTACAGTGCTACACTCCAAACATATACCTTCAGTAATCTTTTTCTAATACCCAAGTCAATATTTGATCTTAAAATCTGTTCCTTTTCTACGAATGCCTTCCTACCCTGTGCTATCCTACACTTTATATCTACCTTGCTTCGATTATCTTTTGTGATTCTACTGCCTAAATAACAAAAATCTGACACTTCTTCGATTCTATTATCTCCTATTGTGATCCTCATTTTTCTACTGCATTCCTTTTTGTCAACATCTTTAACAATATCTTCGATGCATGTGATAGTAGACTAATGGTCCTATAGTTCTCACACAAATTAGCTCCTATTTTCTTCGGCATTGTTACTATTCTACTACGCTGAAAATCCTGTGGTACTTCTCCCTTCTCATATATTTGACAAACTAACCTGTATAATCGCTCATGCATTTTTCCCCCTGCGTGTTTTATTAATTCGGCTGGTATCATATCAATCCCCGCTGCTTTGTTATTCCGTAAATCATTTAATGCTCTATGAAACTCTGACCTAAGTACGCTAGGACCTAAGTCATCCTCATCGATCTGTTCCACACTTTCTAGCTCCTCCATGTCCTGCCTACCTTTATATAAATCTTCAAGATACTCCTTCCATCTTCTAGCTTTTTCCTTATTTTCTGTGAGTTCCTTACCCTGCTTATCACATATAATGTTACCCTTTGGTTTTACTTTAGAAAAATGTGACTTAATTTTCCTGTAGCCCAAATCTACTTTACCTCTTCTCATATCCTCCTCAATATCCTCACAATTTCCTTTTATCCACTCTTCTTTCGCTAGCTTGCATTTCCTATTAATTAAGTTCCTTAGTTCCTTATATTTTTTCTGTCCTGCTTCTGTGTTTCCAATTTTAATTTTCCTTCTTGCTTCTATCATTTCCACTATTTCTTCCGTGATCCATTCCCTCCTACCTGCCCTTTTCTTTGTGCCTAATACTTCATTTGCTGCTGTAGTTAACCCATTTCTGATTTCCCTCCATTCGCAATCTATGTCGTTCCTAGATGTTCCATTAGTCATGATTTCTACTTTCTGCTTGTACTTTTCACATACATCAGCTAATTTTAACCTACCGACATCTACTCTGACCTGTTTAGACTTCTGTAATTTCTTGAATTTGACCTCTGAGTCCAGGACTACTAAATTATGGTCACTATCAATATCTGCTCCAGGGTAACTCTTACAATTCTTAATCTGGTTCCTAAACCTCTCTTTAACCAGTATGTAATCTATCTGATACCTCCTTATATCTCCTGGCATTTTCCACGTATATATCCTGCGCTTGTGATTCTGAAAAAGCGTGTTTGCTACCACTAGCTTATTCCTAATACAAAACTCTACCAATCTATCCCCTCTATCATTACGTGTTCCTATTCCATATTCTCCTACTATTGAAACTTCCTTTCCCTTACCTACTACGGCATTCCAATCTCCGGTTACAATTAGATTATCCTGTCCTTTAACGTTTGCTAACCTACATTCGATCTCCTCATAAATGGATTCTACCTCCTCATCATCGTGACTTGAAGTTGGCATATATACTTGCACTATAACTGTGTCCGTTGGCTTCGTGTCGAATCTAATAGTTATAATTCTATCACTAACTTGGCAATAACTCTTTACTCTACATCCCAACTTTCTATTCATTATAAAACCTACACCGGTATGCCCATTATCTGATGCTGTGGTTATTAATCTATATTCTCCTGACCACGTATCTACTTGATCTTTCCCCCTAACTTCACTAATCCCTACAATATCCAGTTTAAGTCTCTCCATTTCTAGTTTCAAATTCTCTAACTTTCCTATCCTATTCATACTGCGAACATTCCACGCTCCAACTCGTAGAGCTCTCGGCGAAATCGATTTCTTGCCCGCCCCAGAATCCGAGGGCTTGCCTGCTACCGAAGTAGCCGGGTGAGACTCTGAGCCATTGGCTCTACTCACCTGGGGTAATACATTAATAGTAATCGACATTTTCATCTGTAAGCTTGAGAAAGGTACAGTGCTGGTTTCTCCTTGCCTTGCACCGACCAATGAGTGCATATTTTAGCCGTCGCCCCACCGATTCAGCCTAATCCCCCTAATACCGTGGGTTAGCCTGAAATCTTTCCTATAGACCGGGATCCCTGTATAGGGACCGCTCTATAGGCCAGAGCGTCGTTGCCCATGTCTTGCCCCTAGGAGGCATATGCAGTGCATTGGCACACTATGCGACACTATTATTGAATTAGGCAATAAAAAATATTTTTACACATATAGCGTCTGAAAAGGCTAATATTTCTTGTAATAAGTATAAAACTTATCTAAATATCATAATTGATTATGTAGAAATTTTTTTAAAAAAAATTGCACTTATACCTTTACTATTCCAAATCAATGCAACATACATTGAAAATAAATAGAGCCAAAATATCAAAAACAGTTTTATTTAGAAAAAAAAAATGTAATTTTATAATCCGAATCTATTAATATATCCTCCTCAACAACCGAGTCCTGATCAGAGTCTTGAGTTTCAGTGTTAGATGTAGAAGCCGTAGGAATGATGTTTTCGTCTTCTGTAATTTTCTTCTTTTTGCAAGCCTTGGATCCGTGCTCCTTGTGTTTATAAAATTTGTGAAATATCGGTGGCACATAGTCCAATGATGTTTGCAGATTACTCCATTTTTCTTGAGAAATTTTTAAAGCGCTGTTATTTGGCAACTTAGAAAAAACCATATTCAAGTTTGTTGGCGGTCGACCAGCAGTAGGAGCAATAATACATTTGGAAAATGGAAAATCATTATCTAATATACATTTAAATTCAAAAGAATAAACTTATGATTCTTTCGTATATTTAAAGTGAATAATACTGTTAAATTTTAAGCTCTTTTTATCACAGTATTTTTTTTGGATCGTGAATCAAACTGTTCAGATGTAGAAAAGAAAAAAAACATTCTTTTGTCATGTCGTGAATAAGGAATTTTTTAGATGCATTTTTTATTATTGAACTCCAATGTTGCGGGATGTATACTTGTGGGATTTTTTTCTTACATCTCTCAAAATCTTAAAATTTAAGAAACCAAAATCATAAATATTAATAAGTTAATTATGTTAGAAAATTGTAAGCTTATATACAAAATTAAGAATAATGTAATTAAACATAATTTTTACTTAAGAGAGAATAGGCAAATTCACAATTTTAATACAAGAAATGCGGAAAACAATCACTTCTACAATGTTAGAACTAATAAGGGAAATAATAACTTTCGTTTTGTAGCAGTTAAACAATTTAATAAAATTTAATACCAAAACATGTGCAATATTCAAAATGCATTAAAGAATTTACAATGAAATTAAAGAAATATTCATATGATACTGATATTAATTAAAAATAAATTTAAGCTGTATTAAGATCTTAATAATGTAAAATATAATATAAATATATAACCTAACACAAAGCATTAAGTAGATAGTTGTACATTTAGAAGGCTATGCCCCCATCTTCAGTAGCACAAGATAAAAACTAAAAAAAATACCTCTGTCACGAATCGTGATTGATATACTATTAAATAAATAAATCAACATGACAAAAGCATTTCAAAATGGCATATAATATGACCTATAAATCTTTTAAAACAATACAAATTAGCAATTAACGAACGAAACTAACAAGTAACATTAATAAACTTTGGTTTGTCAGACCTAAAATAACTAAAACTAAAGAAATAAATAAATAAAATAAATAAAATAAAAATGGGTCTTGTTAAATAAATTAAATAGACAAAATGAAATTGGGCCTGAATCTAAATTCATTAAATTTGATTTAGATTTATGCATGTATATACTTTCATAAGCATTTAACTCGGAATAATTCAAAACAATTTTAAGCAATTTAAGTGAACTAATTTGAATAGGATGACCTGAGTTAGTCAAAAATATGCTCGGCTACAGCACTTTTATGTTTTCTATTTTATCTGAAATGAGCTAAATGCTCCTTAAATCTAGTTTCAATGGGTCTACATGTTTGTCCTATATATACTGTAGGACAACTAGAACAAGATATTTCATAAATACCAGTTTTTCTATTGAAATCAATCAAATCTTTGGGATTTCCTAGAAAATTAGCAGGACTATTAGATCTATTATATGTTACTTTAAAATACTTTAAAAAATAGCACAATTCAGTAGCAGGAGAGGGTTCACTATTAAAAGCAAATGTTTGTTATCATAGAATCTTTATTACATATAATTGCAATGTGGATAGATTTTGATTCATATATATGTAAGTATATATATTATATTAAAAATATCTGTGGGAAACCTATGGCCATGTGTATTATACGATTTCATTATCAACAGTTTTTGGAAGATTGAGTGTGAAACTAATGTGAAAAATGAAGGCGTAATGGGGTGGATGTTAAGATAATAGTGAGATAGATTAATGGGATAGTCCCTTAAATATGGAGGTATTATGTAATGAGTTCTATCAGATATAGTAGGAGAAAAGAATTTTTTTTTTTATAAAAAAGGATGGGCGCTGAAAGCACTCCCATCCACCTTATGGCCTTACGAACTTAGCGTATTAGCCAACATCGAACATATTACATTGATATTTAATGGCCTATAAAATGCCGTCGTCATATGCTATTATTATATTCATAAATAACATTTTTTCAGTGAGATATTATAGGTAATGTTCATTTAATGGGTATTTAAGAAGAAAAAGAATAATTTACAATTCTTCTTCACTGTCACTATTTAAAAATAAATTACTGTCCTCTTCGTCAGATTCTTCGTTCAGATTTATAATTAATTGTTCAGTTTGTGTATCCACTATATTTTCATTTTCTAAAAAAAATCTTCTTGTTTAATAACGTTTTCACAACACTTTTTCCAAAGCGCCTGTGTGACATTGTTGAATTCCTCTTCTACTAACACTTTCACATCTTTTAAAGAAAATGTCACATTTCTTTTAGCAACACTATTTTTCACTTGTGCCCATATTAGTTCTATAGGATTCAAATCCGGATGACAAGTGGGTAAACGCAAAACTCTGTGTCCATGGTCTGTGAAAAGTGTGTCAAATTTATATGTAATGTGGTTCTTTTTAGGAGATTTTATAATATCGTACAGCTGGGGCTTTAACATTAGATGCGTGAATGGAATTTTTTTTTCGGACAACCATTTTACCATTTCCTGCTTAGAAGAATTGCTGTATGGCGCACGATTAATTTGCGTGTTATGGTAATGCGCGTAGTCGATGATAATTACGGAATCCTCCGGTAAATTTGGTAACAATTTATCTGTTATCAATTTTCCGTCAATTTCACCATTCATTTCATGGTGATAGTCTCCACCTTTTATACCCGACTGAAATATTTTCAAACAATTTGGTACAAAGCCACTTTCACCACCGGCATGAATTATTATTAAACGTTGACCCTTTGAGATATTCGTATGCAGTCCTTCATTGGAATTATCACTCCACGATTTCGAATGAGTATGTCCGGCGTGAATATATGTCTCGTCTCGAATATAAATTATTGATTTTCATAATTGTCGATAATATTTAATTAATTGTAAATAATTAATTCGTAAAACTCGAATATCGTCTCTTTCAATTATAACTTTACGATTATTTTTGTGCTTCTAAACTTAAATCCTAAATCATGTACAATATGATTTAAGGAAGTTTTATGTCCTTCCCATCCTAAGTCACTGTGTAGATTTTCACATAATGTTTTAAGCGTAACTCTTGTATTTTTGGTTTTGTTAAAATTATATATTATATTTCGAAAGTCACAATTTCCAAAATCTGCTAAATGTCATATAGTCGCCTTTCGAATACGCTTCTTTCTTCGTGTAGAAAATTTCGGTTCACTTTCGTTACCTGGAGCTTCACCTTCCTTTATAATGGTAGCTACCGTTCTTATGGACACTTTGGTTGCTGCAGACACTCTTTCCTTTACTTCCTTCGATGACAAATTGCCATCAGATTTAAAGTATTTATACACATTGAAAATCAATTCCCTTGATTGGCTATGGATTACTTTACCAGTTAAAAGCGAACACAGACTGAAGGGTAGTGCCAAGGAATGAATGATTGTAGGTACGTCTTAAGCAATAGCAATGTACCCCCATTATTTTTGGGCTATCTCATGGCCAGGCAAATTAAACGCGAACATAACTAGAACTTATTCATGGCACATTCAGGGTAATCCTGAATGGCAACATTCACAACGTCCATGGTCCGGAATGGATTTTTCCTCAAGAAAATATGCCTGACCGGAGCGGTATTAGAACCCATAACTCCGCGGTGCCTGTCTCACTACTATACCACGGCACCACGGTGCCCCTAGAAAAGGCTTTTATTAATAGACCTAATTTAGAGTACAAAAATTGTACAAAGCATGACATTCTGATCTTTTTTTTTTAATGAAATGAACGAATAATTTAACATAGTGTACTATTTCGAATTGCAAACCATGGTCAGATGACACTGAGAAATAAAGATATTTTATGTATTTTTCGAAACTTCGCCTACCTGTTGATATCTCCATGTTTTAATATGCGCGTATTATAAATCTAAATCTAAGCGAGTTTCTGCAGCTGTGATGATTTATGCATTCTCGCACGTGTTCATATTACTTTTTAAAATATCTTCAATAAAGCAAAAGTATAAAGCAATGTGCTTGAAGAGATCTGTGCTTTAATTAAATATTTGACTCATAAATTAGTTTTAACCCCACGCACTTTTCACATCACGATAGACAATTATTAAATAAGCTCTTGGCCAAAAGCAGGCAATTGGTAAGTTATTATTTTTATAAACATTATTTTTTATTAGTAGACAAATGGCCGGTTTTTTAAATGTAATTGTAATATTTTTTTTTAGTTGATTTCGTATACCGTTTTAATACAATTGAATAAATATTTTCATTACAAGAAACGAATGTAAAACATGCCTCTACTATTGTTTTGATAATTCATAACATGGAAATGTACATTTCAATGGAAAAAAAATTTTCAATGCATTTTTTTCATTTTATAATCGGACAAAATAACACCGAAGAATTATTTAACATCATTTGGTTTTCGTTTTAATATAGTTATTTGATTTAGCTACGCGAGTGTTAACATATAATACAAGAAATAAATATTAAATATTGAAATATAATTAGTATGAATTGAAAAGAGCAAATTATAAAATATGAAAATAATTTTCACAAAAATACAGAATTTTTTTTTTATCGACTAGTTTCTGAAGTTTATGGTAATATTTCATTGCATTTCATATTCCCAGAAGGAATTGATATATTGAGAAACATTTGAATCGAAATTAAATCATAAATAAATAAAGCAAACAGATATATCTTTCTAAATGTTATTATTATATATTTGCATTATTGATATATCGAAATTAAGAAGAGATAATTGTTACTAAATTTTAACTATTTTGTTTTAATAACGCAAGAATGAGAATAGAAAAGGTAGTCAGGCAAGGATGTACCATTTCGCCGTTATTATTTAATCTATATATAAAACATACAGGTTAAAGAAGAATATAGTGTTGGTATGAAAATCCAGGAAGGGAAATATATATGTTGAGGTTCGCCGACGATATAGCTATCTTAGAAGAAAGGGAGCATAATTTAGAACATGTATTAAATGGTATACAGGAAGTAATGACTAGGGATTACAACATGAAAGTAAATATAAGCAAAACCAACACGATGAGATGTGACAAGAAGGATAGATGCAGATAGATAGATATAAAATGTAAAATAACATAGGGTAAGGAGGCATTAATGAAAAAAAAATGAGCAAGTTTTAAGATCAAATATTTATTTGGGTATTAACAAAAAAATATTAAAAGTATATGTACGAGTGTAGCATTGTATGGCTGTGAGGCATGTACTATAGGAAAGGTAGAGAAACGTAGATTAAATTTGAAACATTGTAATCTAAACAAAAAAAATTGAGTTTCGTTTTCGAAAAATTTGGTCAAGTATACTGTGTGTTCCATATGAGTAAATCAACTATTTTACATATTTAATATGACGTATAAATCTTTCTTAATGCATGTCATTGTTGATCAAATTTGAATGTATTTTATTTTGCATAAAACTGAACATTTAAATGAGGTCCATAAATGATATTATTTTTCGGTAATTTTCATTTATGTACTTATAGCTGCATGAAGCCGCTACACCTACGAATAATTTCATAATAATTAGAGCAGAATTTCTATGTTGTTAAATTTAACTATTGATGCATTAAATGTTCTTTATCATGTAACAAGCTTGTTTTTATTGATCTGGATTTAAATTGCAACAAATGTTGGGCCAAACTGTGACGCAAACAAACTATCAAGTATTTGATTGCATTTATTTATTCCATACGAAACGAAATAAAAGAAAAATAAAAGAAAAATTGTTGGCGAAATTGAAAACGGAAATTATGTGTGGTAATAAACTTCATTATTATTATTTTATTAATATATTAAATATATTATTTTATACGTATTTAGACTACGACCTTCGCTTCTTCTATTTTACCTTTTATAACTAATTGTATATTACCCTATGTTTACGATTAGAATAATGCACTGTCTAAAAAATGTACTCTTCATTATTTTTATGTAACATTTTTCCCGTACCCAAAAACAAAAAAAACCATATCCACATTTCCACATAATAAAATGATCGAAAAGTTTATATTTGCAAAACTAAAATTGAAAAATTTATCGCACCTTCATAAAAAATGCGCAATATGCTGATTTTATAAAGTTTTTTTATTATGGCAACATATGCATTTTATAATTATTAATTTTCATTATTGTTCTTTATGAAACAATTGAGTTCAAAATTGTAGGTTTTTTTTTTATAAAGCTTATCAATGTTTTCGTATAAATGGTATTTTTCTATGTGTTGAAATTTTGGTATTTCATTTCCTAACGGAAATTGCTATTAATTCCATAAATTGCGAACACTTTTAGCAACGCTGTATTAATATATTAAAAATTATCACTACGGTGTTAAATAATAGTATAGAATATCACCCAAATTTCGAAGGCTATGCTCCCATCTTCAGTAGCACAAGATTTATAGGTCATATTATATGCCATTTCTTAAATACTTCTCTCATGTTGACTTATTTATTTAATAGTATATCAATCACGATTCGTGACACAGGTATTTTATTTATTTGTTATCTTGTACTACTGAAGATGGGGGCATAGCCTTCGAAATGCGCATTTAGCTACTTAATGCTTTAATTTACAGTATTTCAGTGATATTCTATATTGTGCTGTATTAATAGATTAAAAAACTATTTTTGTTTCATAAAACCAGTTACATTTTTTTCCATTTCAGTTTAAATTTATTTTAAATATTTTTGTGTTCGTGAAAATATAGAAACTTAAAATACGGTTCAGATAATTTATTAAAGCCTCAATGCAAATAGCTTTGTTATATCATGTACTTTTATTAACATATTTCAAATAAATTCCAATCAAATATATTGAGAAATATTTACCATTGTTTTCTTGGCTTAAATTGTAGGTTACCTTCTGAAGGTACGAACTACCTAAAAAGGAATTGATATAAGCTATTACTTCGTACCATTATTTGCACCGTATAATTAAAAAAGAACGGTAACTTTTGTGCTTAGTATTTACGTAAATGTTTATTGAGTTTATTTCAGCAAAGCTTAATTATTTGATCTTCAAATGGCATAATTGTTAAATGTATTTCTAATTTTTGAAATTCAAATTCATTAAACATTTTAAGGAAATCACACATTTAGAAATGTGTGGCGATAAAAATTTATTCGAAATTTATGGCACCGATATTTATTTGTTAACTCTGTTCAATATTATAATACTTTGAGCGTAAGAATATTAGTTAGTTGTTCAAGTAAGATATCATTTTGTCGCTACACGAAAAATAATTAATTTAAATATCAAAATAAAATAATACATATTAAATACCACTTATTTAAGGGATACAAAAGGCTCATATTTAAAAGATGTATATACAGGATGGGGTAGTGAAAGGTTCGATTTAAAAATAACTCTCAATAAGGAGGAAGTCGTTTTTTCTCAAATTTATTGATACCTAGCGGTATCAATATACCTGGCGGTATATATTGGCATATATAAATATTTTCAAAAATATAAAAGTATCTTTTAAATCATAGTTTTTGCAAATATATTTTGTTAACGTGCTTATAATAAATTTAGAAAAGTTCTTGTGAAAGGAAAAAATTATTAGTTGATTAATTAAAAATTAATTAATTACCAATTAATGTGCTTACATTCGGTTATTAATTGATCAATTTCGATGAAATTTTGCATAACCATTGTTCATAACCATGCACTGGGTAGAAGATATTTTGATTTTGAAAAATTTTATTGGAGTAATAATTATTACCTAATTTATATGTAACAAAAGCGTATTTTAATTAAATCATTATAAAAAAAAATTTGACTGCAAAACGAAATAGATGCTGCCCAGCGCAAAAGCATATAGAACTTGACGTGTACTTTTTCGAAATTTGGTAAATTTAATCCATAGTGTAGAACACTGATTGAATGTGAAAGTATAACTCGCACTCTCTGGAAAATAATTGGACAATCTCCACATATCCTCCCACTTCCTATTTCAATGAACCGTGACGTAATAGAGAAATATTGCAGATTTTCGAACTTCGTCATTTACACGGAGAAATATACATACTTATCTTTTTTATATAATTGCTGTTTTTATCAATTGAGTTTTTTTTATTCAATACTGATTTAATTATGAAAATTTGTATATACATACATTTATACACACACACACACACACACACACACACACACACACACACACACACACACACACACACACACACACACACATATATATATATATATATGTGTGTGTGTGTGTGTGTGTGTGTGTGTGTGTGTGTGTGTGTGTGTGTGTGTGTGTGTGTGTGTGTGTGTGTGTGTGTGTGTGTGTGTGTGTGTGTGTGTGTGTGTGTGTGTGTGTGTGTGTGTGTGTGTGTGTGTGTATGTGTGTGTTTTTTGTAATTCGTTTTCATTTATTGATAATAATTAATAAGCGAAACTATAGTCGAATATATCCTCATTTTTAATTGTGTATTATGTGTTATTAATTGTTATTAATATTAATATTGTGTCAATAGTGTGCCAATGCACTGCATATGCCTCCTAGGGGCAAGACATGGGCAACGACGTTCTGGCCTATAGAGCGGTCCCTATACAGGGATACCGGTCTATAGGAAAGATTCAGGCTAACCCACGGTATTAGGGGGATTAGGCTGAATCGGTGGGGCGACGGCTAAAATATGCACTCATTGGTCGGTGCAAGGCAAGGAGAAACCAGCACTGTACCCTTCTCCAGATTACAGTATGAAAATGTCGATTATCTCAAATATAATACCCCAGGTGAGTAGAGCCAATGGCTCAGAATCTCACCCTGCTACTTCGGTAGCAGGCAAGCCCTCGGATTCTGGGGAGGGCAAGAGATCGATTTCGTCGGGAATTCTACGAGTCGGAGCGTGGAATATACGCAGTATGAATAGGATAGGAAAGTTAGAGAATTTGAAATTAGAAATGGAGAGACTTAAACTGGATATTGTAGGGATTAGTGAAGTTAGGAGGAAAGATCAAGTAGATACGTGGTCAGGAGAATATAGATTAATAACCACAGCATCAGATAATGGGCATACCGGTGTAGGTTTTATAATGAATAGAAAGTTGGGATGTAGAATAAAGAGTTATTGCCAAGTTAGTGATAGAATTATAACTATTAGATTAGACACGAAGCCAACGGACACAGTTATAGTGCAAGTATATATGCCAACTTCAAGTCACGATGATGAGGAGGTAGAATCCATTTATGAGGAGATTGAATCTAGGTTAGCAAACGTTAAAGGACAGGATAATCTAATTGTAATCGGAAATTGGAATGCCGTAGTAGGTAAGGGAAAGGAAGTTTCAATAGTAGGCGAATATGGAATAGGAACACGTAATGATAGAGGGGATAGATTGGTAGAGTTTTGTATTAGGAATAAGCTAGTGGTAGCAAACACGCTTTCTCAGAATCACAAGCGCAGGATATATACGTGGAAAATGCCAGGAGATATAGGGAGGTATCAGATAGATTACATACTGGTTAAAGAGAGGTTTAGGAACCAGATTAAGAATTGTAAGAGTTACCCTGGAGCAGATATTGATAGTGACCATAATTTAGTAGTCCTGGACTCAGAGGTCAAATTCAAGAAATTACAGAAGTTTAAACAGGTCAGAGTAGATGTCGATAGGTTAAAATTAGCTGATGTATGTGAAAAGTACAAGCAGAAAGTAGAAATCATGGCTAATGGTACATCTAGGAGCGACATAGATTGCGAATGGAGGGAAATCAGAAATGGGTTAACTACAGCAGCAAATGAAGTATTAGGCACAAAGAAAAGGGCAAGTAGGAGGGAATGGATCACGGAAGAAATAGTTGAAATGATAGAAGCAAGAAGGAAAATTAAAATAGGAAACACAGAAGCAGGACAGAAAAAATATAAGGAACTAAGGAACTTAATTAATAGGAAATGCAAGCTAGCGAAAGAAGAGTGGATAAAAGGAAACTGTGAGGATATTGAGGAGGATATGAGAAGAGGTAAAGTAGATTTGGGCTACAGGAAAATTAAGTCACATTTCTCTAAAGTAAAACCAAAGGGTAACATTATATGTGATAAGCAGGGTAAGGAACTCACAGAAAATAAGGAAAAAGCTAGAAGATGGAAGGAGTATTTTGAAGATTTATATAAAGGTAGGCAGGACATGGAGGAGCTAGAAAGTGTGGAACAGATAGATGAGAATGACTTAGGTCCTAGCATACTTAGGTCAGAGTTTCATAGAGCATTAAATGATTTACGGAATAACAAAGCAGCGGGGATTGATATGATACCAGCCGAATTCATAAAACACGCAGGGGAAAAAATGCAGGAGCGATTATACAGGTTAGTTTGTAAAATATATGAGAAGGGAGAAGTACCACAGGATTTTCAGCGTAGTAGAATAGTAACAATGCCGAAGAAAATAGGAGCTAATTTGTGTGAGAACTATAGGACCATTAGCCTACTATCACATGCATCGAAGATATTGTTAAAGATTATTTATAGGAGATTAGAAAATAAAGTAGAGGAAAGGCTAGGAGAAGATCAGTTTGGTTTTAGGAAAAACAGAGGGACGAGAGAGGCGATTCTAGCACTAAGAACGGTAGTAGAAAAAAGAAAGAGGGTAGGAAAGGTAACTTGCATAGCTTTTGTAGATTTAGAAAAGGCATTTGATAATGTAGATTGGGACATAATGTTTAGAATTTTAAAAGAAACGGGTATAGATTATAAGGATAGGAGAATAATTTTTAATTTATATAAACACCAAACTGCCTTAGTTAGAATTGAGGGGGAAGAAGAGGTAGCAAAAATAGGGAAGGGAGTTCGGCAGGGATGTACACTCTCACCGTTATTATTTAATCTATATATAGAAGATACAATAAACAAAGTAAAAGAAGAGTATAGTGTAGGTGTGAATGTACAGGGAGAGAAAATATATATGCTGAGATTCGCCGACGATATAGCTATATTGGAAGAAAGCGAAAAGAATTTAGAAAGGGTATTGAATGGTATGCAGGCAGTATTGACTAGGGATTTTAACATGAAAATAAATATAGGTAAAACTAAAGTGATGAGGTGTGACAAAAAGGAATGCAGTAGAAAAATGAGGATCACAATAGGAGATAATAGAATCGAAGAAGTGTCAGATTTTTGTTATTTAGGCAGTAGAATCACAAAAGATAATCGAAACAAGGTAGATATAAAGTGTAGGATAGCACAGGGTAGGAAGGCATTCGTAGAAAAAGAACAGATTTTAAGATCAAATATTGACTTGGGTATTAGAAAAAGATTACTGAAGGTATATGTTTGGAGTGTAGCACTGTACGGGTGTGAGGCGTGGACTATAGTAAAGGAAGAGAAGCGTAGATTAGAAGCACTTGAAATGTGGTGTTATAGGAGGATGATGAGGATTGGTTGGGAAGATAAAGTAACAAATGAAGCTGTACTAGAGTTAGTAGTGGAGAAGAGAAGTATCTGGAGAGTGTTACAGCGTAGGAGAGACAGATTAGTAGGGCATATTATTAGGCATGGGGGGATTATGCACTTGATCATAGAAGGTAGAGTGGAGGGAAAGAGAGGGATAGGTAGGCCTAGATTGGAGTATGTGAGTCAGATAGTTGAAGACGTTGAGATGAATAGCTATAGGGAGATGAAGGGATTAGCTCAGGATAGATCGGCATGGCGTGCTGTTTCCAACCAATCTTTAGGATTGCGGACTCTTTAACTTAATTTAATTGTGATATAACACATTGTATTTTTATTTCTTTTCCCAAATAACGTTTTTTATTCCTTTCTGTTTACAAAGTGCAAAAAAAAAAGTATGATGCTGCGATGTTGAATATCGATAGGTTATTATTATACCTTGGGTATATATGTATTTGATACATACGGGGGAGTGGTGCAGCGTACCGAACTGGCAGTGTGCAGGTGGTTACATTAAGCTGGATCATAATGTGGATTCTGCATGCGAGTCCGCTGCTTCTATCGGTATGGGTATCGGTATCGGTAAACTAGCGATGGCAAACTGTAGGTCACTTTGTAAGACCTAGTTTGTAGTTCATAGTTCATTTCAGTGTACCGTTCACGAACTATAGGTCGTGAACTACTACATCTTTTTAAAATGAACTAGTTCACGACCTATATGAAATACAGGCACATACTGAAAATAATCGCATTTTTTCGCAATATAAAAATATTAAATAGTAAAAAATAAATAAATTGAAATATTCACAATACTTATTTTGAATGAGGACGACAAAACAACAATGTTTATAATTTATACAAAACATATATATAAGGAAATATAATTTCGTTCCGTTCACCAACACACTTTATCACTAAATAAATGTTAGTACTGTATATGTAATGTATACTATACTGCATCGTTTACGAGCCGTTGTGATTCATGAACGGTTTAGTACACGACGGGTTCAGGACCTAGTATATTTAATTATAGAAGGTAAAGTAGAGGGAAAGTAAGGGATAGGTAGGCCTATATTGGAGTATGTGGGTCAGATAGTAGAGGACGTTAGGATTACTAATTATAGGGAGATGAAGGAATTAGCTCAGGATCTTTCAGCTTCTGTATTGCAAGTAGTACAAAGAAAGGGATGTCTTGATAATTTTCCGTACTATAAGATTCTCCGCCCCCCCTTTATATTTATTCAAACGATAGTTTAATTATTAAATAAATAATTTATTTTCTTTAGTATTGATGTACACTTCTGTAAATAATCTGTAACATGCATTTTCAATTTTATAAAAAGTATTTAAAGTTGGACTTTTAAAAATTTTTTAACGTTTCCTTCAAAATTTGAATCGCGCAATATCTGCCTAATAAATCATGTTTTTTAAAATATTGAACACAATTAAAATCATTAAAGAAACATCAAATAATTTACAAGTACATCAAGACAAGTCATTTATACAAGTACATCTATACGTACACCGTTCACCATGTAGTTCATAGGCCACGAACTAGGTCATAGTGACCTATAGGTCGTTGCAAAATATCGTCACAGTACGCCCGTCATTTGATTGAACCGTTCAGAGTGAACGGTTCGCGAGTGAACTACACATCGCTACGGTAAACGGTAGCGAGAGTCTATCTTATGACGAGTATAATACCGTTAAATTGTATTATACGGCATTTCGCAGAATAAATAGTGGTAATATCGAATTTAAATGAAATAGTGCGTCTCTAAATATTAAATAGTTCCGAAAAATTTGGGAACTATTTTAGACGCAGCTTTAATTTCAGTAATCAATCAAAGTTCTTTTCTGACCAAAAAATAACAGTAGTAATACCCATACACCTGCCTGCAGTTACCTGTAAATACCTGTAGTTGTAGATGTTAAGTTAATAGGTCTTCGGCAGTATTGTCGCGTAAATTTAGTTTTATACATTTGGTGAACATTTACTAAATTCGAAGAAATCTTACTACTAATAATATAGTAAGAAATCTTACCTAAAATGGACGCAAAATGATTAAATTCAATCATTTCTTGAAAGTGGTATTCCGCTCTTCTATCTTTCATTGATATAAACACTCCTTGCACAAGTTTGCGATAAATTTAAATCAGGCAATGGCCTACTTAATTCTTTAATTTTTACTTTGTCCACAAGAAAAAGTCTACAAAACTCTATTTTCAATAAAGATCTAACACTATTCATTTTTTAAATATATTCTTGGAGAAACACGTGGTAAAATCGTACATACGTTACTACACAGAATAATAATAGCGCAACTGTCTTATCTGGCGTTATTCTATATGCAATTTCCAGTATACTAGACTAGGCTTCTCTGTTAGAACGCTAAAGAATCGCGGCCCGGAATAGCTTAAAACAACGATATATTCTTGGCTGTAGAAGCAGCGTGACGTCACATTTCCATAGCAACGCAGGCCGCTAGTTTGTATGCGGCCAGATGAAACAGATGATATACTGCATACGGCCTGACGTATATATCAATGTATACGAAAGCATATACTTACGCTTTATTTTACTAATATTATTACAATACAAATTGTATTCTATTCCATCAATAAAGACAGGTTGGGTAATGCCAGCACTATGCCAGCACGTCACGGGTTCGAATCGCTACGGTCGAGATTATTCCTGGAAGTAATTCCATTCTGGATCATGGAAGTTGTGAATGTTGCCATTTAAGTGTTCCCTAAATGTGCCACGAATAAGTTTATTTACAAATATATATACACTGGCAACGTATAACACTAAGTGTGGAGCCATTAGATCAGGGGTCTCCAAACTACGGCCCGCGGACCAAAACCAGTCTATGAGCACCATGAATCCGGCCCGGCTGACTTAATTTTTTTTATTAATACAAAATAATTAAATGTTTTTATTTACAAGAAAAAACACAATCACTGACATACAAAAACCCGTACTTATAGAATAGAATTTTGTATTGTAATAATAATTGATGGGAATTATTGAGCTGTGTTTTTCCGCTGACAATTGTTTGCAGTTGTGGATCAACTTTACTACTGCCGATTATCAAAAGAGAATTACGATGCTCATCAGTTAACATGGATCTGTAGACTTGTTTAGTACATTTCATATCTCAAAAAACTTTTTTCACACAGATAAGTAGTTGCGAACGATAAGCAAATGTATGCAACTGATCAATGGAAGACTCTTATAAAATTTCAGCAATGAGGATTTTTTGTATTTATCTTTCAAAATATCGCTACACTGCAAATCAATCATTTCCATTTGAAGTTCTGGAGTTAGGGTTTCTCTGTCAGTGTTAAAAGCATTCTGAAATATCTTGATGTCATTTGCAATTGCGTCAACATCTGAAAAACGAGACTCAAAATTGATCTTTTACTCAAAGCTTCAATTGCATAATCAACGGGGATTGGAATCTCAGTTTGCTGACTAAATATTTGACATGCATTAAAATTGCGTGAAACACTTTGCTATGAAGGGTCGCAAAAATACTCAGCGTTGAAAACTTGCGAGACTTTAGTTCGGTCTTAAGTATATTTTACTTATTTATTTCTTCGGCTGGAAAATAGTCTTATGTAAATTTATTAAATGGGTTATAGATTTTGCCGTTATATTGTGATATTCCATATTAGGGATGAGAAATAAAAAAATACAATGTTGTATTTGTTATTTCTCAATGTTGTATAAAAAATCATTGTATTTTTTATTTCTGTTCCCATAATGAATTATATTTGTAGTTACACGGAAAAACCTATTATATGATTTAACGGTATTATCACAGATACCGAATAGATTAGTGATTTGCGTGTTCGCTTTAAGGGTGCCGACCGGCGGTAACGTAACCCGCGGTCACCGGTAATCTAACGTAACACCCAATCGAGTGGGCGCCCAGATAACGGCTGCAGCAGCTAATGGAATGAACATCGCCGCGAAATACATTACATAACAATGCGAAATTAAATATCGACGGCGAAAGAGACAGTGGCATTGAATTGCTTAGGGCCGACGCAGGATTATTTGTAATGCTCTATCAGTGTCATTTTGCGCGCAAATAATTGCTGCTTTTATTAAGAAATATTAATATTTTAAGGATTGATTTGAATCTGGTACATTATGCGTCTTATAAATGCATTTTATATCAAATATGAAGAATTATATGATCAAATACCATTTATGAGTGGCAAGAATATTCAATTGATTTGCATCTCAAAAGAAATCATGGAAATATAAGTGGAAGAATTAGCAAATTTTTTTTTATTATATGGTCAAATTTTTGTAAAATAAAGTAAATACTTCCTTAACCCGGGAGAAGTCGTGCATGCATAAACACAGTTAGAGGTCGCTTGGGGTATATTTTGACCACAGCAATAAAATCGCCATATGCAGGAAATGAAATGCAAAATACATTATCTTTTATTAATTTATTGTTGAACATATAGAAAACAAATAATATAATATAAATTCATTCGGAAATATCATATTGTCCCAAATTCCTTTTGCAATTCTCGCATATGTAATTCATGTGCTCTGAAATGAGCATGTAATTGCAGAGACAGCAAGATTTTGTTGTTTTTCTATCTCCTGCCCTTGGAAATATGTCACATCTTCCTCTAGCACGTTTTACGAGAGGTTTTTCTCTTTCCTCAAGATCAAATCCAAAGATTCTTTTTATTTTTGATTTTAAATCAACTGACAAATTTGGTAACGATAAACGGAGTATATACCCCACATGGAATATCGCTTTGTTCGCCAAAAAAAAAAACGAATGGAACTGAATTCTTGCAGAGGTTATTGTAAAGACACTTGAGAGAAAATACATAAAATGTGGGGAGTCCCTCTTAAAGTAATGTAAAAATATCTACACATTCACGCGACTGGGGTCATTATATACCCCGTGCTACCTCTCGCGGGTTAGTAGTATAGAATATCACCCAAATACTATAACTTAAATCATTAAGTAGCTAGATGTACATTTTGAAGGCTACGCCCCCATCTTCAGTAGCACAAGATAAAACAAAATAAAATACCTCTGTCCCGAATCGTGATTGATATAATATTAAATAGATAAGTCAACATGACAGAAATAAATATAATTTTCAAGTAACATATAATAGTTTTAATAGTATTGCTAATTTTCTAAGAAATCCCAAAGATTTGATTGATTTCAATAAAAAATCTGCTATTTATAAAATATCTCGTTCTAGTTGTCCTAAAGTATATATAGGACAAACACGTAGACCAATTGAAACTAGATTTAAGGAGCATTTAGCTCATTTCAGATTAAATAGAAAACATAAAAGTGCTGTAGCCGAGCATATTTTTGAAACAGGCCATCCTATTCAAATTAGTTCACTTAAATTACTTAAAAGTGTTTTGAATTATTCCGAGTTAAATGCTTATGAAAGTATATACATGCATAAGTCTTAATCAAATTTAATGAATTTCGATTCAGGCTCAATTTCATCTTGTCTATTTCATCTATTTAATAAGAACTATTTCTAAATTTATTTTAATTTTATTTATTTATTTATTTATTTTTGATTATTTTAGGTTTGACAAACCAATGTTTATTATTGTTAATTGTTAGTTTCGTTAATTATTAATTTATATTGTTTTAAAAGATTTATAGGTCATATTATATGCCATTTTTGAAATACTTCTGTCATGTTGACTTATTTATTTAATAGTATATCAATCACGATTCGTGACAGATGTATTTTATTTTGTTTTATCTTGTGCTACTGAAGATGGGGGCATAGCCTTCGAAATGTACATCTAGCTACTTAATGCTTTAAGTTACGGTACTTGGGTGATATCCTATAGTATTATTTAACACCGTAGTGATAATTTTTAAAATACTTCCTTATATATTATTTTTATTGTTATTTATATTGTCTAATAGTTTCGCTTTTATTAAAGAATCTTCGGGACAAATTTGTCAATTACAGCGTTTTGTTGAAATTTTGTATATCGCTGTAATTGACAAATTTCTCCCGAAGATTCTTTAATAAGATCTAAAGTAGTTGAGAATATAATTAACAATAAAAATTATATATAAGCAAATATTTTACATAAATTTCATATTATTACAAAGAACTTTATAAAAATGGACGCTAATGAAGAAAATATATTTTTTATTTTATTGTATATCCGAAAACCCTTAATTCATATTCCAATTACAATTATGAAAGTAGAAACAGTAGTACATATTTAAGCAAACAAACTTGCTTGCTATGTTTGATGTATCACTTTCAATTGAATGCACATATTCCGCATGAAGACACGTTTCTACTTTGGTCCATTCAACCTTACAACAGTGATTTTTTATCCGACTTGAAATCTTAAATGCATTTAATGGCAAACGCGTTCTATATTGTGATTGTTCTGGACCGAAATACGAATACGGTCAAGTTGGGAAAGCTTGCAATGAAACTGCCCGAATCATTGCGGCATGAGTGATATAAAATTAATTAAATATTAATTTAAATAATAAACTTAGTTTTAAAATATAAATCACTAACGATGATCTGGCTATTTATTAATAGTTAATCTACAAAAAAAAATAGCTACATAATATATTTTACAAAGAGTACGAAACATGTCGGCAAACTAATCTGTACCTAGAAATTTATTTATTAATATAATAAATTGGCATAGTCCTTTTCAATTTTCCTAAAACTAATGTAATTGCATGTTAAAATTATCACTATACAATTTAATTGTATAGTAATCACGATTCGTGACGGAGGTATTTTATTTAGCATTTTCTTATGCTACTGAAGATGGAGACATAGCCTTCGAAATGCGCATTGAGCTATCTAATTTTATACTATAATTGTATATTCTTAAGAAATAATATACTCGTATATAACTAAACTTTAGTATTATGCGCCAAATCTTTAATATACTTTAATTACTATATCTAGTCTTTTGCGAAAGATATTATTTCAATGATTTTGATTTCATAATAAAGTCATTATGGTTTACGTAAGTGAGTTTTGTCGAAAATTTAATGTCATGTTTGTCAAAATTAGGACCAAATGACCTAGCCGTTACTTTATGAAATTCCATAATATAGGAAATAAAAAATATTACTCATTTTATATCACAATCATTTATTTATTACACAATAGACAAACGATGATAATTTATTTAATCGACATAATCGACAATAGTCTAATAAATAAATTATCGCGATATAAACATATTCTAGCACTAAGAACGGTAGTAGAAAAAAGAAAGAGGGTAGGAAAGGTAACTTGCATAGCTTTTGTAGATTTAGAAAAGGCATTTGATAATGTAGATTGGGACATAATGTTTAGAATTTTAAAAGAAACGGGTATAGATTATAAGGATAGGAGAATAATTTTTAATTTATATAAACACCAAACTGCCTTAGTTAGAATTGAGGGGGAAGAAGAGGTAGCAAAAATAGGGAAGGGAGTTCGGCAGGGATGTACACTTTCACCGTTATTATTTAATCTATATATAGAAGATGCAATAAACAAAGTAAAAGAAGAGTATAGTGTAGGTGTGAATGTACAGGGAGAGAAAATATATATGTTGAGATTCGCCGACGATATAGCTATATTGGAAGAAAGCGAAAAGAATTTAGAAAGGGTATTGAATGGTATGCAGGCAGTATTGACTAGGGATTTGAACATGAAAATAAATAAAGGTAAAACTAAAGTGATGAGGTGTGACAAAAAGGAATGCAGTAGAAAAATGAGGATCACAATAGGAGATAATAGAATCGAAGAAGTGTCAGATTTTTGTTATTTAGGCAGTAGAATCACAAAAGATAATCGAAGCAAGGTAGATATAAAGTGTAGGATAGCATAGGGTAGGAAGGCATTCGTAGAAAAGGAACAGATTTTAAGATCAAATATTGACTTGGGTATTAGAAAAAGATTACTGAAGGTATATGTTTGGAGTGTAGCACTGTACGGGTGTGAGGCGTGGACTATAGGAAAGGAAGAGAAGCGTAGATTACAAGCATTCGAAATGTGGTGTTATAGGAGGATGATGAGGATTGGTTGGGAAGATAAAGTAACAAATGAAGCTGTACTAGAGTTAGTAGTGTTACAGCGTAGGAGAGACAGATTAGTAGGGCATATTCTTAGGCATGGGGGGATTATGCAATTGATCATAGAAGGTAGAGTGGAGGGAAAGAGAGGGGTAGGTAGGCCTAGATTGGAGTATGTGAGTCAGATAGTTGAAGACGTTGAGATGAATAGCTATAGGGAGATGAAGGGATTAGCTCAGGATAGATCGGCATGGCGTGCTGTTTCCAACCAATCTTTAGGATTGCGGACTCTTTAACTAACTAAAACATACTCTTTTATTTCCTACAAAATAGTTTATTTCAATTTGGCTTTGTAATTTTTAATATATATTATTATTAAAAATATAGATTTATATTCTTCGTGTGTAATTTCATTAGAATAAAAAACGAAACTACTCTTTAGCGAAGTGTAGTAGTATGGTCAATGAATGGCGTAACGGTAATCGTGGGTTCGATTCCTAATTCAACACGTTTACTTTTCGGAAAAGATAAATATCTTCAAAACCCTAGACGTGTTTAGGTTTATGGTTGATGGTAGACTGCTACCTTGAAATACCTAGACAGCTATACAAAGGTTAATGGAAAATACATCACTTGCCATTCCATTAAATGGATAAAATTGTCATCTGTGTCGATAGACGTATAAATAATAAATTATCACTACGTATTGTATGTCTTGTTTAATGCAATGGATATGTAAATGATTTTAAATTTTTCGATTAAAATTACAATTTCGATTAAACAGATTCAGTTCAAAACATAATTAGTTAGAATTAATACAATCTTACCTACTATTAATTAATTAATTAATTAATCTATGTATGGTTTCAAATTTTGTTTGCAGCATTATAAAGGCTGCATTGGACAAATTAAAATGGATGTTTTCGAGTTACCACCAATTCATTTTAGATACATTTTCATTCTGAATTCACATTCTATTATTAGAAAAAAAAAAATTTATTGTTTCGCAGCTATTGAAAAATAAATGCATTTGCGTCACAAGTGGCGGAAGAAATAACTACAATTGAAATTGATTTCTATAATTGATAAATGAAAACAAAAACGTTACGGTTTAGAAATGGTTGTGTTATTTAAAATTTGTCTGATATATTGTGATTATTTTTTACTATGCCGTATGAAAAAATAAAAATCAAGGAAAATGATATTAACTCTAATGGAAAAATGTATTTTTTATGTAAGTGAAAATATTCAAGCTTATTTATTTAATCCAGCGATGTCTGTACAGTTCCAGAGGGTCGATGGAATTTTGAAAATGGTGTATCGTTCGATAAACAAATCAATGTTTTCGAAAATTTCAGAAAATCTTCGAATCATTAGAATAATAGCACAATAACAACTTTTTTAACATTTGGAAATCTTCTCTAACTTAAGGAATGGTTCATTGTTCTGTACATATGGAATATTATCCAAGATCGCACAGTCAATCATTTGTCAGCTAAATGCACATTCGACACCCAAGCTCCCGTTTTCAGTATCAAAATAATCGCATTTGAGTGATATTTTAAATGATAATTTAGCTTCTTATTGATTCACTATCATTTTGTTTAAATTTTGATACGCTTCACAATACCATATTTTAAATGATTATTATGTAATATTATATTTAATTAGCATATAATACTATTTATAACTGAATAAAGAATACTCGTTACTTATAAAATTTAAAGCCCCAATAAAAAATTTTAACCGATCACGTTTAGTAAGAGAGGTACTTATTTAGTTTTATCTTGTGCTACTGAAGATGAAGACATGGCCTTCGAAATGCGCATCTAACTATTAAATGCTTTTTATCACCGAATTTTGGTGATATTCTATACAAGTATTTAACGCCGTAGTGACAAATTTACTATTTAATTTTGATGTAATAAAACTTTAAAAATAGTCTTGTAGATGTCCATTTTTTGTGAACACAATTAGTAACGACAGAGTCAAATCTGTGATTAAGAAGCTGGTTCTTTCATTATAAAAGTAATTTTTTATTCTATTGGTATATGTCAGACAGTGGTGGTTCCTTATGCAGGCCGCATAGCCGCGCGCCCCTCCTGAACATTGAGCGCATCCCCGTAGATATATAATTGTATTGCGATATTTTATCTCGGCATTATTTTTTCTAAAACAACGCTTGCGCCGCGATAACAATTAACACAATACGGTGTGGCGTTCGTTGTGGTATCTGTATCTATCGTTCGCGTGGTGTAATACATATATGGCTAATATGGTGCCGACATTCCAGCGTCAAGCCAATACGAGTCAAATGAATATGCACTCATCTCACTCTATTGCAAGCAATAGGTGAGAGCGACAGTATGCAGTATATCTTCTCTTCGGTTCGCTTGTCGCATATATGGTCTAATATGTTTCACACATTCCAGCGGCTCTTTGGCCTTGGGGCCAGTACAAGTTAAATGCATATGAGTGCAGTGAGTGCATGCGTGCAATGAGATGAGTGTATCATAGAGTGCAGCAGACCGATCTATTGGATGTCGCGCTTCATTAACGTCCTAGAGAAGTTCAGAGAGAACAGAGAGTAGTGTATATATATATATATATAATGAGCCAGATAAGACAGTAGCATTTGTTCTGTAGTTACGTATGTACGATTTTGCCACGTGTTTCTCCAAGAATATATTAAATAGAAATAATTTAATAAAAATGAATAGTGGTAGTTCTTTATTGAAAATAGAGTTTTGTAGACTTTCTCTTGTGGACAAAGTAAAAATTAAAGAATTAGGTACGCCATTGCCTGATATAAATTTCTCGCAAACTTGTGCAAGAAATGCTCAAAACCGGACATTTACGCGGCGTTTTACAAGAGACATTTACAAAAAATATATATGGATATGTGGTTGTGAAGTTTTCAACTTATTGTACTGCTTTCCATGCATATTAAATTACAACCCTGCAGCAACTGGAATGGATCGGAATTGGGTCAGAATAAGTATGAAAGATTTGCATCACCTTCCTGATAAAATAAGAAAGCATGAATCATCTCGATTCCATATCAGTTCATGCGCACAGTTGGCTTTACTTGGCAAACTAAACTTCATGACTCAGCTTAGTTCTGCATATCGCAAACATGTAATAGAATATAACGAACAAGTGAGGAGGAATCGCTATATCTTAAAACGCATTATTTGTTACGTGAAATTTTGCAGTGGTTTTGAATTAGCTCTCAGAGGTGACCGCGAGAATGAAGAATCGGGAAATTGTGGAATATTTAGAGAATTGGTCGATTTTTCTGCAGAATTAGATTTTACATTGAGAGAACATCTGCAAGACGCTACAATTTTCAAGGGGACCTCTAAAACAATACAAAATGATATTTTAGAAAGTATGCTTGCGATATGCCAAGAGGAAATTTGTATTCAAATTTTAAAATCCGATTTTTTGGCTATTCAGTGCGACGAAACTACGGATGTTACGAACAGGTGCCAAACGGTATTGATATTTAGATATGTTTTTGATCGAACTGTTTGTGAGAATTTTTGGAGCTTAATTAGGACTAGAATTCGTATTAGGACTCATAATAAAATCAGATTAAAAACAGAATTAGAAGTCATTTACTCGCGTCCGAATTTTTATCAAATTATTGGAGCCACAAATTTTCTTTCATTATTGCTACAAAATAATCTCAGTTTAACTTTCCCGGAAACTATAAAAATATTTAAAATTATTTTAACAACCCCGATGACCACTGCTGAATCACAGCGTTGTTTTTCAACACTTAAAAGAATCAAGATTTTTTTGCGAAATACTATGGGTAATGATCGTGCAAACGCGTTGGCGATGATGTGTATTAATAAAAATGTGGTGCGAGATATTTACAATTTTAACGAAAAAGTTTTGTAAAAGTTTATATCAATGAAAGATAGAAGAGTGGAATTCACTTTCTAGAAATGATTGAATTTAATCATTTTGCATCCATTTTAGGTAAGATTTCTCACTATTATGTTATTTTTTAAGAAATGTGCCCTCCCCCCTCCCGATTGAAATATCACGAGCCGCCACTGATGTCAGACCAAAATATTATTTTGATGTTATGGACACAGAAATCCATATAAAATATTTTTTAAATATGTGTGACTCCAAAATACAGTTATACCGAATATTTTAATTTATAAAAATTTAATAAAAATAAATAAATAAAATATAGCCATTTACAACTTTCAATTTACAAAACAATTTTGTTTTAACTCTCTTATATAGTGAAACTTCTTTAACATACAATATTCATCTCGCACTCTACCGCCGTGGTTAGGTAAGCTTCTTGCGGAACTCCGATGCTAGTCCTTCCGAAGAGGTCGCATCAGGCGACAGGACTATTCGTCCTGCGCTATAGTATGCGCTGCCATTCTACCAAGCAAATCCTATGCAGAAGTTGCGGAGGATCGTCGCCTATTCATTTCATTCAGCTTTTCACGGTGTCCGTGTGCACGAGCTGAAGCGACCAGTTCAACAACGCGTAAACAAAATACATCCTTGAAGGATCCTTACGGTGTCGCGATATCACCGGTAGAGGTCTCTTCTCTTTTCATTCTCATTTTCACGAAATTATTGCGGTGTACACGTGCTTGAAAAGACGATAATTTAGAACACATAAAGTTTCTTGGTGTAGAACGCGGTGGAAAAAACTTCCCTCCTCGCTGCAATTCTGATGGGAATTGTGGGACTTTTTTGAGTTGTTCCAGAGCAGTAAACAAGAACACGATTCAAAGTTTGTCTAGCGATAAGAACAGCATTTTAGTGTGAGTAGAAAATACGATACAAAAAAAGAAGTAAATTTTGTTCCAAAAAGGATTTATTTTCCTGAAATTTTGATAAATGAAATTTCGTTTTAGCACCGATGCATCTGCTTATAATTATTAATAAAACTAATTGTTTTTAGCTATTCATAATAGCTTACAACAAAATATTAGTAAAATGATGAAACATTTTTACACGATATTCAATTTTATATTTACCAGAAAAATATTTAAATGGTATATGGACAGGATTTTATACTTTTTATTAGGTTTTGATTTGATTGTATATTATATGTTAAAACTCTCTACAAATTAAACTATAAAAACTAAAGCAACGTGATTAATTAATTTTGAATCAGAAATTTTTCGTGAATACGTCACTTTATGTTTAAAATTTATCGGAAAAGTAGAATTATTTAATTATGCAAAAAAAATCACAGATTATTAAATAAAATAAACGAATTATCAAATTTAAATACAAAAATTACTGTATGTTCAACGCGTGATTTTTTTCATATATTATAATACTTTTGAGTTATTAATGTTAGCTTTTATTTTTTATTATTAGTTTTCTAATTAACTGTTGTATTGAACTTCCAATATAATTGAAATTCAATTATATTTACCATCTCGTAGTTTTTGAAATATTTTATATAAATTTGTATTTGGACGTTCTTGTCCTATTCGTCGATTTAGGAAACAATTTTATCCAAAAATTTCTATAAGATGAGACAACATTTAACAATATAATTTCAAATAATCAAATTAAAAGCAATGGATTATTTTTTAAATAAACCTGACTTATTCCAACTCCGCCGAAAAGCCCTTTGCACTTTTTATTTGTCTTTGTAGAATATTTCAGTTATTAAACACTTGGTTTAGATTTTAGGACAAATCCTTCAATATATTGGTGTCAATATAGTATATAGAAATTCTTATATTATATATGCTTAAATCCTATTACCTTTTGATTGAATTTTCTGATTTTTAAATAGATTTTCAGTAATAATAAAAAATCGACTAGATAGATTTTCATGTCTATATTTTATTGAAAAATAAAAATTACTATTTTAGTTCCTCGAACAGAAAATTTCAATACAACTAATAGCATTAGAGAATATTAACATTAGAAAATTTAAGAAACAATTTTCAATTTCAGTTTTTTCTGATCTACGATTGATATTCTAATATATTATTTATACTATAAAATATTTATATGTAATATTAATTTAATAATCCAATGAATTATAAAATTTCAGAAAATCAGATGTTTTATATCAAAAAATTTCAACAAACAAATAATTATAAGTATTGATTTGAAATGTAAAAAAAATTGAAGAACCTATTTGTTGAGGAAAATGTTTTAGAAATTTTGCCATTGGTAGGGATTTTAATACGCCATTGTAAAGGTGGTTAAATTTATATATATATTACTTTTTTTAGAAGCATTTTTAGAAGATAATATCTTCGCATTATTATAATCCATTGTATAAATAATTTATCATCCGCTCATTGTCATATATATCAATGTTAGTAATGTTCTATGTGATGTAATTTGTGATAATTATATTGGAATATATGATGAGATTTTGAAAAGAACTTTCAATATGAACTGTAAGAACGTTCCTTCATCATTTTATCTGTTCTTTGAATATTACCGATTCACATAAAGGTACAACTTTCCACATAAAACAATACAATTCTCTTTGAATACATTTAGTTATTGTATAGAAATGGAATAGCAACTTGAAATGTTACTGTAATAAAATCAGCATATTTTGTCCTTTCTTACTCTATAAATTTCATTTAAATTAATTTTATATATAGTGTTTCAATTGAGAAGATTGAGCAAAATTAATTGCAAACATGTAAATAGTATAAGGGTTGTTTCTGGTGTAGGAGTTTCTGAAAGTGGAATCCAAAAATACATTAAATGAATAATGTATTATATTGAACTGGTTTGTAAAACATTTTAGTTGCTCGAAAGGAAAATTTCAATACAAGAAATTCCATTATAATGGAATTATAATGTTATAATGGTACTGGTACATACTTTAAACTTACAAATTCTTCTTATACCAAACTTTTATTTTCACGATATTTTGTCACTCTTAAAATCTTTTTGTCCTTTTTCGCTTTTTCTTAGTTTTTCCGTTTTTACCTGTTTCAATTTTCGGGCAATTTACCAATTCTGCTATTTTTAACTTTTCTAACGCCTTTTATGCTTATGATATTTTTTATGCTTTTATCTCTTTATATGTGTTTCTATAATTTTAATATTTTTTCATTTTACGGCCTATCGATCAATACAATTATCTTATTTATTTTACTTTGGACAAATTCTTGATTACCAATCTAAACAAAATCAAAATCAATATAATTTCTCATTGCTTCATTATTCTTATACCCTTTTATCTGAAAACAAAATGGCTTGGGCTAAAAAGTATTGAGACAAAAAATTGCAAACATCAACCAAATAATTTTTTTTAACAAAATTTTAAAGGTTATCACTACGGTGTTAAATAATAGTATAGAATATCAACCAAATACCGTAACTTAAAGCATTAAGTGGCTAGATGTGCATTGCGAAGGCTATGCCCCCATCTTCAGTAGCACAAGATAAAAACTAAATAATTCTATACTATTGCTAACTAATTATTAGTCACTTTTAATCGCTGTATGGATTCGTACACTAGATGCTTAAATTCAAATTTCTTTAAATTAATTAAATGCTATAAATCTACATATATGTAGACACTTAAATTTGTGTGAATTCAATTATTGGATTAAGTGTACCTAAAAATTTGAACAACCGTTGAAAATTCGAAATTTGATTTTGAGACCCAAGCGAATACTAATTGGTAGTTATAATAAATAAACATACAAATGTTTACAAATGTAATTGTTTATTAAAAATCTTGCTAATTGTGAATCAAAATTTACATAGCATAATTTAAAATTACGAATCTGACATTTAGAATTTAATTATACTTATGTGCTCGAATTGAATAAATATAAATATAAGTTTAAAAAAATTATATCAAAGGAACAATCAGATATTTTCATAAACGAACCTTCAGTTCTATGGTCTTGTAATACTAATATATATATGTAAGGATAATTGACCTGGTTACTACAGAACATAATTGAATATGTAATTGTAATATTGTTTGAAGAAAATATCGATTTATACATCAAAACAATCCATCACTAGTGATGGCACTAGAACTTTGATTAAAAGTATTTGCGCATAGAAAATCACGTATACATTTTTTTACAAGGAAATTATCACTTTTGATATGGAAGAACACTGTGGAATATTTTTTTGATCTAATCTAATTTAACTTTTATTGGATTAACGATATGTGTGACAAATGGAATTTCAAAGAGAATCAGCCCAGGAACATTTTTATAAAATGTAATTAGTATTTTATACTCTACATGCATGAACATATACTTGTGATGTGCTATTCTGTTCATATATGTTTCTTCTTTTATTCTTCGCTGGCTTGAAAAACTAGAAAATTCTTTTAAATCGTTTTTACACAACAACCTTAACATTGCTACAAGCGCCCCTAACTTTCATTGCTGTACATTTCAGTTATTTTTCAGCATAATTCGCCGATAACTGTGATTTATCGCTCCAAGGATTTTATTCTTTTTATTATACGACGTTGAATATATCATATAAATTTTAAAGTTTAATGCTTTCAAAGAGATTTCGAATTGATTTTATATAATCGGCTGATAAACGTTAACGAACCAAATACGTATATGGAAAAAGGTGAAATGTAAAAAATTAATTTGAAATAAAAATTTGAAATTTGAAAATAGGGAAACATTCCGTTTTGTGATAACTTTTTACGTTGGACAAATTGACCTATCTGTTCAGTTTTATTCTGATATATAGGCTATATAAAACGTAAAAGCTGGCACTGTATTTACAGAAATTTAAAGAAAAAGATACTTAACACCGAGGCTAATAAAGGCCACTCAATGAAACAAAAAGAAAATGGAAAATCCATCGGAAGTTCAACTAGTTTTTTAAAGAAGAAACACGTGTGTTTCACCAGTTGTTACTGACATTTACGATAGATTAGAATTAGCGAAAGAATTAGAAGTAGAGGTTGTTTGAGAAATAAGCATAATTTTATAAAACTTACGAAGATCACTTACATAAAGAATGATTTTTTAAATAGTAGATTCGATTATAGATGCGAATGGAATGCTGTAAAAATGATTTATACAAATATTTATAAAAGTGAAACAGATGTATATTTTTCGCTAAACATTATATCATTTAATTTAAATATTATATATTATACTTTCCAAACTAATATTATATCTATGCTTAATTAATTTATTCCGCATGAATATATTGTGTTTTTGTGTAAAATGCAGATTTACGAAGATTTACATAAACTTAACATAACTATATATATATTTATATAAATTGTAAGATTAGTTATTCTTATTATATGTTCGTAATAATTACTTATAATTATATATTTAATATACTTAATACCTGTCTCATTATTACCCCAAAGGGAGGATCAAACTTCATAAAATGTCACTCTTTACATTTTTCAGAATAAATATTTAAATTTCAGCCTAGTAGTATTCTATAAAAATCATCTTAATATATTTAATAAAATTTGAAAATGTTTCATTTTTCCACTACTTGATGTAATTGACTATTCAGTATTTATTTATTTAGTTTAAAACCTATTAATCATTGTTTTCAAACATCTTTTTAGACACATTGCATAAATGGCAAAGTAAATAGTATGTTCTGCATTGCAGGTTTCTACTCATTTTATAATTAAAAAGAATGATGAGTCAAATATTGTTGCTCAAAGCATTTCTAAATCAGTTGAGCAATTCGAAAGTCACGCCTGCATCTTCAGCAGCGCAACAATTGGGTAAATTATATACTTCTCATATTTATACATGCATAATTTAGTGTAATTTGACAAAATAACATATATTGTATTCCTGCATCCCAAATATAAACCTAAATTAATTTGTACAGAAAAAAAAATTCTTAATACAGTACAATCTCGATAGTGTGAACACGAAAATCCCAAGCATGTTCACACGAGCGAGGGTGTTCACACTATAGGGGGTGAAAAAAATTGCTAATTATAGCTTATTCATCTTTATTTGATATATGCATCCATCATAAATACAAGATTTATTAAAAAAATTAAGTTATTTTTGTCTGTTTTTGTTTTTTTTGCAGAATTGTAAAGCACAGAAAGCTTTTCATAAAGCTTTTTAATACTTAAAATGTCTAATATCTCAACATCATTCTGTTGGGCCCACACTAATGCCACTTTCAATGCTTGAATACCTCATCATGTTTTATTTTTGGAAAGTTGGGTTCAAGATCTTCCTCCAAAACATCATCATTATCATCATCATCACATCCAAGGTTTCAATCGTTTTATGTTCAATGTTGTCCAAATTTCATTCCAAAACTTTTGATGCAGTATAATGATGAGCATGAATCGTTTTCAGTAGTGTTACAGTCTCTGAAACAACTGTCTCTACGTTATCATCTTTCCAGAATTTCTTAAGTTGACTAAATGGCATGTTATCTCCTTCAGTAAATTCACAACTCTTGCATAATAAGTTGCGCCAACATTTTGAAATTGTTTTTGGTGTAATTTCTTCCCAGGCACTATGTAAATGTATGATGGCATCTTTTAAAGTAAGTTTCTTCAGTTCTTCTCCTATGTAGTGACTGTTTGGCATAATTGAACTTAACAAACTTTTTCTACAATATAATTTTATCAATCTTAAAACATTTTGGTCCATCGTCTGGATTAATGGTGTAACATTCGGAGGCATAAACATAACAAATATCATCCCATCCTCAGTTTTCCATTCCTCCTCTGGAGGGTGAGATGGTGCGTTGTCCAGAAGAAGAACTGCTTTTTCCGAAAAGCCTTGTTGGCGCAAACATCTTTTAACCTAAAATTTTAGAAATACCTATCCATGATAATAATACATATAGAATTTTAAATTCTGCTTACCTCTGGAACGAAGTGTTGAAAGAACCACCTTTTAAAAAATCCTCCACTCATCCACGCATTTTTTGTGTTCTTGTAAATTGTGGAATTTTTAAAATTTCGAAAACATCGAGGATTTTTCAATTCACCAATCACAAGCTCCTTCAATTTATGCAAGCCAGTCGCATTCGCGCAACCCAAAAATGTAAGCCGTTGTTTGGCAATTTTCAATCCAGGAGCAGTTTTTTTCACTTAGTCCGACATATGTTTTTTCAAGCAGAATCTTCCAATAGACCTGTTTTCGTCCGCATTGTATAGTTGGTCCTCACAAATCCAAATTCCTCGACTAATTTTGCTAAATTTTCTTTGGAACGGTCAACAATTTCTGGTTGAGATGACAGTTTTTTATCAGTAACTTTCAAGAATCGTATTTCATGACGACATTTAAATCGTTGCGACCACCCATGACTTGCATTAAATTTTATATTGCTATAATATTGGCAAGATTCAAGCTTCAAAAAAAATTTAGTGCTTTTTGCTTCATAATAACACCTGCAATTGGCATATGTCTCTCGCGTTGTTGAAGAAACCATCTATACAATTTCTTTTTCATTTTCGGAAACATAGATTTTTTTGAAAGTACACATCCTATTTGGTTTTAATATATTACTAATGGCATTGATAATTCGATCCTTGCTTGCTTGAATATGCTGTTCACACGATCGAGGGCATCGCTGTTCACATTAGCAGGGTCTTATAAACAAAATGTTCTTCAAAAGATTGTTCACACTACCGAGTTGTTCACAGTAACGAATGTTCATACTATCGAGATTGTACTGTATATTAATATACGAAAATAAAATTATGAAATATTTCGTTATTAAAAAATTTATTTCCGAAATTTTACAATTTATTGGGTTATTAAATTAATATTATTTATATTTTATTAATTAAATATAAATATTATATTAGAATTTCAATTATAAATCTGTGTTGTTTTAGTATACCTATATATTTAATTTGGAATTCCTTTTCCAGTATTAAAAAACTGAAACAAAAAATGATATTTATGTGAATAGTTGTTTCTTAAAATTTGTTATTGTAAATAAAAAATGTTAATATATTATAATATTATCGTTATCATCGTTAATCCAATAAAAGTTAAATTAGATTAGATCAAAAAAATATTCCACAGTGTGCTTCCATATCAAAAGTAATAATTTCCTTGTAAAAAAATGTGTACGTGCTTTTCTATGCTTTTAATCAAAGTTCTAGTGATGAATTGTTTTGATATATAAATCGATATCTTCTTCAAACAATATTACAATTACATATTCAATTATGTTCTGTAGTAAACAGGTCTATTATCCTTATATCTATATACTGGGTGGCGGACGGATTATGTCCCATACGGAAATAGCATGTAAAATTAAATATGTGCAAATATTGACTCTCCTGTAAACTTTAGAGCAATATAGTAAATTACTAATTTGTTTAGAATTATAAAATGCATCTGATGCCGTATTCACTATTGAAAAATTCATCACCCTTTCCATTTAAAATGATGACATACTTTAGAAACATCGACACATTTATTTGTAGCTTGCCATGACTCAACAATTCAATTTGATCAAATCTCAGTTTTGACAACAAAATTAATCATATGCTTAATACGATAACCGTTTTCTTTCAAAATAACGGGACACGGATGTTAGAACAGTTGACAAATTTAATATCCAAATTATAACTGAATTATATAAATGCCACATAATAAATAGAACAATAAGATCAAATCATATTTTCGAACAATTTGCCATTTGCTGCTAAACAATATCCTAATCGATCAATAAATTCTCGTCTGACATTGGCTAACTGATACGGAGATATGTTAGGACACTCTCAAACTATAGCATCTGTCAGCGTATCTAAATCGTCGTAAGATTTCTCATGGTTATGAAGTTTGTCTTTTAAGAAACCCCACAGAAAAAAATAAATGTGTCGATGTTTCTAAAGTTTATCGTCATTTTAAAAGGAAAGGGTGATGAATTTTTCAAAAGTGAATACGGCATCAGATGCATTTTATAATTCTGAACAAATTAGTGATTTACCATTTTGCTCTAAAGTTTACAGGAGAGCCAATATTTGCACATGTTTAATTTTACATGCTATTTCCCTATGGGACATAATCCGTCCGCCACCCAGTATATATATATATCCATAGAACTGAAGATTCGTTTATGAAAATATCGAATTATGCTGAAAAATAACTGAAATGTACAGCAATGAAAGTTAGGGGCGCTTGTAGCAATGTTAAGGTTGTTGTGTAAAAACGATTTAAAAGAATTTTCTAGTTTTTCAAGCCAGCGAAGAATAAAAGAAGAAACATATATGAACAGAATAGCACATCACAAGTATATGTTCATGCATGTAGAGTATAAAATACTAATTACATTTTATAAAAATGTTCCCCGGCTGATTCTCTTTGAAATTCCATTTGTCACACATATCGTTAATCCAATAAAAGTTTAATTAGATTAGATCAAAAAAATATTCCACAGTGTTCTTCCATATCAAAAGTGGTAATTTCCTTGTTAAAAAATTTTTTACGTGATTTTCTATGCGCAAATACTTTTAATCAAAGTTCTAGTGATGGATTGTTTTGATGTATAAATCGATATTTTCTTCAAACAATATTACAATTACATATTCAATTATGTTCTGTAGTAACCAGGTCAATTATCCTTATATATATATATATATATATATATATACAAATATATATATATATATAAGTATTACAAGACCATAGAACTGAAGGTTCGTTTAGGAAAATATCTGATTGTTCCTTTGATATAATTTTTTTAAACTTATATTTACATTTATTCAATTCGAGCACATAAGTATAATTAAATTCTAAATGTCAGATTCGTAATTTTAAATTATGCTATGTAAATTTTGATTCACAATTAGCAAGATTTTTAATAAACAATTACATTTGTAAACATTTGTATGTTTATTTATTATAACTACCAATTAGTATTCGCTTGGGTGTCAAAATCAAATTTCGAATTTGCAACGGTTGTTCAAATTTTTAGGTACACTTAATCCACTAAATGAATTCACAAAAATTTAAGTGTCTGCATATATGTGAATTTATAGCATTAATTAATTTAATGAAATTTGAATTTAAGCATCTAGTGTACTAATTCATATAGCGATTAAAAGTGACTAATATTTAGTTAGCAATAGTATAGAATTATTTATAATTTTTATCTTGTGCTACTGAAGATGGGGGCATAGCCTTCGAAATGCGCATCTAGCCACTTAATGCTTTAAGTTACGGTATTTGGGTGATATTCTATACTATTATTTTACACCGTAGTGATAACTTTTAAAATTTTGTTAAAAGAATTTATTTGGTTGATGTTTTGCAATTTCTTTTTCAATGCTTTTTAGCCCAAGCAATTTTGTTTTCAGATAAAAAGATGTAAAAATAATGAAGCAATGAGAAATTATATTGATTTTGATTTTCTTTAGATTGGTAATCGAGAATTTGTCCAAAGTAAAATAAATAAGATAATATTTTTTGATTGATATTGATCGATAGGCCGTAAAATGAACAAAAATAAAAATTATAGAAACATATATAAAGTGATAAAAGCATAAAAAATATCATAAGCATAAAATGTGTTAGAAAAGTAAAAATAACAGAATTTGTAAATTGCCCGAAAATTGAATCAGCTAGGAACGGAAAAACTAAGAGAAAGCGAAGAAGGACAAAAAGATTTTAATAATGACAAAATATCGTGAAAATAAAAGTTATGTATAAAAAGAATCTGTAAGCTTAAAGTATGTACCAGTACCATTATATTCAGAGCACTTTTGTATTTTTTGAGAAGAGTATTTTGAGTAAAATTAAAGATGCTTAGATTAATCGATTAATCGAGCTAGAAGCGAGTAATTAAACCGGGATCAAATTAGGAGTAATTGAGATCAAAAATGAATCCAACTAGCATAAAAAAATCGATTAATAACGGTAAGGACCTCGACTAAGTAGGCTCGAATAATCGGTTAATTAATTTTTGCTGCCAATTTGTTAATTATAAAACCCTCATTTATTTTTCCTTATTTCTCCTGGTCCTTCTAAATTAAAAAAAGATCTGATTGTTGCGTTTCTATTCACAATTTAATTTCATTTACCTATTAATTATTTATTCGAGCATATGTAAGTACAGAAATACCTCGCGTAGTCCGGGCTCGATCATTCCGGATTCACAATAGTCTGGTTTTAAATCTCCAAAAATTAGTATACAAAAATCAAAGAGGAAAAATGTACAGACATAGATATTGCAATTTTTAGAAATGGATTACGAAATAAACATGCATTTCATTATTATTATATTTTAATAACGACCTTTGAATTTACTAATTTCGTTTTATTTTTTTAAAAACATTGAGAAATTTTTTTTTGGAATACAAAATTTTGTATGTATTTAGTTCCTTGATTAGTCCGGTTCCAAACAGTCCGGAATATCGGTGGAACCTATTTCCAACTGAAGAGGTTTTATGCGGCTATTTGGTGGATTATTAGTTAAAACAAGTCAAAAGAAATTCGTAAAGATATCTTACCATCGTCTTTGATTGTACACTAAATTTTAATATATAGGCAATTAGCTGTCTGTGTAAAAAAAGAAATTTCTTCTTAAATAGGACAATTAGTGCGCTACACGACTGGATTTTGCTGTTTAGCTGAAAATCGTCCTCTAGACTACAATTACATTATTTAATTAAAGGTAATTTTCTTTAAGATTCCGTTGAGACTTCCGAAATCGAATACAGAATTAATAATACGAACGTTTATTGCGTTTATTCGTGTTATATTACTCATAATTTTTTCATACATTTTCATAATATTACTCATTACAAAAATTTCGGTGATATTTTTTTGAAACCAATTCAAAAGCTTTTATATGTGGAATCTGTATTATGTCACTTTACCATTGAAAATTAAATTTAAAAAAACAGTATTCTATAAAAAATGGTACAAAATTGTCGATAATCGTTTGAGGAAAAATTCCATTAATGTTCTGAAAAACTCCTTAAAATATTTGCTCCATTTAATATACAGCGAATAACTTGTCAAATTAATTTATACATTACATATTTATAGTAGCATATGAGGAGTTTTTCCTGGAAATTAATGATAAAGTTTGAAGGAGTTCAATATGAATTTAATATTATTTAGGGTGCAATATGTAAAGCATAACAACGAAATATGTGAATATGTGGAATTCCCATTCAAACCATCAAATGTTTGTTTGTGTACAAGAGGAATGCGTATAAGAATCGCGTGGAAATTGAAATGGAAAACGACTATGAATATTTGTGTTTGACATGAAAAGCTAGTGGGAAATTTAGTCAGATTAACATTTATATAAACATAAATATATTCGAATAAAATTTTGTAAAAGAAGTTATATTCGTATATGTATGTACACTTCAGTGTTCTATTTTCTGAAATAATATGAAATAAAATAGTCAACAATAAAATTTTGATTAATTAATAATAATTGTTTTTTAATTAAATAGGTAAGAGCTAGTAGATTCATATTTCATTTTTCAGACTCAGATCATTTGAATAGGGAAATATGAAAATAAAATCGATTGAAAAAAGTTAAAAAATATTTTAAATAAAATAGGAGGTAATATTACGTTAAAAAACAGCTTTTTAATAATATTCAATATATAGATTATATATATATTTGTTAGTTAAAGAGTCCGCAATCCTAAAGATTGGTTGGAAACAGCACGCCATGCCGATCTATCCTGAGCTAATCCCTTCATCTCCCTATAGCTATTCATCTCAACGTCTTCAACTATCTGACTCACATACTCCAATCTAGGCCTACCTACCCCTCTCTTTCCCTCCACTCTACCTTCTATGATCAATTGCATAATCCCCCCATGCCTAAGAATATGCCCTACTAATCTGTCTCTCCTACGCTGTAACACTCTCCAGATACTTCTCTTCTCCCCTACTAACTCTAGTACAGCTTCATTTGTTACTTAATCTTCCCAACCAATCCTCATCATCCTCCTATAACACCACATTTAAAGTGCTTCTAATCTACGCTTCTCTTCCTTTCCTATAGTCCACGCCTCACACCCGTACAGTGCTGCACTCCAAACATATACCTTCAGTAATCTTTTTCTAATACCCAAGTCAATATTTGATCTTAAAATCTGTTCTTTTTCTACGAATGCCTTCCTACCCTGTGCTATCCTACACTTTATATCTACCTTGCTTCGATTATCTTTTGTGATTCTACTGCCTAAATAACAAAAATCTGACACTTCTTCGATTCTATTATCTCCTATTGAGATCCTCATTTTTCTACTGCATTCCTTTTTGTCACACCTCATCACTTTAGTTTTACCTATATTTATTTTCATGTTAAAATCCCTAGTCAATACTGCCTGCATACCATTCAATACCCTTTCTAAATTCTTTTCGCTTTCTTCCAATATAGCTATATCGTCGGCGAATCTCAGCATATATATTTTCTCTCCCTGTACATTCACACATACACTATACTTCTATATATAGATTAAATAATAACGGTGAGAGTGTACATCCCTGCCGAACTCCCTTCCCTATTTTTGCTACCTCTTCTTCCCCCTCAATTCTAACTAAGGCAGTTTGGTGTTTATATAAATTAAAAATTATTCTCCTATCCTTATAATCTATACCCGTTTCTTTTAAAATTCTAAACATTATGTCCCAATCTACATTATCAAATGCCTTTTCTAAATCTACAAAAGCTATGCAAGTTACCTTTCCTACCCTCTTTCTTTTTTCTACTACCGTTCTTAGTGCTAGAATCGCCTCTCTCGTCCCTCTGTTTTTCCTAAAACCAAACTGATCTTCTCCTAGCCTTTCCTCTACTTTATTTTCTAATCTCCTATAAATAATTATAAATATATTTGTAAATAAAAAAATTTCTGTATAATTAAAAAATATATATAAATAAAATAAAATAAAATAAAATTCGAAGTTATGTCAAAAATGTTTAAAAAATGGCAAAATATTAGTAGCAATGAAGTACACAAATCAAATCTAGAAAGAATATATGCATATGTTTTAAAATGATTTATATATTTTTTTCTAATCATCTTACTTTGAAAAGAATCTTTGATATCGTTATAGTACCGGATATACCGGGTGTCCCACGTATCTATCGACACTTTTCTTATTCGAAATAACTTTTCGAGTTTTTGTCAGATTTTATTGAAATTTTAACGCGATATAAAGCAAACAGTTTAATTTTATTACTCTTCACTTTTAGGCACCTAAGTCATTATTTCTTTAATATATTCAAATTAATATGGCGTATTCTATTCGCGAACGCGCTAAAGTGGCGAGTTGGTTTGAATGGACCAGAAAACCTATTTTGGTTCAACAGAAATTTCGAGAAAAATTCGATCGTGACCCGCCATCAAGGGATACCATTTACAAATGGCACAATGTACTAATGGAAACAGGCAGTGTCCTCGACGTCAAAAGAAAGCGCAGCAGATCAATTCGTTCTGATGAAAATTTGGATCGTGTTCAAAAACATTTTACTTACGTATTCATCCTTACGCCGCGCCTGCAATGCTCTTCAAATCAGCCGTACCACAATCGGGAGGATTCTTAAGGACCTCAAATGGCATCGATATAAAATTCAAGTTGTGCAAAAATGAACTGAAGAAGACAAAGCAAACCGACTGGAATTAGCACAGGATGAAAGGAACAGAATTTCTGAAAATGCTGCTCATTTATCCAATTTGATGTTTTCGGATGAAGCTCATTTTCATCTTGATGGTGGTGTCAACCGCCATAATCATCGTTATTGGGCTAGCGAGAATCCTCACTGGTTTCTCGAAGAATCGTTGCATTCCCCCAGAACAACAGTGTGGGCTGCAATTGGTGAATGTGGTGTCTTCGGACATTTTTTTTTCTATCAATCTGTCAACAGTGTTCGATATCTCCAAATGCTGTAAACAGAATTTGATCCAGAATTGGAAGCACGAGAAATCCAAAACGATGTAATCTTTATGCAGGATGGGGCTCCTCCACACTGGGGACGAGTGGTTCGAAATTGCCTAAACGAAAAATTCCCGGAACGTTTGATGGGATGTGGATCCCCAAACATGCCTTGGCCTCCTCGATCACCGGATTTGACACCGTGCGATTTTTTTCTGTGGGGCTTTATTTAAGTCCAATGTCTATACAACACGATCGGCGAACATTCAGGTGTTGAATGAACGCAGTATCGATGCTTTTCAACAAGTTACTGTTGAAATGAGAATGAAAGTTTTATTAGAATATCGCGAACGTTTGTTCAAATTTGAAGAGTATAATGGTGATCACGTTGAGATTTAGTATGTTGGTTAAACTATGTTGTGGTAAAGTTTTGTTTAATTTGGATAAAAATTACAGACATGGCAATAGAAAGTAAACTGTCGATAGATACGTGGGACACCATGTATATCTTAATCTTTAATTACTCCTATATTTATTATTTAATTTTTAATAATATATTATTTAATCTACTTATATCTACTTATCTACTTATAATCTAAAACTTAGACAATATTTGTAGTCAGTTCCTTATACCAGGATTCCCTGATTGAAATTGACAATATAAACTTAATTTGTTTTTTTAAATATTATAATATTTTCTTTATAAATTAAAAAAAAACTATTCAGTTCAAAAAAAATTAATATATTTTGTTATCTATCGACCTGATCCGTCTCAACCAGATCTGACGCCGTCGATTTTTTACGTATATTCATTGATTAAAAAAGCCCATTTTTCTCAAAAATATTGTGATTAAATTTTTTTTTATATATGGAAATGAAAGATACCATTAAATCGGAAATATGGAATGCAATGGACTGGGTGCTTCAAAACTCCGCGGTTTTGTTCGTGTTAGAAGAAAGTTTCCGTTAGTGACCTCAACAATTCTCTACGATAATCCATGATTTTAATAAACACATATGTAATCTGGCATAGCAACTTTATAATATAACGTCTAATGTATTATAGAAAAGGTCACAGGTGTGAGTAGTCAGCTTTGACGTGTCTGCAAACAGTCTTTAACGTTATATTTGCATTGAATTATGTTTGCGAAACTTCGCACTGTAAACGTGAAGTTGCAAGCATTTGCTTGATTCAAGTAAGCTCTAACAGTGCTAACAACAAAAGCGTCGAAAGGCACATTTTATGCAACAGGATTTGCACCTTTGTGAAAGATTTGCTCCTCTATATACCTCCTGCTGAGCAAAAGTGAAAATACAGAAAGAAGGTTTTCAAAATTATTTTATTCTAAAACGTATAGAGTTTGCATATGAGCGCATTTTTATCACAGGCTGATTTTTTTTTAACGTTTTATACGCAAGCAGTTTTTCCACAATCCTCCTTGAATGTAAAGGTTTTTTAATTTAACAGAATTTTTTAAACGTTATATTAAAAGACAGGGGAAAAAATATAATTCGTTTCGTTTAATATTTTTCATATTAATAGAATTGTATAAAAACAAAGTTACGTAAAAGTATGATTTGAAATTTTTCAACATTTGTCAAAAGGTGACCAAATTTCTTTAATATTTCATTTAACATTGAAAAATATGGAAAATGAAATAAAGGTGGTAATAAATGAAATGTAGGTACCCATGTTTTTTGTTAAATTGTAACGTTTGGAAGATGTATACTATTTTCACCATATATTGAAGCTAATAACTTTTAATACTTTTTAATATTCTGTTAAAACCTATGAATATACTTTTTTAAAAATTATCTCTACGGTGTTAAGTAATAGTATAGAATATCACCCAAATACCGTAACTTAAGGCATTATGTAGCTAGATGTAAATGGTATCGAAATCAATTCCCTTGAAACGGGGCGTTCCGCAAGGATCAATTCTGGGTCGGCTGCTATTTTAAATCTTTACTAACGATTTTCTCCAATACCTTAAAGAGTTCTCTGATACACTTCTGTATGCTGATGATGCTTTACTCCATATTCAAAATAAAGAACTGAACGTGGTACAGAAAGCTGATGCTGAGGCGCAGTCTAAAGCTATGGAATGGTGCGTTTCAAATGAGCTGTGTCTTAATGAAACGTAAACTATTAAAATGATTATGATTCTAAACAAACACTCTAATAAAAACATAAACCAACAATCATTGGTTTGTCAAACCTAAATAACAAAAAATAAATTAAATTAAAATAAATTTAAAAATAGTTCTTATTAACTAAATTAAGTAGACAAGGTGAAATTGGGCTTGAATCTAAATTCATTAAATTTGATTTAGATTTATGCATGTATATACTTTCATACGAATTTAACTCGGAATAATTCAAAACACTTTTAAGTAATTCAAGTGAACTAATTTGAATAGGATGACCTGAGTTAGTCAAAAATATGCTCGGATACAGCACTTTTATCTTTTCTATTTAATCTGAAATGAGCTAAATGCTCCTTAAATCTAGAAATTTCAGAAAATAAATAAGTAGGGCCATTAAGAATTAGAACAAATTTACGGTATAATAAAATTATTGTTGCGGTATTATTTTCGAACCAGGTCTTCGTGCACTTGTCGATTGCAAAATCGATTGTACCGGAAAATGCTTTTGTCGTGTGGCAAATGCGTTAACACTAAAATGGACCAATATCTTCTATATAAAATTCAACCACGCTACGTATTGATAAGGATGGAGAATTCGTCATCGATATCGATACTTAAATATATCCAAGGTATAGGCTTGTATAGACGGCATCAATATATCGATAAAAATTATAAATCAAATGCTATTATATTTGATTATTATATTATTATATTCCTTTATTTATTTGTTATTATTATTAAGTTTACAATATAGGGTTTATAGAAGAAATGATAAATACATTAATGTGATTACATATAAAAAATAAGGAGTATAAATAAATAAGTGATACGTTTATACCACATTATAATTACTTAAATAAAGTAGGAGAAATTCAGACATACGTTTTTTGAATTCGTTTTTAATTTCCACTTAAGTTACCAATGGTAACTTGTGTGTGGAGTGCTTTTACGATTTACTTATTGTATAGAGCAATAGTTATTTTTCTTTAAATTAATATTAACGTGAAATTGTATTTAGAGTATTGAAAGAGAATAGATTACAAAATAAATTTAGGATGTTTTCATCAAATTGTCAATATCCATATTTGATAGAGATATTATCCATTCCTTAATTAGAATCCAGTATTTTTGTTTTGAAAAGTTGCATGTGAGATTACTATTAATTTTTAAACCACTTGGAAGTGAATTGTGTATTTTTGGCAATATATATAACAAATTTATTTGAGCTATTGTTTTTCTTGTTTTCAATAAATATACTTTAGTTTCTGTCTTGACTCTGGTGCTATAATGATGTTGAGGATACATCAAATCAAGGGTAATACTATTCTTTTAGTAATATTTAATCAACGAAAGGAGATATAATTTTTTTAACTGAAGTACCTTTGCAATGTTATAAAGGTCATCAGTGTGAATTCGAGAGTCAGTTTTTAAGTAAATTTTTATTATAAGATTTTGAAGGACCTCTATTTTTTTTCTATGACAGTTGAAAACACATCCTCAAGCTATAATTTCATATGAAATTACTGATGCCACTAGTCCGCTATAAACAATTGTCAACGATTTATTGTCACGAAATGAAGAAATGTTTTTGCAAATATGCATCATGCTTCCAATTATTTTACAATTATAATTAATATGGTCATTCTATCGTAAATGACAATCAAAAATTAATCCCAAATACTTAATGCTTTTTGCCTTGTTTATAATAATGTTACAGTTACATACTGCTAGCATATTACATGTAGAGTTATGAATTTGTATAGAATCACTATGTGGAAGATTATTTTTATAGGAAGTGAACGGCACAAAGAAAGATTTTTGGGTATTTAGTTGAAGTTTATTATGATCTAATCAGTTTCTGACCTTAGAAATAATGTTTGAGGATTTTGTGTACACGTCCTCCCATGTTTCACATTATGTATAAATAACAGTGTCATCTGCATAACTTAAAATACAGTGTTCTTGGTTATTCATTTTCAGCATGTCATTAATATATATAATAAAAAGTAGAGGTCCTAGTACTGTCCCTTGAAGAACACCACATTTAACATTAAGGGGTGCACTAAAGGAATCACCTACTTTTACATACTGTGTTTGTATACTATGATTTAAATAGCTGGTGAACAATTGTAGCACTGGAACTCTGAAACCTATAGACACATTTGATTGTAAAGGCACATTATATCTTTGTTTTATACAAAATTTCAGTTTCATTTGGAAATCGTATTAAAAGTGATATTGCATTGTTCAATATTAATAACACTCAGTATTTCCGTTTTTTAAGATCAACTATTCAAGGTATTCTATTTTTTAAAACAAAATTGATGAGACCTTCTTTAGTACTATATTATATATCATATTATCAATATATTTTTTTTATAAAGGAAGGAAAATAATTGATATTTGTTTAAAAAGGATCGAGAAATATTTTGTAATAAGACATTAATAAGACATAAAATAACATATTTTTGTGTAAGAGTTTATTCTTATTTTTATTTAATTGACATTCTATTGTTTTCGCTATTGAGTTTAACCAAGCATATTACGACTATTTATTCAAGGTATTATACTGTTAAAAAATAGTAAACAATTTTGTGTATCGATATTTTTTCGTAAAAATATTTAAAAATTGCGATATATTGTTTGTCGCTTTATATAAATATACTATCGGTAATTTCGAATGTCAAGAATTCTAGCCGCTTTATCATTTATCGATTTATCATTCATATATGAATTCCTATTGCTTTATGTTATATATGTATACAGGTATCTGGACAGGCATCCTGCGACGATGCGGAACAATTTGGCCACCCTTACGAGAAAGTAAAGTTTAAAGTGATGAATGCAATTTGCATTTACAGAGATGTAGCTGATTAGATTAATATTCACATTTAGAGCGACAAGTGCCGTATTTTCAGAATTTTATTTACACCATTAACCTTGATTTTTCAAAATATATTTTTAGTGCGTGTCCCTATGGAATATTTTAACTTTCATTTAATTATTTTCTGTCGATGGCAAATTTAAAAAACTGTATTTTCAAATTAATATATGTATCGAAATACAGTTTGAATTTAATTGAATTAATTTAGGTATACTATGAAAATAACCGGCCAAGAAATTGTATGCTACATAACAGGGGTGGCCAACTTGTTTGTTCTTGAAATCGACTTTTCTACTTAAAAATTGATCGCGATCTACCTGTCGAATTATTAATATTTCACACAATAATCAAGGTCCTTAAAAATCGATATCTAGTGAAACGTAGAAATGAAGTTTAAACGAAACGATATCACGATAATAATATTTATTGAACAAATAAAAAACAAATACATAATATATGTGTATAATAAAAGATTTATTAATGCGAAGTTTGTGGTTTCATATCGTCTATCAAGTGAGGGTGTGTATGTCGATAAAGACAATTGTAATAAATCTTCGGTATGTGAATCGGTAGGTAAAGAACGATGCTGTGTCTCTGTTAACTGTAAATATGAAAAACCCGATTCACACAAATACGTTGATCCAAAACAAGAATAGATATATTCCCTACATTTTTAAATATTTGGATACTTCTCACAACTAACACATTTCGAAAAGTCTTCTTCAAGCTCGCTATCTTTTAAAATTAAATCAGATTGGACAGATATAATTTCATTCTCTAATTTAGTTTTTTTCCAGACCAAAAATATCAGAAAATTTTGCATTTATATATAATATAATATATTTCACATTTAAATCTTTCTTAAAATGGAAACATAAATATTGCACAATATCCTTAATTTTTTTTAAATCACCAAATCTTGCATGAAATCTTCAATAACTTTTTAATTTCTAAAACGTATTTTTCAAAGTTATGAAGATCATCAATCAACATTACGAACTGACTTTTATAAGCATGAATGCAACAAATCATGTGACTTAATGCCTTCTTTTTCCTTGTAACTTTAAATTCAAATCGCTTAACTTGGATGTAAAATTTACCAGAAACGCTAAATCACTGAGCCAACTTATCTTCGCCTTATTTCGTGTTTTTTTTTGTATCATTTTACTAGCGCCATATTCGAAATAATCAGTTTTTGTCTCCAACTGTTTGCCATCGACTTGTTGGCCACCCCTGTTCTATAAGAATGGAATAATTCTAAATATTTTGATATTTGTAGATAATTTAACAATGTTCAAAATATAATAATTACAGTCGTTAGTATGGTCTGAAAAACTGGTTTATTAATCTTCAAAAATTTAAGAATCTATTTTTCTTATTTTTTTCACTGTCGAATTTATTAAAGAATACCTAAGCTATATCTAACATGTATATATAAATTAAATAAATTGTATATAATATATAATTTTATATAATAAAATATGTAGTTTGAAAAAAAATTTCTGGCCAAATTATTGAAAAATATACGTGGTTACATATTTCGAAAAGGTTTCGGCGTTCTGAAATTTTTTCAATTTAAGAATGCGAATGTTTTAAATTCATTTTTGATTGGAAGTAGTAAATCCTCACAATCTTTAGGAAATATTTTAATTTAATTTAACATTTTCTGACTAGGTTCGATGTTACTGGAATATCTACTCGGAAGAAAATGGTGAAACTTTACTTTCAATTGTTTAAAACCAAATACATTTTTAAGACATTGTTACTGTAATAAAAATTCTTTTTATTACAAACTTTTAACCAAAATATCTTCGTAATTAAATAATTTTAACATAGGAGTCGATTAATATATGAATTTCTAAATAACTTTTGACCATTTTTTGCTTTTTATTGAAATTGAATCTCATATTTTATTATCATATTTCTAAGGTCTACTTAAACCACTTCTGTCAGTAAACCATGCTTTTTATGTTACGAGATCTTTTCTTCATGTAATTCACATACATTTATGTTTTTAATTGGCCGTATAAAGCTTTATTATTTCACTATGAAATGAAACATTCTCTTTACGATATAATTATGAGAGGGTATGTACTAAAACCTCTGTGCGAATGGCTTCTCAAGATGTTATATACTCGATTACGCCATTTCGTTTTAATGCGAAGGAATTTCATAATCAAAATATTATATTTCCTTCTTTAGTGTTTCGTTATATATTACGCGTCAAATAAGCGAGCTTGTTGGAGAAATTTGTAAGTATCCATTGACATAATGTTTCAGTTTAATAGATTGTTTCTGGAGCTGTTTTATTTTGTATATTTTTGCAAAAATATATATTATGTATACATTTTGTTTTATATGCACCACTAGAAACACTACTACTATATACACCGTTTTATTGCAAGTGGCTGAAGGTGACAGAAGTTCACGCATCATAAATCAAGACCTGTATAATAGCTTGACCAATACAGTACAGAGCAGTACTATTCAAAACAGTATGGCGTGAGTCGTACGGCACATTGAATAGTGCTGTGGATACGCATGTGTATTGTCAATAGAAAAACTAGGTGTGGCTGAGTACCTTGTGTATATAAGTATATGTATGTGTATAAGTGATGTATATAAGTACAGCCCTTATGCGCAGTAGAGGGCGATACTGGTCCGCCACTTTCAAAAAAACGATGTATATATTGCTGTACTTTCTAACTTGAACCTATGCTTATTTTAGCACCAATTTATAATTTATCAGTGAATTCAACAAAGTAAGGATCTAAAGTAATTCTTATTAATGGCCCGAATAACATATCCCATGAATTTTTAATAAACTTAAACCGTAAATTATGTATAGTCAAAGCAGTTTAATTTAATAAATAATTATCACCCAAATATATTCGATTTTCAATATGTTGTTATATAAAATCAATGTTATATAACAACAATTTGCAAATAATTGAAATTAGTTTTCTATACCATATGTGGATAATAGTTAAATGAATATTTTGATCGTATTAAATATTACATATTTCTAAATTATTTTGCTGCACTTTTTTACCTTTTAAGGTATAATTGGTTTCACAATGAAAGAAATGAAAGGTTATAATTTTACAATATATCTGAAATTATTTTAAGGAACTAAATTTTAAAAAAATCCAATATATAAGAAGTGTATTACATAATAATGTAAATGAATTAAAATATTCATAAAAAATCAGCGTTTGGATAAGTAACCGTCTTAACAAAAAAAAACATGCGTGAGACTCTCGCGCGGTAGAAGTGAAACTTCTTAGCTCCTAGGAAAAGTTGATTTTATGCATTGCTCTTTTTCCATTTGTTAACGATTTGATATTGATTTTGATTGATTTTGATTGACAATCTGATCATCAAAGAAAGCATTATTAACTGTAATGTCGTACAGTCTATGAAGAGGAGTTTGGATTAAATATTGTAGCCATATTTTTATAGTTCTTTTTCTCACCAAACCAATTAAATAATTCGATCTGTGTATTTTTCTTCTTTTTATGTGGAACACACTGTACCTAGCGGATTATTGAAAAATTGTTTATCAAATTCGCGATGAGCAGGTTGCAAGAATGTAAATTTTTCGTATGATGCAGTAGTGGATGCATTTCTATTTGTCGATGACTCGCTCAGCTGTATCAGATTCATTTCGTTGATCTCTCACACCGCGTGTATCTTCATGTGTAGACGGCACGCCTCAATCAGTGGCATTCAAATTCTTTATACCACTCACTGTGTCCTCACTTAACGACGGTATCGATTCATCTAGTGTATTTGAGGTCGTTGGAAGGTTATGTTGTCCACCGTGTTTCTTTAACGCCGTTTGCCTGGCTCGATACTCTCTACTTCTTTCCAAGGTACTTGTTGGCACTTTTCTTGGCGGCTTATTCGCTTTCTTCCGTTTTCTAAAGGCTCGCACTCTGTCTGTACTTGTCTTTTTCTCCATTTCCCTTTTCGCGCAATGGAAATTGTTAACTAAAAGATTAAGCTGTGTTTGTGTAATATATAATAAAATACGCAAGCGTCTACTGGTTGCCTTATGCTAAGTATACGCACAGTACACGCGGCGCATGCGTGTAGCGTGTTTCACTTTTCGTGACGTTTAGGCCAATTTGCCCTACCGCGCCTATAGAACTTTTACTTCAAAAATGCAGACACGAAATAGATAAGCCTACTGTACATGTCTTGTATTTCAATTCTCTTGCAGGCATTATTAATAATTCCGACAGAAGAACGTGAATTTGAGGAGGAGGTTGCCGTTTAACTCATTTAGTAACTGGATACTAAATATTTTCTCTAAACTAGCTGTCTTTTTAATTTGGTACTTTAAAAAATTTACATTTTCACTGCATGAATTTCATTACTATGTACAATCTAATGAATATTTAATATTTCAAATTTATCAACAGGCTACTATTAGAAAAATATTTTAAAAAAGAAATTCTTAAAGTACTTGAAATAAAAGATTTTCATTTCGATTAAAATATTCGATATTTTAGTAAATTTTGTACATGCGTGGCTTATTCAGTAGAATTCGTATATCTTCTTTGCTCTTAAAAATTCTCTCTTAAGATTTGGCTAATAATAATAATAATACCGTACAAAAAATTATTGATGCTCCTATATAAAATTTAGAACGAGGATAAATTGGAATAGGTTCTTTATTATGACTTGTGTTTCAAGAAGCATATACAGATATAATCATATAAAATTGTTTTCGTTTCGTTTTTGATAATTGGTCTAAATGAAGAAGGGTTTAGCTCTGTAAATATTTGAAAGATATTCTATACAATTTAAAAGTAGAATATAACTTCTTATAAGATACTTCCATATAGAGAAAGAAATACTTTAAAAAACTTCAATATCAGATTTTTCTGTTCGTTCTCATTTCAGGAAAATAAATTTAAAAAGTATTTTAATCTATTTTAATTATTCTACGTGCATTTTATTAATATATTTTTTCGTAACAGCGAAATTAAATTATCAACATGTATACAATATTAAAAATATACGGTATAATAAAGCATTATTAAACAATTTTGTCCTTTGAAGTTGAAAATAATTTTTCTAAAACTATCATCTAAGCTTACAATATTACAAGTCATATTTCATTTTCCATGAAATGTCCATAAATCTATAAATATAATTTTATGATAGTATAATTTTATGGTTCATAAATAGCTTTACTATTTAGTATTTTCTCTGAAAAAGAATCCTTAAGAAAAAAATCCCGTTCAGCATAAAAATAGACAACTGTATATTTTTATGTTGAAAAATACAAAAAAATATATAATAGTGACTTTATTTTATTCCTCTCTTTATTAAATGGTATTTTTCTTCATATCTGAGCGCGATTAAATTCCAGTGATAAATTACCCTAACCAATTATCCAAACCGATTTATTAGTGTCCTAAATGACGTTAACAACTCTTGTCGGAGACCGCAAAGCTAAGATTACAAAAGTGACATAAACATAATGACCAATTAATACTTATCTCAAGGAAACCGGTAAAAGAAAACTTCAAGAATATCAAAGGAATTAAAAATTAATATTTTTATAGAATTGCAAATTTAAAGCTTACCAAACGTTTTTTAGTTAAAAAGCACCGCAAATGATTTTTTTTTAGATATAAAGAGTCCTCTTTAATTTTTTGAATTAATTATTTAATTGAAAAATTAATTCATAATTGAATATTATTTGTTATTATATCGTTAAAATTTAAATGACTGGCATTCTAGAGTTCATTCCATTGACACAGTACGTTAACAAAATTGTCCGAAGAGGCAATATATTTAGTAAAAATTGAATAATTTTTTTTATGCAAACTAGTATCATTCTAATATCTCATATAACTTACATTTCATGACGACCGAATACAAATTATAAATTCAAAATAATTTTAGCAGTTTGTTGTATAAATTTGTTTAATTAATCAATGAGAGCAGAAATATTCATTACGTATTAATTATTTATCAATTATTAATGCACATGATTATAAATTTATGTAAAATTTGTGGATGATTGCAATGAGCTAAGTAATCACCCATTTTGAGCGAACACACAATTTTTGAAGAAATATTTTCTCATTAAAAAAAGCAAAAAAAAAGTGAATTGTATTGTATGTGAATTTGATATTGTCTACTTTAATAATTAAAGATGCTTAAAAAAGGCAATTGTCGAAGACAGTATTAGAATTTAAGTAAGACAGTATGCAGTCCTATTTGAATAATTGTTTCATGCGTTTTTAAATAAAACTACCGTAAACTTCAGGTTGGGTTAAGAGCCAAATGCAGAGCTAACTTAATCGTTTTGGCAGAAATTAGCATAAGAATTGTTTTATAAGTACGTTCTGGTAGAGAACTGTTCTGCACTAACAATTGATGCAGCTACGAATTGAAATTACATCCCTGGAGTATCATATTATAATCCAGACTAGCGATGTGTAGTTCACTCGCGAACCGTTCACTCTGAACGGTTCAATCTAATGACCGGCGTACTGTGACGATGTTTTGCAACGACCTATAGGTCACTATGACCTAGTTCGTGAACTATGAACTACATGGTGCACGGTGTACGTATTGATGTACTTGTACTAAGTCCTGAACCCGTCGTGTACTAAACCGTTCATGAATCACAACGACTCGTAAACGATGCAGTATAGTATACATTACATATATAGTACTAACATTTATTTAGTGGTAAAGTGTGTTGGTGAACGGAACGAAATAGGAAACTCGATGAAATATTGCAACAGCAGCATTGCCGAGCTGAGTCACAATTTATATGTTGGTATCAGATTTTATTTGGAATAATATAATTAATATATTCGTAAGATTAAATATGTCATGCCATAGCAAATTTTTGCAATAATGCAAAAATAAACATCTAAATCTTATAGCTCTTCTATTTCATACCGAGTGCAATACAATCACTTATTATCAAACCAAAGCTTTGAAGTTTGAACAGAGAAGATTCGGAATAGAAAATATAAATTATAACGCCAAAAAAACGATTCTATCTAGTTCATTTTATTATAGTTTGTACATTTAATTTTTAAGTGTTAGTAAAGTAGTAAACATGTTCATCAGTAACTACCAATAAGTATTTTAGAACTTCATATAAATAATCGTAAGTACCTAGAGAAGATTATATTTCCTTATATATATGTTTTGTATAAATTATAAATATTGTTGTCTTTTCTTCCTCATTCCTAATTCAAAATAAATATTGTAATATTTCAATTTATTTATTTTTTACCTTTTAATATTTTTATATTGAGAAAAAAAGAGATTATTTTCAGTATGTGCATGTATTTCATATAGGTCGTGAACTAGTTCATTTTTAAAAGATGTAGCAGTTCACGACCTATAGTTCGTGAACGGTACATTGAAATGAACTACGAACTACGAACTATGTCCTCAATGTGACCTATAGTTTGCCATCGCTAATCCAGACGAATTACTTCTTCATGATATTCAGGGTGTAATAGAGCGCAACAAGTAATTTTCAATCAAAATTTAATCTAAGTTTCTTTTGTCACTTAAACATATTTGAATCAGCAAATAGTCAGTGATATACTATTTAAGTAGTATTTTAAATGACAAAAATTGCAAAAATATTCTAAAAGAGTATTTTTAACTTTAAAAAACTTTAATTAAAAAAATTGTACAACGCCACTTTATTGCTCACAAATAAAATAAAATTAAATTAAATCATCTCAGCTTATTCTTCTATTTATAAAAATATATGCAAATTATCGATATTGAGATATTACGTCTTGTGTATTTTCAAGTACTTGATGTACCACTCAGTATACAACATAGGATACTTCTACTTGGTAAGTTTAATATATCTTGAGTTAATTAAAAAAAAATTCAAAATTGCACGTAATTTTGTACATGCATATAATAAAGAAAAGAAAAAGGAGACGAGTGAGATTCTGTGTAGGTAATATGATATCTTAATTAAAAGTTACCATCGAAACTAGTATTTCCTTACTTAAAACTTATAATTTGCGCTATAAAAGAGTAATAAATAAAAATAATAATAATAAAGAGTAAAAAAAAAGTAATAAATGAAAGAATGATAATAGGAAAAGCAACAGACAAAGCATTCACAAATTAAATTTATTCTGTTCAATGTATATTTTATTTTTCTATGGCAATTAGATACAAACGCAATAACTATTTAATCATTAGAATCACTATTTAAAAAAATACCATTTTTTATGCTGAACTTCATCGATTTAAATGCCATATTAGGATATTATAATGTTAATTTTTAAAGAGCTGTAATAAATTCACGGTTTGGCAATTAAATCCAAGTTTCGCGATTCATTGAAATTTTATTAAAAAATTAAGGAATATATTTTCGAAAGATAAATAAAAACAATAATAGTTTTTCAAAAAGTAAGCATCATATTCGATAAATATCATAATTAGAAATATTTTTCTGAAATATGATATAAGTAAAAATGAAATAAATATATTTTTAGTAGGTTATAGATTTGGCCGTTACGTTGTGATATTCCATATTATAGGAAGGTTGAAGAAAAATACGAAGTTTTAATATCACGTAAAAATATTTTAAATATAATTAAATATTTATTCGACTAGTTAAAATCAGCCTGTATAGCTGTACAAGCCGACATGTATGCAAAATTGCACCAAAAGTATAGAATTGCATCCCAAAACATTTGGTTTAACCAAGAATGCCTCCGACGCCATCTAACACCGACGTATATACACGTCCGCACCAAATCCACATCACCATCCGGACAGAAGGCCTTACAAATGGCGAAAAGAATCTGGCTCCAAGAGGAAGTTAAGCAGTGCTACCGGAAGAAGTCCATCTATCATTCTTATCTTAAGGTATTACATTCTGAACTCACTTATACACTCCACCCTATACAATTTGACTTACTTGATGATAAAGTTAGAAAATTAACAAGTAGAATTATATTTGATAAATTCCAAATTCAATCCAAGAAACTTAATTCCCTTCAACATAACCAACAAAACACTAATATCCAAAATCTTTCTCAATCTATTTTACCTAAACCCAATATTCCCGTCAACAATAGAATCATTAATTTATCCCAAACACAATTTACATCTCCTGAAATTTCAATGTTATCGAAAGGTCCTAAATACTCCCCACATATCCCGAACAATAATTTCGAATTAACCATTGTGGAATCAGAACTTGCGTTAAAAAATATTCTTAACCCTACAGTATCTAGATCAATACTAACACAAATTCTTTCCAAAAAACCATCTCCTCAAAGCTCGGTTGACAAAATCCCTTTAAAAACTCTGCAACAAAAATTAACTTCTAATAATTTAATCCTTACTAAAGCAGATAAATCAAATGCCTTCATCATCATGAATAAAGTAGATTATGATAAAAAGATTTCCGATATTATTAATACAACCGACTATGAAATCCATAAAAAAGATCCTACCCCCCATTTCCAAACTGAACTAACAACTTTACTTAAGGACATCTCCATAATTTTTACTCCCTTTCAAAAATATCGCATGATTCATATGAACCCATCTTCCCCAAAATTGTATGGCCTTGTTAAAATCCACAAACCTGATAACCCTATACGACCTGTTGTCTCCTTTATTAATAGTCCAGTTAGAAGTCTTGCAATGCAATTAAACGACACTTTCAAACAATACACAAACTTTATTTCTACTCACTCGATTAAAAATACACTTGAACTTATTAACCTACTTAAACCACACCAAATCCCTCATTCATCAAAATTAGTATCATTTGACGTGTCCAATATGTTTCCCAATATTCCTGTAGAAGATTGCCTTCTCCTTACTAAAAAACACTTAGATCAAGATAGTATAGACCCATTTATTCAATCTGAAATTTATGAATCTATTAAACTTTGTACTATACAGAATTATTTCCAATTCAATAATAAATACTATTCCCAAAAAAATGGCTTAGCCATGGGTTCCCCCTTGAGCCCCCTACTTGCAGACATTTTTATGCACAACCTGGAATCAAAAATACTAAACTCCACATTGGGTAAAAAATATATCACTTTTTGGTATCGCTATGTAGATGACGTTTTAGCTTGTTTTAATGGGACTACCAGACAGTTAAATTCCTTTTTATTATTTTTGAATCAACAACATAATAATATTAAATTCACGTTAGAAATTGAAATAGACCAATCTATAAACTTTCTTGATCTAACCATTAATAGACATGACTCCAAACTAAATTTTAACATTTATAGAAAACCCACCTTCTCACCTATAACAATCCCAGCTAACTCATCGCATCCCTTAAACTACAGCGTACAAATCCTTAATTCATAGAGCCTTCTCTATCCCTCTTAGTAATGAACTACTTAACCTAGAAATTTCAAATATCCTTGAGATAGCTAGATTAAATGGTTTCCCAAAAACCTCAATTTCTAATCTAATTCACAAAAAACGTAAACAACTGATTTTCAACTCTATCTACCCTGTATCTACGACTACTAATACTATTAAATATATTTCCTTCACTTTTTCCACGAACACATTAAAAATTTCCAATACTTTATCTAACTACAACCTAAGCCTTTCACAACGAACTCCTTATACCCTATCAAATCTTCTGTTTAACCATAAAGATAAAACAGATAAAATGAACAGGAGTGGAGTATATAAGATAAACTGTCCAGATTGCAATGCAATATATATTGGCCAAACAGGCCGTAGTTTTATAATTAGATTTAATGAACATTTTAATAGTTATAAATTAAAAAAAAATAATTCAAATTTTGCAAATCATAGTATTGAATCTCAACATAATTTTCCTTGTATTAATAATTTAACGATCTTGCATATTTGTTCAAAAAGCCCAAAACTAAATTTACTTGAATCATTGGAAATTCATAAGTACCGAAAAAACCCCAATTATACACTACTTAACGACCAATTAGACTTGATCTACAGCCCCTTATTCGATATTGTGCGCAGATAAAATCTTGTTTGGTTATATACACTTGTTCCCCCCTTTTTGTTATTGTTATTCTTTAGTCTTGACAATGCTTCATAGCGAAACTAGTCGAATAAATATTTAATTATATTTAAAATATTTTTACGTGATATTAAAACTTCGTATTTTTCTTCAACCTTCCTATATTTTTAGTAGTTTTCTCAATTTTTTTCTGAAATATTACAAATTAGAAATATTTTTCTTAAATATGATATAAGTAAAATGAAATAAATATATTTTTAGTAGTTTTCTCATTTTTTTTCTGAAATATTACAATGTTAATTTTTAAGGATATTACCCCCGCAGACTAAAAATCATGGTAAAGTATAAAAATGAACTAATGTAGAGAGTAGAAATAACGATGTCCTATTTTTTAGTTTTTTTAATGATAATACAAAAGGATTTTTTTTTTCAAAAAAATTGTATGCTGTACAATCCGTTGATACATTTAGTAATAATATAACTGAATATAATATAATAATATAAATTCGGTTGTCGGACCTAGTTGGTTGGTGGCCATTTAGTAATGGTTTCCATTAAATTTTTTTACTATTTTCTAATTTAATTGTTAATTCATTTTATAATTTATAAAATGACTAATAAACTACTATATATATAATATAAATTTAGTAAGAATATAATTGAAATTATTATTTTTCAAATAAATCTAAATCATTTTATCTAAATTAACCTGAAACGTTTTTCTTTTCGTACAGTTCAGTCTTGAAAAAAAAATCTTTACATCATCTTCTTTTACTTCATTAAGTAGGGACATTAATTTATCGAGGAAATTAGCATTTTTTATTATTACCAAGCTATTAGTAAAATGTAATAAATTTGGGTTCATATTCTTTACGAATACTGAATTATATTAACAATGCGAGATAATAATTACGATAATCTAAGTTCATATTTAATTTATGGATTTTTTAGTATGTATTTATATATTTATCAATTGTTATTAATATGTTCTTCTATTCTAGTGTCAAAGATATGTTTGCAGTGATGCTGAGAGTCAACAGTTATAACAAATTTCTTCAGACACGAAATATGTAATTGGACTTAATAAATCTCTTATCTTCTGTGCAGATATATCAGAGATGTACCCACAAATCTCTCGTGCGGGTTTTCTTAAGGGGTTGATAATTTATAGACTTTTGCGAAAGGGTCAATTAAATAAGGCTTTGCGGTGAAATATTTCTTATTCTATGTAATATTTCGTATAGTTCACGTATAAGCAGCGGCCTGAAATTATCTGACCATATAGTCAAAAAAAAAAACGTATATATACGAAATAAATCATCGCGGAAGATTTTTCTTTTGGTAGCTTATTGAAAGAAAATACAGAAATACGAATATTTTAGTATAAATAAATAAAAGAGATTTTTGCTGTTACAGTAATTGACAATAAAATTAATAATAAGCATCTATATAAAATATTATTTCAAATTCTAATGTTTTTAATTTAAATAGCGTCTACCTAAAAATTGCAAAATTTTGATAGTAATGAATCAAACTTTTACAATAATAAGAATGAAGATATTCGGAATTAAATGTTCCAAGGGTTAGAAACATTAAATTATTTTGTGCAAAAATAAGTTACAAGTAATCATTTATAAAAGCTTTAGATAGATTTAAAATATAACATGTACCATACATTTGGTACGTAAATACTGAAGAATCAAATATACACACCGCAGGCGAAATATTTCTTTTTATAAATTGAGATGAAACATCAAAAGTAGTTTGATCCATTGATATGTTTTTAAGATTTTATTTTCAAAATTGTCGATATTTTTGTAAACATTATTGCATGTTTACTTAGTTTTTTATTCTCGTTTTAAAATAGCATTACTTTGAACATTGAAAAACAATTTAACGGCATTCTGTCGAAATTATGATTAAAGCAAAAAAATATTCAGTTTTTTGAGCATTTTTTTTTTGATATCATCAATAATTGTTTATGTATATAATTATGTAAATAAATTATATTTATAAATCTGATAGAGATTTTCATATATTCTACTTGTAAGTATTCCTATTTCTTGAAATATTTTTTAAGAAGAAATAAATCAAATAAATGAAATAAATAGTTGTCCAAACGTATATATAGGACAAACACGTAGACCAATTGAAGGGTTTGGTGCAAAACCGGTCAGCTCCATTTTTGGGCAAAATTGACTTTTCGTGTGGAATTTAATGTACTTAGCATTGGGCATCTTTTGGTGCAAAAAACGGGCAGCTCTGTGGCATATAATTGGAAATATTGCTAAGAATGGAGTGGCCGATCTTTTTATCATGTGACCGATATTTCGGTTTAATAGAAAAAGAGAAAAGAAACAAAGAAATAGTGTATACGCCTAATGGTTGGATCGATTTGGTAAAGAAGACATCTCGAAAATTTACAGTAGTTGTGGTGAATCAAGACATTATACTAATTTTCGCCGAACATTTCAAAAGGATTTTTAAAAAGACCGTTACAAACAATGCAAAGGAAAAACTTTCCATATCTAAATATCGTCTTTTCAAGTACGAAAAAACGAATGTAGTAAAATGAAGTATTACCATGGGGACTATAATGTTTTCCGAATTTTCATTCAAGAAATCACCAGCTACATATTCAATGCCAAAGGAAAAACTTTACAAAAACTACCCCATACCCATCAAGCAGAAAAAACTTGAAAGCGTCCGTTCTTTGGCTGAAAAGTATGTGCCCAAAAATGATCAATGGTACCACGATCTTGTGTATAATGCTGTGGGACCAGAAATACCTGAAGAAGATCTGGATAGCGAGGATGAGGATGTTGAAGTAGAAATGTATTAACATTGTAAAAGTCATTTTGTATGTTTGATAGTTAATAAAACTGAGATTTGCTACATAATTATATATATATACTTATTATGGGGCAAAAAACAGACTAAATTAATTTCTCCAATTTTTTCAGTGGTTATACATGGCAAAACAGTTTTTTGTCAATACTGTAAAATTGATAAAAATGGAGCTGACCGGTTTTTGCAGCAATCCCTTCAATTGAAACTAGATTTAAGGAGCATTTAGCACATTTCAGATTAAATAGAAAAGAAAAAAGTGCTGTCGCCGAGCATATTTTTGAATCAGGTAATCCTATTCAAATTAGTTCACATAAATTACTTAAAAGTGTTTTGAATTATTCCGAGTTAAATGCTTATGAAAGAATATACATGCATAAATCTAAATCAAATTTAATGAATTTAGATTCAGACCCAATTTCATCTTGTCTATTTAATTTATTTAATAAGAACTATTTTTAAATTTATTTTTATTTTATTTATTTTTAGTTATTTTAGGTTTGACAAACCAATGTTTATTGTTGTTACTTGTTAGTTTCGTTAATTATTAATTTATATTGTTTTAAAAGATTTATAGGTCATATTATATGCCACTTTTGAAATACTTCTGTCATGTTGACTTATTTATTTAATAGTATAGCAATCACGATTCGTGACAGGTATTTTATTTAGTTTTTATCTTGTACTACTGAAGATGGGGGCATAACCCTTGAAATGTACATCTAGCTACTTAATGCTTTAAGTTACGGTATTTGGGTAATATTCCATACTATTATTTAACACCGTAGTGATCATTTTAAAAATATAAATTAAGTATTTTTGTACTGTAGCCATTACATCTTTACGTTTTCTTGAATATCGTATACGGACATATAATAGGTGGAACATAATTTGTATTAGGAATCTCTTGAATTTTAAGGTTCATTATGTGGATGACGATGGATTTAATGTAATAATGCGGTAACAAAACCACTATATATGTTTGCTAGATCGAATGAAACACCATCTATAATAGCGAAACTTTCGACCTTCCATGCTTCAAGAAGCGCCGATGGGAAATTCTAAAGTAATCGCAAACTTATGCGACCTATTTCGTAGTTATAATGAATCAAATATCTGTACCAACTATATATGTTACCGCCAGAACAGTAAAATGTTTTCAAGCACTACTTAATAATTATTATTTGTAATTAATTTTAAAAGTCTTCGGATCTTATGTTATGTCTTAGGATTTTACTCAATACTTATATCAATGATTTTAAATAGTAAAATCTATAACTGATAACTAAACATTCGAAACAAACTAAGAATAAATTTTGTTTTATTTCATTATTTATGAGTTATTATTAATTTACGATAAACTACGTGTATGTAAATACTGATTGATTTCGATCAATATTTTCATCATTAATCACTTGTTTAATTTAAACAAATATAATTTATTTTCAAAAACTTATATATGAATATATATATAAGTTTTGTGTATAAGTTTCATATATATTTTTTGCTAACAGAGTAATAGGCAAGTGGAATGGTCTATCTGACCACGTTGTAACCAGCACCAACATCAATACATTCAAAAATCGTCTGGATCTAGTTGGACCGGTTAAGAAAATACCGAGGATGGTAAATTCCTATAAATATGGGGTCAGGTAGAAGAAACCGAAAATGTGTATGGTCAAATTCCTACAAACGCCTGTTGTCTTACCTCTTGCACGAAGCACTTATTTCTTGCACATGTAACTTTGTTTCCTCGGGGTGATCATGCAATAAAATACAGGCTTCTGCAATCTGAATTTCTGAACTTTCACCAACTGGATCATCTGAGTCATTGTTAATTGGGTAATTGTCACGATCGTTAAATATATGGGAACCTATATCTATGACTTCTTCTTCAATGTTTGATTTCAATTGGAAATATTTCTTTTGAATATCAGTAACGAGGGATTAAGCAGCTTAATTTCTTGGAGACCGAACCTTATAAGAATTTACATGTACCTTTGTAGGAATTTGACCATCATTAACTCGACTACCTGAAAATTATAGGAATATGTACACCCGAAAATACCACCTGATTTGAATACACGACACTCTATCCTGTCCTCTTCCTTTCTGTATATTCTATCATAATTTTAAAGTCACTTAAAAATGTATATTCTTACCTTAATCATATATTTATACTTATATATTTATATATTTAAACAATGTAATCTTACAAAGTGTAAATATGAAGAAACATCGGCATTTGCCGTCTGTTCAGATTATATAATAATAATAATAACAATAATATATCCATATGAGTTTATATGGATATAAATTGGATATTTTAAACATTAATAAATTAGTTTAGGATCAAGATAATCATCTTCTAAATAAAAAAAAATCTGAATTGGAAGTTTATATAAATATTTGATCCGAAAATTTATTAAATAATATGCAGTTTTATTAAATATATGCCGTAATAAATAAGACAAGAGCACTTTTTAAATAATTATTTAATTTTTCTTAGTTAGTTTGGGGTTGGTTGGAAACAACACGCCACGTTGATCTATCCTGAGCTAACTCCTTCATTTCCATATAGCTATTCATCCCACACGTCCTTCATTTTCTTTTCCTCTACTTTACCTTTTAAAACTAATTGTATAATAGCCCCATGGCTAAGAATATGACCTACTATAGTCTATCTCTCTTACGCCGTAATAATAATATTCTACTGGCTTTCCTTTATTAAACTATCTCTATAAATTCTTAAACTATCCTAATGTTTTCATTTGTTATATTTTTTATTTGCGTAATCTTCATCTTCCTCAAGTACCAGGACATTGCCACCGCTTCTGTTCTACGCTTATTTCATTTCCTTTGTTCTCACTTCTCACCGACGTACAATAAGAGTCTCCACTTTCAATACTTTTAAGAATCTTCTTTCAAGTTCTAAGCTGGTCACAGTAAGACCTTAAAATTTGCTCCAAATCTATAAATTCCGTTCTACTAAAATGACGATATTTGATATAAATATAAAATATGAATCTAAAATTCCAAACTTGTAGGCTATTTTATAAAATATTACCAAAATACCGTAGCAGAAAGCATTTAATAGCTACATACGCATTTCGAAAAGCGGTACACAGCATTCAATTTCATACGCACTATATTTGTTCTTATGCATGGACGAGATTTCGTTTAGTTATTCTACAATGCTGCCTTGTTTAAAAATAGACACACCATTTCTTAAATATATCTCTAAAGAAATGAGCTAATCTAATAGTAATAATCTTAATTCTCTTATTAATAAATAATACTATGTTTATCACGAAATTATCGACAAAGCTAAGATCCATCATCAGAGCTATGTTATCTCTGTTGATGGCTCTTAGCTTTGCCGTCAGGCCTCATTACATGATTCCTCAAGTTCTCTAATCCTATACCTACGAAATTATATACATTCATAGGAAAATTTTCCTTTGTTTTCTTTCGGCCTTAATAATTAATCACTAAATCAATATTATAGATATGTCGAACTCTTGTCTTTTCAGAAATCGTATATTATGTATCTACATTACAGTATGACATAGCGATTTTCATGAATGCTCCTACAGAAGCTTTTTGATGCTTCTTTCGCACTTCGAAATCTCATCAATTATAAATTAACACTTTTTGAAGCCTAACCTAGATTCCATATCGATTGCAAAACCATCTCAGCAAGAAGACTAAATATAGCGTACATAAAATTTATCACTTTTTTAAGACATTTGGTTTTATTAAATACATCGCAGAGACGACAGATTCTTAATTATAATTTTGCATTAAAAAATAAATCGTGTTGAAAAAAATCAAATGTATAAATATGATTGTTTTCAACATAAAATGAAAGGTTCATGAAATAAATTTATTGGAAAATATTTACCCTTTTTAAATCATGCTGTTTTTTTCCAGCGTTCCGCAGAATTCTAATCGTATTGAGGATGATATTTATAGTAGCAAATATTTTGTAATCATTCATGAATATTTTATCAATTAAATTTCAGCCTATGGTGGTTTTAGCTATTTAAACCACAGATCAACGAAATCAATCTTTATTGTCACTTAAATGCATAAATATTAAACCATATACTGTCTTAATCAGTGGCGGCTCGTACCATTTCAATCTGGTGGGGCGCATTTCTTAAAAAATAACATAATAGTGAGAAATCTGACCTAAAATGGATGCAAAATGATTAAATTCAATCATTTCTTGAAAGTGAATTCCACTCTTCTATCTTTCATTGATATAAACTTTTCCAAAACTTTTTCGTTAAAATTGTAAATATCTCGCACCACATTTTTATTAATACACATCATCGCCAACGCGTTTAAACCATCATTACCCATAGCATTTCGCAAAAAAGTCTTGATTCTTTTAAGTGTTGAAAAACAACGCTCTGATTCAGCAGTGGTCATCGGGGTTGTTAAAATAATTTTAAGTATTTTCATAGTTTCCGGGAAAGTTTCAGTGAGATTATTTTGTAACAATAACGAAAGAAAAATTGTGGCTCCAATTATTTGATAAAAATCCGGACGCGAGTAAATGACTTCTAATTCTGTTTTTAATCTGGTTTTATTCAAAAATTGATATGCATGACACACGGTTTCCAAAAGATCCACTGGAAATTGTTTAGAAAATGTTGGCATCGATTTCGTGTTAAATAACTCAGCGGCTTGGAGATGGCCACGATATGAGAATCTCTCCTTCATCTGTCTTATAATTTTTTTTGTAAATGTCTCTTGTAAAACGCCGCGTAAATGTCCGGTTTTGAGCACTCCTTGCACAAGTTTGCGATAACTTTAAATCAGGCAATGGTCTACCTAATTCTTTAATTTTATACTTTGTCCACAAGATAAAGTCTACAAAACTCTATTTTCAATAAAGAACTAACTCTATTCATTTTTATTAAATTATTTCTATTAAATATATTCTTGGAGAAACACGTGGCAAAATCGTACATACGTACATATCGTACATACACAGAACAAATAATACTATCTAATCTGGCTATTCTATGTCAATTTATATACATATATATATACTCTCTCTATATATATACTAATCTCTCTTCTCTCTGAACTTCTCTAAGCCGTTAAAGAAGCGCGATATCCTATAGATGATATACTACATCGGTCGCCTGCACTCTATGATACACTCATCTCATGGTATATGTACTGTATATATGTATTTAACTTGTACTGGCAATGGATAGCCGCTGGGAATCTGTGACATATATTAGACAATGAAGCAAGGATCGAACCGAAGAAACAGAAGATATACTGCATACGATCGCTCTCACCGATTGCTTGCAATAGAGTGATATGAGTGTATATGCATTTAACCTGTACTGGGTGGCGCTGAACACGCAGCGGCACCAAATTAACGATATATCTATACCATGCGAACGATAGATACAGATAGATATCGCATTGGTCTCTGCTATGACTTGCAACGGATACCACAACGAACGTCACACCGAACGAACACCACAACGAACGTTGTGTTGATTGTTATCGCGGCGCAAACTTTATATTTTAGGAAAAATAATGCCGAGATAAAATATCGCAATACAATTATATATCTACGGTGATGAGCTCAATGTTCAGGAGGGACGCGCGGCCCTGCGGCCTGCATAAGGAACCACCACTGGTCTTAATATCACCAAATGTCCTCCAAGTCATAAAAAAATTTAATATAAAGTTTGTAGGTGATGTTACACCATTTGGAGTAATACGAAAAGCTAATTACAATAAATCCATACAAGTAACAAATAATTTCTATACAGTAGTAATAAATATTGCAGGGTACTAAAAATTTTTCAGAAAAAAATCTTTTTTGGCGATAAAATAAGAAGAATACATATTTATTTGACCCAATTATGAATCTCATTTTACTTATTGCGCACTCTAATTTTCGATGATAATTTTTCTTTTTAATTAGCCTTATAGTGTTATTTTTCCTGCATTATGTAATTAATTTTCCATAATAGAATACGTGCTCTGCTTGAAATTAGTCAGACCAGAAGCAATTTCGTGGGGATAAACATTGAAAAGAAGAATTTGAGCAAGGAGTAAACAAGGCACTGCAAAGAACCGACTGCTGTGTAAATGATCTACATGAATATGTCATTAGTATCAGTTACTTACATTGTCATATACATATAAGAAATACGAACAAAGTTATTTAAAATATCTAGTATAAAAGACCTAATTAATTTCCCTATTAAAATAGATAATTGCCTACAAACTTTGAATCTTTGTCTTCATCAAGTAAATTCTCTACAATTTGCCATCGTATCACTCACTATCAAATATTAAAGCTTAATATTATATACAGAAGATAGCAGAATTAAAAGGACAATATTATACGAAAATTTCTCATAAAAAGGACAATATAGTACAATATGAAGGAGGTTAATACTTTACAGAGTAAAAATAGCAAGGATTCGGAGCGATGAAGATTTAAAAAATATAGTTTTAATAAAATTAAAAATTGCACGAAAATATATGAACACTTCCAATGAAGTATAAGTTACATATTAGTAATTACAAATAAAGTATTTTTTGAAGGATGTGATAGTTAATATCTTACTTTTGATATTGATTAGATTTTTATGCAATACTATTTATTATAAACTGCTATGCTCGTTTAAATTTATATTTTAAAAAAGTTAAAAAATCTACTAAAGCAGGAGCAAAGAAACTTTATTTCCATCTTAAAACTGAAATGATTCTTTCAACAAAATTAAAAGAAATCTAATTTTAGTTTACGATTATTCTCCTACTTTAATTGCAATACTTATAAAAGCACATTGAAGAGACAGAACATTTTCAAATTGTTGCCGCAAAATGAATTGTATGGCATTAAAAAAAGAGCAAATGTACGAATATAGTTAATGCCAATTTTCATATTTTCGTAGAAACGTTAAATTACAACTTTTATACAAGTTTTTTTTGCTCGATTTTAATGTTTATTTTTGCTGTTTTCTAGGACGTGTAAACACAATGAAACTAAAATAATCGAATAAATTGTGCCTTCATCAAATTTTGCATTGTAAATAATTTTACAGTAATTGTAGCAATATTATTTTGCATAGTGTATTCAATTAATAATTGCATGTTGTTGGTTTAATTCCTAGCAATATAGCCGTGGGGTTTTTAATTGCTTCAAAAGTAAATTTGGATTTAAAATATCAAATTTGTGAACAGTATTCTAATTGACTGCTATATTTATATAAATTTCCTCTATATAAACTTTCGTGAGCTGATGTAAAATTCTTCAGTTAATCAAAATGGTGCTGTACTTTTTTAGAATGCAGAAACAAGGCCATAATATTTTAATTGCACCGAATATTTACCTTATTTCATCTCTTATAAACATTTAAAAAATATTTAAATTTCTTTTTTTCTTTTAAAGAATTTAATTATATATTTAATAAATATACATTATACGTCAAAATAAAATACTGATAAGTACATGTCAAAAGAATTATAAAAAGAAAATTAGAATGTTACAATTAATTTTTCTTTAACTCTTATACTAATCTCTAAAAGTACGTTTTTTTTCAAATCATCGCTTTTTAACCATTATAATATCGTCCTTGTAATATTAAAACTGGGTAACTCGAATTTTTGGTATTTTGAGTTATCGAATCATACCTTAACTGCCTTAACACATACACGACAAATAATGAAAGAAAATATGTATTTTGTTTAATTTTCTAAGGTTAAAACCAAAAATCCAATTACGATTTTTCATGTTAAATACTTTTAAAGAAATTAAAAGAAATCGATTTCGTCGAGAATTCTACGAGTCGGAGCGTGGAATGTACGCAGTATGAATAGGATAGGAAAGTTAGAGAATTTGAAATTAGAAATGGAGAGACTTAAACTGGATATTGTAGGGATTAGTGAAGTTAGGGGGAAAGATCAAGTAGATACGTGGTCAGGAGAATATAGATTAATAACCACAGCATCAGATAATGGGCATACCGGTGTAGGTTTTATAATGAATAGAAAGCTGGGATGTAGAGTAAAGAGTTATTGCCAAGTTAGTGATAGAATTATAACTATTAGATTAGACACGAAGCCAACGGACACAGTTATAGTGCAAGTATATATGCCAACTTCAAGTCACGATGATGAGGAGGTAGAATCCATTTATGAGGAGATTGAATCTAGGTTAGCATACGTTAAAGGACAGGATAATCTAATTGTAATCGGAGATTGGAATGCCGTAGTAGGTAAGGGAAAGGAAGTTTCAATAGTAGGAGAATATGGAATAGGAACACGTAATGATAGAGGGGATAGATTGGTAGAGTTTTGTATTAGGAATAAGCTAGTGGTAGCAAACACGCTTTTTCAGAATCACAAGCGCAGGATATATACGTGGAAAATGCCAGGAGATATAGGGAGGTATCAGATAGATTAAATACTGGTTAAAGAGCGGTTTAGGAACCAGATTAAGAATTGTAAGAGTTACCCTGGAGCAGATATTGATAGTGACCATAATTTAGTAGTCCTGGACTCAGAGGTCAAATTCAAGAAATTACAGAAGTCCAAACAGGTCAGAGTAGATGTCGATAGGTTAAAATTAGCTGATGTATGTGAAAAGTACAAGCAGAAAGTAGAAATCATGGCTAATGGAACATCAAGGAGCGACATAGATTGCGAATGGAGGGAAATCAGAAATGGGTTAACTACAGCAGCAAATGAAGTATTAGGCACAAAGAAAAGGGCAGGTAGGAGGGAATGGAACACGGAAGAAATAGTTGAAATGATAGAAGCAAGAAGGAAAATTAAAATAGGAAACACAGAAGCAGGACAGAAAAAATATAAGGAACTAAGGAACTTAATTAATAGGAAATGCAAGCTAGCGAAAGAAGAGTGGATAAAAGGAAACTGTGAGGATATTGAGGAGGATATGAGAAGAGGTAAAGTAGATTTGGGCTACAGGAAAATTAAGTCACATTTTTCTAAAGTAAAACCAAAGGGTAACATTATATGTGATAAGCAGGGTAAGGAACTCACAGAAAATAAGGAAAAAGCTAGAAGATGGAAGGAGTATCTTGAAGATTTATATAAAGGTAGGCAGGACATGGAGGAGCTAGAAAGTGTGGAGAACAGATAGATGAGGATGACTTAGGTCCTAGCATACTTAGGTCAGAGTTTCATAGAGCATTAAATGATTTACGGAATAACAAAGCAGCGGGGATTGATATGATACCAGCCGAATTAATAAAACACGCAGGGGAAAAAATGCAGGAGCGATTATACAGGTTAGTTTGTAAAATATATGAGAAGGGAGAAGTACCACAGGATTTTCAGCGTAGTAGAATAGTAACAATGCCGAAGAAAATAGGAGCTAATTTGTGTGAGAACTATAGGACCATTAGCCTACTATCACATGCATCGAAGATATTGTTAAAGATTATTTATAGGAGATTAGAAAATAAAGTAGAGGAAAGGCTAGGAGAAGATCAGTTTGGTTTTAGGAAAAACAGAGGGACGAGAGAGGCGATTCTAGCACTAAGAACGGTAGTAGAAAAAAGAAAGAGGGTAGGAAAGGTAACTTGCATAGCTTTTGTAGACTTAGAAAAGGCATTTGATAATGTAGATTGGGACATAATATTTAGAATTTTAAAAGAAACGGGTATGGATTATAAGGATAGGAGAATAATTTTTAATTTATATAAACACCAAACTGCCTTAGTTAGAATTGAGGGGGAAGAAGAGGTAGCAAAAATAGGGAAGGGAGTTCGGCAGGGATGTACACTCTCACCGTTATTATTTAATCTATATATAGAAGATGCAATAAACAAAGTAAAAGAAGAGTATAGTGTAGGTGTGAATGTACAGGGAGAGAAAATATATATGTTGAGATTCGCCGACGATATAGCTATATTGGAAAAAAGCGAAAAGAATTTAGAAAGGGTATTGAATGGTATGCAGGCAGTATTGACTAGGGATTTTAACATGAAAATAAATATAGGTAAAACTAAAGTGATGAGGTGTGACAAAAAGGAATGCAGTAGAAAAATGAGGATCTCAATAGCAGATAATAGAATCGAAGAAGTGTCAGATTTTTGTTATTTAGGCAGTAGAATCACAAAAGATAATCGAAGCAAGGTAGATATAAAGTGTAGGATAGCACAGGGTAGGAAGGCATTCGTAGAAAAAGAACAGATTTTAAGATCAAATATTGACTTGGGTATTAGAAAAAGATTACTGAAGGTATATGTTTGGAGTGTAGCACTGTACGGGTGTGAGGCGTGGACTATAGGAAAGGAAGAGAAGCGTAGATTACAAGCATTCGAAATGTGGTGTTATAGGAGGATGATGAGGATTGGTTGGGAAGATAAAGTAACAAATGAAGCTGTACTAGAGTTAGTAGGGGAGAAGAGAAGTATCTGGAGAGTGTTACAGCGTAGGAGAGACAGATTAGTAGGGCATATTCTTAGGCATGGGGGGATTATGCAATTGATCATAGAAGGTAGAGTGGAGGGAAGGAGAGGGGTAGGTAGGCCTAGATTGGAGTATGTGAGTCAGATAGTTGAAGACGTTGAGATGAATAGCTATAGGGAGATGAAGGGATTAGCTCAGGATAGATCGGCATGGCGTGCTGTTTCCAACCAATCTTTAGGATTGCGGACTCTTTAACTTAACTAAATACTTTTTATTGCCTTTGGAAAAAATCGATTTTGTTAAGAAACATTTCTAGTTATCCAGTTGTCGTATTAAGGGGACGATATAATAATTGTACATTTAGCAGTTTCTCATATTTTGCATATTTCAATGCACGAATTTCTACATTTAAATTGCACCAGCAACAATGTAATCTACGTAACCGTCTTAAGATTTATTTTTCTTCTTATTAGGAGCTGTAAAAAACGTGTTTACAAAATGGTAATTTACGATTAAATATTAAATTGATGTCGCTTATGCTTTTATGACTTGAAGATTTACTCGTGCTCCTTCATATAAACTGCTCAGCAAAATATACCGGGGAATTGGAGTTTAACCAGCTTAATTCTTGTTCCCTGACAACATAATAGGCACTATACATCTTATACACAGAGGCCTATATGCCACAATATTATATTTGGAACACCCTCCAAAGTACAAAATGATTAAATCGCCAGGCCAAATAGCGATAATGACCTCTTATATTACTACAAAATTTAAATTGCTATTTTCAGACGAGGAAATTGAAGGTCCTTTTAATGTGCTTTCTTTGAAGGTTAATATTTGTAAATGCTTTGTGCTCTTCATTCCAGTTGGTATTATTAAGTCTTTGTGAACGGCGTGATAACGTTATTAAACTACATAGTAAGATGAATTCTATTTAGCTTAAAAAGTAATGATGTTCTTTTAATATAAAAAAAAACATAAAATACCTTTAAAACTTGTAATAATAAACATTTAGAGACATATCTATTTGGAGACATATTAAAAGACGTAAACGAAGGAAATAATATTTATTATATGTAATTTATTTCAATTTTCCTTATACATAAAATATAAAAATAAATGTAATATAAAATATAAAATATTCTAATAGCCATTTATTCTATTTTGTAGATAATTTTGCTATAAAGAATTTCGCATTTACCTAAAAGATACAATTTTTTATATATTTTATTATTATTATTATTTTTTAAATTTACATTTACATTTACATTGTGCCTAAGCTAAAGCTTGTGTTGCACATTTATAATGGTATAATAACGAAGTATAGTATATTTATATTATTATAATATTATATTTGAGTAGGAGAGAGTATGTATTATAAAATAATATGTAGCATATAGTTTTTAATATATAAAAGTGTGTGTGTATGTTTGTGTGGGTGTAGGTGAGTATGTGCGTGTATTTGCAGTTGTCACTAAATCAAACGATTTTATTTTACGTATCAATATTGAACATATTTCTGTACATTGCTTTATTTTCGTGTAATAATTTTTTGCTAAACTTTTTAAATAATATTAGATTATTTGTATTTTTAATCTGCTTTGGTAAAGTATTAAAAAAATTAGGTCCCAAATATGCAGCATGTCTTAAAGCTAGCGTTTTATTTACTCTGGTCTCAGAGAGAAATCCAGAAACAACATTTCTTGTAAGGTGATGATGAAAACAATTTGTTTGATCTATAATAGTATTGTTCTTCTTTTGATACGTTAAGCATGCATATACATATATTAATTTTAGAACTAATAGTTCGCTTTCAGCGAGTAGTAGCTGACTTGGGCACATAAACGGTTTATTCTAGATAATTTTGAAGACATACTTTTGAGTTTGTGTAATTGTATTAACTGCATTTTGATAGGATCCACCCCAACCAATTATGCCATATCTTAATAATGGTTCAACAATAGAATGATAATAGACGTATTTGTTTTGCCTGTTAAGGTATTACGCAATTTATACAGATTTGGTATGAGAACTCGAAGTTTTTTATTTAAATATCCAATGTGAGTATTCCATTTTAGGTGTTGGTCTAGCATTATTCCTAAGTATTTTAGATTATCCACAATGTCCATTTTTTCTTTAGTATTATTTAGGCTTATTGGTACTGTTCTTGAAGGTAGTCCTACTCTAGTTGGTGAAAAGTTTATGCATTTAGTTTTTTGGATATTCAATGTTAACAAATTTTCATTTAGCCACTCATATATTTTATTCATGTCCTGTTCTATATATCTATGACACTGTTGCCAACTTAGTTCGTCTACAATCAATAGCGTATCGTCTGCATATGACATTAATTTACTTTTTATGGGCATGTTTAATAAATCATTTATATATAAGAGAAACAGAATAGGCCCAAATACACTACCTTGTAGGGTTCCCATTGTTAATTCATTGGTAATACTATATTCATTATTTACCCTCACCACTTGCTCTCGATTTTTTAAATAGCTGGATACGACCCTCAACACAACACCTCTGATTCCGTATTTATCAATTTTGTGTATCAAGTTTTCATGAGGCACCTGTGTCAAACGCTTTTGCCAGGTCTAGGAAAACAGCAGAAATGTTTTTATATTGATCTAAATGATGTATAATGTGAGTTGTAAAGTCATAAATAGCATCCTCCGCATCTCTGCCTGACTAAACCCATATTGAGCATTATGCAGGATATTGTTATCTTCTATAAATTTCACTAGTCTCGTCTTAAAACATTTTCGAAAACTTTAGCAATATTTGAAATCAAACTGATCCGCCTATAGTTAGTTAGTTGGTTCTTTTCCTTTGCTTTATGAATTGGTATGATTATAGATTTTTTAAAAGCTAAATGTACTGTACCATTTGCAAATATTTTATTTATAATGTAAGCGATGGGCAATGCTAATTGTAAATAATATTTTTTTAAGAAGGACGTGCTAATGCTATCGTTTTGATACCCGTGAAAAGTGATATTTAACAAATCATCTTGACTAGTGGTAATTCCTTTATCTTTTATTTTCCCAGCCATTTCGGTTGCTATAGTAGTAAAGAAATTGTTAAATAAATTTGCTATTTCTATACTGTCACTGTAAGCAGTGTCATTATGATAAATACTTTCAATTTTATTATTATTATTCTTCTCTTTGCCTCTAATATCGTTTAAAAATTTCCACATTTTATTAGGATTCCGCTTATGTTTCTCAAATCCATGTTTTAAATATTGTTCCCTGGATCTTCTTATGATATTAGTTAGGCTGTTTCTATATTTAGTATATGTTATTTTTAACACTATATTGTTCTTATTTCTAATAACAATTGAAAAATATTTTGCAAAATCTAAATGAGATTATTTATTATCAAAATATAAGACTGGGTATGACTGTAGTTGCAAAGCCAATTAAATAAATTCAGTTGTGATTATTTATGTACAAATGGTAAGAGAAAACAGCTTTCAAAGTAACGGATATAGACATTTATTGAATCAGGGTTGTTTGGTTTTTCTGCCGTAGTCATGACTTACATTATCAATCAATTTTCAAGAAATTAATTTAAAATATTCTTGAAAAAACCAAAGGTAAAAAACAAGAATTTATTTCGAAGTTCACATTCAAATCTGTAAATCTTTTAAGTTAGAGTATGGTAGAAAATTAATTAGGGGAATTAATATTTGATTAAGTTAAAAGTTATATAAGTTTGGCTAATTTGTATGTGCTGACACATGACTTTGTATAGTGCACTAAATTAATCAGATTAACAGATTTTTTGAACAAAAAAAAACCGTAATTTTTGGCCAGTTTTATATTATACATTTAGTATAATAAAATCAATTTAGTAAAAGCACGGAAACACTGTGATAAAAATAATATCAGAAAAGTTAAACGATTTCCTTATTAAGATAAGAAAAATTAATTTCTTTTTCAGCCCATTAAAATCTCTAATGTCGGCAAATAATATATTTTACTTTTTGTTAGAAAATTAATTTTATTATATTTATGAAGTAGATCATTAATGGACGCACACATACGTGAATATTAAGAGTATGTTGTGCGATAATGAAATGATAGTGTTATTATTATTGTTATTGTTTCCCTATGCTAAAGTTCAAATCTCACTATGCTGTCCATAACTATATTTTGGCACTCGTCCAAAACATCAACAAAGCTAATGTCAAGCGTGGGAGCCGCAAATATTTGAACACTACAGAAATACCTAAACAAACATATTATCCATATTTTAGCCTAATTTATACACACGCATATGGTAATATGTACTGTATAATTAAAATAATTTTTAATATACATTTTATCAAATTAGTTAAGGGGTATTTTATAAATAAATTGAAAATCATATAAATATTATAAAACGTGAACTTCTAATAAAGTAGCAGGATCTACTGATGTATAATCTACTATAAAAAGGAATTTGAAAATTTGGTTCCACATAAATATATAACTTGAGGATCTATATTCTGAAATTATTTTTAATGATACAGGTGGTTCTATTTTCACAAGGTATACATAATTTTTTTCATTTTGTATACAATATATTTTTATAAGTCACAACATACATACTATTCTCTTGTTTTCGATTTTTTGTTTGTAATTAGACAATGTCTGCAATTAGACAATTAAAGGTTTTAACGAATTAAAATTTCCTACATCATTCTTAAGATTAGACTCTACAAAACTGTCATACAAAGGCGAAATTAATTTTATACACGGTATTGTAAATGATCCAAGTATGGTTTGTTAGACAAATTAATTGAATCTTTCAAAAACTCTATGTACATAAAGAGTAAGAACTTTGTACTAGTGATGTGTAGTTCACTCGCGAACCGTTCACTCTGAACGGTTTAATCAAATGACGGGCGTACTGTGATGATGTTTTGCAACGACCTATAGGTCACTATGACCTAGTTCGTGAACTATGAACTACATGGTGAACGGTGTACGTATTGATGTACTTGTATAAATGACTTGTCTTGATGTACTTGTAAATTATTTGATGTTTCTTTAATGATTTTAATTGTGTTCAATATTTAAAAAAACATGATTTATTAGGCAGATATTGCACGATTCAAATTTTGAAGGAAACGTTAAAAAAATTTTAAAAGTCCAACTTACTTAAGTACAACTTAGATTATTTACAGAAGTGTACATCAATACTAAAGAAAATAAATAATTTATTTAATAATTAAACTATCGTTTGAATAAATATAAAGGGGGAGCAGGGAATCTTATAATACAGAAAATTATCAAGACATCCCTTTTTTTGTACTACTTGCAATGCAGAAGCTGAAAGATTAGTTACAATCTAATGGTACCGTATAAATGTATGCATCTGTCTTCTGGCATACAATTTTACCAAGAAAACATCCATCTTGATGCTTTTGTCATCCTTTATAGATGCAGACACAATAGGTTTCTTATTGCGATAGCATAATTCCCCAGCATAAGACATATTATGACAATGAAAATCTTCAAATTTGACAAGATCATCTCTTAGAAATCTAATTTTCTGGTTATTGGCGTGGTTATTATTATAATACTGTTATTTATACACAATATAAACAATATTTAGTTAGACCTAATTACGCCACGCCATCTGTCGATCTATCCTGAGCTAATTTCTTCATCTGTTTATAGTTAGCAATCCTAACGTCCTCCACTATCTGACTCACATACTCCAATCTAGGCCTACCAGCCCCTTGATTTCCATCTATTTACCTTCTATAACCAAATATACTAGGTCCTGAAGCCGTCGTGTACTAAACCGTTCATGAATCACAACAGCTCTGAAACGATGCAGTATAGTATACATTACATATACAGTACCAATAGCAATACTAACATTTATGTGATAAAGTGTGTTGGTGAACGGAACGAAATTATATTTCCTTATATATATATATGTTTTGTATAAATTATAAACATTTTGTTTCTTCTTACTCTCTCTTAATACAAAATATGTATTGTAATATTTCAATTTATTTATTTTTTACTATTTAATATTTTTATATTGAGAAAAAAAGAGATTATTTTCAGTATGTGCATGTATTTCATATAGGTCGTGAACTAGTTAATTTAAAAATGATGTTAGTAGTTCACGACCTATAGTTCGTGAACGGTACATTGAATTGAACTACGAACTACGAACTAGGTCCTCAAAGTGACCTACAGTTTGCCATCGCTACTTTGTACAGATTGAATTTTTTTTTTTATACAAATATTACTGGTATTTAACTATCGAATTTTTTAAAAGGCATTTTGCTACCAGCTTATTCAACAAATACTTTTCTACCTTGTGATATAGATCCAAAATTGAATATATATTTAACTGCATAAATCCTTCCAAATAAAAATAAAAATTCAATATTAATAAAATGTCTCCAAGTTAAAAAAAAATTGGCGCCTCCGCCATTTATATCACACTATGAAGAAGTAGTTTTTCAGTACAACCCCTGATATTTTGGGTGTAGTGTGAGTTTCTTTATCATTTCCGATGTCCATTGTAAATTTGTCAATACGGTGTCAAGTAATTGTATAGATTATCACACAAAATAAAAGACTTCTGTCACTAACTGATATATAATTGAACGAAAAGTAAATATGACGGCAGTTTTTCGATCTCTAACTTATAATGTGACCTATAAATTGCTGAATAATATGGTGAATGACGTAAACAAGTAATAAGAAAAAAGTAAGCGTAGCCAATCTAATATAAGTAAAAATATAATTAATTTTTATTAAATAAATTAAACAGGCAAGGTAAATTGGCTAAATTTGATTTTAATTTATGAATGTATGATTTATGAATGTACTTTATTTAAAAGATATTCTACTAATGTCATTGTCTAGTTAACGAAAATACCTAAGACTTCGTCGTCAACTATTTAGTTGCTAAGAGCTATTACTGCTATATTATATGTACATGATTTATTTTGTAATAAAGATTATTTGAAAAAAAAAAACTCTCATAAACATTCAACTCAGATTAATTCAAAACATATTTAAGCAATTTAATAGAACTAATTTCAATAGGCTGACCTGAATCAAAAATATGCTCAGCTATAGCACTTTTATCTTTTCTTTTATCTTGAATTGAGTTCAATGCTCCTTAAATCTAGTTTCAATTGGTCTACGTGTTTGTCCTATATACACTTTAGGACAACTAGAACAAGATATTTCATAAATACCAGATTTTTGATTGAAATCAATCAAATCTTTGGGACTTCCTAGAAAATTATCAAGACTATTAGTACTATATCTTATTTTAAAATTATATTTGTTCAAAATCATTACTTCGAATCATTACAAAAATTCGAATCATTACATTGCACTAAATTACGGATATTTCTGATAACTTTTGTTAGTTTAACTTTTCATAATATACTATTTACAATTAAGGAAGAATAGCCATTTTAATCTGCTATATTTCGAATATATCTAAATTTAATTTAGATCTGTCTAATGACCCAAAGGAGAACGAAACTGCAGTCGTATGCGAATAAATACTCCGTGATATAAAAACAAAGTAACTGTTTTATTACCTCCTTATTAAAATGGATTATCACAAAGTAACGGCAACAGTGTCAATAGTGTGCCAATGCACTGCATATGCCTCCTAGGGGCAAGACATGGGCAACGACGCTCTGGCCTATAGAGCGGTCCCTGTACAGGGATCCCGGTCTATAGGAAAGATTCAGGCTAACCCACGGTATTAGGGGGATTAGGCTGAATCGGTGGGGCGACGGCTAAAATATGCACTCATTGGTCGGTGCAAGGCAAGAAGAAACCAGCACTGTACCTTTCTCAAGCCTACAGATGAAAATGTCGATTATCTTTAATGTATTACCCCAGGTGAGTAGAGCCAATGGCTCAGAATCTCACCCTGCTACTTCGGTAGCAGGCAAGCCCTCGGATTCTGGGGCGGGCAAGAAATCGATTTCGTCGAGAATTCTAAGAGTCGGAGCGTGGAATGTACGCAGTATGAATAGGATAGGAAAGTTAGAGAATTTGAAATTATAAATGGAGAGACTTAAACTGGATATTGTAGGGATTAGTGAAGTTAGGGGGAAAGATCAAGTAGATACGTGGTCAGGAGAATATAGATTAATAACCACAGCATCAGATAATGGGCATACCGGTGTGGGTTTTATAATGAATAGAAAGCTGGGATGTAGAGTAAAGAGTTATTGCCAAGTTAGTGATAGAATTATAACTATTAGATTAGACACGAAGCCAACGGACACAGTTATAGTGCAAGTATATATGCCAACTTCAAGTCACGATGATGAGGAGGTAGAATCCATTTATGAGGAGATTGAATCTAGGTTAGCAAACGTTAAAGGACAGGATAATCTAATTGTAATCGGAGATTGGAATGCCGTAGTAGGTAAGGGAAAGGAAGTTTCAATAGTAGGCGAATATGGAATAGGAACACGTAATGATAGAGGGGATAGATTGGTAGAGTTTTGTATTAGGAATAAGCTAGTGGTAGCAAACACTCTTTTTCAGAATCACAAGCGCAGGATATATACGTGGAAAATGCCAGGAGATATAGGGAGGTATCAGATAGATTACATACTGGTTAAAGAGAGGTTTAGGAACCAGATTAAGAATTGTAAGAGTTACCCTGGAGCAGATATTGATAGTGACCATAACTTAGTAGTCCTGGACTCAGAGGTCAAATTCAAGAAATTACAGAAGTCTAAACAGGTCAGAGTAGATGTCGATAGGTTAAAATTAGCTGATGTATGTGAAAAGTACAACAAGAAAGTAGAAATCATGGCTAATGGAACATCTAGGAGCGACATAGATTGCGAATGGAGGGAAATCAGAAATGGGTTAACTACAGCAGCAAATGAAGTATTAGGCACAAAGAAAAGGGCAGGTAGGATGGAATGGATCACGGAAGAAATAGTTGAAATGATAGAAGCAAGAAGGAAAATTAAAATAGGAAACACAGAAGCAGGACAGAAAAAATATAAGGAACTAAGGAACTTAATTAATAGGAAATGCAAGCTAGCGAAAGAAGAGTGGATAAAAGGAAACTGTGAGGATATTGAGGAGGATATGAGAAGAGGTAAAGTAGATTTGGGCTACAGGAAAATTAAGTCACATTTTTCTAAAGTAAAACCAAAGGGTAACATTATATGTGATAAGCAGGGTAAGGAACTCACAGAAAATAAGGAAAAAGCTAGAAGATGGAAGGAGTATCTTGAAGATTTATATAAAGGTAGGCAGGACATGGAGGAGCTAGAAAGTGTGGAACAGATAGATGAGGATGACTTAGGTCCTAGCATACTTAGGTCAGAGTTTCATAGAGCATTAAATGATTTACGGAATAACAAAGCAGCGGGGATTGATATGATACCAGCCGAATTAATAAAACACGCAGGGTAAAAAATGCAGGAGCGATTATACAGGTTAGTTTGTAAAATATATGAGAAGGGAGAAGTACCACAGGATTTTCAGCGTAGTAGAATAGTAACAATGCTGAAGAAAATAGGAGCTAATTTGTGTGAGAACTATAGGACCATTAGCCTACTATCACATGCATCGAAGATATTGTTAAAGATTATTTATAGGAGATTAGAAAATAAAGTAGAGGAAAGGCTAGGAGAAGATCAGTTTGGTTTTAGGAAAAACAGAGGGACGAGAGAGGCGATTCTAGCACTAAGAACGGTAGTAGAAAAAAGAAAGAGGGTAGGAAAGGTAACTTGCATAGGTTTTGTAGACTTAGAAAAGGCATTTGATAATGTAGATTGGGACATAATGTTTAGAATTTTAAAAGAAACGGGTATAGATTATAAGGATAGGAGAATAATTTTTAATTTATATAAACACCAAACTGCCTTAGTTAGAATTGAGGGGGAAGAAGAGGTAGCAAAAATAGGGAAGGGAGTTCGGCAGGGATGTACACTCTCACCGTTATTATTTAATCTATATATAGAAGATGCAATAAACAAAGTAAAAGAAGAGTATAGTGTAGGTGTGAATGTACAGGGAGAGAAAATATATATGTTGAGATTCGCCGACGATATAGCTATATTGGAAGAAAGCGAAAAGAATTTAGAAAGGGTATTGAATGGTATGCAGGCAGTATTGACTAGGGATTTTAACAAGAAAATAAATATAGGTAAAACTAAAGTGATGAGGTGTGACAAAAAGGAATGCAGTAGAAAAATGAGGATCTCAATAGGAGATAATAGAATCGAAGAAGTGTCAGATTTTTGTTATTTAGGCAGTAGAATCACAAAGGATAATCGAAGCAAGGTAGATATAAAGTGTAGGATAGCACAGGGTAGGAAGGCATTCGTAGAAAAAGAACAGATTTTAAGATCAAATATTGACTTGGGTATTAGAAAAAGATTACTGAAGGTATATGTTTGGAGTGTAGCACTGTACGGGTGTGAGGCGTGGACTATAGGAAAGGAAGAGAAGCGTAGATTACAAGCATTCGAAATGTGGTGTTATAGGAGGATGATGAGGATTGGTTGGGAAGATAAAGTAACAAATGAAGCTGTACTAGAGTTAGTAGGGGAGACTAGAAGTATCTGGAGAGTGTTACAGCGTAGGAGAGACAGATTAGTAGGGCATAACTAAACGGCAACATCCTTATATTATTGTCTACATTTGTCAAATTCTAATTTACAATATATTTTATACAATTTCTATATCAATTATTTCCATTCTACCTACTATTAGTGCATTATTTAATAAATAATTTAATTTTCTAGCTAACCGCAGCTCAGTCGAGTACATTTTCAATACGTTTATCTTAAAAAGGGAAGTTACATAGAATAATTAGTAAATGTGTACATGATACCATAAACTGGACGGGAGAAAAATTTAGTACTATATACTGAAATAAAAGATTATGTCTAGTTTATCGTACTAAATACGTTAATATGAATCGTTGACATTTCTCGTTGGGACGATTTTCTTCTTTTACCGATACTGTAAAAATTGAGTGCGCGCGCCCTCTATGTGACCTATACTCTCCAATATTCCAAAGTATAGCTATGTACACCACCAACACTCAAAAACACTTGAAAATATATTAGTCTTGCAGAAGAAATCCAATTATAAGTTTAATGTTATCTTTGTCGATGAACGAAGAAACGACCAATGGACGCCAACACCGGTTCTAACAGATGGAAAATTTATAATCAGCGGATTAACTAAGAATTGAACCGGAACAGAAATTGAGGTACGAGTAGACTAATTATTGGAATTATTTTTTTAATTTTTGACGTGGTATTAGCAACCATGTTGCATTATAAAGGCATGTATAATTTCTTCTTAATTTTGAGATAAAATAAAATTTAAGCTGATATTGGTCAAATGTTTATTAATTTGCATAGAAATTTTTAAACTTATTGATAAAATCTTTCTAGTAAAGTTATTAGTCTATATGACAATAAAAAAAGGGCAGTTTCAAAATCATAAGCAGAAACTACTAATGTATTATATAACTTAGGAAATAATATAGAATATCCATAAAAAGTCCTCATTTTACTCTGTATTATTTATCTATTATCCATTAAAGTCTATTTAAAACTAAAATTCTTAAATTATGAACACTATATCTATCATCAGAACCGAAAGCTTTTTAACAGGCAAAGAAAATTATTGTTTGCAAAATCTAAATTTGCATAGTACATATTATTAAATCATACGTATATATTTTTCCTCTTTTTATCGCGCAATAGACATGTATTGTAGTGCACTTTTGTATTATTACAATTTTCAGACCATTTCTAATTAATTGAATATTGCTTTTAAATTTGACCATACTTTCTTACCTCAATTGCTTCGAATTCGTTTCGAAACTTATTATCAGAATTCAGCAGGTATACCAATCCATAAATCTCCAGAAAAAGTTAACTTTTTAAACATTTAATCCAAATTTAAAAGGCAAGAATAAAATTCGTTTCAACGGAAGCTTTAGGCTCTTAAATTGATAAAAGTTTATGAAGCTTTTCTGTAATACATAGTGGCAACATTGTGTGTAACATACATTTAGTTCGTACGTAAATTAGATCAATATTCTGATTAAAAATACGAGAATAAAATTTAAATGTAGCATATCTAAATTGTTAACAACTTTCCTGCAGTATATATTTTTATAATAGGTTATAAAGATAGGAAAATTATGTTCAATCTATATAAACATCAAACTGCTTGAGTTAAAATTGAAGAGGTAGCGAGAATAGGAAATGGAGTCGGGCAGGGATGTACACTTTCGCCGTTATTATTTAATCTATATATAGAAGATGTAAAAAACAAGGTTAAGAAACAGTATAGATTATCGAACCAACTAAAAGTTTTATTTTTAGTATTACATATCGATATTCTTCTTTATAACACGTATTCAATATTGTTGCCATCAAAATATCTCATTTCGATTCTGTTTTTGTTTTCGTTTGACATGCACTTTTTTTGATTAATTGAAGCGAATGAAACTGATACAGCTTCAACATTTGCTTCTACTAAGTTTCATTTGAGACATTTACGTAAAAAAAAATTTCATCTGCTTGATATCAAATTTATTCAGAATAATTTTACATTGGCGTAAAATATTTAGTTATACTTGACTTTTACAGAATTATGAGGAATCATGCTGAAAGAATAATTAAGACTTTTTCGATTTTACGCAGCAAAAATAAAGAAAAGAATAAATGTTTTTGAATTTTTCAACTTATATTATCTCCATAATGCGCAGTACAAATAGCTCTGTTAATTAAAAAATGGAAAAAATATAGAATGTATAAATGTTTGCAAACTCTAAGAAATATGAACACATCCAATAAAAATATATTTCTGAAAATGAGAAGGCAATATTACAAACCATAGAATCAGAACTTTAAAAAATGGAATTAAAATCAATGTTAATATTATTTATATGGATGCGGTATTGTTTAATTAATTTGGAAAATTTCAAATGCTGTAAAATACTAAACTATTAAATGAGCGTGATTATTTTAGGACTCAGGGGGGGCATTCTAAACATGTGTATATATTCCTCTTTTCTATGTATGTCTTTATGACGAAAGTTATTTTTTAATTACAAAACCTGCGTTGAGAAAGTAATTGCGACATTTCTCCAACAAATAAATAGGTGCCAATTTTATTTTCGAAACCGTTGCGAAAGAATGTCTGCGGTTTATTTCTCCATCTACAACAAGTTTTAAATGAAATAGGTAATAAAACTACTTTGTTTTAGAGTTCGAGGCTCCCGTTGAATGATCAATATCGGTATGAGAATGTTTAATATAGTGTGACCATGTTTATTACAATTTTTTTTTTATATTATTTATAAGAGTTGTGAAAATCGATAAATACTAAAGCGGGAGTGTACGGAAGTGAACAATTCCGATCCTCCCCATCGGGAAGGATCAACTGAATCTCTTATCCGATCTGCAAAAGGGCAATAAATGAAAATACTTCAAATATGGAATTTTCTAATAATAACTTCATATATAACGTAAACATAATAGGATTGGAAGATGAATCTAGAATATTGGTGCCTTTGTTCTATTATAACTTTATAACGCTCTTAAAAATAAAAATAATAGTTTTTATAAGGATGAGCGCTGAAGGCTCTCCCATCCTTAATGGCCTTACGTTGCCGTAATCATTATGGCCAGCTCATACACTTTTTATTAATTTTTAACCTCACTCAGGGAACAATTGAGCGCCAACAGGGACAAGGACTTTACATTAAACATACATATGAAGCACATCCATGGTCCGGAAGGAATTGATCTCTTGAAACAATCGCGAAAATTTATACAATTATTTAACACCGTTGTGATAATTTAAAAATGAGTCAAACTAGTTGATGATTTATTTGAAAATGCACAAATATAACATTATTTACTTAAATTTAAGGCAAATATACATAAGATCGAAAGTATCATATGTCATAATTTTCGATGGAATATAATTTCACTAAATATAAACAAATAGCATAAAAATAATATGAATGGAAATAGAAATTTGAAAAGATAATTTTGAACCTGTCAAACGAAATAAAGTGGAGCGTTATGATTATTATGTATTAGTACCTTCAACATAAAGTTAATTACTACGTTGGTAAATATTTATATATATAGCAGAATTGTATATTCTTTTTCAATAGAATATGCAAATCAGTGCAAATTAGTTGTCATTATTCATTATCAATTTATACAACACCTATTAACGAAAATAAGAATTGTTATTATTGAAACAAATATATTGTATAGCCTTGAGGATTGCAGATCAGAAAGAAAATCCTTAATTAGTTAATCAAATATTTTTATAGTATCCATTTTCCCATTTTCAACATCTATTAATGAAAATAAGAATAGTTATTATTGAAACAAATATATTGCACACTAGCGATGACAAACTGTAGGTCACTTTGAGAACCTAGTACGTAGTTCATAGTTCATTTCAATGTACCGTTCACGAACTATAGGTCGTGAAATTTTTTTAAATTAACTAGTTCACGACCTATATGAAATACATGCACATACTAAAAATAATCTCTTTTTTTCTCAATATAAAAATATTAAATAGTAAATAATAAATATATGGAAATATTACAATACTTATTTTGAATTAAGAATGAGGAAGAAGAAAGAACAATGTTTATAATTTACACAAAACATATATATATAAGGAAATATAATTTCGTTCCGTTCACAAACACACTTTATTTCTTAAATGTTAGTATTGCTATTGGTACTGTATATTTAATGTATACTATACTGCATCCTTTACGAGCCGTTGTGATTCATGAACGGTTTAGTACACGACGGGTTCAGTATATTTAGTTATAGAAGGTAAAATAGAGGGAAAGCAAGGGGTAGGTAGACCTAGATTGGAGTATATGGGTCAGATAGTGGAGGACGTTATGATAGCTAATTATAGGGAGATGAAGGAATTAGCTCAGGATAGATCGACAGATGGCGTGCTGATTCCAACCAATCTCTATGAGTTAGGTATTGTTTATATTGTATATAAACAATAGTATTTTAATAATAACCACGCAAATAAACATGAAATTAGATTTCAAAGAGATGATCCTGTCAAATTTGAAGATTTTCATTGTCATGATATGTCGTAAGCTGGGGAATTATGCTATCGCAATAAGAAACCTATTGTGTCTGCATCTACAAAGGATGACAAAAGTATCAAGATCGATGCTTTCTTGGTAAAATTGTATGCCAGAAGACAGATGCATACATTTATACGGTACCATTAGATTATAACTAACCTTTCAGCTTCTTTATTGCAAGTAGTACAAAAAAGGGATGTCTTAATAATTTTCTCTACTATAAGATTCTCCGCTCCCCCTTTATAATTATTCAAACGATAGTTTAGTTATTAAATAAATTATTTATTTTCTTTAGTATTGATGTACACTTCTGTAAATAATCCTTAAAATGCATTTTTAATTTTATAAAAAGTATTTAAAGTTAGACTTTTAAAATTTTTTTAACGTTTCCTTCAAAATTTGAATCGTGCTATATTTGCCTAATAAATCATGTTTTTTAAAATATCGAACACAATTAAAATCATTAAAGAAACATCAAATAATTCACAAGTACATCAATACAAGTCATTTATACAAGTACATCAATACCATGTAGTTCATAGTTCACGAACTATGTCATAGTGACCTATAGGTCGTTGCAAAACATCGTCACAGTACATTTGATTGAACCGTTCAGATTGAACGGTTCGCGAGTGAACTACACATCGCTATTGCACACACTCTCATGCAAAATGCTTATCAATCGCAATAAAAATTTGCTTCAAGTGCATATTTGAAGAATCAAAGTTACGATTTCATTGATCTGAACAAAATGCGTTACAATTAGTAGCCTTATATTGAGTACAAGCTTCTTATAGCTAGAAGTCAATAGATGAGTTCAATTCTTTATTACGGAACGTGATAAAATTTTTAAACACTAAAAACGATGTGGAAATCCGATAAAAATGGCTATAATATAGTTGTAGTATAGTTCGATTCGATGATCTGTATTATTTATAGAGAACAATGATAGTGCTATTTGTCTATGAGTGATATTATTTTTGATTGTTCATATAACAGCATTTTCATATAAAAAATATAAATACTCCAGACACGTAAACTCTTCGCTTATTATTATATAGAAGGTAATATGCATCAGATTATTGTATGTATATAAATTGGACTTTTTTGTTGTATTTCTTTTGTTGCATTTATTCAAATATAGTTTATTATTAAAAAGCCATAGAAAGTAGTATAGAAGGGAAGGAAGAGCAAAGAATAGGTTATATTACGTAGGTAAGTCACATAGTGCAGGATGTTAGGATGATTGGCAATATGGAAATGAAGGAATTAGTTCAGGAGAGATAGGCCTGGCGTGTTGTTTCCCTAAGATCTATCCCTATGATACAGGACTCTCTGATGATAGGGATTTTGAGCACGACCATTGAAATATTAAGCTTAGCCATCGTAGATGTCAATGTCAATCTAATATCACGGTATCAAGTTTTTTAAAATGAAATCGACGTTGGATTGGTTTGGATAATTTCATTTTAAATTACATGCTACATTCACAGATGAAAGATATGGCCAACTCAAGTTGCGTGGTTCTTAATTTTTTTAATATGAGAGCTTATAAGAAAAATAAAAATATATTCGAAATTGACGAAATTTCAGAAAAAAATGCTAATGATTTTGTTACATTGACTTGACAAAATATTTGAAATTGATACTATTTAATGTGTATATTCCTTTTAAACGTTAAAATCAGGATAGTAATAATAATATTAAAAACGACAACAGAGAGTATAGCCTCGAGGATTGCAGATCAAAAAGAAAAACATTAATTAGCTAATCAAATATTTTTATAGTATCCATTTTCACAAAAAATCGCACAATAATCACATTTGATAGCATTAAATTATTTTAAAATGGATTCATACATTATAAAATACTTAGTACATTACATACATCACCCATACTTGCATATAATAAATCGAAACATATCTAAAATATAGATAAAAACTGACGTCCTTATCTGGAAACACTTAAATTATTAAATATAATTTAATCTCTCACTGAGATGGTTTACTTCAATAGATAGGCTCAATCTCATCCATAAGGGTTCGATTTCAAACTACGACAGAAAATTTACCAACAATTTTTGAGCGAGCCACTGAATCCCTGTTATACCTGTAATTGAAACTAAAAATTGTTAATATTTCGTAAATGTGTTTGTTGAAAATATTGCATGTTACTTTAAAAATGTCAAGGGTATCGAATTATTATTTTAATATTTATTTTGCTTTATTTGCTAAACGTTTATATATATATTGAAAGTAAAGTGAAATTAAACCAGAGAATGCTTAAGTAGATACTGTCTGTTCGATTTAATTTGCCTGGCCATGAGATGCGCACTTGTCCAAAAAAATTGCTATTGCTTAAGACGCGCCTACAATCATTCATTACTTGGCACTACCCTTCAGTCTGTGTACTATCAGTGACGTAACAACTTACTACCAAAATGAGTTCGCTTTTAAATGGTAAAGTAATTCATAGCCAATTAAGGGAATTGATTTTCAATGTGTATAAACACTTTAAATCTGATGGCAATTTGTCATCGAAGGAAGTAAAGGAAAGAGTGTCTGCAGCAACCAAAGTGTCCATAAGAACAGTAGCTACAATTATAAAGGAAGGTGAAGCTCAAGGTAACGAAAGTGAACCGAAATTTTCTACACTAGGAAAGAAGCGTATTCGAAAGGCGACTATACGACATTTAGAAGATTTTGAAATGTGTGACATTCGAAATATAATATATAATTTTCACAAAACCGAAAATACAATAGTTACGCTTAAAACGTTACGTGAAAAACTATACAGTGACTTGGGATGGGAAGGACATAAAACTTCCTTGAATCATATTGTACATAATTTAGGATTTAAGTTTAGAAGCACAAAAAATAATCGTAAAGTTTTAATTGAAAGGCACGATATTCGAGTTTTACGAATTAATTATTTACAATTAATTAAATCTTATCGACAATTAGGAAAATCAATAATTTATATCGACGAGACATATATTCACGTCGGACATACTCAGTCGAATTCGTGGAGTGATAATTCCAATGAAGGACTGCATACGAATATCTCAAAAGGTCAACGTTTAATAATAATTCATGCCGGTGGTGAAAGTGGCTTTGTATCAAATTGCTTGACAATATTTCAGTCGGGTATAAAAAGTGGCGACTATCACCATGAAACGAATGGTGAAAATTACGGAAAATGGATAACAGATAAATTGTTACATAATTTACCGGAGAATTCCGTAATTATCATCGACAACGCGCCTTACCATAACATGCAAAGTAATCAACATGCGCCAAACAGCAATTCTCTTAAGCAGGAAATGGTAAAATGGTTGTCCGAAAAAAAAATTCCATTCACGCATCTAATGTTAAAGCCCCAGCTGTACTATATTATAAAATCTCATAAAAAGAACCACGTTACATATAAATTTGACACACTTTTCACAGACCATGGACACAGAGTTTTACGTTTACCCCCTTACCATCCGGATTTTGAATCCTATAGAACTAATATGGGCACAAGTGAAAAACTGTATTTCTAAAAGAAATGTGACATTTTCCATATAAGATGTGAAAGTGTTAGTAGAAGATGAATTCAACAATGTCACACAGGAGCTTTAGAAAAAGTGTTGTGAAAACGTTATTAAACAAGAAGATTTTTATTTAGAAAATGAAACTATAGTGGATACACAAATTGAACAATTAATTATAAATCTGAATGAAGAATCCGACGAAGAGGACAATAATTTATTTTTAAATAATGACAGTGAAGAAGAATTGTAAATTATTCCATTTCTTTTTAAATATCCATTAAATAAACATTACCTATAATATCTCACTGAAGAAATGTTATTTATGTATGTTATAATAGCATATGACGACGGCATTTTATTAAATATCAATTTTATGTTAATTTACTATTTTGTATATGACTTTGTATCTTTGCTATTTAGTTTGTTACATGTAATAAAGTACATACTTTTCCTCTAAAACAATTCTTATATTACGAACATGGTAAGAACGAAAAGTGTATTGGGAACGCCACTGGTCGACAGAGTTGAAGAGAAGAACTGCCTTCTCTTCACGAAGAATGCCAATATCCCTTCGCTATCTTCACGACCCAAGGCAAACTTATAGCGGACAAACTGTACCATCATCCGTAGAGAACAGAAATTGCCAGCCAAACCTGGAATGTTACACGTAAAAGCAATAGTAATGAGTCGCTATAGGGGAAGACAGTACCAGTTCATGCTCCTTATACACTACAATAACCGTTTCTTACAAAAACAACCTAGGTCATAAAAATTAAAAATCTCAAATTCGACACAAATAGATGGAGCCTGTGTTATTACATCCCACCATGTTAAAAGATTCCGCAAAAAAACGCCTATGTGCATGATTAGGTGAAAGGAAAAAAGCACCGATTCCGCAAATATAGCCCGTGTCATTGACATAAGTGCTTTTTGACAGAAGTCATGCTGTATGTGTTTATTTCACATAACGTGTTTCGGAGGCGATGTTTCGTCTGCGCGCGTGTTTAATACTTCTCCATGGGTGACCAGGAACAGCAAGTTTTACTATATAGAAAGGCGAAGAAAAAAAAAAAAAACTAGTAGGGATAAGAAAGTACGAGGTGAATGCATGTATTTCCTATAAGGAGCCACTCTTTCCTGCCAAACGATGAGGATTTTTCTATAATTAGCAAAGGAAAAGAGAAGGTAACTATTGAAACTCCCGAAGAGTGGTAGGAAGTCATTAAAACTTATCGCTTAAAGCCTTCACCATTCAATGTGGTAAATGTGATGCAAATAAATCTTTTTAACGTCCAAAATGTAGTTGAACCTTATTTTCTAAAGACACCTTAAGTTAAAGAGTATTCGTATATACAAAATATCCAGAGAAAACCCCGATGCGAGAATCATATTCTAATGCGTGGACGAGGTCATTGGTGAGAAATAAAAACAAAATTCCGAAAGAATTTGCATTAACGTTGCTATACTCAGAGCCTATAGAAATAAGACGTCAAAAATTAAAAGTCTACAAGATTTATGTCCCACTTTAAGCAAAATGGAAAACAAGGCTTTTTAAGAATCATTTGTCGGGAGTAGGAATAAAGAAGAAACAAAAAAATTAGAAGCAGTCTTGGAAGATAATAGTAGTGGATGTGAGAATTAATCTAGCTTATAATAACTTTTTATAACGATATCCTTTTAGTAAATAAAGAACTTTTCGGAATAATGATTTTTGAATTTATATTTTATTTCCTGTAAAAACAACCCATGTCATTCAAATTTCTCTATTTTTTAAGAATCCAGAATAATATAACGTATAACAAACTGGTCTCAAAAAGTCACTAATATTTTCGTCAATTTTTGATATAATTAAATTTAGGATATCTGATTGTATTACAAGCTTATTTAGTTTCTTCCATTCTGTCAAAAATCTTATATTTATGACATGTGCTGTTTTTGTAAGAAGCACTTAAAGCAATGAGAATTATTCTCATTACTTTATTCATTGCCATGTATTGAGCTCGTACAATGACGCAATAGTTTTGTCATTGATAGTAACGATTTGATGTTAAAACACATAGTAAATACTTTATTATAATTTTCAGTATTTACGTATCAAAATTCTTAGTGACAATTACAAGTCAAAATTTCACGTTAATTTATTTTTGAAATATTTTGGTCCAACATCCGGTAGTATTTAATATTACGAGTAATGTCACGCGTTCTATCGATGAAGAGTGTTTTAAGTCTTTATTGATGCATCGAACTGCTATAATTACTAGTGAATTTGTAAAGCAAATATCAGTGAAAGATGAAAGACGTCAGTAGCAGAATCAAAGACTTCGAAGGTGCACTGAAGAAATTACAGTTTAGAGTTCAAACATTGTATAGAACAAGCGGAGGGAATAAGATTATTTCACATAAACTTCGTGAATTGATTAAATCATTACACTGGACTCTGTTCTATAAAGTTATGTGACATACTTGTACGATAGATTGTAGTTCCGAACGGATATTAACATTCGTAGGAAACATTTGATCACACCTACATGTGATAAAGCTGTCTACTTTGAGAAAGGATTTTCGTGTAATACTGCAAAGTGCTTTCATGATATATCTCCTGATATTAAGAATATTTCCCTATCTAGATTTAAGACTATTGTTAAGCCAGACTATTAAACTCTCAATTTGATTATTAATCATTTACATATATCTATTACAATAGTACTGGAAATCCAAATTATTCTGTTATAAAACTTTAAAACTATATTTCTATTCTTTAGGTAATAAGAGGTTAAGTGGAAGAGTGGCATGGAGGTTCTATGACTGAAGTCCAAACTTCTCCTTTTTGTGGCATGTTTTCTTTTGTATTTATGTTATACATACATTTTTCCATCATATATATATAATTATCTACTTTCATTCAGTAAAGTAAATGTTACAGTTTAAAAAAAGTTTTGTAATGACCATTACAGCAATAGTGCTGTAATGCTCGTCATTGCAGCACTAGTGCTGTAATGAGTTTTTGAGTAATAGAGTGACATTTTAAAATTATTTTTTATATACATTTATTACACATTTTTTGCAATTTGAAATTTGCAGACCATAGGTGGACATCACTGAGTTATTCAGGTTGGCGTTTTGAACCGTCATGTTTTTTTGGAACCCATAATCATGTTTGCTGTATCTTTCTTATTTTCTAAAGAACTCTTAACATACCCCTCTGCAGTAGCAGAGGATTTCCACCCTCCGTGACGTTTAAGCTTTTGCATATCCGCCCCACCATCTACCAGCATGGAAGTAGCCCCGTATATTTTTCGGGTCTCTTCAAGCCCAACTGCATTGCAGTTAATTTTGGTATATTTCCAAAGGTATTGATCCGAACAGGCTGCGAGCTACACTTTTCTTGCTTATAGAAGACAAAAAAACGCCTGTGATTAGCACTAGGAGGACGAAGCTCAGCATATTTTCGGAAAATGGTTAAGCAGTTAATACCTGGCAGGTTTCCCTCTGTAACTAATTTATTTATAATATGGAAGAAATAGCATATATATTGTCCACATTAATAAACGAGGTCTTAAGCGAAGGGACGTTCGCAGTAACATTAAAACAATCCAAAGACATACCAGTTCACAAAAAAGGGACCATGAGTGATTGTAATAACTACCGACCAATATCACTACTGAACATATTTTAAAAAATAGCAGAAAAGGTGATAAAATTAAGACTATACAATTATATAGAACAAAATATAGGATTTCACCCACAACAACATGGCTTTCAAAGTAATAGCAATACCCAAATGGCTACGATAGAGGTGCTTGATTTTATAAACAACGGTCTGGATCAAGGCGATTACGTTGTATCCGTATTTATTGATTTTAAAAAAGCATTCGATACGGTAGACCACGGGATACTAGTAAAGAAACTTGATAAGCTTGGAATTCAAGGAACTGCAGCCAACATCTTTAAAACATATCTACAAAACAGAAAGTCACAAGTGTATGTAAATGAAGCCATTAGTGAACCACTATTAATAACAAAAGGAGTGCTGCAAGGGTCGGTCCTTGGCCCAATATTGTACCTACTTTATATACAAGATATGCAGAGAATAGGATTGAACGGGACCTACAAGATCTTCGCGGACAACACTGTGCTATTATATAGTAGAAAAGAATCTATTGAAACAGAAAACATGATAAATAGTGACCTTACGAAATATTGTGAGTGGCTACAAACCAACAAACTTACTATGAACACAACAAAAACAGAATAGTTACTTTACAAGCAAAAGAACAAAAGTGATTTACAACTCAACCTTAACATAGACAATGAAATATTAAGTCGGAAATTTAGTGCAAAATATTTGGGTGTAGTAATTGACTCTAATCTAAATTATGAACTAAATATTAATAATATCAAAAAAATAATAATAACGTTAGTGGGTGCAATAAATAGACTGCTAACTTTACCTGAAAAACTTATTAAACTTCTATACCATGCGTACGTATATCCGAACTTAATATATGGGATATCAGTCGCTTCACAATGTGCAAAAACTGTTTTTAAACAATTAAATGTAGTTCAAAATAAGGCACTTAGAGTAATGTTCAAGACCGCTCATATGACATCCTCAGTGATATTATACAAAAACCTAGAACTATCGAATATTAACCAAATAAGTTTCATAGAAAACTGCAAACTAATATACAAAATAATAAATAAGAAAATAAAAACTAACCTACAGTTGCGGTTCAATGCAGACATACATAGTTTAGGAACCAGAAATAGAGGAAAATTTTACTTATAAAGTGTTAGAAGTAATAAAGGACACAACAACTTTATATTTAGGGCAGCACAACAATTTAATCAATTGCCTGAAAATACAAGAAACGCAACAAAACTAGTGCAATTTAAGAAGCTTCTCAATCAATATGTATTGCAACATGATGTTTAATATTTTATAGTGAAATAGATATATAGTAAAAAAAACAATTGTTACTTAAGACTGACTGCTTAATACCTTGCTTTGCTTGTTTAGCAGCGGTCAAAATTACAAATGTTACATTTAGATATTTTATATTGTACAACTACTTATTTTTAATAAGTAGTTATAAATATAAATTATAAAACTATAAATTCTCGTACGATTTTCGTTTTTGTAGATGGGATCACGATTTTAACATATGATACTTTGTCTTCAATGTGATCTAACATTAACTTCGTAAGTTCGTCTCGTCGACAAGCCCCAAAAATGCGAATGATCATCACAACTTTTATTAGCAAAAACAATTCATCCTCTGCTGTGCCCAAAAACTTACATACTTCTTTAGAAAAAATGCTAGACTTTTTTGCTGTATATCCGTCTGAACTTCTCTTGAGAAAAGCAACTAGCTGTATAAATTTGCTTATATCTTGCTTTTTTTTTACGGAAATCATGGTTCTTAACATGGAATACTGCGTCCAAAGCGTTGACGGCTTTTGTGATTGTTGCTTTTCGGCGGAATACGTCAACCATTTTTTTTCCGACACTTGTTTTATTCTTTTTGAATCACACCATTTTTCAAATTTCTGGTATTCAAGCTCATATCGTAACTTTGATTTTGTGGGAATTAAACTTGAAATTGGCTGACGCCTCGTTTGACAACTCAACATCTCGTGTCGTAATATAAAGCTTTACAACACTTATATTGTAAATAACTATTATTGCATATATTTTTTATTACTATTACTACACTCATGATGGGAAGAATAACTCAATTAATATGCGGCTTCGTTTAACGGTTTTTTAATTAATACCTATGGTTAAGTTTGATATTCACAAGGATCTAATTATATAAGTCATATGTTGAAATATTGTATGTACGTTTTGTTTCATATCTAAGCTCGAAACTTTCCAATTGAATTGTGGAAATTCATAAATTCAGCACAGTAATTACGCTGTGATTTAATCAGGTATATGATTGAAAAAAAGGAAAAATGTACCAATTTTATTGTCGTGTAGCATTCCAACCAATTATACGTATCTGTAATTCAATTAATTGTTACCGCAATTATGACATATTCATGTCCTGATTCCATTCTGTACCTGACTCGTCATCAATCATTACTCATTCTTCTTTATGTTGCATACATAGAAGCGTACGTATATTTCACCAAATATGAAAGAGTTATTTTCTATGTAAAATGTTGCTTTTGTGTTGTCTAATTCCTTAGTAGAGTCAAAACAAATATACTCAGGCGTATCTTTATAAATATAGGTGGTAGAAGCAATATATAAATTACAGCTGATATATATTGATTTTCAGTTAATAATACCTATTGGTGCTATTCTCTAAAGAAGCCAATACTTGAAAATGTAGGCTACATCTACATACAAAAAAATACTGTGATTAATAAAGTTTTGAAAATTCGGGTATTCATGTGAATATCTATCTCATCAAATAATTAATTTGGTTAAATTATAGGAAATTTACTTCCGTACGTAAAGATAACTGATTGTTTGAATTATTTGGAAATATATGGAAAAATGCGATTGTTTGTTGTTTTATAAAAATAACAAAAACTTATTTACTCTCTAATAAAACTAGATGATCAAGGTTTGATTTTTTTGCGAAATGTTCTTGAAATTTATGAATCTTTTTATGTACACCATTTTAAATGTATTGTGATAATAATTGAAGTTTTTTTTATGGCATCTAGATAAAATCTATATAAGAATGTTTAATAAAATTACCCATTTAAACTTTATGTATTTGAGTTATTCTGGAAGACGAATTATTTGGAAAATAAAAACATTTAATGTAATATACAAATGGTCTTGTAATATTCCAATGCAGTTGTAATAAAAACTGAAGATTTGATTTAAGTAAAACGAATTTTTGATATTATTTCGAAAATTCTTTAGTACTAATATTAAGGCATAAGGCTACCAATTTTGTTAGGATTTCAAAAATGATTGTAGTTAGTTTTAGGTCTACAAAATATTATCAATATCTTTCACCATATCAGGTATAACTATATAAAATTTTGAGTTCAAATTAAAATCGAAAAATAAATTAATTACTTTAAAAAATTATTTCTATTATGAGTATACTCCAGTTTAATATACCTAGAGTATTTTTTATATAAAAGTATATTATATTTTCTACATTTATTATTATATATTTATATCTCGGTTGATTATTATTATAATAATAAAAAATTTACTTTTTGCCCGATTATCTTTAACGGAAATGAAAGGAGCAGTCGTTTCATTGCATTATTTCGTAATAAAGTTCAGAAAAATATTATAACGAAAGTACTAAACTATAACAGACCTGTTGGTTTTCCTTCGAATATTAAATAAATATAAGTTCAGAATTTCAATAAGTTCGAAGTTAAATTTTACACCGATTTTCAACAACAATGTCTTCTGCATTACCACATAAAGTTATATCGAGGGCACTGTGGTGCCTTGGTATAGTCGTTAGACTGGCACAATGGAGGTTGTAGGTTCGAATCCGACTCGCGACCATGGATATGCTAACTGTGATAAATGCACAGTCATTGTCCCTAAGTGTCGCCGCTCAGGTGTTTCTTGAGTTGAGCTTAGTTAATAAAATTTAATAAAAAGTATATGGTGTTGATCATGATGATTACAGCCATTAGGGATAGGAAAGAGCCTTCAGCGCCCATCCTTAAAAAAAATACAAAATATAAAAATAAAACAAAATACAGTTATAGTAACGTTTCTTAAATTTTATATCTAAAGCAATAAAGTAATGATGTTAATTTGAACTTTTCAGTACAAAATAAAAATAGAAAATTATTAAGCAAAAGAATTGTAGTTGTAAAAAATGGTGTTTTAAAAACGCACACAATTTATTTAAATTCAAGAAATCTTCAAAGGTTTCAAATATGACGCACTAAGCTTCGTAAAAGTATATACATCTTTGAACAATTTCCAATTTCATCCTATTCACACGTGAACAATTTATAAAACAATATGCTCTTTCATTATTTGCCACAGTTTTGCTTTTTCTCTGAAAAGATGTTAAACAAATAGATCCAAACCCAAATTTGCAACCTTCTTTTCTTTTCAGAACGATCGTCCTTCAAGTGGGTGTATACATATTCATATAATTTTCAGGTAGTCGAGTTAATGGTGGTCAAATTCCTACAAAGGTACATGTAAATTCCTATAAGGTTCGGCCTCCAAGAAAATAAGCTGCTTAATCCCTCGTCACTGATATTCAAAAGAAATATTTCCAATTGAAATCAAACATTGAAGAAGAAGACATAGATATAGGTTCCCATATATTTAACGATCGTGACGATTACCCAATTAAAAATTACCCAGATGACCCCCAGATGACCCAGTTGGTGAAAGTACAGAAATTCAGAATGCAGAAACCTGCATTTTATTGCATGATCACCCCGAGGAAACAAAGTTACATGTGCAAGAAATAAGTGCTTCGTGCAAGAGGAAGGCGGTGGACAACAGCCGTTTATAGGAATTTGACCATACACATTTTCGGTTTCTTCTACCTGACCCCATGTTTATAGGAATTTACCATCCTCACTTCAAGTTATTCCTTTGCGGATTTCTAAAAGCGCTTTGGAAAAAAAAATTCTAAGATATTATTTTAACATTTATACTTTTCAAAGTAGAGCGCATTTTTTTTTTAATTCTGTATATTTCGCTATTCCATTCTTCTTTTCATTAAAGTCACCTTCAAATATATGTCGTGTAATTACATAATGTTTCATTAATTCGATAGTATAGTCTTTTTTCAATTACAATTTATATAAAATTTCCTGTCATTGTACATTATTTCTTCCTACAACTTTATTGTAAAAAAATGTAGAATCCACTTTCATTTCTTATTTTTTGTAAATTCAATTGAACAATCCTTTAGGGTCCAATACCACACCTCTCGCACAACACATAATGCTCACAAAACTAGCCTGAACAGCTATCCTTTAATTCACACATATTGTTTAAACTAAATTCGTATTCTAAAATTCCTGTCTTATCTATCTTATACAGTTCAATGTGTGGTTTCAACAGTATAAGTTCACCGTGTGGGTCGTGCGGATTTGATAAGTGTTCTTTTTCGCACAGCTGTGGGCAGCAGAGGGTCGTCCATGCATTACAGGCGGATTTAATTTATTCTTGTGGAAGATAAAAAGAAGCGCATTTTAGACAAGTATAGAGGCGGGTTATTTGTACAGAGCACTCGAGGATTCTGTATAATATGGAGTATTGACTTTCTTCGTCAAGGAAGGAATAATTAAAATTTGTTTACAAATTTATTAAATCCAACATGATTATTTTATGTGTTCTTGCTTATAAGAATGTGATTGAAAAATTAAACTGTCAACACATTATTCCCTAGTTAGTTATTAATAAAAGAGATCGGTTGGCAAGTAAAATGTTAAAACTTCTAATATTTAAAATATAATTAAATAGTGGAAAGAGTAATACATTCCAGTTTAGAGATGTTGCATAAATGGATGACAATTGTGCAATAATTAGTAAAATGTACGAGTACTTGCGAAGACGGAACTAATAATCAGAATGAAATTTTTGTCGAGTGATTTAGTGATTTATTTTATTTTTTATTTTTTTGTTTTAATCTTGTGCTACTGAAGATGGGGGCATAGCCCATGAAATGTACATCTAACTACTTAATGCTTTAAGCTATGGTAGTTGGGTGATATTCTATACTATTATTTAACACCGTAGTGATCATTTTTAAAACGTATTTTCTGGTTTAGACGTGTAATTAAGGAAATATGGAGAACGTTTATTTTTGGCATAAACAAATATAAACTGTAGTTTTGATCAGAACTTTGAACCTCATAAATTATTTCCTGGTAACTAACCGCCAATTTATACAACGTTACCACATTTTGTCCTATATTTCTGTACGCTTTAAGACAAGCGAATTTTAGTAGTGAATTAATAGGACGACCCGTTATGAAATATAACACTTTACGTAACTGTTAATCAATTATAATATAGAATATCACCCAAATACCGTAACAAGCATTAAGTAGCTAGATGTACATTTCGAAATCTATGCCCCCATCTTCAGTAGCACAAGATTTAAGAAACTAAATAAAATACCTCTGTCACGAATCGTGACTGATATACTATCAAATAAATAAGTCAACATGACAGAAGTACTTCAAAATTGGCATATAATATGACCTATAAATCTTTTAGAAACAATACAAATTAAAAATTACAAATTACAAATTATTACTTTAATGACAACTTTGATGACTATAAATGTAAATTTTGGAAAATAATAGTAATAATAGTAAAAATTGTTAGATATATATTTTTTTACTACACGGTATATACATTTGACTATATAAATCAAATTGATTACATCCTAATCCGGACAAGATGGCACAGCTCTTTGAGAACTGCCGGGGCAGACTATGGATCGGACCACCAACTACTCATGGCTGTTCTTCATATGAGGCTACAAGCTCCAAGAAGAAATAAGGTAAAATGCCGATTACACACGAGTAATCCCCAGGCCTTCTCAGAGGCTCTCGAAACCGCCATCCTGTAAAATCCCATTGACCAGAATAAGCTTTCAGTTGAAACTACCCTGAAAAAACTAAAGACTTTTATAATCAATGCACTAGAACAAACTCAGCCGACAACGTCAACAACAAGGCAACAGTGGCTGTCGACTGACACCCAAGCACTAGTCGAAGAAAGACGACATCTAAAAGCATCAAGACTGGACAATACAGCCACACAGGAGAGATACGCTATACTCTCAAGAACCATACAAAGAGAGTGACGCCGCGATAAAAAATAGGTACCTCAACACAATCTGCTCGGAAATCCAAGCTCATGCTGACTTCGCCCAAACCAGTGATTTGTTTCAAAAAATAAAACAGATCACCCGTAAATTTACACCTCGCACTTGGGCCGTTAAAAACAATAATGGTAAATTGATGACAGAACTGACGGTTGTGCTAGAAACCTGGAGGAAATACTGCGAAAGCCGTACTCACCTGAAGAAAATGTGGTACACTTCGACCAGCATGAACCGGGCGTTCTGAGGTCTGAAGTCGAGGCAGCCATAAAAAGGCTGAGCTTACGCAAGGCCGCGGGAATCGACATGATCACTGCAGAACACATCAAAGTGATGGGTCCCCGAGGTATTGGCATCATACACCAGTTATGCCAGACAATATGGACCTTGGGAAGATGGCCAACAGAATGGTAAATATCAGTCATTATTCCTCTCCACAAAAAGGGATCGACGAAAGACTGCAACAACTTTCGCTAGATAGCACTGATCTCCCACGTAAACAAGGTTATGCTCTATGTGCTGCAAGAGAGGCTACAACATTTCCTCACGTGGCAAATGGCGCCAGAACAGGCAGGGTTCGTCAAAGGCAGGGGCACGCGTGAGCAGATACTCAACCTATGTCAACTGATAGAGAAAACAAGAGAGTACTATACACCCATGTACATCTGCTTTATAGACTACAAAAAAGCCTTTGACAATCTGCAATGGAACCACCTATGGAAAATACTCCAAGGGATGGGAACACTGCCCCACCTAATTCACCTCCTAAAGAACCTGTACGATTCTTCCTATTCCATGATTAAGATAGATAACACTCTATTTCGCCGCATTAGAAAAGGGGTCCGGCAAGAGTGCATCGCGTCGCAACAAGGGTTCAACAAGATCTCGAACCTGCGTTTTGCTGACGATACTACGCTCTTAGCTCCTAGCGAAGAAGAGCTTAAAGAACTTTTGGGCAGATTAGAAGCTGCCAGTATCGAACACGTTCTGCGAATAAATGTCAGCAAAACCAAAATAATGATCATTGACCGAGAAACTTTCAACAGGCCAGACATTAACAGGATAGGCCAATACGAGGTCGTAAACAACTACACGTACCTAGGCACAATCATTAACAACGAGGGTAGCTGTGAACCAGAAATACGCCGACGGATCCAGTTGGGACGCAATGCTATGTCACAACTTACCAAGATATGGCGAGGCAAATCTATAGCTAATACCACCAAGATCAATTTGGTCAATACGTTCGTGTTCCCCGTCACGACATACGCATCAGAAACATGGACGCTAAGAACCGCAGACCATCGTCGCGTGGAGGCGTTCGAGATGTGGTGCTGGCGACGACTGCTACGCGTTCCATCGAACGCATCAATCCTCGAGAAAATTAACCCCGAACAGAGACTCTCTACCCTTATATACAAACGAATTCTAACGTTCTTTGGTCACGTGTCACGTAGCAACCACATGGAAAAACTAGTGGTTCAAACGTCGACGAGGCAGATCCCCAACCCGTTGGGTTGATTTGGTGGAGACTCTGCTAGACAAAAACCTGAAACAAGTCACAAGAATCGCCGACCACTGTAGTAGCTGGAGAGGAGCGATACGGACGGCGCTATGAGATAGACCGCCATAAATAAGGGCCACAACACGTCTGATAAGACGTCAGGACTTAAGAAGAAGAATATACGTTTGAAGTTTGTAGAGTTTGGCAGAGCAACATGATCGGATTTAAATTTACTTGAGAATTCATATAAGGATTTTATAGATTAATTTAATACAAGTTCCCAGTTGAAGCAAGTATAAATTCCAAACAAATTCATTTCTAAGAGCCATAGGCGTAGTTACATATATTGTCAGGGGGGGGGGGGGGCAAAACATATAAACAGACAAATTAAATCAAACCACGTATAATTAATAATATATAACAATAATATAATAAAATACATTTAAAAAAATATTAAATTTAATAGCTATCAGTTAAGAAAACAATAATTTTATATTCCTTCGAAAACATCGATAACAGCAGCAATTATTAATTAACCAACTTTCTATGCACACTGACCATACAAAGATCCGATAATCTGGCTATATTTCAATTGTTTTTATCCTAAGTTTGTATTCGTTGATACGAATATATGGCAATCACTAAGTTGTACATTTTGTCAGTACATTTATTTTCTTACTAATTGAGAAAATGTTCTAATGTCTAAAGCTTCGAATGATCAATTTGCAATTTAATGCTAATTCTAACCCTTGTTCCATACATTCCATTTATAATGGGGAATTTTGTAGAAATTGTTATACGATACACGTAATATTACAACAGCGACACATTGGCATCGTGAGCAGGGTTTCACTATTTATCTTGCAACTTATGATAGGAGTAAAACCATTAGTCTTGCAAGAAGAGTAGGACTTTGTAGAGAAAGACGAATATTAGGGGTATTCTGCTCCAGTATAGCGAAATATTCGTCATATCAAACGAAAATACTGCACTAGCATATTGCATAGATCATATATGCTATTGAAAACCGCATAAGAACTACTGACTAAACGAACTTATGCATTACGTATTTACATATATTTTTTAAAATATATCGACATTCAATTTTAAACGAATCTAATCGTATATTCAATTAGGAGAAATGCCGAGATACTATATAAGCTAACTATAGTCAAAATCCGCGATTGCCACGAACGTCTTCTTTTTCATACTCCATCATATCCGTAAATGTACGCTTACGAACATGTTTCGCGGGACACGTGAATCTGGGTTCGTTTTCATCTTCACGTGGTTTATTCCCCTCGGAAATAATACGCTCCACAGTACGATAGGAAACCTTTGTGGCGTCTGATACACGCTCTTTCAATTTTATCTGACCCTGGATATTTTGGTTCCGAAAATATTCGAACACGTTGTACATAATTTCACGGGTTTCGCTTCGTAATTGTTTCCTTGGTTTGACCATTTTAGCAGAAACAAAGCACAACAAGTACTAAACAAAAAAAAATGAAAATATACTGGCCACTTCAACACCCCGAAACCTTATGCTCGTGAAGAGATGCTCGCCACTGCATTTTTGTCATTTGAGGGTGTGGTCAAAATTACTGCAATGTTGTCATATCGACAGCCAACAAATACAGAGAGTATTATATTAGCATAATTGAGCAAAACAAATAATAATTAACTGGAAACTTTTTATTAAATAGTGGACTTTAATCGAAGCCGTATATATTCATACATTAAATATTCTCAATCTGAATTTTGCTATACAGTTTACAATTTGAGCACTTCGTACTGAAGTTTTTTATTCATATATGGCAACAATGGTACTGGAAGCTCAACCCTTATGCGCAGTAGAGGATGAATTAGGTCCGCCAAGATATAAAAAATGGCTTATATCTTAAAAAACATTTAAAAGCTATAGTTATAATATCAATTAGATATCAAAAAATTATATATAATATATATATAAACATATATAATTTCCATGTTCCTAAGAAAAGATCACAAGATCAACTGGATCGCATTTCTCTTATATGTACATTCCAATTTATTTTATTGTCTAGATGAATTCCAAGAAATTTGGTTCCAAGAAACTCATAATTTAGTTCCCCAAAATTTGTTAGATTTAAAGACTCGCGTGTTTGTATGAAGTCATTACATTTGAAGAGAATACAGTTTGTCTTTTCATTATTTAACTATATATTATTTAATTGAAACCATCTAGATATCGATTTGCGCCTAGACTAATTATCTCATCACTAAGAAAATCTTATTACATGAATTGTAAGGCAGATTAGTCTATCAAATTTGATTAATTTTTCAACAAAGTTAAAAATAACATGCAAAATAAGAGGGAGCTTGTAAATATTTTAAGTTGGAAGTTAATATTTCACTGAACAAAATAAATGATGAGAATTCCACATATTTAATGTAAACTTACGGACTTATTCATTCTTGGCGATCAATTTTCGCAAACTGTCCAGAAAAATAGATTAAAATGTCCAGAACTTGTGATAAAAATGATTTAGCTGTTAATGTTTTGCAGTTCACCAAAGTTACATAATAATTTGACAAAGTGGTTCTGTTACAATTTACATCGATTCATTCATACAAAAGGTTCATTGAAAATATTGAAATTAAAAAGCACAATACGAAATGTTAATATAATTTTAATAACTATATCCGACTTCAATTATATATGTCACCCACATAACCAGTTTTCACACATTGATGGAAAGAACGATTATTCATTTCGAATTGGTTCATCTTAGATCATGGAATATATACGAAGGAAACCGCAGGATTATTCAATTTGCGGAGGGTTCGTTTTAATCATCGAACCCTTACGTACAAAAGAGATTCCCTGAAGTCTATGTTCTATGTGCCGCCGCTACGTTTGGAAGAAATGAATTCTGTGCTTCTGCAGATTCGCTACGATATTTATCAATAAACATAAAAGTACCTGTTCGAATAGAAAGACTAAAATTTGATAAAGGATTTGGCAAATTATTTAAATGTTAAAGTAAAGGAAATTAATTTACTTTGTCCTTTGATGTCAATATAGAGTTAAAATATAGTTTCGTGGAACATTGGTAGTACGATTTTTTTCTTCAGTGCAGCACAAGCGAAAATAAGGGATAGAGAAAAATATTTCTAACATCCGTGTGATTAAAACATTTGTAGTTATTACTAAAAGATTTGCGGAAAAAAATTAAGAAGCATCAAATTTTTAGGCAGATATGTTAGCAAAAAACAAAAAATATATAAAATTTTAAATAAATTAAAATATTTCTTTTGTAACTTTGCATGTTAGAGATTGTATCCGCTGAAGTAGTGGCGTTATGCCCGTTCTGGCGCAGGATTTATCATACAATTCTAGGATTATGATTGTGGGATTAGGATTGTAGGGTTATAGCATTAGGATTATAGGATTTGTGTGTGCGGATGGGGCAAGAGAAGTGCGCGATTATGTCAAACAGATCTAAACAATTTCAAACTGGAATCATTTTCCTCTCTCTACTTTAGCACTTTATTGCAATGCCAAACGGGATCCTATCATATGATCCACCGACAATTCCTCCTACTCGTCATTCATCCTACCGCCATTGCTCCTAACAGTCAAGTATCTTAATCGTCTGAGGTGCGCTCCGTGCTGAATATATTGTAATAAAATTTAATGTAAAAGCCCATTTAAAGAAAAATTTAATTTTTAATAAATTGTATAGATATTTGACAACAAGCCAATTGAAACAGTTTGCATCGATATTTTTCTACTAATTATAAAAACCGCATGAAAACGACCATTAATACAGGCAAACTTCTCGAATCTTTCTACTTGATCATAAAACCTAAAATCTTGTTTCAAGCAAAATTCAAAATTGAGATACAATCACTCGTATAATTTTTATAAAAATACTTATATTAAATATTACGATAAAAGTCTATTAGATTACTCATTTAACAAATATATTTACATGGTCGATTGATATTAAACTCCTAAGTGTATTAATTTTTAATATATTGTTTGAGTAGGTTTATTTATAATATATTTATTGCAAAAATGTGAATTTATATATAAAACGCAATTATTGCTGAAGTGAAAAAATATATTTTGTATAATATGAAAATATAGTCTATAAACTAAGACACCATAACAACTCTTTGCACAACATCAGTAATGAGAGACTCTACCAAACAACAAAAATTGAACCTATCCTAGAAAGACAGGAAACAAATTAAAAATGTATTACTGGAAAAATCCATACAAAAAGAAATCTAGTGTTATCTGCGAGACTTCAAATCAGACGACACCGAAGGATGTCCAGGGAACTATCCCTAGTCTTCAATGACATCACATAACCTACCGTCTTATATGTTTACCTAAACCGTGGTCTTATGTTTGTCTAAGTCGCCTTAAACGATCCCTGTGCGCACAAATCCATGTAGTCGTCTAATCCTACGATCTCCACTTCTACTTTATTGTCATTTATTTCCAAATTCTTTCATTCTTAGAGTTCGTTTTCTAATTTCTGCTTTTCATCTCCTCTTTGCTTCTCCGACTTTTTCTGGTTTTTTGTCTCTCTAGAACATTCACAACCGCAGGCTGAAGGGCCTCAGGTCGATGGCCAATTGAAGATAGATAATAGGGTATAAAACGAAGGAACATTTTCTGTTACTATATATTATATTTTAATCACTGTAATGTTCTACAATAAACTACATATATATATAAATGAAAATATAAAAAAATATATAAAATAATAACATGAGAATGTAGGGTGTGTGGAGTTTCCATTAGCAAACCCGAAGTATTCACATAATTTGAACATATACTATTTACAACTGAAATGGGCAATATAATTCGATTATATCCTAATTATTCAAGCCGCCGGCTACAGCCCTGGAACTCGATGGGTATATAAAACGCGAATGAATGGGGAAGTAACAATAGCTGAAGAAGTGAAAATAATATGATTGTTAGGTGAGTATACATTATTAAAGTTAAACAGAAATAAAAATGCGGGAACTTGCATTGGCCAATTTTAGGAGGCCGTTTCGGTTGATTTACCTAAGAAATCTTTGAATGCATACCATATTAATGATATGCATCATCTATGACACAAATCAATAACACAAATAGTAGTAGTATGAATAAACAAAAAAAACTACAATAAGTTAAATATCATGGGCAGAAATAATTGAACAAAAACGAACATGAAAGGTGTGAAACCACACATGAACTCTTTTCATGTATCCTGTATAGATCCTAGTGTATCTGTCGAAGAATTTTGTGAATATCTTAATACAACGGACATCAAATGTGAGAAACTAGTGTCCATGAAACCGGATGCATATTTATCCTTTAAGGTTGACATTCCTGAGAATCTACTACAGTGCTTCTTAAACTATTTGATGCCCCGGCTCCCCTCTAGCTTAAATCAAAAACTCACGGTCCCTTGAATAATTTTTTTTTGAGAAGTCGGGGTTGATTTTAAAAAGAGTTTTATTTTGTTTTGTATATGTTTATTATAAAATGCATGTTCAACACATTTTTTAAATAACTTTCGTCTAACAGTCTAATATAAATATGAATATTTTTAAAATAATTAAAAAAAATAAAACTACAAATATTCAAACAAAAATTGAAGAGAAATTTAAAACGTTGAAAATAATCATAATAATACAATTTATGAGGTAAGTTTAAAAAGTAGTGAGAACGCATGCACAGTGTGTGATTTGGCAACATTGCAAGTTTTCCCGCCAGTTAACCATTTATATAAGCATTTGATCTACCTCCAGTAAAAGTCTCAACTACCCACAGCTACTACACTTTTTTTACTACGTGATCTTGTGAAGCTAGTTTTCTTAGTGTGTCACGGAAATGGACGTAACAAAATTTGAGTAACGTTATGCGATAAAGTTTTGTGTCAAACTTGCCGAAACTGCAACGGAAACTTTTCAAAAATTGACGCTAGCGTATGGGGAGCAGGTCTTATCGAATGCTCAAGTTTTTAGGTAGCACGAGGCCTTTTTAGAGGTACATCAAAACGTTAATGATGAAAATCAGAAAGGACGACTGCGCAGTTGAAAAACCGACGAAAATTTGGAAAAAGTGGAAGTTTTTGTGATATCTGATCGACGAATGACTGTCAGAATGATCAGCAGTGAATTGAATTCGTACATTGCCACTGTCTACTACATGTAAACCCAGGATTTGGACATGCGAAAGGTGTGTTCGAAGATGGTTCCCAAAATCCTGACACCTGAGCAAAAACAACATCGAATAGCTGTGTGTTCAGATCTTCTGCAGAACATTGAAACTAACAAAGATTTTCTAAAAAACGTGATCACAGGTAACGAATCCTGGGTACTTGAATACGACCTTGAAATGAAACGCCAAAGTCAGGAGTGGCACTCCCCCGACTCACTGCGTCTGAAGAAAGGACGGATGAACAAATCCAAGATTAAAACAATGCTCATTTGCTTTTTCGACAGTCAGTGGATTGTTCGTAAGGAGTTTGTGCCCCCGGGGCAAACTGTCAATCAGCAGTTCTACCGCGAAGTTCTCGAGAAACTAAGGAAAAGAGTTCTTCGAGTCAGACCAAGCATTTCTGAAAGTTGAACGTTGCATCATGACAACGCACCTTGTCACACAGCACTCTCTATTAGGCAATTTTTGACACAAAAAGGAATTTCAGTGGTTCCTCAGCCCCACTACTCACCTGATCTATCACCCTGTGACTTCTTCCCTTTTCCAAAGTTAAAAATTCAACTAAAGGGACATAATTTTGGCACTAGAAACGTCATTCAGCAAACTGTGATGGACAAACTTCGTTCGATCCCACTTCCAACACTGCTATGAGGAGTGGGTGCAACGTCTCCAACGCTGTGTGGCCTCAGAAGGGAACTATTTTGAAGGTGATGAGGTTGAATTGTAAATATAAAATAAATAAAGAGTTTTATTGAAACAGTCTCATTACTTTTTAAACATACCTCGTATTCAATGTGATGGATGTAATTGAATATTATTGCACAAATGATCTAAATCGGGCGATATATTTGAAATTGATATTCTCAGATTCTTTTCTAAAGATTCTGTTGATAAACACGATCTATATTTGTTTTTGATTAATAATAATGATGAAATTGCAGATTCATACAGTTATGTTGTTGCAAATGGAACCAAAATGTTTAAGGCCATGTTTGTTAATGCAGCATATTCCTTTTCTCGTAATTATCTGAAACATCACTACCAGAAAATTCTGAATCAAGTGTTGAATCTGTTGTGATATCAGTTAATTCCTCTTGTAATTTCCAGGGAAGATGGCCACATTGTAAATTATCACTAAATGGTGTTCTCATCCAGTCGTGGCTTTTATCTCGATTTAAATTCGAAAAATATTTTTGAAAGAAATTAATTGTTTCTGTAAGATGAGTATAAATCGTTCTCGTAAGTCCTTTTGCGCAACAAGTCATCAAATTAGAGGCATTCTTCCTCGCATACAAATATACGTTCCTAACCGAACACTGGATGAACAATCAACAGCTAACACCCGTGATGAAGATTGGAGAGTGGCATATGGCCACACACTTTTCCAGAAGTTTACACACCCATGCAGGTGTTATGATTTTCGCGCGTCAATACACCAGCTTCACCCTAGTTAAATCCATCTCAGGAAATTCACTGTGGAGTTTCTTGTATTATGTGCAACTGTGCAAATGTTATGTTAATAGTTGTATATAGATCTCCAAACGGCAACATAAATAATTTTCTGAATATTATAAATAACATGTTATCGAGTATTAGCGAAAATGAAAGAGTCGTTATAGGAGGTGATTTCAACCTGAAATTCTCTACGTAAGATAAAAATACAATAGCCTTTTGTGATTTGCTGAGTTCATATGGATATGTACAAACCATTCATTCTCCCACAAGGAATATGAGTTGTTTGGATAACATGTTTATAAACTTTGTGACAATTGCATACACTACTAATGTTATTAAAACTAATTTATCTGATCATTATGCGCAGGATATTGACGTGTCTATAAAACTATGTTAAATACTAAAATTATATTAAAAAAAGACAGACCCATAAGTCATTTCTTCAATGTTTTATATAATAATAACGACTAGTCTTGCTTAGATAAATCCACAGATGATGGTAATAATTTTTTTTCTATGTTTTTCAATACGTTTCTTGAAGCTTTTGCAGTAGCATTTCCAGAAGTATCGATAAATAGTAGAAACGAAGATAACGGTCTGAAATGGTATACGCCTATGTTACAACGAATGAGAGTTGTAATATAATATAATATGTGAATCCTATTTAAGATTTCATAACACAAGCAATTATTCGTTAAAATTACGTTTTCATTTGAAATATAGAAAAGCTATTGCAGAAGCAAAAGTAAAAACAACAAATGATTACATTATTAATTTCACTAATTCCGCTAAAACTATGTGGAAAATAATAAATGGTTATAGGCAATCGCTAAATACCACTGTTGTAGAAACTGATCCCAATGCTTTTAATGAATTTTTTTCAATTGATATTTGTGCTAGAGTCGATACTACTGTAATCTTGTTTTCTTTCAAGGAAGTTACTCAAAATGAAGTACGAATCATATTTAAGTCTTTGAAAATAAGTAGGTCTAAAGATATTTGTGGTGTATCAATCTATTTTATAAAGAAAAACATTCGTTTGTATGTACCACCACTAACAAAAATAATCAGTATCTGCTTCAGAGATGGAATCTTTCCGGATATATTAAAAGCTGCATTTGTTGTTGCAATTCATAAAAAATGAGATGAGAGTGGTGTTGTTAACTACAGACCAATATCATTATTACCGGTTTTCTCTAAAATCTTTGAGAAAGTGTTTTGTAATCAGATTACTAGTTTCTTTGAACGAGGAAATTTGTTCTTCAAATCACAATATGGTTTTAGAACAGGAAAAGGAACAGCAGATGCAGCAATTGACTTTATAAATAGATCAATTTGAGTGCTTTGAAATGGGTGAATTTTCGCTAGCAATATTCTTGGACCTAACCAAGGCCTTCGACTGCGTCTTACATTCAATACTCCTAGAAAAGCTCCAGAAAGTATATAAATTTGATCATCTAAGTTTAACTCTAATAAAATCATACTTAACCAACAGAAAGTAGATAGTAGTAAGAAATGGTACTCGGTCTAGAGAGATCACAATTTCAAGAGGAGTGCCTCAAGGTTCTGTACCATGACCATTACTTTTTTACAAATGATTCCATCCATCCCTACAAATATCTATATATATATATTGTAGCCAAAATCCTATATACACCTGCAACCCCAAAACTTGCATATTTATAAAATATGGAAAAATAAATATAATTTTGTACGTTATAAGAGTTTATTCATTAATAAAATATTTAATTTTTACCAACACATTTTTTTATTGAAAAATAATACCATTCATTAATAATTATTATTATCGCCATTATTACTATGACTTTTTTAAATATTAAATAATAGATTTTTTAAACATTTGCTGCGGTGCAGTTAGCAAACGCATTAGAATGATAAATACATCCGTGATATATTTTTTCAAAATTTATACAGTTCGATACCAATTCCAAGTTTATAATGGTAAAAATCATCACAATTAACATATATTTTGGAGAAAGTCTCCTTTTGCAGATACTTTCACATAAATCGTCTTCAACCCCGTATGCTAGAGAATTGTTGAAAGAATGTTTTCTAAATCATAGCATTGTATGTATCCAGATCAATATCGAATAGTATGGTAGTGTTTCTCAAACCAAACAACATATTTTTTGTCAGCTTGAGAGATTTCGCTAAATTTTAAATTCGGCTTTAAAGTATATATGTACATTTTAAAAATTATCGCTACGGTGTTAAATAATAGTATAGAATATCACCCAAAACCGTAACTTAAAGCATTAAGTTTTTATCTTCTGCTACTGAAGATGGGGGCATAGCCTTCGAAATGCGCATCTCGCTACTTAATGCTTTATTGAGTTAAGGTATTTGGGTGATATTCTATACTTTATGTGTACACTTTATCCCCATCGAAATCTCCTTGCATTCAAATGTATTGTTGACTAAGAAGACGTTCTTCGTTGTATGTAATTAATGAATTCAAGTTACTTATAACAACTTGCCATTAGTATTATCATCATGATATACAACGGGTGTACGTCGGGGATATATTTTGAAATCAATTTAATATATAACTCTCGATTGCTGAAATTAAAATTGAAATAAATTTAATCCTAAATGATTTGTGTGAACCTACAAGAATTTGATCATGTTAATTATTGTTCCTAATTGATGTATATAGTATATTATAGTGTTATATATTATATATTTTGCATCTCTCATCACATTTTGTTGCGAAAGGTAAAAGAAATTTATAAATTTGGCGGTAATAGCATTATTATGGTCAAGTCATATCTAAATTGTAGAACACAAATAGTAATTCACAGCAAAATTGTATCGAAAGCACTTCCCATGAAACGAGGCGTTCCGCAAGGATCAATTCTGGGTCCGCTGCTATTTAAAATCTTTATTAACGATTTTCTCCAATACCTTAAAGAGTTCACTGATACACTTCTGTATGCTGATGATGCTTTACTCCATATTCAAAAAAAGAACTGAACGTGGTACAGAATGCTGGTGCTGAGGCGCATTCTAAAGCTATGGAATGGTGCGTATCAAATGAGCTGTGTCTTAATGAAACGAAAACTATTAAAATGATTATGATTCTAAACAAACTCTCTAATAAAAACGTAAATGTAGTAAGTGCTCTTGTAGCACAAGTTAAACTAAATAAAATACCTGTCACGAATCGTGATTGATATATTATTAAATAAATAAATCAACATGACAGAAGTACTTCAAAAATGGCACATAATACGACCTATAAATCTTTTAAAAACAATACAAATTAACAATTAACGAAAATATTGATTTGTGAAATCTAAAATAACCAAAAAAAATAAATAAATAAATAGTCTTGCTAATTATCTAGGAAATCCAAAAGATTTGATTCATTTCAATAAAAAATCGGGTATTTACGAAATATCTTGTTCTAGTTGTCCTACAGTATATATAGGACAAACACGTAGACCCATTGAAATAATAATACATAGCCCTTGAAATGTCCATCTAGTTACTTAATGCTTCAAGTTACGGTATTTGGGTGATATTCTATACTATAGTTATATATAATTAGCAGTATAATCAAAAAAGTCCTGAATAGGTACTCATGAAATAATTGATTTATGAGCAAAAATGTTTGTATCCAAAACACTTTTATGGAATATAATTACATGAATTATTTATATAGATACAAAATATTGTTTGTATTTATTGATTATGCATATATCACCTATGTGACAAATTTATATAAAACTAAATAAATCCCTACGCAATAAGTAGTGTGAACAATCAGTTTGAACAGAAAAATTGAATCTAAACAGTAAATATGTACGAAAAAAGAGAAGACATCAAATATATTGAGGTAATGTTCAATATTTGCAAAATAATAGGCGTTAGTCCATTAATAAATGTGAGAACTACAAATTATCAGAAAGGACGAAAATTGTACATATTTATTCTCATCATCAGTTTGACAATTGCAACTGTTTATTCTCTCAAAGAGCAATTCGCCTATTACAAATCTAATCATGTTATCTTTACACTAGCGACAATTTTGCGTTTTATACTCGAATACCTAAATGTATATTATTCCCTTATTTGGATATCTGGAATAAAAGCTAATGCTACTCGACAATTATTGATAGATATACATCAATACGATGCTCAAATACTATCGATAAAATCAAATAAAATTTATTTTGCAAATAAAAATATATCTATTAAATGGCAAATTTTCGGAGTAAATGCGATTTTTTTTGCTTATATGATTTATGTACTGCTATTGTACATTTTATTGAAGCAAAATTTATATATATATTTAAGCTTATCCGTTGAACGTGTGATGCAGTATCAAACATACTGTCAAATATTTCTGATGAAGTATATTATGGAATGGTTTAAGTTTCGTCTAAGAATTATTAATAATAGATTAGAATCTTATAACAACAAACTAAAATCCCAGAACACAGCAAACAATTTAAACCATTCCTTTGCAATGTCACGTGAGAATTTATTGTGGTCGACATCAAAGAAAAAGGGCAGGGAAGAAAATAATAGCGATCTCAATTTTATCAATAATACTTTCTTAATGTATAAGCAATTAATGAATATATTCGGTCAATTCAACGAAATATTTGAATATATCGTTGTCCTGCAAATTTTAACAATTTGGACGATATTGTTCGCATCTTTGACCTCCATAATTTTAATGATATTGAAGAGTCCTATTGGTTTTGGGACTGTTGAAAATGAAGTGTGGTACTTGCCATTAATATTTTACACGAAATACATAGTAAGAACGGTTTTGTATATTCTTAATCCTACTCCAGTCGTAGAGGTATCATGAAATTTTCATCAGCAATTTGTTCATATTTCAGATTCAATTGGTAGTTTTGGTTGGGTCTTTCAATGCCACTACAAAGGAAAGTAGGAAATCTTCATTGCTATGCTATTCCGCAATGCTACATTTGATATATTTGCCGAACTGTCAGGAAACTGCAAATCTATTAAAAGCTGTAAGATTGCTGGCATCTCTGGTGAAAGATCAAGTACCAATTTTTAACGCGGCTGGATTTTTTCATGTTAATATGACTACGTATAGTATGGTCTTCAGCACTCTTACATCTCATTTAATTGTACTATTACAATTCAGATAATTAATTAGTAATTGTAATTTATTTAAAATTTTGTAGAAAATTAAGTAACGTACAATTAAAGTTAAAATCTATTTGTCAATTGAATTTCTAGACATTTTCGAGAGTGGGATAAAAAATGAGAAAAAATAAAATAAATGAATATTTAAGGGAGCAGTTGATAGCACTTGTTAACAAAATGTTTTTAAATGGATTTTTTACTTTAGGTTCTATATAGATTTTAATTAGTTAACCATGAATTTACAATTTATAATGATCTTGGTCAAATATTTGGTGTAATATATTTCAAAAAGTGTAAAATTTGCATTTTTAACTTCAAAGTGTTTTGTAAGTTCTGTGTCAAGAAATTTTCTTGATAAATATTATGTTGTGTTGAAAATTTGTCACACATCCCTTCAAAATATTGAAATACCAACAGTAGTCATTCGAAAAAAATATTTTAAATCAAAGGAATTACTGATGTGGGGATAATTTACTGAATTTACTATAAAGATTGTGCTGAGCATTTTTGTAAAATCCTTTTCATTTTTTTAGATCAAATTTTGAATAGTATGTTGAGCAAGAATTTAGGATGTGAAAGCAATTTATATCATTGTAAAATCGTCACTACGGTGTTAAATAATAGTATAGAATATCATGAAAATACCGTATCTCAAAGGATATGCATTTCGTAGGTTATGCCTCCCTCTTCAGTAGAACAATAATAGATCAAACAAAGATACTTCTGTTAGAATGACTATAGAACTATAAAGTTCCTATATCGGATTTCTAATGCAATAGATTTTACCTATTTCTACAGAAAATATTCACACATCACTACCTATAATAATTTTTTTTTAGATATATATTTGGTTTAGAATACTGTTTACCAGTTTCTCATTGTAATTGAACTTATTTTCAATTTTTGTTATTAACTATAGGTAATACACAATATCCATGATCCGGAATGGATTTTACCTCAAGAAAATATCCCTCATTAGAGTGGGATTCGAACCCAAAATCTTTGCGGTGCCAGTCTAACGATTATACCACGGTGCCCCGATCTATAATGATTCATTGATCATTCATACACACCTCGTTTTGACTATGAGTCATTAGCCAACATCAAAGAATATCTATCACCGTGGCGGCTCGTGCCATTTCAATCTGGGGGGGGGCGCATTTCTTAAAAATAACATAATAGTGAGAAATCTTACCTAAAATGGTGCAAAATGATTAAATTCAATCATTTCTTGAAAGTGAATTCCACTCTTCTATCTTTCATTGATATAAACTTTTCCAAAACTTTTTCGTTAAAATTGTAAATATCTCGCACCACATTTTTATTAATACACAACGTCGCCAACGCGTTTAAACGATCATTACCCATAGCATTTCGCAAAAAAGTCTTGATTCTTTTAAGTGTTGAAAAACAACGCACTGATTCAGCAGTGGTCATCGGGGTTGTTAAAATAATTTTAAGTATTTTTGTAGTTTCCGGGAAAGTTTCACTCAGATTATTTTGTAGCAATAACGAAAGAAAATTTGTGGCTCCAATTATTTGAAAAAAATCCGGACGCGAGTAAATGACTTCTAATTCTGTTTTTAATCTGGTTTTATTCAAAAATGGATAGCATGACACACGGTTTCCAAAAGGTCCACTGGAAATTGTTTATAAAATGTTAGCATCGATTTCGTATTAAATAACTCAGCGGCTTGTAGATGGACACGATATGAGAATCTGTCCTTCATCTGTATTATAATTTTTTTTTGTAAATGTCTCTTGTAAAACGCCGCGTAAATGTCCGGTTTTGAGTACTCCTTGCACAAGTTTGCGATAAATTTAAATCAGGCAATGGCCTACCTTATTCTTTAATTTTTACTTTGTCCACAAGAGAAAGTCTACAAAACTCTATTTTCAATAAAGAACTAACACTATGCATTTCTATTCAATTATTTCTATTAAATATATTCTTGGAGAAACACATGGCAAAATCGTACATACGTAACTCACAGAACAACGCAACTATATCTATATCAATTTTACTGTATACTAAGCTTCTCTGTTAGAACGCTAAAGAATCGTAGCCCAGAATAGCATAAACAACGATATATATTCTCGCTGTACAAGCAGCGTGACGTCACGTTGCTATGACTCATCCAAATCCGATGGAATGTTGTACACTAGTCGTTATACAGTACAAGCAGACCGAAGAAATAGAGAAGACATACTGCATACGGTCGCTCTCACTTATTGCTTGCAATAGAGTGAGATGAGTGCATATGCATTTAACCTGTACTATGTGGCTGGGTGGCGCTGGAATTTGTACTACATATTAACGATATAGCTATACTGCGAAGTATATGCAGTATAGATATATAGCTATACTGCATACGGTCGCTCTAACTCTAGCGCTTCCAACAGATAGGGCATATGAATTTGACTGGTACTTGCTAGCTGCCATATCGTGTGAGTCATGAGTGTTAGGTATGTTCGCGGCGCAAGCTTTATCTTTTAGGAAAAATAATGCCGAGATAAAATATCGTAATACAATTATATATCTACGGTGATGCGCTCAATGTTCAGGAGGGGCGCGCGGCCCTGCGGCCTGCATAAGGAACCGCCACTGATCTATCAAGAAACCAAATAAACAATGGGAAAACACAATCTTCTTGTCATGACCTATAATGATAACACAACAAGAAACTCAATTTACGAATTTAATAAGATTTTATTATCTATAGTGAAAATTATTGTTGTTGCATTCATGAACAATTGTATATCATATCCAATAGATATTTTAAACAATGATGAATAATTGTTGAAGTCTGTAATTTAGGATTCCATTATATGTCTATTGATTTAAGAGCGTTTCCAACAAAAATATTTTGGCTAATTTATCATTGCTGAACTACAAAATTGTTTTAAAAATGTTTCACGTAGAGTAAGTTTGGAATCTATATAAAAATCACGTTACTAAGCAGAAATGAATATAGGAAAAAACGCAGCTACCGATGAAGGAAAAAGGCAAATTAATCAATAGTAATTTCCATTCTCCAAAACTCCAGAACCGACTCCATTTGAAATTGGGCAATGAATGTATTTTTCTTGATTACTTTTATAAATCGATAGAAGTACATTTACCCATAAATATTTTAAAATTATAATAGAAGTGTAGAAATTATTTGATTAATGCTTTATAGCTTGGAAATAAATTTATTTCGATTTCTTAATTATAGAAGAAATAAATATGTTTTCACTAACATGAAATTCGCTATAGACACCGAGAAGAATTTGTAATTTTTAATATGCTCCTTGGTGACCTTTCAGCGATAAGTTAAACCATCGAAAATTTGTAATCAATGTAATCACTTTAGCAGTTTCCGACTCGTTTAGATACGTAACTTAATTAATGACTTTAGCCTATTCAAATTTAATGAGACAGCTTAAAAAAATGGAACCTTGTCCTTGTAAAATGAAGCTTTCGCGTATTTACTTTTCATTGTTTTAAGTAATTTGTATTTTTTACTTAATTATATGTTAAACATATTTAATATATTTCCAATAGTCCTAATTTGATATGGTACAGTTATTTAGGATATATATTAATAATAATAATAATAATCTTTATTAGGCAAAATTGAAAAAAAAACAAAAACATTGTACATTAAAGAAAAAAAGAACGTAATATTATCATAAAGGGCGAAGTTCAACACAAGTAACGTAATATATATCGCAAAAAGTGAATGATAGAAAAATAAATTGTTGTTTTTCCACTTTTTAATCTATTAAATATAAAAAAGGAAGAAAACACAGAAATTATTATTGATAAACAAAACATCCATATAAAAGTCAGTGGTTTTAATGGAGCATTAATGAACAATAATTAAGACAATACTCTATTTATAAAATAATATACAATTAGATATAATTCCAATAATTAACTCTGCGTAAGCTTAGTGATTGTGAAATGCTTTAAAGATTATTTAAAAAAATTTAGTATCCCTAATTTACGAGAATTAAATATACGCTAAAATCTTAAATTTCTATAATGAAAAATAGTTTGGTATTTAGATATTAGAGAGGAACAGTTAACACATTTTTATATTTTACAGCTGAATTTATGTACGAAATAATCATGGTCAGTAATATTCTATTAAAGACATTTGCGTAGAGTATAAGAGTATTTTACGAATACGAGGCTTGGCAAGAAAGTAAGAGAAATGTAGAACAGCGAAGTATTTGAAATGTGGTGCTATAGTGGATGATGAGGATTGGTTGGGCAGAAACCGTGCTAGAGTTAGTTGAGGAAAAGAAAAGCATTTGAACGGTGTCGGTGCAGAAGAGACAGACTAATATGATTTTCTTCTTCGATACCGAAGCATTATTCAATTAGCCACTGAATGTTGCGTAGTAGGAAAGATAGATCTTCTATTTGCAATATACAATATAATTGCAATATACAATATAATTGCAATACACAATTAGTATTAGTATTAATATTAAATCATTTTATCTATATCTCAATATAAGAGAAATACATAGTAATTAATTAACTATTTTAATTTTAATTAACAATTTTTGAAGATTACTGGAAAAGAATATAATGCAAATCACTAACGCCTTTATTATTATATCCATTTCGATTTATAAATTTTTCAAAAAGTATTTAATATAAATTTGTGTTATTTTAGTCACACTTCATTAATTTTAAATTTATAGTGACATATTGACAATATATGGCGCCTTGCTTGGTATATGCAAAGATGTAAGTTTTATCGAAATTTATTTTCGTTAACGCGCATGTAAAAGTAATTTCAGATTTCAGTTAATTTATTTGTAAAACATTGGAACACACTCTTCAAAGGAATTCTATATAAAAAAAAAATCAATCAACTGCATGTAAAGTGTTTTAACAAGTTTGGTAAAACTTGGTTAAATTTTCAAAACAAATTTCCTGTGAATGCTACGTAATACATTTTCCCTTAAAAATGCAAATATGAGATTTAAAAAATGGATAGGATTTATAAATACGTAGGGAAATGATATTTTTAAACACACTTTAAGCCAAATATGAATTAATTGGAAATACATAACTATATATTTATTGTAATTATTGCTTCATAATATGAAAAAGCTAAAATATAATTCACAAAATCACCATAATAATGAAATGCAATCATTTCAAAAGTTATCATTCTTGACGACAACTAAATATAGAAAATAGCATTGTATAATCTAATTTTTTATCTGCATAATAATGAAACGATTTCCATTTTCATTGGATTTATTTTATATTCTAGCAGTGTAAACTATAAAATGTGAAGTAATGAAATTGTATGAGTAAATTGACTACGAGGACAAAAGTGGTCCTATAACTGACAAAACCATGAAATCTCGAAAAAGGGTATAATATATATAAGTGCCAACTTGGAAAACTCCCATAATTTTTCTGTATCCTTTTCACCATTTTTCGTGAAACTCAAATATATACGTCGGTTCGTTTGTTTTAATGTGTCACGTCATAAAAACAGATGTTATTTCCCTTCATGCCAATGCCTTTATAGAATAGAATATGATTCATGATTAAAACTTACCGAGTGTATAAATTATTTATATATCTTTTTATTAGAATAATTTAAAATTTCTTTTATTGTTATTTATGTAATTTATATCATATAGTAGAACTATAAATGGCGATATAGGAGATTGAAGATACAGCGAAAGAAACGCTAATGGACGACAATTTCCGCCTTAAGAAAAACAGATGGACTAGACAGACTATTTCAGGAAAAGCAATTTCCATATCATTTAGAACAGATTTAGAAACGACAATCGATATTATATATTGGGCTATTGTACATCGAACTTTTCAGAAAAGCGAGAATAGATTATATGGATACAAAATTTATTTTAATTTATATGAACATCAGAGCGCTTTAGTTGCTTTTGATGGGAAGAAGAGGAAGCAAGAATAGGAATGGGAGTCAGGCAGGGATGTACACTTCCGCGTTAGTATTCAATCAATATATAGGATGCGATCATAACATTAGAAAAGAGTACAGTGCAGACGTGAAAATTCAGAAAAAAGTAATGGATGTGTTGAAGTTTGTTAAGAACAGAGCCTAATAGAAAGAATGGAGTTTGAAATAGGTTTTAAATAGTACGCAGGAAATAATGATTAGTGAGAAAGCAAAGTGATAAAGTGTTACAATGTGGAAAGTGGGCGCAAGATAATTGTTAAAATAGTATAATGAAATTAAAATGAAATGCAGGTGCCCCATAAGCCCTATAACAAACCTAATTCTTTAATTTTTACTTTGTCCACAAGAGGAAGTCTACAAAACTCTATTTTCATTAAAGAACTAACACTATTCATTTTTATTAAATTATTTCTATTAAATATATTCTTGGAGAAACGCGTGGCAAATTCGTACATACGTACATATCGTACATACACAGAACAAATGCTACTGTCTTATCTGACTATTTTATATCAATTTATTACATATATACTACACTACTCTGTTCTCTGAATTGTGGTTGTTCGGCGCTAAAGTATCGTGGCATTCAATATTTTAAAACAACTATATATTAGCTTTGAAGCAGCGTGACGTCACGTTGCTATGACTCATCCCAAGCCGCTGGAATGTGTGTTACATTAGTCGATAAATGGGAGAAGCGAACCGAAGAAATAGATGACATACTTCATATGGTCGCTCTCACCTATCGCTTGCAATAGAGTGAGATTAGTACATATTCATTTAACCCGTATGGGTACCTGGCTGCCGCTGGAATGTGTGTTACATTAGTTGATATATGTATAGCGACACGCGAACGATAGAAACAGATGCTATACTGCATACGGTCGCTCTCACTCTAGCGCTTCCAACAGATAGGATGAGTGCATATGCATTTGATTGGTACTTGCTAGCTGCCATATCGTGTTGAGTCATGAGTGTTATGTATGTTCGCGGCGCAAGCCTTATCTTTTAGGAAAAATTATGCCGAGATAAAATATCGTAATACAATTATATATCTACGGTGATGCACTCAGTGTTCAGGAGGGGCCCGCGGCCCTGCGGCCTGCATAAGGAACCACCACTGCCTATAAGTTTTTTTCTAATTTACGTTTCTAATAGAGCTTTTAACGAACCCAAATGAGTTCGTTTATAGCGAATTTGAGTTCGCTTATAACATAGTGCAATTCAATTGCGCATTAGAGAAGGTTGTTCGTGAATGGAGGAAAGCCATAGATACTAAAGGTGTTCAACTAGGAAGAAATCCAAATAAAATCACCATAGACTGTCTAGCTTTTGCGGATGACATGGCGTTGATTACTGACTCACTGGATAATGCCCAAGAACAAATCAGAGAATTGCAGAAACAAGCAGCCAAAGTAGGATTACAAATATCATTTAAAAAAACACAGTTCATAACTAACATCAGTGATGCCCCTCAAAAGCTTAAATTTCATGACAACACAATATCTCAAACAAATTGCTTTAAATATCTAGGAGAGTTGATAACGAGCAACACAAAAGAAAAGGCAGCAATAGAAACTAGAGTACACAAAATGGAAGGGGTGTTTCATATGACAAAAAACACATATAACAAGAAATCTTTATCCTGGAACACAAAACTAAGACACTATCAAACAGTGGTTAGACCTGAAACATTGTATGCGGCAGAAACACTTAAACTAACAAGAACTGGAGATCTTGAAAAACTAGAAAAGGTAGAAAGAAGAATTTTGAGAAAAATATTGGGACCTAAAAGTAATAGTAATGCAGAATACAAATTAAGATCAAACAGAGAGCTATATTTGAAAGTTGAAAAACTAACTGATGTAATGAGGAAAAAAAGACTGCAGTTTTACGGACACATATACCGAATGGATAATAACAAACTAACCAAGCAGATCTTCAACTTACTAAACAGTTACAAATCCAAACCCACATGGTTCATTGAAATTGATAAAGATATGAAAAGTGCTGGAATTAAAAGAGACACAATAAATAACAGAAAACGTTTTAGAGAAGTAACTCAAAAGGCAGGATTTCAGGAAAGAAAGAAATCAACGAATGGAAGAAAGTGGACCAAAGAAGAAAAGGAACGACATTCTCGAAGGATGAAGGAAGTGTGGGAGCAAAGAAAATTGAATACAAAGAAGTATAGCCAAAGTTGATTTATCGTACCCTCCAAAAGGGTTATTCGAAAGAAGAAGATAGTGCAATTTACTGTCTCAAAGTTGGTAGCTCTGCTTGCCAGTTATCAAACGTCAAACTACAAAAGAAAGCAACAAATAGTTTAATTTAAATTTTTTCCCTGAAATGTACAATTGTACGTGAAACTACAAAAGAAAGCAACAAATAGTTTAATTTTAATTTATTTAACAAATTATTTCAATTATTTCAAATAGTCAATAGCTACTACTAACAGTCAAAAAATTGCTTAAATTTTGAAATTTCGATTTTTTAATTAAAAGGGGCATAAAAGACGCAAATTAGAAAAAATAGTATAAAAAACTCATTTCATAAGTCATTTATAACACTCGGTGTTCCGCACCTCGTTTTCTAAACTCGAACTCGTGCTATAAAACTTGCCTTATGAAATTCGTTCTTTAATGTACTATTATAGCTGTTCTCTATTATTAAATGTATTTCGAAGTTTTGTTGTACACTTTTCCTATAAGAACTAATCAATATTTGTAGAGGAATCATTGAAGACGACATGTATATAAAATTTATAAATAAAACTTTTATCGATTAGGAAATGGGTGTGTACACATTATTGATTTAAATTATTCCAAGAGTTTAGACTCGATTGTCCATCGGTAAATGCAGATAGGTGGGGGTATTGAGCTTATGTACTATACGTACTAATATTTAATAAAATACATTTTACTTTCGTTTTATTATAAGAGGCATGTAAATTAATAATAGTTGTAATAATACTTGTAAAAATAAGGTTCCAACTGAAAGATATTTATATTATATATGAGAGAAAATTAAGTATTAAATATGTAATGTATATTCTTATATTTGGTGGGGCTACCTTTAATAAAAAATCAAGTTGTTTATATAGATTTCATGGATTATTTCATAAATTTCAATTGTTTTTGATTAAATAGATTATCGCCCAAAGTGTCCATTGTGTGCCAATATATGTGCATATGGAGCCAGACATAGGCAATGATGCTTTGGCCTATAAAGCGGTCAATATAAAGGGATGCCGGTCTGTAGGAAAACATTTAAAACTAACGCATGGTATTAGGAGATTAGACTAAATCGGTGAGGCTATGGCTAAAATACGAACTCATTGGCCGGTGCAAGGCAACGAGAAACCAGAAATGTATTTTTGTCAAGTCTACAGCATGCTAATGTCTAATTCTAATATCGGATGGTACAGGATAGAGTGGCATTTATAGAAAAGAAGCAAATTTTAATATCAAATATTGACTTGGATATTCGAAAATGATTACTAAAAGCATATGTTGGGATTGTAGCATTGTACGGCTATGAGGTGTGGACAATAAAAATATATAATCTCGTATTATTTATGAATTTTATATGCATTTCATAGAATAAGCCCACATCTTCAAAGCAGAATAATAATATATTTCTCTTATTCCCGATGATGTTATTATATACGCTTTTATATTGTAATATCAATTGTGTACAAGTGGATTTTTTAATTGATATTATTAAATTTTTGGATAAACTGTTTAAAATTAAGACATCTCCATGAGATTGATTGATTCTGGCTACCTAATTGATAGAAAAATTATAATTGAAAAATAATTGAGAGAACCGAGTTGAAAAACGGTTATATTGTATTTATTAATAAAAACGTTTAAAAATACTCATACTAAAGTTTCAGGGTCTTTCATAATCCTCATTGATTAAGCAAAATTTTATGTTATGTCCTAATATTTATTGAAGAATGTCTTCAATTGCTAGCTTCAATGCCGTATTTGAAACTTTTTTAAAATATATATAAAAATATATACGCATAACAATATTTATTTGTAATTGGACAAATTTAAATTATGAGAACATTATAAAGTACCATAGAATCTACTTCAAATTAAATATAGAAAAATTTTCAAAGTAAAACAAAAAGATTAAAAAAGATTTGTAATCAATAAACTAAAGATTCTTTTAATTTCTTTACCATACTATTATTAAAACAAATTCGTTTAATTTTACTTAATTAAGAACAATACTGCTTATGTGGCTTTATACTAGTGCTGGGAATATTTGCCAATCAAACCGGAAACCGGTGCTAGCGATTTTTCACAGGTTCACCGACTAACCGTTTTCACTAATTTTCGGTGAAAACCGGTTTCCGCCGAAAACCGCGTTTTGGTAAAAACCGCTTTATGGTGAAAACCGATTTTCGGTGAAAACCGGTTTTAGGTTTGCACTGGACTACTGAATCTTACCAAACCACGTTGCTTCGAATCAACGCACTACTTTGAAGTAACGTATCAATTCAATTTTCCAACACCTTGATACAGTGGCGGTGCTTCTGTGCAGTACACTGCACGTGTAAAATAGATGATGAGCTTGGCGCATATACTGAGTCTAGGATTGCAAAGAACTTGCGCCAGTCACTGGCAATGTGTAAAATTCCGCAATTTTATATCGAAAATTTAAAAAATTCTTTAGAAACGCGAAATTGTTTATAAATTTGGAATGAACGTAAATCAATATAATTTCAAGTGTACTTTAGTTTTCAAAGTTCTTCAAATGCAATCCATTGTAATGTTCATGCAGTTTCCAACTAATCCTTATAGTTGAGGATATAATATATATAATCAGAGATTGCATATAGCGGACATGACTAAACATAATTTACAATATCAATATTTTTACAAAAGAATTTCGCCTTATATCTCTTTATATTCGCACTTTTAATTGGGAATTGAGTAAAATTTATTAAAGTTTGTTATATACTTCCTTTCTATTTATTTTTTTAATATTTTTCCTACCAACGTACTTATTCAATTACTTGTATACAATGCTATTACGCTTTTATTATTTATTTTAATTATTTACAATGAAGGTATATATATACCTGTCACAAATTTTTTAATTATTTACAAAGAAGGTATATACCTGTCGATTTTTATCAAAATTATCGAAAAAGTATAGAGGTATATACCTGTCGAAAGCGTCGCGCTGTTCGCTGGTTCGAATCCGTCACCTGTCAGGGATACTTTCTTAAGGAAAGATCCCTTCCGGACCATGGACGTTGTGAATGTTGCCATTCAGGAGTACCCTGAATGTGCCATGATTAAGTTCATTTAAAATATTTACATTGGCAACGTATAATGCTAAGCATGGAGCCATAATGAATGGGAGAGCCTTCAGCGCCCATTCTTTAAAAAAAAAAAACCTATCGAAAATTTTAATTCTTTGTCGATTAGCATCAAAATTATCGAAAAATTATCGAAAAAGAGCAGAGGTCGATTTTAATCAAAATTATCGAAAAATTATCGAAAAAGGGCAGAGGTCGATTTTCATCAAAATTATCGAAAAATTATCGAAAAAGAGGACAGTCGATTTTCATCAAAATTATCATTTCCCATTAGAAAATGTCCCATTCAATAATTTTTTCACGTTTAATAAAAATTTATAATCTTAGCATGGACAGTCCATATAAAAATGTTTCTAAATGCTGACTTTGAAATTGAACACGCAATTAACATCGCGTATTAATTTACTGTTGCTGATCGTGTTGGTATCGCCATCTACATATTTTAATATCAGATGTGTGTGCGACAACGACGATAAACACACACACAGATTACACACTATTTATTCTCGACGAACGCGGCGAGAAATTCAAGTCTAACTACATGGTTACGTGAATGCAATCCCATCTTTGCACATTCTATTTTATATGGGCAGTTTCAATGGCACCTTGAACGATAGGTTGAATCGAAGAATATAAATTCGAAAAAGTTGATTGCGTTGGTTGAAGCGAGACTTTTGTCGTTTTCTGAGAAAGTTCTCGCTCTACTCGAGTATTCGTTATCAAGAAACGCGTTTTTATTATCCGCATTTTATCTATACACTAGTATACCTACTGCCAAGAATATGGCAAATCAGACATAAATGCATAGTTTAAAAACTAAAAAAAGAAAATACAATTATTGACCGATTATTTGAGGACGCTATTGCGTATTTATTTTGTAATTCATAAATCCAACATAATTCGCTATAAAATATTTGACAAAAATCAAAATAAAATATTAAAAAAATTAAAATATAAGAAATGTATGTAAAAATAAATTATATAGATATATTTAGGATCGCCAGGTCTTGCCTAGAATAATTTTAAGTCAGACACTTTAAGCTACAATTGTTGACTATTTCTTTGACTCGATTGAACATGGTCGCTAAGCCTTTGACTAAGATATACAAGTCTATATGAATGTAGACGAAAATAGTAATTCTTAATTTTCAATTTCTGACCAATTTAGCAAATACACTTAAATTTTGAACAAAATGGGCAAAAATAGACATAATCGCTTTAATATAACACCAAAATCATTGAAATCTGTCGAGCTGTTCCGCAGAATTTGTTTTATACGGGAAATGGTAAACTTTTGTAGTAAGCGTGGAAATAATGATTTTTATCTTTAAGCGGGACAAATTACCGAAAATCGGGATTGTCCCGTTAAAAGCGGGACGTATGGTCACTTTACTTATTTATGTTATTAATTTTATCCCAATAAAATTTTATATAAAATAAAATAAGCAAAAATCTGTTAGGTAACCTGTTCATCAAAATTACCGAAAAATTATCGGAAAAGAGCAGAGGTAGATTTTCATCAAAATTATCGAAAAATTATCGAAAAAGAACAGAGGTATATACCTGTCGATTTTCATCAAAATTATCGAAAAATTATCGAAAAAGAACACCTGTCGATTTTCAATGCGGCGCATTTTAGGTGGACAATACAATTTTTGCTAACCACTCTTAAATAGTTGATACGCCACTGAATCCCATATATAATGAATTGTTATATCAAGATGCAGCTTAATGCACAAAGCACAGTGCAATATACTCATTGCTCGACGTATCAATACTGTATAATTGTGGAATCATATCTTATCTACGTGTTTATTTTGTTACTGCGATTTCGTCTGCAAGGGATAAATAAATTGCATTTTTAATCAAATTCTACATGCTTAGAAAATAAATGAATGTAAACTTATGTAAAATTCTCTCTACAACTCTATATGCATTATCATTTTGCTGTGTTCAACTTTTTTTTAATATTTTTTTTATTCAGATACCAACATCAGTATAATGAGCTTGAAATTATATATTTTTCAATTTAATAATAGCATATCTTGTTTCGTTTTTCACTTTAGATCAGAATCTTTGCTTTGGAAATCTACCTTAAGATTAAATCTTTGCATAAGATTATTTTAGGATTTTAAGATTAAGTTTTTAAAGATTATTTTAAGTTCAAATGGTTTAAAATGCTTATTACTTGATATTATTTAATATTTAATATCTACTAGAGTACTAACTATGGTAGAGCTTTGTCTCTGCTGCTCTAATAGAAATCAACTTGCATAAACTTCATTATTCTGAATAGCTAGATTAAGATCGATTGCCAAATGAACTGAGCATAGTGGCTATCATACCGTACCAACCACCAACGCGGTTTCGTATGAATCAATAGTCGGTGCGTACCAGTGCTAATCGAAAACCGGTTTTCACCGAAAAATGGTTTCACCGAAAAACCGGTTTTCGCCGAAAAACGGTGAACCGAAAAACCGGTTTTCACCGAAAATCAGTGAACCGAGATTGTCTTGGTTGCTGGTTTTCGACAAAAAATAAACCGATGCACCGGTTTACCGGAACCATTTCAGCACTACTTTATACATCCAAAAGGTTTTGCATATTTTTTATAATTATATCTTCTTAATTTTTAACAGCAAGTTGGCATTTTGGTAAATAAACTCCTTATTAATGTTTTTGTGTGCTTCTGATTACTTTTTAGGTTTTAGGTTTATATACGCAGCTTTAAATTTCCCCGTAATATCAAAATTGAATTAATTTTTTCTGCCGAGAAAAATTTAATAAATTAATAAATTTAATAAATACTTAATGCTTGTTACGGTATTTGGGTGATATTCTATATTAAAATAAACAAAAAATTTTAAACCTATATAAATACTATATCTCTTACGTTGATTACAGAAGCAGGAAGCTTAACAAAGAACGTGCGAGTTGTAGAATGACTCCTTCTATAATAGTTGCAAGCGTTTACACGTTTGTAAAGTACGTAATGTCAAATCCAGCGACATAAATCGAAAAAACAAAATGAAAATTTGGATCGTGTTCAAGAACATTTTACTGATAATCCGCATTCATCCTTACGCCGCGTCTCAAATGCTCTTCAAATCAGCCGTACCACAATCGGTTGGATTCTTAAGGACCTCAAATGGCATTCATATAAAATTCAAGTTGTGCAAAAATTAACTGAGGAAGACAAAGCAAACCGACTGGAATTCGCACAGGATGAAAGGAACAGAATTTATGAAAATCCTGATCATTTATCCAATTTGATATTTTCGGATGAAGCTCATTTTCATCTTGATGGTGGTGTCAACCGCCATAATCATCGTTATTGGGCTAGCGAAAATCTTCACTGGGTTGTCGAAGAATCGTTGCATTCCCCCAGAACAACAGTGTGGGCTGCAATTGGTGAATGCGGTGTCTTCGGGCAATTTTTTTTCGATGAATCTGTCAACAGTGTTCGATATCTCCAAATGCTGCAAACAGAATTTTATCCAGAATTGGAAGCACGAGAAATCCAAAACGATGTAATCTTTATGTAGGATGGGGCTCCTCCACACTGAGGATGAGTGGTTCGAAATTGGCTAAACGAAAAATTTCCGGATCGTTGGATGGGCCGTGGATCCCCAAACAAGCCTTGGCCTCCTCGATCACCGGATTTGACACCATGCGATTTTTTTCTGTGGGGCTCTATTTAAGTCCAAAGTCTATACAACATGAACCGGCGAACATTCAGGTGTTGAAGGAACGCATTATCGATGCTTCTTAGCAAGTTGCTGTTGAAATGAGAATGAAAGTTTTATTTGAATATCACGAAAGTTTGTTCAAAATTGACGAGAATAATGGTGATCACGTTGAGATTTAGTATGTTGGTTAAACTATGTTGTGGTAAAGTTTTGTTTGATTTTAATAAAAATTACAGATATGGCAATAAAAAGTAAACTGTCGATAGATACGGGGACACCCTGTATATCAAATAATTAGAAAGCATAATAGAAACTTAAAAGGTAAAAATATATTTATATGATAAACTTGAATTTTGTTTCCATATTGTTCCTATGTTTTTTTATAACTGATATGCGTCAATGAATTAAAAACTGTTTCTTGTGATGTTTTCATCTGACATAAAAATAGTGGCATCTTATTTTTATATAATTCTAACATTTGTTAAACGTTCCAAATGGGCGTATTTTATGTCATTTTTCTTGACCGACGAAACGTTTGGAATATCGTTTATTCTAGAAATATATCAAATACGCAGTCCTGTAGCAACACTCCGTGATATTAAAAACGATAAGTAAATGCTTGTATCGGAGTACAGCGTTTGATATCTAAAATTCGATGTTCTTTTCTAGTACAAATATAAAGGGAAATCCCTCAAAGTACAAAACTTCTAAGGCGAAGTATATTCGTATATGAAATTGGATCATTTGTATATCTAGTTTCCTCAAGAAATTTATGTAAGATATCTCAGGTTATTAAAAAGGAACTGGTTAAAAAAATAGATGTCAATATAATTATATTTTTCAAAGTCAAACAAATTACTGCAAAATTTTAAATATATCTACACTAAAATTTTACATATCTATTAATATGTCACTAGTATTAAAATGTATGATTTTCATCACTAGGTCAAATTAGACTACATTTGTTTTGATTTTTTTCAAGTTCAATTTAGCTTCTATCAAGTTAATTATTAACATATTTTCATCGAGTAAACTACTCAAAATAATCAACGCGTTTTTCACTATTCCATTTAATCATATCTATGATATAGTAATACAATAAGAAATTTATGTTTCAAAATATAGTCCGTAACCAAGCTATTGAGAAATTTAAAAGGTTATGGATTTTGCCGTTATGTTGTGATATTGCATATTTTACCAATGTGAAATTGGTACGTTTTTTAAATATCTATTCAGATTTTTAGCAACTCATATTGTTTAGCAAGTGAACTTCTTCAGCTTACTATATTTTCAAATAAATATTTTATCGATTCTATCGATAGCTATAGTTATTTCCGATGCAAAATAGGTTCAATAATCCAAAGCTTCACTTATTACTTTACTGTTTTGATATTTGAGGACAATAGATCCAAACCACATTCTAATTTAATAGCGAATATAATAATCAAGTAATTCGTAATATCTGACTTTATATTATCTGTAAATTAGATCTATTTTTTTAAGACAGCGGTTACCAGGTTAATTTTAGACAAGGAATATATTATGCTTTTCGAATTATGAAACGTTTCAAAGAAATATTGTAAGGATGTAATATTCCTCACGCATATTCAGAAAGGTTTCCATTAGGTAAAGACATATTGTATATTAACTATGTTGGTTACTTTAAAAAAAATGCGTGAGACTCTCGCGCGGTGGAAGTGAAACTTCTTAGTTCCTAGGAAAAGTTGATTTTATGCATTGCTTTTTTTCCATTTGTTAACGATTTGATTTTGATTTTGATTGAATTTGATTGACACTCTGATCATCAAAGAAAGCATTATTAACTGTAATGTCGTACAGTCTATAAAGAGGAGTTTGGATTAAATATTGTAACCATATTTTTATAATTCCTTTTCGCACCAAACCAATTAATTAACTCGATCTGTGTATTTTTCTTCTTTTTATGTGGACATTAACACAATGATCATCGTCAATGTCTTTTGGCAAATGATTCACCATCGTATTCACAGATATTGGAACATTAATAATTTGCCCATAATTGCCCAATTTTGTGTATGATGCACTAGTGGGTGCATTTCTATTTGTCGATGGCTCAGCTGTATCAGATTCATTTCGTTGATCTCTCACACCGCGTGTATCTTCACGTGTAGACGGCACGTCTGAATCAGTGGCATTCTAATTCTCCATACCACTTACTGTGTCCTCACTTAACGACGGTATCAATTCATCCAGTGTATTTGTGGTCGTTGGAAGGTTATGTTGTCCACCGTATTTCTTAAACGCCCTTTGCCTGGCTCAATACTCTCTACTTCTTTCCAAGGTACTTGTTGGCACTTTTCTTGGCGATTTATTCGCTTTCTTCCGTTCTCTAAAGGCTCGCAGCACTCTGTCTGTACTTGTCTTTTTCTCCATTTCACTTTTCACACAATGGAAATTGTTAGCTAAAAGATTAAGCTGTGTTTGTGTAATATATAATAAGATACGCAAGCGTCTACTGGTTGCCTTATGCTACGTATACACACAGTACACGCGGCGCATGCGCGTAGAGTGTTTCACTTTTCGTGACTTTCACTTTTCGTGACGTTCAGGCCAATTTGCCCCACCGTTTCACTTCAAAAGTTTCACTTCAAAAATCAGAACTTCATTTTCGTATGCTTTTAATTTGAAATAATTAAAGTGAAAAATTAAAACACCATTGGAAAAATTTGCTGATCTCTGGATACCTAAGTTGGAATATTTGGAATTACCGTATCACTGAAATTAGAAAACACTTTATATGCTAAAAATTGGTTCGTTAAAAATATTTAAAAATAAAAAACTTTTTGCTTTTTTACCTATATTATATTAAATATTTGTTCCAAATTGTAAATTCACTAATTGAAAAAGATACGAAGCTTATGATGAAACAAAAAAATATAATAAATGAATTTTAATAAACTATCCTCGAGTTCTATTTAATTCTGGAAATAATTAAATAATGCAATATAACACAAAAATGTAAAATTCACTTGTTTGAATCAGATTAGTATTGCGTGTTTACGTCACATTTTAATCTTTAATATTTCCTGCAGCAATGAATGAAAAATTATTATGAAAATTTTAGTTATACTTTAATCAGATGTCATCAGTTTAATCTACATGGTTACCATTTCAAATTGTGGTTATATGTAAATAATCAATTTACAAAAAATATATATTACCAATTCTAGAACTGCTCTACAATGTTTCAGATGCCATTTAAATTATTCATTGTGAATCAAATAATTAACTCAGAGATTATCAGAAATCATCTTCAGAATTAACAGATATCAAACCTTTAAAATTCCTTCACTGTTGATGTTCAAAATATTCGCAATATTAAAACTTAACAATAAACTAAATAAGGTTTCGCAATAAGAATAAATTGAAATTCCACTAAGGCCTTATTCGAAATTAATACGCTGTATTTTATTAGAATATATTATATATAAATATTATATTCATATTTCTAAAACATAAATATATTGAATATCACCTATAGATAATATAACATCCACGTAAATAATCCCACACGTTTTTCATGCAACTTTTGTTATTATTTTGTGAAATACAGTACCTTTGTCAACATTCATTATTTTATTTTATTTTATTTTAATTAATTAATAAAATGCATCTCTCTCATTGTAAATTGCTAATTATTTCACTATTACGTATTAATAAAATTCAAAAAATATATTGTAAATTAAGAAAGAATAATTAAGCCAACAAGTAGCTCATAATATATATTTAAAACGTTTCGTAATGGTATACAGTTTTTATAATAAAATAATTTTGTATAACAGAGCATTTCGAAAATTTCAGAGAAAATAGTAACGACCTTTTTAATCGAGTAGAGTGTGCACCAAAGCACTTAAGACTGTCACATTTTTTTTTTTATTTGAACATTTTACACGATATGTATCAAAAGCGTTTATATCTGGTTGACTCATAAATCTTCGTAAACAAGGGATTTTCCTAGTTCACATATATAAATAACCTACATTTCCCTGCTCAATATGTCCGTAGGTAAATTGGATTTTGTTTCATCAGCCCGAGTTTTAATACTCCCTTCGTATACATTTAGTATTTATACAGCATGATCAACAAGGATCGTTTCCAGGAAGTGTATAAACTTACTAATAACTAATAAATTATATAAGAGATGAATGAATTGTAATTTTATTGAATAATATTCTACAATAATTGCATATACAGAAAATAATAGTTACAAAACTTTGTAATACGAAACCTTGATAAACTGTATTTTATATATATATATATATATATATATATATGTATATATATATATATATATATAATAATATATATATATATATATATATATAATAATATCTAAAAATTTACCAAACTAAAATTCGATGAAAAAGAATAATTTTCTCAGGATCCATTCTCAGCATACTAGTAAATGACTATTAAAATATTTTTTCTAATAAGTCAATATTTCTTATAACGTACGCTTGTAGGGTTATATTAAAAGCTGGTGTAGATTGCATTGTTTTCATATTATCAGTTGATTCATTGTAAAGTTTTACGGAAAAGTATTTTAGGTTTCTTTGACTAACGTTTATCTACACCGCGGAATTTCAATCTGTCCAGGTGCTTTACTTCTTGTATCGTAATTATAAATTATAGTATTTGATTTTATTGTTTCGTTAAATCGAGCATATTTTAAGGTTTCATAAATATACAATCCACGTATGTTCATTAAATTATTCTCGACATATAGTTGTTTGGTAGAATACATTTTGTGTTTTCTTAACATGATTTTAATTATACAGTTTAATGTAGTTTGTAGTGGATTTGTCATTGAGTGAGCCCCAATTTAGTAGACCATAATTTACAACGGATAGCAGTAAGCTATACCTCATGCAACAATAAGTGGCCAGGTATCCCGTGGTGTTGACTCTTCTATCCTAAGTTTTACAATCTCGAACAGCAAGTCGTACTGCGATGTGCCAGGTCCGTATTGGAATTTTAGTAGAAACTAAATATAATAAATTGAAAACTGTATTTAAATGTTGATCTAAATGATAAACATGTTGCTTAAAAATTATGGCTTATCATTCAATATTATATTATCTGAATGATGTTTTTTGAGGAGAAACTCCTATAGGCGCGGTAGGGTAAATTAGCCTGAACGTCACGAAAAATGAAACGCTTCCGGCACGAAAAGTGAAACGCGCTACGCGCATGCGCCGCGTGGGCTGTGTGTATACGTAGCATAAGGCAACCAGTAGACGCTTGCGTATTTTATCATATATCACACAAACACAGCTTAATCTTTTAGCTAACAATATCCATTGTGTGAAAAGTGAAATTGAGAAAAAGACAAGTACAGACAGAGTGCGAGCCTTTAGAGAACGGAAGAAAGCGAATAAGCCGCCAAGAAAAGTGCCAACAAGTACCTTGGAAAGAAGTAGAGAGTACCAAGCCAGGCAAGGGGGTTTAAATAAACACGGTGGTCAACATAACCTTCCAACGACCTCAAATACACTGAATGAATCGATACCGTCGTTAAGTGAGGACACAGTGTGTGGTATAGAGAATTTGAATGCCACTGATTCAGGCGTGCCGTCTACACATCCTGATACACGCGATGTGAGAGATCAACGAAATGAATCTGATGCAGTTGAGCCATCGACAAATAGAAATGCACCCACTAGTGCATCATACGCAAAATGTACATTCTTTCAACCTGCTCATCGCGAATTTGATAAACAATTTTTCAATAATCCGTTAGGTACAGTGTGTTCCATATGTGAACGAATATGGTTTAAGAACGATGTGAAACCTGTTGATCCTAAGCACGAGCAACTTTTACATACTGCGTTTCCAGCCATCATCATTGAAGATGTGCAATAGTTATGGAAGTCAAATGATTTTGTCTACCCAGAATTACCTGGTCATCTACCAAAATTAGATTAGTGTCAGAGAGGTTTATTTCACCCAGAATTCCATTTATGCAAATTCAACGTTTACGACATGTACATGGTCAATATAGGATGATGATTATTGTATTAATGTCCACATAAAAAGAAGAAAAATACAGAGATCGAGTTATTTAATTGGTTTGGTGAGAAAAAGAACTATAAAAATATGGCTACAATATTTAATCCAAACTCCTCTTTATAGACTGTACGACATTACAATTAATAATGCTTTCTTTGATGATCAGAGTGCTAATCAAAATCAATCAAAGTCAAAATCAAATGGTTAACAAATTGAAAAAAAGCAATGCATAAAATCAACTTTTCCTAAGAGCTAAGAAGTTTCACTTCTACCGCGCGAGAGTCTCACGCATGTTTTTTTTCATTGAATGAAAGGGTAGGGAAAGTTTATTTTGGAAAAGATTACATTTATTTATTCGATTTAAATAAATTATGTTAACAAATTAATTATAATTATAAATGCACATGAAAATATGGAACATTTTTAGAATAAAAATAAAAATAAAAATTCAAATAAAGCATCTAGGTACATAAAACATCTAGATATTTAAATAAAATTCCGAACTACTTGTGTCACTCTCTTTATTTTTGTGTCGTGTGTATTAAACCACGTTTCATCTAAGTAACATATGAAACGGTTATCTTCGCGAGCTTTATGAGTAATCTCTAAGTTTTGCATCCGAAGAAGCTGCAACCTTGGTGCCTCCAACAACCACATTCGCTGATTTTTTTTTTTGAATTGAAAGTCATTCGTTCTTAATACTTTTCGTAAAGTATTCGGACAGCAAGATATATCGCACTCGGTTTTTTAAATTTGACATAATTGGCTAAGTGACGGTGATAATATTTTCTCATACAATTTTTTCTCAACTGTAGAGCTTCAAACGAACGCAATCAACATCAAATGAATCGAATTTCCTGAGAACATTAGCGTCGCTCCTTTTCTTTCTAACACCATCTTTCACAATTCTCTTATAGTTCGAACAGGAGTCTTTGTAAAAATTGAGTTTTCTTAAAGGATGCTGCTTCGTTTTTGCCCCATTCTCGTAGCTATATAAAGACATTCTTCACAATATCCTTGGCTACCTTTGGCAAGAAAACCTTTCTTGTCTGATGTGGATTGTCATTATCACATTCGATGTCATTTTCAATGTCACTAAACTCACTAATCATTTCTACGTCTATATCACTACTGCTAGTTTCTAGATTATTCATTTTTTTAAATTTGCAGATACAGTCTCTAGAGAATCTTGAACAAAACTAATGTTAGAAATGAAATGTTTGGATTCTAAATATTCAAATTGACGAAGGGAAGCGATCATTATTATTATTATCATTCTTGTGATCATTGTTCTTTATTGATTCTTAATCACCTCTTTTAAACGGAACAATACCAAGTATATGACAAAAGCAATCAATATGCAATAAAATTTGTACAAGTAAAGGTAACACTATTAGGAAATAATTATTTGTTATTACCTATATTTAAAGTTTATTTTATTTTCTGGGACATATGTATTTTATATTTTCTATCCAAATTTTACTGAATACGTCCAAATATGCAAATGAAGCATATTTACTGCGGTCGTAAATCATTCGATACCTGAAGCTTGGCCATTTATTGCTGCATGAGGTATAGTATAAACTGTGAGTAATGTTTGTCTACTTAGAATATTTCGTAATTAATAAAATTTTGAGATTAATTAGTTGTTAAAAAATATTGGTTTGTGAAATCTAAAATAACCAAAAATAAATAAATTAATTAAATGAAAATAAATTTAAAAATAATTCTCATTAAATAAATTAAATCGACAAGATGAAATTGGGCCTGAATCTAAATTCATTAAATTTGATTTAGATTTATGAATGTATATACTTTCATAAGCATTTAACTCGGAACAATTTAAAACACTTTCAGTAATTTAAGTGATCTAATTTGAATCGGATGACCTGAGTTAGTCAAAAATATGCTCGGCTACAGCACTTCTATCTTTTCTATTTAATCTGAAATGATCTAAATGCTCCTTAAATCTAGTTTCAATTGGTCTACGACTTTGTCCTATATATACTTTAGGACAACTAGAAAAAGATATTTCATAAATACCAGATATTTTATTGAAATCAATCAAATCTTTGGGATTTCCTAGAAAATTAGCAAGACTATTAGAAGTATTATATGTTACTTTAAAATTATATTTATTTAAAATACAATCTAAACCACGTGCAATTATAGGATCAAATGGTAATTTAACAAATTTTGAAGTTGAATTATTACTTTGTTTTAAAGTATTAATATTTCTGATATCTCTTGTTCTTTTAAATGGTCTTAACATGTTATTTATAATTTTATAAGAATAGCCATTTTGTACTGCTATATTTCGGATATTATTTAATTCAATATTATATTTATCATTAGATAAAGGGAAATTTAATAAGTGGTTAATTAAAAAATTAAAAGCAGCATATTTATGTTGACGACAATGATTTGAATCGTTCTTTAAATAGCAGTCCGTATTTGTAGCTTTTCTATATATATCAAATTCTAATATATTATTATTTCTAATGACTAAAACATCTAATAAAGGTAACTGATTATTATTTTCGATTTCATAAGTAAATTTAATTGAAGAAACTTTAGAATTTAATATTTGAATAAAATCATCAATATTAGATTTTTCATTATCAAAAATCGCAAAGATGTCATCTATATATCTAATCCAAACTCTAGGAAAATAAATTTCAGTTTCCTTTATTTTTGTTTCAAAATAACTCATAAATAAATTAGCAATAAATGGACTTAAACAATTTCGCATAGCTGTACCTTATTTTTGCTCAAAGAATTTACCATTTTTGAAATACTTCTGTCATGTTGACTTATTTATTTAACAGTATATCAATTACGATTCGTGACACGTATTTTATTTAGTTTTTATCTTGTTCTACTGAAGATGGGAGCATAGCCTTGGAAATGCACATCTAGCTACTTGAAGTTACGGTATTTGGATGATATTCTATACTATTATTTAAAACCGTAGTGATATTTTTTTAAATAAATCAATTATATATAATTATAATAAATATTTTGTAAAGAATGCAACTTATCTAACATTAATAAATGCAAAAGTTTCTCGAGCTTAATATATGAATCAAACTGTTCTATAAGCCACAAGTATTTAATCCAAAATTTCCCAGTAAATGCACGTGGATAAATGCTCACACATGTTATGTTCCATTCCTTTCGCAACATCAATAATTCGGTTTGTGATACGTATGTACATATGAATGAGCGGATAATCCTAAAAATGTACGCATTTTGTTGGAATTTACATAACCTGATCACTGCACTTCCTGATCGAAATTTAAGATTCAGCACGTTCATATTTTTTTGCCTGCAGGTCCAGATTTTTCCGATGTTCGGTAATTCAAATTAGACTTTAACTCGACAGACTGCAAATAACATGAGCTACATCCTACGTTTAAATATCCAAACGTAGAAAGTATTATTAAATCAACGTCTTTGCTGCCGAAGCATATGCCGAAAAAAAAAGAATTGAGATCATTGGATCAAACGAAGGATCATAAATGTAGTGCAAATAGTAGTAAATGTAGTAAATGTGTTTTAAATTTCTAAATGATCTAAATTTCTACATCGTGTTCTACGAATCGAATGAATAAAAATTGTTTTTATGCAAGTTTTTTATTGGCAAACTTAATGCGCAAAACGAAAAATAGAAGAAATGCTTTTGAGTGAGTACTCATTGTAAATTTTTAATTAAAGTACATTATAATCGCAAAGGATCATCCTGGTGTTGCGGCCATGGTCGAACTAGTACCATGGATTCGAATCCCAGTTAGGGAGGAATATTTTCGAAAAAAAAATTCTTCCAAACTATGGATGTTGTGAATTATTTTTTTATTTGTCTTAACCGACCTATACCTAATTGAATCTTTAAAAAATTATCATCGTGAACTGCATTTGAAAATAAGGACCCATAAGTTAGGTCACTGGATTAGAAGACCTTGGAATATTTTCCTTATGAGATCTCAAGTCATGAATATTTGAGATAAAAGTGTAATTCCAATAATAGATCCTATTGAAATTTTAACCAAAATAGTGAAATGAAAATACTGCAATGTTTATCATTCTTACAGGAAGCATCTTCAAATGTATGTATACATATTCCTATAATTTTCAGGTAGTCGAGTTAATAATAGTCAAATTTCTACAAAGGTACATGTAAATTCCTATAAGGTTTCCTATAATATTTCCAATTGAAATCAAACATTGAAGAAGAAGACATAGATATAGGTTCCCATATATAACGATCGTGACGATTACCCAATTAACAATGACCCAGATGACTCCCAGATGACCCAGTTGGTGAAAGTACAGAAATTCAGAATGCAGAAGCCTGCATTTTATTGCATGATCACCCCGAGGAAACAAAGTTACATGTGCAAGAAATAAGTGCTTCATGCAAGAGGAAGGCGGTGGACAACAGACGTTTATACGAATTTGACCATACACATTTTCGGTTTCTTCTACCTGACCCCATGTTTATAGGAATTTACCATCCTCACTTCAAGTTATTCCTTTGCGGATTTCTAAAAGGGCTTTGGAAAAAAAAAACTAAGATATTATTTTAACATGTATACTTTTGAAAGTAGAGCGCATTTTTTTTTCAAAATTCTTTAAATTTCGCTATTCCATTCTTCTTTTCATTAAAGTCACCTTCAAATATATGTCGTGTAATTACATAATATTTCATTAATTCGATAGTATAGTCTTTTTTCAATTACAATTTTCATAAAATTTCTTGTCATTGTACATTATTTCTTCCTACAACTTTGTTGCAATAAAAATGTAGAATCCACTTTCATTTCTTATTTTTTGTAAATATCTATAGGAATTTACCATCCTCGTTTCAAATACACGTTCTTATGAACTTTTTTCATTATTTCGATCACTAAGAGATGATAATGAAATTTGACTACAGAAATTTGACTAGAGTTATAATAATGTTCTAAAATTAGAATAAAAGTGTTACAAACAGCATTAACAATGAACTAAATTTAAGTTTAAGTTGAAAATGCAACACGCGTTAAATATGGCACTATTATATGGAAATACGAATATTTAAATTTCGTTGCATAATTTGTTTTACATTTTCATTTATGCAAAATAAATAGTCTTTAGAGTGTAAAATTCGAGAAGTGTATAATGAATGTGGTGAGGAAAATTTGTGTGGGATAGGAATTTTTGAAGCTTGGTTCTTTAGAAAAATTAGGATTTGGTGGGAAGATAAAATAAGTAACAGATGAAGTGTTATGTTAAGTGAGGAGAGGCGAATTAATATATTATATTATAAAGAAATTAATTATTATAAATATTTGTACATATAAGTAGATTATTGAAATAAATAAATTAAATTTTTTTAAATTATTATTATATTATATTGTTATTATATTCCTTTATTTATTTGTTATTATTATTAAGTTTACAATACAGGGTTTATAGAAGAAATAATAAATATATTAATGTAATTACATATAAAAAATAATAAATGTAAATTAATAAGTGATACGTTTATACCACATTATAATTGCTTAAATAAAGTAGGAGAAATTCAGACATACGTTTTTTCAATTAGTTTTTAATTTCCACTTAAGTTACGAAAGGTAACTTGTGTGTGGAGTGCTTTTACGATTTACTTATTATATAGAGCAACAGTTATTTTTTTTTTAATTAATATTAACGTGAAATTATATTTAGAGTTTTGAGAGAGAATAGATTACAAAATAAATTTAGGATGTTTTCATCAAATTGTCAATAACCATATTTAAAAATGATCACTACGGTGTTAAATTATAATATAGAATATCACCCAAATACCGTAACAAGCATTAAGTAGCTAGATGTACATTTCAAGCGCTATGCCCCCATCTTCAGTAGAACAAGATAAAACTAAATAAAATACCTATTTATTTTAAATTTAAATCTAAGTTAAATCTAGTATTTATTTGTCTTTCACGATATTCTATCCTACCTATATTGGATTAGATAATAATGCCAAAAGTATTTCTGCCAGCTTAAAAATAGAAAAATTCATTTTCTTAATACTCTTGACATTTCAAGGAAAGTATACGTGGTATACCTTAGAAAATATGATTATATTCCCTTTTACTTGTGCAATATCAATAATAAAATAGATTTTTGTGTGGTATTATTCAAAATATTTTCAGTAATAAATCATATGGAACTAAGTTTTAAATAATATACAAAAAATATATCAAAATTAATAATACATCAATATATAAATAATATATCAAAAATAGTAATATATCAATATATAAATTATATATATATCAATGCTAGTTAGTTAAAGAGTCCGCAATCCTAAAGATTGGTTGGAAACAGCACGCCATGCCGATCTATCCTGAGCTAATCCCTTCATCTCCCTATAGCTATTCATCTCAACGTCTTCAACTATCTGACTCACATACTCCAATCTAGGCCTACCTACCCCTCTCTTTCCCTCCACTCTACCTTCTATGATCAATTGCATAATCCCCCCATGCCTAAGAATATGCCCTACTAATCTGTCTCTACTACGCTGTAACACTCTCCAGATACTTCTCTTCTCCCCTACTAACTCTAGTACAGCTTCATTTGTTACTTTATCTTCCCAACCAATCCTCATCATCCTCCTATAACACCACATTTCAAGTGCTTCTAATCTACGCTTCTCTTCCTTTCCTATAGTCCACGCCTCACACCCGTACAGTGCTACACTCCAAACATATACCTTCAGTAATCTTTTTCTAATACCCAAGTCAATATTTGATCTTAAAATCTGTTCTTTTTCTACGAATGCCTTCCTACCCTGTGCTATCCTACACTTTATATCTACCTTGCTTCGATTATCTTTTGTGATTCTACTGCCTAAATAACAAAAATCTGACACTTCTTCGATTCTATTATCTCCTATTGTGATCCTCATTTTTCTACTGCATTCCTTTTTGCCACACCTCATCACTTTAGTTTTACCTATATTTATTTTCATGTTAAAATCCCTAGTCAATACTGCCTGCATACCATTCAATACCCTTTCTAAATTCTTTTCGCTTTCTTCCAATATAGCTATATCGTCGGCGAATCTCAGCATATATATTTTCTCTCCCTGTACATTCACACCTACACTATACTCTTCTTTTACTTTGTTTATTGCATCTTCTATATATAGATTAAATAATAACGGTGAGAGTGTACATCCCTGCTGAACTCCCTTCCCTATTTTTGCTACCTCTTCTTCCCCCTCAATTCTAACTAAGGCAGTTTGGTGTTTATATAAATTAAAAATTATTCTCCTATCCTTATAATCTATACCCGTTTCTTTTAAAATTCTAAACATTATGTCCCAATCTACAATATCAAATGCCTTTTCTAAATCTACAAAAGCTATGCAAGTTACCTTTCCTACCCTCATTCTTTTTTCTACTACCGTTCTTAGTGCTAAAATCGCCTCCCTCGTCCCTCTGTTTTTCCTAAAACCAAACTGATCTTCTCCTAACCTTTCCTCTACTTTATTTTCTAATCTCCTATAAATAATCTTTAGCAATATCTTCGATGCATGTGATAGTAGACTAATGGTCTACAGGACTACTAAATTATGGTCACTATCAATATCTGCTCCAGGGTAACTCTTACAATTCTTAATCTGGTTCCTAAACCTCTCTTTAACCAGTATGTAATCTATCTGATACCTCCCTATATCTCCTGGCATTTTCCACGTATACATCCTGCGCTTGTGATTCTGAAAAAGCGTGTTTGCTACCACTAGCTTATTCCTAATACAAAACTCTACCAATCTATCCCCTCTATCATTACGTGTTCCTATTCCATATTCTCCTACTATTGAAACTTCCTTTCCCTTACCTACTACGGCATTCCAATCTCCGATTACAATTAGATTATCCTGTCCTTTAACGTTTGCTAACCTAGATTCAATCTCCTCATAAATGGATTCTACCTCCTCATCATCGTGACTTGAAGTTGGCATATATACTTGCACTATAACTGTGTCCGTTGGCTTCATGTCTAATCTAATAGTTATAATTCTATCACTAACTTGGCAATAACTCTTTACTCTACATCCCAACTTTCTATTCATTATAAAACCTACACCGGTATACCCATTATCTGATGCTGTGGTTATTAATCTATATTCTCCTGACCACGTATCTACTTGATCTTTCCCCCTAACTTCACTAATCCCTACAATATCCAGTTTAAGTCTCTCCATTTCTAGTTTCAAATTCTCTAACTTTCCTATCCTATTCATACTGCGTACATTCCACGCTCCAACTCGTAGAACTCTCGACGAAATCGATTTCTTGCCCGCCCCAGAATCCGAGGGCTTGCCTGCTACCGAAGTAGCCGGGTGAGACTCTGAGCCATTGGCTCTACTCACCTGGGGTAATACATTAACAGTAATCGACATTTTCATTTCTGTAAGCTTGAGAAAGGTACAGTGCTGGTTTCTCCTTGCCTTGCACCGACCAATGAGTGCATATTTTAGCCGTCGCCCCACCGATTCAGCCTAATCCCCCTAATATCGTGGGTTAGCCTGAAATCTTTCCTATAGACCGGGATCCCTGTATAGGGACCGCTCTATAGGCCAGAGCGTCGTTGCCCATGTCTTGCCCCTAGGAGGCATATGCAGTGCATTGGCACACTATGCGACACTATAATGCTATACATAAATTATTTTGATTTTATTAATAATAAAACGTTGATAAAAAACGTTTATATCTTATAGCTATTTTTCCTTCACGAGTACTAATGCAATAGTAAAATAATAAAAAACCTAAATCTAACATGAAGAAATTCTCCTACGACACTCGCTTACCTCCAAAAATAAATAGAAAAATTAAATTAAATAATTTCAATTTGCAGCACGCTTGGTTTTACATACATTTACATACGCTTGGTTTTCGTGGTGGTGGCTTTCTGAAGATATTATTTTTACCAATAAAATAAAACGTACAATCCGTCATTCATGAATAAACTTTGTTGAAATAAAAAGGAAATACATAATGCCCTCATAAAAATATTAACATAGATGTCAGAGATGGTACTTACAAAAATTTTGTTGGCACGTTTTGTTTTACATGAACCAAACTAAGCAATAAATTAAATATTTTTTCAACGAGGCATTCTGATATTTTTGATATCCGTCTAAATATCATAGTTAGTTAATTGCAAAAAAAACCGATTTTATATGAATTTATGAGATTTCAGATATTTTTAAAGTGGTTGACCGACCCTCTGTACTTTTGATTAGAAATTGATTAGAAATATACAGAAATTCAATTAATCGATTTTCTATTCGAATATATATATATTTGAACAACGTTTGTTCCGTTATGTTACAACGATAGTTTATCGATCTGTGCAGAATACACAATAGGAAATAATGAGAACTTAGAATGTTACTATGCTAATAATATTAATAATAATTAAATAATATCCGAAATATAGCAGTACAAAATGGCTATTCTTCTAAAATTATAAATAACATATTAAGAAAATTTAAAAGAACAAGAGATATCAGAAATATTAGTACATAGTTTAGAACAAAGTAATAATTAAATTCCAAAATTTGTTAAATTACCATTTGATCCTATAATTGCACGTGGTTTAGATAGTATTTTGAATAAATATAATTTTAAAGTGACATATAATACTTCTAATAGTCTTCTAATAGCTAATAGCTAATTTACTTCTAATTATTTTAATTATTTTACTTCTAATAGCTAATTTTCTAGGAAATCCCAAAGATTTGATTCATTTCAATAAAAAATCTGGTACAATTTATGAAATATCTCGTTCCAGTTGTCCTAAATTATATATAGGACAAACACGTAGACCAATTGAAATTAGATTTAAGGAGCATTTAGTTCTTTTTAGATAAAATAGAAAACATAAAAGTGCTGTAACCGAGCATATTTTTGAATCAAGTCATCCTATTCAAATTAGTTCACTTAAATTACTTAAAATTGTTTTGAATTATTCCGAGTTAAATGCTTATGAAAGTATATACATGCATAAATCTAAATCAAATTTAATGAATTTAGATTCAGGCCCATTTCATCTTGTCTATTTAATTTATTTAATAACAACTATTTTTAAATTTATTTTTATTATATTTATTTTTGGTTATTTTAGGCTTGATAAACCAATGTTTATTGTTGTTCGTTAATTATTAATTTATATTGTTTTAAAGGATTTATAGGTCATATTATATGCCATTTTTTAAATGCTTCTGTCATGTTGACTTATTTATTTAATTGTATATCAATCACGATTCGTGACAGAGGTATTTTATTTAGTTTTTATCGTGTGCTACTGAAGATGGGGGCATAGCCATCGAAATGCGCATCTAGCTACTTCATGCTTTAAGTTACGGTATTTGGGTGATATTCTATACTATTTTTTAACACCGTAGTGATAATTGTTAAAAAGGCATTGGTTGTTATACAAAATTCACTATTTTTTTCTAAATTTTATTATTTCCCCAATAAAAACTATCTATCATATCAACTATAGTATCAACAACCAGTGGCAGAACTACAATGCGCCGGACCCCCCAACGCGGAGGGCCCAGAATTATAGAAGACCCAAATACTCTTTGTCTGTACTTTCTTTAAATTAACACCATAAATTTAAAAAAAAAAATTATTTACGCAATTCAACAAGCGAAGAACGTTTGCATCATATCTCTATATTAGGAACTGAAGCGAAAACAGCAAAACATGTGGAAATAAAAGATATGATTAGAGATTATGCAAATTTAAAATCCAGGAGAAACAATTTTAAATTTTAAATATATTTTCTTTTGATAATTTTCAATTGTGTTTTAAATGATGCAATTTCGTTCTTTTTTGTTAATTTCTAATAAAAATATCTAGATAAAAATTTGTGTTTTTTTGTGGTAGGGGCCCGAATAATATTTTGCGGGGAGGCCAAAATTTTTAAGTCCCACCACTGTAACAACTCTATGAGATTATTTGCAAGTTTTTGCTACGCACACATGTAAATGTGCGTCGCCTTTGACATATTTCATATATGTTGAAATTTATTTTCATTTTCTTACAAAAGATTATTACAAGGATTTTCTTTCAGATATAAATTATTATTCTAAAATATATGAAACGAATTATTTTGTGGCTTTTGTTCATGTAGCTATATATATATATATATATATATATATACACTATTAAATTCAGTCTTTTTCCTTCAACCATGTACAAAATGCCATCAATGTAATATAAGCTTCTCCATTTTCAGAATCATCTAATGGATTTTCAACCTTCCAACTACCTTCTTGGTTTCCAGCAAATCAATAAACTAACGAGCATAAACATGTTTCTCTACTATCAAAGTAATTTATCGTCGATGCTTATAATCGCAACTTAAAACGTAAAAGAAGGATCATCGCACGTCGAAGAGCATGATACAAGAATATTTCAATTCCAGTGGGAACATTGGGAACAGTACTGTAACGTGGACATTAAATCAATCCACTTCGACTTCGGCTGTTATCCACCCTCATGCAACTCAATCTAAATCGCACGCAGAATTTGCCAATGGAAATGCGAACTTTAGTGACTGGGGACCGAAACGGGACCCTCTGTACATCGTGGTACCCTTCACCATTGTATATTCAGTCATATTCTTGACAGGAGTTATTGGAAACCTTAGCACGTGTATCGTGATAGCAAGAAATAAATCCATGCATACCGCAACGAACTATTATCTGTTCAGTCTGGCTATTTCAGATTTACTCTTACTGATATCTGGTTTGCCTACAGAAATTTACAGTATATGGTCTAAGTACCCATATGTCTTCGGGGAAGTCTTCTGTGTGCTACAAGGGTTTGCCGCCGAGACATCAGCTAATGCCACAGTTCTAACGATTACAGCGTTTACAATAGAGAGATATGTTGCGATATGTCATCCGTTCTTGAGTCATACAATGTCCAAACTATCCAGAGCTGTCAAATTTATAATGGCTATCTGGCTGGTTGCTATGTGCTTGGCCGTACCTCAAGCTATGTCTTTGGGAATATATTTCATTGATGAAGAACACCAAGTATGTAATGTGGAACGAATTATCATACCACATGCATTTGAATTGTCCACATTACTCTTTTTCGTCGCTCCGATGTCCCTCATTACGGTTCTTTATATATTAATTGGACTACAATTGCATAGGTAAGAATTATTTTTTGTACAAAACTGCAAAAGTTTCTTCATAATGATAATTTATACTAATTTTTATATATTCATTTTATGAGCTCCTACGAGTTGTTAAGTTATATTATATTTTTAAAATGTAAGGAACAAAGAAAAATTGAAGGCTTCAAAATATGGAAGTTTTTATTAAATACTATAAAAACTTTTAAAATGATTGTTTCAAAAAACCGGTTGTTATTGACAAATTAAAGAGCGGCGCTGAAGATTATAAATTGAAAGTGTATTTAAAGTTGCCAATAAAAATTCCAAAGGCCAGATGGCTTATTACATTTCGCGCTGTTGAGGAATTGATAACAGTAAATATATTGTAAATATTTACATTATTATGTTTGAAAATCACTCGACTTTAACGGGAAAATCAATAGAAAATTGTTTGAGTAATCAATGACTCGCAAAATAAATTCAATATCACGAAGAATAAATTAAAAAATACATTTTGTTTAAACTGTATCTTTATAAAAGCTCCTCGTATTTAAACTATATCTTTATAAAAGTAACGTTCATGGAATATAAATTTTGTTTTATTTAAAATAATGTAATAAAGTGCAGTATCAGAATATTTTCTGATTTAGAAACTTACAATTCGTATACCTTAATATTACATAATGGATGATTATGAATATATTATGCAAAAATATTCCAATCCGGTTGGAGTATGTAATTCATTTTCGACAAATTAACTATACAGTAATCATTTAATAAGTTGCCTAACACCAACATTTTTTTTTTGAAAATTCCCCTACGTTAACTTTATCTACAAGCGTTCCTATTAAATTGAACAACTAATTTTATTAGACTATAGGAAAGGAAGAAAAACGTAAAATAGAAACATTCGAAATATGGTGCTATAGGAGGATGATGAGGATTGGGTGGGCAGATAAAGTGGCAAATGAAGCCGTACTAGACTTAGTCGAAGAGAATAGAGGTATTTGGAGAATATTACAACATAGAAGAGACAGACTAGTAGGTTATATTCTGAGAAATGGAGATGTTATGCAATTATAATTAGTTATAGAAAGTATAATAGAGGGAAAGCAAGGCCTAGATTGGAGTATGTGGGTCAGATAGTGGAGGACGTGTGGGATGAATAGCTATGGAGAGATGAAGGAATTAGCTCAGGATAGATCGACAGATGGCGTGCTCATTCCAACCAATCTCTAAGAGTTAGGACTATTGGACAAAAAATTATCAAGACATCTCTTTTTTGTACTACTTGCAATACAGAAGCTGAAACATTAGTTATAATCTAATGGTACCGTATAATTGTATGCATCTGTCTTCTGGCATACAATTTTACCAAGAAAGCATCGCTGTTGATACTTTTATCATCCTTTGTAGATGCAGACACAATTGTTTCCAACCAATCCTTAGGATTGAAGACTATCTAAGTAACTTAAACAAATCTTATGTAATCTTGTACGATAGCCAGCGAAGGAAAACTAAAGGGAATTTTTGAATGAATTTACGTTTTAGGAAATTAACGGGACAATGAAAGCCGGTTCCATGTTTTAAGGAGCAATTAGTGGGAATGCTGTACGGGGCTCATAATTAAAAAAAAAAACTGAAAGAAAGTTTATTCACAAGATTAGGATAAAAAATAATAATAACATAAGCAATGTGAATATAGTTGATAAGTGTAGGCAATAGAAGATTATAGTAATATCTAATAAACTTTAACAACTTTAATTTGAAAAATGATCTCTCACTTGAACCAACAGTACCAGTCAATAAATTTCTTAAAGAAAGACCTGCATTTTGGTATAAATATACAAGACTGTTAAAAAATAGTCAACGTTTATTAAATACTTCCTCGATAACTTAATTTTGTTGGATTAGTTGGATTTTTCTATACATATTGATTATATTGATAGTCAGTTTTCCACTATTTATACAATAACACAGACAATGAGATGGAAATCTGGAAATTTCACTCACTATTAAGCAAACCTTTAATTTTGTTATTCTTTAATTCGCAGATCTACAGTCGGACCTTCTCGTGGCAACAGTGTTAAAATGAAACACCGTATATACAAGCCGGTTGTGGCGTACACAGCAACCACGGTGGATACGCAGGGTGTTGTCCACAATGGGAATATGTTAAACGGCAATGAAAAGATCGTCCAAGTCCAAAAAGATGAGCAGGAAGATGGAAGAAAGAATTACGCAAGAAATGCTCAGGCTGCTAAGCACGTTGTTAAAATGTTGGGTAAGTTTGAACATTTTTTAAATTTATGTACTGTTTTCACACTACTAAGGGAAGGGGGCCTGGATCTTCATCAAATGAAATATGGTTAACTATAATTTGTAATATTTAACCTTTAAGGAAAACTTATGATGTAAAATATATTTTGGGCAGTATCTTTATTTGGTCATCAAAGATTGTAGATCATAATATAGTTGCAACTGTGGCTCATGTCGATTTGTTTTATTGGTGGTATCCGAATTCCTCCACGAACCCAGGTAGTCAAATCTTGGAAACGAAGGTAGTTAATCTCCATAATTGCTTATTAATGCCTACAAAGACAAACACCTAGGCAATGTACATATGAATGCAGCATGCAAAATACCATACAAGCTTTCTGCACACAACGCCACCTGCATATGTTGTGTTTGGAAGTGTGACCTGACCTGACCTGACCTGACCCTTGTTGAATTTGTAGTTGTCAGCTACTATCAGTTGTTTCTGTTTTTCACTAAACATGGTGGAAATGTTCATGGTCACGATACTTTCGATAGCAAGTACCAAAAACGACTAATAGGACTTGACTGAAGTTGCAATTATATTGCCTAGGTATTAGTCTTTAAGCCATTTAACTACCTGGAGCTTCATGGCGGAATCCGGATGTAATTAGAATGCGTTAATGGGTTCGTGGCGGAATTCGGAAACACGGGTTTTATTGGTATTCCATTTAGGTTTATTCGTAGCTACGTTGTAACCATAAGCTTTAGCGCTAAAAATAAATAAGAAATATTATCGGTATAAGTATTGGTCTATTGCAATTTCAATTTGAATTGAATATTGAGCGAAGTTCCTTTATAGTTTTATCGAACCTTAACCGTATATAGGTTGTTCCTTGGTTTATATCTATCGTACAACTTTTATTTTAAATGAAATGATTTTTTCTATCGTATTTTCCTGTGCTATTAAGTATTCATCACTAAAAAATATGACTAGTTTGATAAAAATATGATACCCAAAAATAAGTGAATTGGCAGCTAACTGAATCGCTATATTATGAAACTATATTTATTAGTTTCTACAGGAAACACCATAGTAGATTTGGTAGAATACCATGTCATAATTTATACAATGAGTTTCCAAGAGATCATTTATCGCTAACTATCTTATTGAAGCCATTTTCTGACATTCTTGTCAACGTAGGTTTTTAATTGCAAGTCTGTAACTAAATGTTCGTTTCATTTTTAATATTGATTGAAAGGATCAATATTAGGGAATAGGAAACAATTAGGGGAAATTAAGGGAATATTGGGCAACCTAAACACTTTGTCGAATCAACGGCAAAAAAAAATTCTAAGGACATCAGCATTTACCTGCAATAAATTGAATTTTCAATAACATCATTATTAATATTTCGGTGAAAATATGTCCATATTATTTTTACTATAATATATTAATAAGATTTTATAATTAATAATATCACCCAAATACCGTAACAAGGATTAAGTGGATAGATGTACATTTCAAGGTCTATGCCCCCATTATTACTTTATGCTACTGAAGATGGGCGCATAGCGCTTGAAATGTACATCTAGCTACTTAAAGCTTGTTACGGTATTTGGGTGATATTCTATATTATAATATTAATAAGAGTACATCTAAAAATACATTAAATTTTTATATATACAAGTTTATGCAAGTTTATTTTACTTCGTGCTACTGAAGATGGGTATGCATAACCTTCAAAATGCGCATCCAATTATTAACTGTTTCGTTACGATATTTAGATTTCATTCTAAACGATTATTTGAAACAGCAGTCATAAATTGACAATGGCTATACAACTTTATTTATTAATATTTGTCCTATTAAATAATTAAAATTGATATGGTGCAATTTCTTTAAAGTGCTTTGCTTTTCACTTTTTATCCAAGTACTTTTACAAAACAATTACACAGATTTAGTTTTGAATTTCAATAGATTGCCGTTGATTTTATCGGTAAAGAATCCAGTAATACTTTCCTATCAATTTTACAAAATAAAATATTATACGTTAATAAAGTCAAGTTTTTTAATGGTAATTTATCTGGTTATTTACTAAATACCTAAGTGCTATAAATAGTCTGAATAGTAAACATAAAGTAATTTTTTACATCAAATAATATCAATTTTATGACTTCGGGTTAGTAATAGTAAGTAGTAATCCTTCCAGAATTTTTATCCCAACCATGTTTTCAACTAACATATTTTATTCGTGCATTAAGGCGAGGACAGCTCGACAAGGTCTATTTTAATCCCACATCTTGCACTTAAAATCTACCCATTCCCGTAGTAAGGTACAGTACTGTGCGAATTCGTTGGGACAAGCGAAGGAACGCTAAGTCCAAGCCCTGCAATGGACACGCAATGGATTCCCCAAAGACATCACGTTTTGGGGATGTTTCACAGCTTCCGGGCCACAGATGCTTCATCCCATTGAAGGAATAATGGACAGCAAAAAGTACATAGACGTTCTGGAGGCGAAAATGACCCCAACCGTGTGGAAGCTGTTTCCTAACGGCGATTTCAACAAGATCTGGCTCCATGCCACAATTCTAAGCTTGCTAAGAGCTTCTTTACCCAGCAACATTTGAAGGTATTTGAGTGGCCAGGAAATTCACCCGATCTAAAGCCCATTTATAATATGTGGGCCATAATTAAAGCGCGCATATCTAAGATGGATTGCACGACGAAAACCAAAATGATAGAAAGTGTTATGAAAGTGTGGCACCACACGACGCTGAAGTGAAGGAGATGTGTGGAAAGCGAGTGGCATTAATGGTTTAGAGGGTGCAAGAAGTAATTAAAGCTATGGGGGGTCACGTTCACTATTAACTACACTATTAAACAAATACATATTTTAGTTGTGTCTTTGTTACCGTGTTTTCCTATTATCCCAACTAATTTGTACAGTACTGTACGAATATACATAGCAATAAGCCAAGTATACTAAGAACGGATCGCGATTTCACCCCCGTTATTACATATAGTCCTTGTCGTTGTCAATAAATGCTGAGCATTGGCGAAACTTTGCCTACAGAGGTTAATAGAGATCTAAGTTGGAAATCGCTAGAAGACCTTAGTTGTTGAATATATAACAATCCAGAAACGTAATACAATACATCACATGTTGTTAAATGTTGACCTTCATCTCGATAGGATTTATATTACAAGTAAAAGTTTGTAAGCAACCTTGTTAACAATTTATTGAGCGAATGAATATGACAAAAAACTAGTTCTATTAATTCCTTTAAGAATTCGATGCAACCGATATTGATTCAATTATCATAAATTTATCATTATCAATGATTATTTTTATAAAAAATAATATTTTTTTTTAGTAATTTTTTGAAAATTATTATCATAAAATCAATTCTTACTCGTTACAATAGACAAGATAATTTTTAAATTACTTTTGTTTAAAAACTAGTTGTCAATATAGGAAATAAATAGTCAACCTTACATTATTATGACAATGGTTAGTTGCAAAATTATAATTAATTAATATTATTTAAAAATAGGCCGCAATATCAATCTATCTTGCTTTCTGGCCTATACCTTCCTTTTCCTTCTTAGAGCCTTCTATAACCTATTTTGATTTACGCCGTGTCTAAAACTCAACATGCTTCTCTCCTCGTCAGACAACGTTAATATACGTCTTCATTTTTACTTTATCTTTTCCTTAGCTTCCTAGAGCACCGCATTTCCAATGCTTCTATTATACATTTCTTCCTTTCTTCTTGTTCCTTTCGTATAGTCGTACAATTCCTTAAATATTATAGAATATCACCCAAATACCGTAACTTAAAGCATTAAGTAGCTAGATGTACATTTCGAAAGCTATGCCCCCATCTTCAGTAGCATAAGATAAACAATAAATTTTAATTTTAATTAAGTAAAACTACTTAATGCTTTAAGTTACGGTATTTGGGTGATATTCTATACTATTATTTAATATTTATAATAAAAAATATATAGTTATAAGTAACATCTTAAAAATCTCATATTAACATTTTAAAAATTGTTCGAAATCATCGAACCATGAACATGCAATGTAAATATTTCATGCCGTTATGTGTAGAGATTATTACTAAATTCTATTTTATACCAAAGGTAATTCTACAAAGATAGAGCAATAATTTATAGGACGATGCATTTAAGAAAAGTAAAATATAGGCAATTACATTTTGGAAAATTTACAACGCTATTACTAACAGCTTGTGTAAAATTATTTCAACTTTAGCAAAACAGTTACTAAAATCTATATTTCATTAATGAAATAGGTAACTTTGAGTCATCAATATTTACTTTTGTAGTTTCAATATTCCATGTAAAGCTTTGCAAACGTTCATTTTTATGAAAAAAAAAATATTACTACTAAAAAAGCAGCAATTGCAAATAAGTACATTTTCGTAAATATATTTTATGTAAGGCGACATGAATTAGAATATTATTATTTTGCATTTTGCATAATTTTGCATGTATGAAAAATGATGCACGCATTGTGAAAGTAAAGCACCCTGTTAAATATATATATTTTATGTTATAAAGGTTTATATATACAGTACGATCTCGATAGTGTGAACACGAAAATCCCAAGCATGTTTACACGAGCGAGGGTATTCACACTATAGGGGGTGAAAAAAATAGCTAATTATATCTTATTTTTCTTTATTTGATACATGCATCCATCATAAATACAAGATTTATTTAAAAAATGAAGTTATTTTTGTCTGTTTTTGTTTTTTTTGCAGAATTGTAAAGCATAGCTTTTTCATAAACCTTTTTAATTATTAAAATATCTGATATCTCAACATCATTCTGTTGGGCCCACTCTAATGCCACTTTCAATGCTTGATTAGCCTCATCATGTATTATTTTTGGAAAGTTGCGTTCAAGGTCTTCCTCCAAAACAACATCATCGTCATCATTATGCTCACTATTATCATCCAAGGTTTCAATCGTTATATGTTCGATGTTGTCCAAATTCCATTCCAGAACCTCTGAGGCGGTATAATGATGAGCATGAATCGTTTTCAGTAGTGTTACAGTCTCTGAAACAACTGTCTCTACGTTATCATCTTTCCAGAATTTCTTAAATTGGCTCAATGGCATGTTATCTTCTTCAATAAATTCTCTTGGATAATAAGTTACGCCAACATTTTGAAATTGTTTTTGGTGTAATTTTTTCCGAGACACTGTGTAAATGTATGATGACATCTTTTAAAGTAATTTTCTTCAGTTCTTCTCCTATGTATTGACTGTTTGGCATAATGGAACTTAACAAACTTTTTCTATAATATAATTTTGTCAACCTTAAAACATTTTGGTCCATCGGCTGGATTAATGGTGTTACATTCGGAGGCATAAACACAACAAATATCATCCTATCCTCAGTTTTTAATTCCTCCTCTGGAGGGTGAGATGAGAAAATGAGAAAAATGAGAAAACAATACATATATAATTATAAATTCTGCTTACCTCTGGAACGAAGTGTTGAAAGAATCACCTTTTAAAAATTTCTCCAATCATCCACGTATTTTTTGTAATCTTGTAAATTGTGGGATTTTTTTATTTCGAAAACATCGAGGATTTTTCGATTTGCCAATCACAAGCTCCTTCAATTTATGCAAGCCCGTCGCATTCGCGCAACCCAAAAATATAAGCCGTTGTTTGGCAATTTTCAATCCAGGAGTAGTTTTTTCACTTAGTCCGACATATGTTTTTTCAGGCAGAATCTTCCAATATAGACCTGTTTCGTCCGCATTGTACACTTGGTCCTTACAAAATTCAAATTTCTCGACTAATTTTGCTAATTTTTCTTTGAAAGGGTCAACAAGTTCTGGTTGAGATGACGGTTTATCACCAGTAACTTTCAAGAATCGTATTCCATAACGACATTTAAATCGTTGCAACCACCCATGACTTGCATTAAATTTTATATTGCTATTATATTGGCAAGATTCAAGCTTGAAAATAAGTTTAATGCTTTTTGCTTCATAATATCACCTGCAACTGGCATATGTCGCTCGCGTTGGTGAAGAAACCATCTATACAATTTCTTTTCCATTTTCGAAAACATCGATTTTTTCAAATTACACATCCTATTTGCTTTGAATATAATACTAATGGCATTGATAATTCGATCCTTGCTTGCTTTAATATGCTATTCACACGATCGAGGGCATCGCTATTCACATTAGCGGGGTCTTATGAACAAAATGGATTGTTCACACTACCGAGCTTAAAGCTTTACATGTGAATCCGAAATATTAAGGTTTTTAAATTATTAATTGATACACGATGCACTCCGAGGTGGATCACCCTGTATATATTTTGACAATTGGTTTTCGAAATTTAGAACATGATGTTTGCAAGGAGATTGAGAAGTCACACAATAATATCTCGTGCTAAATGTTTTGAACTAAATATGTCTTAGATATGGAACGAGCAAAACGCTACTCTATTGTTTATCAATACATTAGTGCCATCGCAATATGTTATAATAGCAAATATTCTAAATATTATGCTCGCGAAACAAGTTCAGACACGTCGGATTATAATATGAGTTGTAAGTTAAATTTAATTTGCTGTCAGATGCTTTCTGCTTGACTGAATGGAATGTCGTGAATATAATAATTGCCACATGCAAATCTGCGTGCGATAATAAGGTAATTGCGGAAGACACGTCGAAGAACACGCCATCTTGGAACAATTCATTATAAGTTTCAGAATTAAAAAATTAATACAAATAACAATTATTTTTTTCTAATAGTTCTGCAGATATCACGCGGAGATAATATGAAATGTTTGGAGATGTAAGGAAGCCATTTGCAATTCATAAGGGAAATAAAGCTACGTGCGAGCAGACAAGGGTAGAAGTTTTCCATAATTCTTAATGAGAAGATTTATTTGTATTATTTTCAGTTTTAAGCTATCTTTAAAGGCAAGATATGAACACTAAAGTAGCAATAGTAAATAGCGATGGGTAGTTCACTCGCGAACCGTTCACTCTGAACGGTTCATTCAAATGACGGGTGTACTGTGACGATATTTTGCAACGACCTATAGGTCACTATGACCTAGTTCGTGAACTATGAACTACATGGTGCACCGTGTACGTATTGATGTATTTGTACTAGGTCCTGAACCCGTCGTCTACTAAACCATTCATGAATCACAACGGTTCGTAAACGATGCAGTATAGTATACATTACATATACAGTACCAATAGCAGTACTAACATTTATATGATATAGTGTATTGGTGAACGGAATGAAATAGGAAACTCGATGCAATATTGCAACAGCAGCATTGCCGAGCTGAGTCACAATTTATATGTTGGTATCAGATTTCATTCGAAATAATATAATTAATATATTCGCAAGATTAAATATGTTCTTAAAATGTCATGCCATAGCAAATTTTTGCAATAATACAAAAATAAACATCTAAATCTTATAGTTCTTCTATTTGATACTGAGTGCAAAGCAATCACTTAATATTAAATCAAAGCGTTGAAGTTTGAACAAAGAAGATTCGGAATAGAAAATATAAATTATAACGCCAAACAAAACGATTCTATCTAGTTCATTTTATTATAGTTTTTACATTTAATTTTCAATTGTTAGTAAAGTAGTAAACATTTTCATCAGTAACTACCAATAAGTATTTTAGAACTTCATATAAATAATCGTGAGTACCTAGAGAAGATTATATTTCCTTATATATATGATTTGTATAAATTATAAATATTGTTGTCTTTTCTTCCTCATTCCTAATTCAAAATAAGTATTGTAATATTTCAATTTATTTATTGTTTACCATTTAATATTTTTATATTGAGAAAAAAAGAGATTATTTGCAGTATGTATTTCATATAGGTCGTGAACTAGTTCATTTTTAAAAGATATAGTAGTTCACGACCTATAATTCGTGAACGGTACATTTAATTGAATTATGAACTACGAACTAGGTCCTCAAAGTGACCTACAGTTTGCCATCGCTAATAGTAAGTGCACTCAAAGACAATACTAATTCATCATTATAAGGAAGCACTGCAGCAATTTACGCCTTCAACCCAACTCGCAGCTTCTACCAAATCAATGATTTAATAAAGTATTACCTTTTTGTAATCAATAAAATAATACCGTATATTCATATTTATTTTACCTTTTTAATATTAAGGATTGAAATGCGCAACAATTTTATGATAAAACATATTGACAAACATATTTTATTGATACACAACCAAAATATAGGTATGTTATAAGATATGGAGCAAAATTTGACAGAAATGCAATGAATTAAATAGTTTCATCCAGAAATGCTAGCTAGGGATTACAATATAGACAAAAATATAAGTAAAAGCAGAAATGAGTTGATAAAACGGAGAAATTAGATTTTTAAATTTAGGAATAAAAATTGCAAAAGATAATTGAAATAAACTAGATATAAAATGTAGGATAGAGCATTGCCTAAAATATACAAACAGTAATAACCAAAGAACAAATTTTCAGGTCCTAGTGTAGACTTAGAAATTTTGTGAAAAATTGAGATAATGAAATATATATATAGTAATATTATATGGCTGTGAAGTGTTGATAATACGATAGGAAAATGAATTTTATATGGAATTTTTACAAAATGTGATGCCATTGGAGGATGAAGAAAACTGAGTGAGTATAGAGTGATAAGTGAAGCCGTACTAGAGGTAGTAGTGGAAAAGACAATTGTTTTGAAGATTATTAGAGTAGAAGACAGAAAAATTAGTAGGACATATTCATTCTTAGACATAATTAGTTATAAAAGGTGGAGTAGAATGAAATAAAGGGGTAGGTATGTCTAGATTGGAGTACGTAGGTCAGATAGTGGAGGACGTTAGAATGAATTAAGGAAGTGAAGGCGTTAGTTCATTAGAGATTGACTGCGTGTGGTGTTTCTAATCAATCACTGGTATTTATGAAACATTAACAAAAAATCGAAAAAGAAATTCTTTTCGAAGGTTTACTTATTTTTTTAAACTAATAAGCTTTGCTTGAACACTTTAAGGCTTCGTTACTGGAAAATGTTCCAGCATTTTTGTTGCGATTACTGCGTAATCTTTCAATTTGAATTATAAATTTTATTTGTACATTGATGTTAATACGAATAACGTTTACCTACATTAATTTATTATGCAATATCAATCCTATTTTATTCACACTCTTTTATAATCCGGTCATAAAATGTGCTGCAATTATTTCACCCCCAATGGCTGTGATAATAAATATTATTCTAGTATTGTAGACGTTCCATCATCGTCCCAACATTCAAACGAATCGGAAGTATTTGATTATTCTGTTTACTGAAAACTAACAACAAACAAGCCACCGATGTTAATACATTAGGCTCACGGTAGACGCTCCTATTTACCCGAAATAATGTAATATCGATTCAGATTTATTGTATGAACGTCCTGTCATAATGAAAATTTTATTCGTAAAGTTTCCATGTTTAACCGTAAAAAAAAATGTTTATTTTTAGTCTTTATATAGCCAGTTGATATATTTAGCAGATCCGCCGGTCGATATATTCAAACCATTAATAATATTGTCGTATCTAGTCAAATCAAAATTTATTCTTTTTTAGAATTCCTAACACATTTCTTTTGCTTCCTTAATATTCAGACATATTTTCATACATTATATGGAAGAGAAGATTTTTTTTAAATATAGTCACACTACTTATTGTGCTACTGAAGATAGCATAGCATAGCATAGAAGATAGTGAATAGCCTCCGAAATGCGCATCTAGCTAATAAATACTTTGTGTTACGGTTTTTAGGTGACGTTTTATACAATAGTTATAATGATTACATTTTTAAATAATCTTATAAACTCAATGGAATAAAAATTATTAACTCCCTTTAATATATTTTTTCCTAAACGCATTACTTATTAATCGTTAAATCACAATAATATTTTTGAAGTGAAACTTCTATAGGCGCGGTAGGGCAAATTAACCTGAACGTCACGAAAAATGAAACACGCTATGCGCATGCGCCGTGTGTACTGTGTGTATACGTAGCATAAGGCAACCAGTAGACGCTTGCGCATTTTATTATATATTACACAAACACAGCTTAATCTTTTAGCTAACCATTTCCATTGTGTGAAAAGTGAAATGCAGTAAAAGAAAAGTACAGACAGAGTGCGAGCCTTTAGAGAACGGAAGAAAGCGAATAAACCACCAAGAAAAGCGCCAACAAGTGCCTTGGAAAGAAGTAGAGAGTATCGAGCCAGGTAACGGGCGTAAAGAAACACGGTGGACAACATAAACTTCCAATGACCTCAAATACACTGGATGAATCGATACCGTCGTTAAGTGAGGACACAGTGAGTGGTATAGCGAATTTGAATGCCACTGATTCAGGCGTGCCGTTTGCACGTGAAGATACACGCGGTGTGAGATATCAACGAAATGAATCTGATACAGCTGAGCCATCGACAAATAGAAATGCACCCACTAGTGCATCATACACAAAATTTACATTCTTTCAACCTGCTCATCGCGAATTTGATAAAAAAAAATTCAATAATCCGCTAGGTACAGTGTGTTCCATATGTGATCGAATATGGTTTAAGAACGATGTGAAACCCGTTGATCCTAAGCACGAGCAACTTTTACATACTGCGTTTCCAGCCATTATCATTGAAGATGTGATAGCGTGCAATTCATGCCGAAATGCTCTCACTCGGAATACCATTCCAATGTTATCGAAGTCAAATGGTTTTGTCTACCCAGAATTACCTGGTCATCTACCAAAATTAGATTTAGTGTCAGAGAGGTTAATTTCACGCAGAATTCCATTTATGCAAATTCGACGTTTACGACATGTACATGGTCAACATGGGATCTATGGGCAAATTATTAATGTTCCAATATCTGTGAATAGGATGGTGAATTATTTGCCAAGAGACATTGATGATGAAAAACATAAAAAAATAAAGAAGCAATGCATAAATCAACTTTTCCTAGGAGCTAAAAAGTTTCACTTCTACCGCGCGAGAGTCTCACGCTTTTTTTTTTTAATAGTCGATTGTAACAGATAGCTGAATAATAATTATATTAATTTGAAAATATTTGAAATAAATAAATCTTACATAATTAGTTATTTTAAATCGCCTTCATTTAGAAAGTTATCCTTCACACAAGTTTATATGTTGGTAGGCTGCAAGAATTTGATTAAATCTATCGCATATAATAATTTCCAATTCACCGCTGGCGCCGGTTGTGAGAAATTTTATGTAAACAATTCCGACCAATCGCAAAACTTGTAATTTAATTGAAATCGTCGCTGAGACGCTGGTGTTGAGCCACTGCTAATCTTATTTGCTATAGCTTCGGTGAAACTTTCATATCGAGTGAAAAAAGAAAAAGAAATTTCCGGTGAGCATATAACTGGAACAAATATTTGTCGGGATAGATGGTGCGTAAAATAATAGCCCTGATAAGTGATCAATGATCACGCGGTAGCGTACTTTTATGTTTTATATTTCAACGAGCACTAACAGAATAGTAGTTTTGCTTAACCTATATGTAAATTGAAACAGAAAATTACGTGCAAAATTTACAGATAATTTCAAATTTATCAATCTTACTTAAGTCTGTTTTTAAGAAACTATGCTATAGCGAAAGCAAAAATCATATAGCTATTTTCATAAAAATAATTACAATTGAGGTGATCGATCATTCCTTCTATAGTGTCATTTCTTTTCCATAGCTTTTTTCATTGCAGAATTGTTGCCAACAATTTTGATGCTTACTTACAATACTTTTAGATACGGTATTTGGGTGATATTCTATACAATTAATTATAATAATAAATCATCGGTTTCGAATGAATTCGTTAAAATTGTTTTCTTTTGTTTGCTTTGTTAAAAGTTTAAAACCATTTTGATTTTGAGCAAACAATAAGAGATAATTATAAAAGTTGTGCTAGATTTCTCATAGTACTTAAAGATGTTCAACAGGCCACCAGGGATACCACAGGAAATTAAACTGTACATACTATATTCTCACCAAGGGGATAACATGGAATTTTAGAAATTTACAAAGATAAAAGTTAGAAATTCGAAATTTATTGCACCGTTCAATCTTATTTAATGTTATTTATGTTCAATAACATAATACTTTTATCGTAAAAATGGCTAACTGGTACAATAAAATCTTGTAATGTCGTTATGTGGCATCATCAAAAAAACTAATTAAAATATCGCATTACATTTACTTAAATGATAAAATTTGGAAGATATATATATATAACGAAGTACAGAGAGAAAGAATCAAATTTTATTGTATAAGTTGGTGAAAAATCGAGGTAAGTTAGATTATTTATATTCACAGAATTATGTATAATTATAACAATTAACCGCCCAACTATAAAATTCGAGATATTTGCCAGTTTTTTTCACTTGCATTTAATATTAATTATATTCTATTAAAAACAAAATCAGGGGTTATAAAAACAAATAAATTATAAAATTTAACTGTGTTTTTATCACAAAAGTAAACAATTTTCAAAAAGGTCCTTGATTGAATCGTTTCCAATTACTTGTATGTTGTGGCCGTCCAAAGATTGGACTACCTTCGCAGAGTCCCGACTTTAATCCCATGGAACATGTATGGGACAAAATAAAAGTGTGCATGAAAGGTCGCATACATGTGCCAACAACCTTGTCAGAGTTATGGATACTGCTTCAAGAAGAATGGCACAACATACCACAATCAGACATCAAAGGCAACATCGGTGGCCTTCCTAATCGCCTTCGGGATGTAATCAGAGCACTTGCAGGCAATACACTTGATTGAAGTGAAGAAAACAATGACTATAGAGACTGTACTGTGTAATTGTAGAGCTTGGTGCTTTGTTTACAATTAAGGACCTTTTTGAAAATTGTTTACTTTTGTGAATAAAACACAAAAACACAGTTTAATTGATTCAAATTAATATTAAATGTAAGAAGAAATTAAACTGTCAAATATCTCGAACTTTATAAGTAGGCGTTTAATTGTGCCACTGAGTTTATATATAATAAGTCGGAATCTTTTAATTTTGGAAAAAAATTATGAAAAATCTATAGTTGTATGTGGAGTAGAATGACTTAGTGTAACATTTTGATTTAGTATAGGTGCATTCTTTGACAGTAAAACTAATTCTTTAATATTTGCAGGATAAATTTAATGTCACAACATGTGATACAAGTTTGATAAAATAGAGTTGTGGATAATATTTCATGTTGTATTTAATAAATAAATCGCATTTTGCATGGATAACAATTAGCAGTTTTAACACATTAACGAGACTATTGCAGAATTTAGTCGGAATTTAGTTGATAGCATCATTTTAGACTTGAACAGCGAACTTAAATATTAATTTTACAATACTGATTAAATGAAATTAGTTAAATTTATAATAATCAAGTTCATCGTTTTCCAATTTCAAGAATGTTTAGTGCATTCATATTTTTCGTTCTTCGACTATTGAACTAAACCCCATATTGAACACATGTATTCAAAATATTTTTTTGTGATTATTGAAAATTTCATAAGAATCTTTCTGTGAAAATATACTAGAATCCCAATTATATTTATATATTTTCTCGTCCTTGTACTAAATTATTTTCATACACAGTTTCATATTTTTTTAAATTATATATATTAAATCAAGTAATACTAATACACTAATTCTTATTTATATTTATTATTTGTTATGCGACTGGAAAACTCCCTTCTAAATATAGCTGAAGAGCATATAGAATTATTTTTTTTATTAATTAAAATAAGAGCATTAATTAACCTACGAAATCAGACTTTCCAACATAAAAGTTTCAATCCAACTTTATGAATTGTTGCACCGTCTTCATTGCTAACAGCTCAAAGAATGAGCAGGGGCAATTCCGTAGAGTCCGTTTAATAATACCAATTTATACGCACCGTGACACGCCTTGTATGCTCATACAGTGAAACTTGGCCGATGCATGAATGGGAATGTTTATGTACTTGTCCGTTAAAGAATTCTTCGCGAATATATTAATGCTAGTGCTTTGCTGCATAAGTGATTAATTTTTCAATTCAATGATTTTTATTAATGGTTTATTTAAAATAACGGGTAATTTTGATTGAATGCGGCATATAATCCATATACTGTAAATAAACTAGGATTCGCAACAAATTTGATAATGGTTGGTTTATTTATTTCACCTCATTTATAATATTTCTTTTTAATATAATATTCGATTTCTTCGATTTTTTCTGGTATTTATCGAGATTTTGCATATTTTCTAGTGAATTGTTAAGAAAGTTTTTAAAAAGATTTAAAAGTGTCAAGAATTTGCTAACTACGATGAAAATCACTTTGCTAACTACGATGAAAAAAATATTAAATCAGTTAAAAAAATACCCATATAATTGTTATTATTCTTATTGATTGATAAATTATCTAAAATTTTCAAAAAATATACAACCTGCTCTGACCTGCCTGGTTCCATCGCATTTGGAATCCTTGGTTACATCACCTCAGTGGCGGTTCCTTATACAGGCCGCAGTGCCGCGCGCCCCTCCTGAACATTGAGAGCATCACCGTAGATATATAAATTGCATTGCGATATTTTATCTCGGCATTATTTTTCTTAAAAGATAAAGCTTGCGCCGCGAACATACCTAACACTCATGACTCACACGATATGGCAGCTAGTAAGTACCAGTTAAATACATATGCCCTATCTGTTAGAAGCGCTAGAGTTAGAGCGACGGTATGCAGTAGGTCTTCTCTATTTATTCGGTCCGCTTGTACTATATTACGACTAGTGTGCAACATTCCAGCAGCTTTGGATGAGTCATGGCAACGTGACGTCACGCTGCTTGTACAGCGAGAATATATATCGTTGTTTATGCTATTCTGGGCTACGATTCTTTAGCGTTCTAACAGAGAAGCCTAGTATACAGTAAAACTGATATCGATATAGTTGCATTGTGCTGTGAGTTACGTATGTACGATTTTGCCACGTGTTTCTCCAAGAATATATTTAATAAAAATAATTTAATAAAAATGAATAGTGTTAGTTCTTTATTGAAAATAGAGTTTTGTTGACTTTCTCTTGTGGACAAAGTAAAAATTAAAGAATTAGGTAGGCCATTGCCTGATTTAAATTTATCACAAACTTGTGCAAGGAGTGCTCAAAACCGGACATTTATGCGGCGTTTTACAACAGACATTTACAAAAAAAATTATAACACAGATGAAGGACAGATTCTCGTATCGTGGCCATCTACAAGCCGCAGAGTTATTTAACACGAAATCGATGCCAAGATTTTCTAAACAATTTCCAGTGGACCTTTCGGAAACCGTGTGTCATGCATATCCATTTTTGAATAAAACCAGATTAAAAACAGAATTAGAAGTCAGTTACTCGCGTCCGGATTTTTATCAAATAATTTGAGCCACAAATTTTCTTTCGTTATTGCTACAAAATAATCTCAGTAAAACTTTCCCGGAAACTATAAAAATACTTAAAATTATTTTAACAACCCCGATGACCACTGCTGAATCAGTGCGTTGTTTTTCAACACTTAAAAGTATCAAGACTTTTTTGCGAAATGCTATGGGTATGATCGTTTAAACGCGTTGGCGATGTTGTGTATTAATAAAAATGTGGTGCGAGATATTTACAATTTTAACGAAAAAGTTTTGGAAAAGTTTATATCAATGAAAGATAGAAGAGTGGGATTCACTTTCAAGAAATTATTGAATTTAATCATTTTGCATCCATTTTAGGTAAGATCTCTCACTATTATGTTATTTTTTAAGAAATGCGCCGCCCTAGATTGAAATGGCACGAGCCGCCACTGCATCCCCTATATATAATATATGTCGTGTCTCATTAGCGTATATTTCTTACGCCACAGAAGTTTCCTTCTGTTTAATAGAAGCTTCTTCATCTTTTGATTATAAGAAGAATCGCCTTATAATGACGTCACAAACTAATTATCTAAATAATTTTAGCTTTGTGAAAATCGCACTCAATATTATAAGTTGAAATGCAATAAAACTTTAAGTAATTATATGAATGTTTATAATTAACTGCTAAACTGCTAAATTAACTCATACTTCTGCATTAAGTTGTCCTTTAATTCCTCAGTTTAGTTCATTCTATATATAAAGTAAATACATGATTTGCGGAATTTGCACTTCAATGCATTTTCTATATATCAGTTCAATTGTGGCAATGTAAATTATTTTCAATTCTGGCTTTCACTAACAGAATTGTAAGGAAGTTTGATAAATAAATATATTAACAAAATTATTTATATTTATATTTTCAAGAGAAATTTTAGAATTTCTTTATCCAGCTTGGCAATATCCCTTACAGTGATATACATTATGACATCATTACAAGCCTTATTATATCATAATGCAATGAGCAGAGGATACAATTTTAATCCTCATTATTGTCGCTACTTATTGCAAAATAAAACAGAGTTTTTATTACAAATTTTATAAATACTGGGAAATCATTTAAAATTTTTAGTACTTGCAAATATTGTAAAATAATAATACTGCGTTATTAAAATTTGTATTGATTAATACAGGATTGTATCATATTATTATATCACTAGAGCAACGATTGTGTTTTTTTCAGCTTTATAAATATGTAGAGTTTTATAAAAACACGAATGAAACAACGCAAATACCGAATACCTTGTATATTTGTGCGCTTTATGTTAAAATAAACATTTTGCATTCCCAGTCGCTCAAAACTAAAGAGCTATAGGAAAATCCTAGAAGCTTGGCGCAATTTGTAGAAAATAATGATTTCAAATTCGTAATTGACACAATATCGTAAATAAAAATAAATAACAACAGCTCTAAAAACGATATGTAAAATAAAGTAGACTAATTAGAAAGCAACAAAACTGGTGCATATATTCTGTCGATATAACACAGTAGAAAATAGCAAAATGAAGTATACAATAATAGCAGTTTTTCAAAAAAGCATACTACAAACATATTTGATGAGACTACATAAAATACCAAATATACACCTGTGTGCATTCTCACCATCCAGGTAAAGTTATTATGCCCCAATGGATTTAGCTATAGTACGCTATACAACCTACACAATATATGTCGTGTTTTGTTGATGGGTTGTGGTTGTGCGAAACAGCCTCGGGCGCCAAGTACGCGAAAATGAAGAAGGTGCCCATATTTGAATTTCTAGTTTATAAACATTTTTAACAAGAAAATCATGATACATCATCTTCGTACATTATTATAATATTAAATAATCGTAGAAAAAAAAATTAGCGAATGCTATATTCAATCATATTGTAAAGCTTTTATTTAATTTCTATTGTTAGTTAGAATTCAGTTATTAAGCTAATATTGATCCCTGACAAACTGTTGCTTATCTCGACAAGTTTTTAATCAATCAATCATTTATAAAATTATCATTACGGTGTTAAATTATAATATAGAATATAATATAATATAATATAATATTATAATATATAATATAGAATAGCACTCAAATACCGTAACAAGCATTAACTACAGTTTGTTCGCTATAAGTTTGCCTCGAGTCCCGCAGATAGCGAAGGGATATTCGGCATTCTCCGTGAAGAGAAGGCGGTTCTTCTATTCAACTTTGTGGCCAGTGGCGTTCCCAATACAATCGTCGTTCTTACCATGTTCGTAATATAAGATTTTTTTTGGGGCAAAAGTACCTACTTTATTACATGTAACAAACTAAGTAACAAAGATACAACAGGTCAAATACAAAATAGTAAATTAACATAAAATTGGTATTTAATGGCCTATAAAATGCCGTCGTCATATGCTATTATTACATACATAAATAACATTTCTTCACAGAGATATTATAGGTAATGTCAATTTAAAGAATATTTAAAAAGAAATAGAACAATTTACAATTCATCTTCACTGTCACTATTTAAAAATAAATTACTGTCCTTTTCGTCGGATTCTTCGTTCAGATTTATAATTAATTGTTCAGTTTGTGTATGCACTATAGTTTCATTTTCTAAATTTTTATTTTTTAATTGTCCAAATAAAACAATTTTTCCAAAGCTCCTGTGTGACATTGTTGAATTCCTCTTCTACAAATACTTTCACATTATTTAAAGAAAATGTCACATTTCTTTTAACAATAATGTTTTTCGCTTGTGCCCATATTAGTTCTATAGGATTCAAATCTGGATGATAAGGGGATAAATGTAAAATGCTGTGTCCATGGTCTGTGAAAAGTGTATCAAATTTATATGTAATGTGGTTCTTTTTATGAGATTTTATAATATCATACAGCTGGGGCTTTAACATTAGATGTGTGTATGGATTTTTTTTCAGACAACCATTTTACCATTTCCTGCTTAGAAGAATTGCTGTTTGGCGCACGATTAATTTGCATGTTATGGTAAGGCGCGTTGTCGATGATAATTACGGAATCCTCCGGTAAATTTGGTAACAATTTATCTGTTATCCATTTTCTGTAATTTTCACCATTCATTTCATGGTGATAGTCTCCACTTTTTATACCCGACTGAAATATTGTCAAACAATTTGGTACAAAGCCACTTTCACCACCGGCATGAATTATTATTAATCGTTGACCCTTTGAGATATTTGTATGCAGTCCTTCATTGGAATTATCACTCCACGATTTCGACTGAGTATGTCCGACGTGAATATATGTCTCGTCGATATAAATTATTGATTTTCATAATTGTCGATAATATTTAATTAATTATAAAGAATTAATTCGTAAAACTCGAATATCGTGTTTTTCAATTAAAACTTTACATAATTTTTTGTGCTTCTAAACTTAAATCTTAAATCATGTACAATATGATTTAAAGAAGTTTTATGTCCTTCCCATCCTAAGTAATTGTATAGGTTTTCACGTAATGTTTTAAGCGTAACTCTTGTATTTTCGGTTTTGTGAAAATTATATATTATATTTCGAAAATCACACTTTTCAAAATCGTCTAAATGTCGTATAGCCGCCTTTCAAATACGCTTCTTTCCTGGTGTAGAAAATTTCGGTTCACTTTCGTTACCTGGAGCTTCACCTTCCTTTATAATTATAGCTACCGTTCTTATGGACACTTCGGTTGCTGCAGACACTCTTTCCTTTACTTCCTTCGATGACAAATTGCCATCAGATTTAAAGTATTTATACACATTTAAAATCAATTCCCTTGTGTGGCTATGGATTACTTTACCATTTAAAAGCGAACTGATTTTAGTAGTAAGATGTTAAGCCACTGATAGTACACAGACTGAAGGGTAGTGCCAAGGAATGAATGATTGTAGGCACGTCTTAAGCAATAGCAATTGACCTCCACTATTTTTGGACAAGTGCGCATCTCATGGCCAGGCAAATTAAATGCGAACAGACAGTAGCTAGATGTACATTTGAAAATGTAAAAAAAGATGGGGGCATAGCCCTTGAAATGTACATCTAGCTACTTAATGCTTGTTACGGTATTTGGGTGATATTCTATATTATAATCAATCATTGTTAATCGTTCAATCGATCATTAAATTATTAAAATTATCGATTAAAATTCTGGAAGACTGCCTTAAAAGAATTACTAAAAATAAAAGCGTGGGGCGTAAATGTTGAAATGTCCTTCTTATATAAATATTAATAATTTCGCTACGTATTTCTATACAATAGTTTTAGCATTCTGCTGGAGCATCCTTGTTGCACGAGTTTTTTTCCACTTTATTGCCCACAATCTAATTCCTCAATTCAAAGTCTGCCCTGAGATGTAACTAGATAAAAGTGAAGACAAAATTATGCCGTTCAGCAATTAGTTTTTGCATAATCTTTAATATTTAGAATTAACTAATAATAATTAATTAAATAATATTAAATAACACGAATAAACTAAACTTTATAAGCTGTGAAAACAAACTATGTATAATGAAAATATTGTATTGTTATCGGAACTACATACATGTACAAAATTTCATGTCCATCGGATGTGTGGAAGTGGGTCAAAATTAGCTTACAAGATTTTACCCTAACTAACAAGTGAAGTTAAATAAAAGCTTATAAAAAATTATTAGCGTATGTTATATTCAATCATACTCTCAAATGACCTGCTCAAGTCACAAAGTAAATTAAAAACGAATGTAAAACATACGCAACATTTTAGTCTCTTTTTTATATTAGTTCTTTTCCTCGGTTATTATATAAGATATGGTACAGCTAATATTCTATCAAACTTTGAAATTTTTGAGAAAAACATATGTATGCATATAGCAATTGTAGTTAGTTACGAATTAATTTAAAAATTATTAGCTTAACAATTTATGCGTAATTTCTAATGAATGTATGTATATAATAGGTTCCAATGATTTGTTTTCAAATTTGATAAACTAACGTTCAATATCACAATAATTTTTATTTTACACATTGCAATCATTTATATATTCGATTAATTTATATGGTATATTATAATACAAGTCCTTGCATAAATCCTTAAGTATAAAATTAATTTGCAGTGAGTTCATCATCAGTTGGAAAAAAAAAACACCGTAAGTTTTTAATATTATTGCTATATGTTAAACATTTCTTAAGCAGAATAGCCACTCTGCCTTTATCATCATCTCTATCGTAACGAAAACAATTGAATATTAAAACTATAAGTATTGTAACAAGACCATATCTATATTGTTTTCAAATAAAAAAAAATCGAAAGCTCCCTTATGTGAAATTATTCATCTGCAATTCCACTGGGCAACTTAAGATACATCAATAAATTTATCTATTGATTTATGGCCAAATAAAATTGTCTTTAACTATATCTGGGATGCGACCAGCTAAATAAAACATTTTCGATGTTATCACCCTTGTTATCTGATAAGGCGTTTAATGCCACTTGTACTATTTTTTACTATCTCGTCTTTTTATATACATTTATCATATTATTTGAGCGATTTTGAAACGCCGAGCGCTCATTTTATTTGCGTAACTTTCCATATGATTCGTCGATATATAGGGACCATGTTTCTTCGTGATAGTAAACGAAAACCCTCCAACTATATCGTCATGTGCTTCTTTAATTTAATTGACAATATTAGGTGATAATCCGTTTTATTGGGACATAAAATCTACGCTGGATATTTAAGGAATGCGCAATAAGGCAGCATATTAGGGTTAAAATTTGATCAGGCTGAAAAATCTTCTATATTATTTTCGGGGCTTGTAGCTAAGATATTAGCGTATGAACCGTTCAAAATACAATTTGCGTTATCATATGAGATATTGTCGACCGCCATTTATTATATTTAACTGTTTATTATATTCTGGACAATTTTTACTATTCGCCTCAAGTTTACCTTTACATTGGAGACAGGACGGTATTAAGGCCACACATTCTGCGAGTGCATGTCTATCATCCCACACCCCCACAGCAAACACCTCCTGACGATCTACATAGAGTACTGGTTTGACCAAACATATGACAAGAAAAGCACTGAACAACCTGCTGAACGTATACATACACCGCACAACACACATTATGGTTGCGACAAGAGTAGGTATTATAATTGTTGTCCCTTGAAAGTAACAACTATCGTTTGCAACGACATTCTCCGGTTTTTACTTTTTTTTATAAAGGCCGTACTTTTAAAACTTTAAACGTATTTCCAAATATGGGTAAAATGGATTTCAAACGTCCCTCTTCTGTCAAGGTGGCCTATTAACTCCTAATTGTCTAGTGGAAGGATAAAGGCCTTAATATTATTTTCAGAGAGATATTTTGATTCCACCAACCTATTTGCCAAGATGGCCGTTCTCAATTCACTCTATTCCTGCCAGTGGCGGTTCCTTATGCAGGCCGCGGGGCCACGCGCCCCTCCTGAACATTGAGCGCATCACCGTATATATATAATTGTATTGCGATATTTTATCTCGGCATTATTTTTCCTAAAAGATAAAGCTTGCGCCGCGAACATATGGCTCAACACGATATGGCAGCTAGCAAGTACGAGTCAAATCTCATCCTATCTGTTGGAAGCGCTAGAGTGAGAGCGACCGTATATAGTATATAATCTGTTTCTATCGTTCGCGTGGTGTAATACCTATATCGCTAACATGGTGCCGACATTCCAGCGCCAGCCAGACGACCCAATACGAGTTAAATGAATATGCACTCATCTCACTCTATTTCAAGCATTAGGTGAGAGCGACCGTATGCAGTATATCTTCTGTTACTTCGGTTCGCTCCTTGCTTACATCGTCTAATATGTTTCACACATTTCAGCGGCTATCCAAGGCCAGTACAAGTTAAATACACATATACAGTACATATGCAATGACATGAGTGTACATAGAGTGCAGGCGACCGATGTAGTATATCATCTATTGGATGTTGCGCTTCTTTAGAATCATAGAGAAGTTAAGAGAGAACAGAGAGTAGTATATATATGCAGAGTATATATATATATATAATAAAAAATGATATAGAATAGCCAGATAAGACAGTAGCATTTGTTCTGTGTATGTACGATATGTACGTATGTACGATTTTGCCACGTGTTTCTCCAAGAATATATTTAATAGAAATAATTTAATAAAAATGAATAGTGTTAGTTCTTTATTAAAAATAGAGTTTTGTAGACTTTCTCTTGTGGACAAAGTAAAAATTAAAGAATTATGTAGGCCATTGCCTGATATAAATTTATCGCAAACTTGTACAAGGAGTGCTCAAAACCGGACATTTACGAGGTGTTTTACAAGAGATATTTACAAAAAAATTATAACACAGATGAAGGACAGATTCTCCTATCGTGTCCATCTACAAGCCACTGAGTTATTTAACACGAAATCGATGCCAACATTTTCTAAACAATTTCCAGTGGACCTTTTGGAAACCGTGTGTCATGCATATCCATTTTTGAATAAAACCAGATTAAAAACAGAATTAGAAGTCATTTACTCGCGTCCGGATTTTTAACAAATAATTGGATCTACAAATTTTCTTTCATTATTGCTACAAAATAATCTCAGTGAAACTTTCCCGGAAACTATAAAAATACTTAAAATTATTTTAATAACCCCGATGACCACTGCTGAACCAGAGCGTTGTTTTTCAACACTTAAAAGAATCAAGACTTTTTGCGAAATGCTATGGATAATGATCGTTTAAACGCGTTGGTGATGATGTGTATTAATAAAAATGTGGTGCAAGATATTTACAATTTTAACGAAAAAGTTTTGAAAAAGTTTAAATCAATGAAAGATAGAAGAGTGAAATCCATTTTCAAGAAATGATTGAATTTAATCATTTTGCATCCATTTTAGGTAATATTTCTCACTATTTTTATTAAATTATTTCTATTAAATATATTCTTGGAGGAATACGTGGCAAAATCGTACATACGTAACTACACAGAACAATGCAACTCTTATTTGGCTATTCTATATCAATTTTTGTATATTCTACACTAGGCTTCTCTGTTCGGACGCTAAAGAATCGCGGCCTGGAATAGATTAAAACAACGATATATTCTTAGCTGTAGAAGCAGCGTGACGTCACATTGCTATAGCAACCCAGGCCGCTAGTTTGTGTGCGACTTATTAGTCGATATATTGCGATACGCGAACCAAAGAAACAGATGATATACTGCATACGGTCGCTCTCACTCTACCACTTGCAATAGATAGGATGAGTGCATATGCATTTAACTTATCTTGCTCGCCGCCACACCGTGTTGTGTTGAGTGCTGTCGCAACGTAAGCTTTATCTTTTGAGAGAAATAATGCCGAGATAAAATATCGGCAATACAATTATATGTCTACCGTGATATATCTGCCGTGCGGCCGTGCGGCCTCGAAAGAAACCGCCACTCGTCATATATCTAATTCCACTGAAAAGAAATATTGATTCTCACTCTGTACTATTTCGTCTGTGTATTTATATAATTTATATAATGTGTATTTACGCATCCTTAAGGATCTATGTATGGTACATTCGATTATTGTTTAATCTGGGTCAAATTACGATGATTTCTATCTTAACATAGAACACCTTTAACGATTTTGTATCTACTTCAGTGAATAAATGTTACGATGATTTGTAGACTGTATTTTCTATGTTTGAAAAGTAAATATTAAAATTCTATATTGAATAATTTCTCGTTAATTTTTTAATGTAAACAATCAACGTTCAAATTACTTGAGTGATTTAGTTCACAATTTCATATTTTATTTTACAATAAAAATTTTAACGCGTAGTTATTTGTCTTTGTCGGTACCACGTGATTGCATGAATAGAACATAAATTATATTATATCGGATTTCTTTAATATGTAAAGCAGTGATTTATGGTTTTGTTTTTAAATTTTTAAATTGTTCAAAGCTATTAGGGAAAATATACAAATAATAACGCGGAGAATACCGCTCTTATATACCGAGTGGCCTCGATATAGGAGATTCAATATACATATAATATGAACTAATTTAAAACTTTTAGGAATTGGTGTGGTAATAACTCTTTGTCTTTAAAGATCAATACATTTTTCGATTTGATTTTCTTCAATAAACAAAATTTGCAATTGTTTTTCGAGAAAAAGTATCGTAAAGTAAAATATCTTGCACGAATTTTCCGTAACTACATCTAATTGAAATTAGTTTCTTCTTAGAAATCTGTCATCTTAGATTTGCAAATTAAATTCCGTTTGATTGACAAGTTCAACTACGAATTTTTGCAGAAAATCAGGCCTACTAAATTTGTTCTTGTATTTTTTCATTAAAGAGAATTTTTTTGAATGACAACCCTTTAACTTTTTTCGAACCACTTGTACACGCGTATATATACTTTATCGGTACAACATTACGCTTAGCAAAAAGTTTTTCCAGTGCTTTCCACGTGGGTCGTTTTCAATTTGCATACGTTATATACAATATTATGGCATGGGAGAAGAGCATTTGTGACAACAGCAGCAAGGGAGCGAAAGGGTGGTACATAATTGCTCAGCTTACCGAGTTTTCCCGCAAACTTGGGAAACAAATGCCACGTCATAAAAACACAGCAAGTCTTCTTTCCACTGGGTTAACACACAGCAACAAGTCAATGTGTACATGTCGTAGGAATCATTAATGAGTATTTAATATTAAATAGCTACAGCGGAAAAATACAGTAAATAATTTTTATTTATTTTTATTTTCATGAATTTGAAGAAACTTGTTTAAATTAAAAAATATATAAATATTTAAATGAAGTAAAAAATCATAAGCGTATGTGCTATTTTCTAATATAAATGAAGGACTGTTAATTTTATCACAACAATTATTAATATGCGATCTCCTGGAATAACGAGCAATATAAATTAGGACTACTGCTGGGGGAATAGTGTAAATTAATTCTATTATTTGTCCTTCTAATAAAAATCGATAATTAATTTTTTTATTACATAGAGGATGTTATTTTATGAAGTATTATAAAGCTTTGAATTTTCTGGAAAAGAGTTTGTATTGTTTTAAAACACCATTCCTTGCATTATTTTATTAGATTTTAACAACATATTTTTAAAATTAGAAATGGTAGTTTTTTTTAATTTCTAATTATATGGAAATTTAATCAATATATTAATTAGTTTATATATAATGAGAGGTTCGCATCATTTGACCGAGGACATTAATTTTAATTAAAATGTCATGTCGTAACATTTGAACATAGAAAATTTAAACGATTCTTAAATCAAGATTGTTAGTTTCAATGTTGGGTAATGCCAATGCTATGCTAGCACGTTGCGCTGTTCGTGGGTTCGAATCCTGCACTGGTCAGGGATATTTCTTGAGGAAAGGTCCATTCGGAGTACCCTGAATGTGCCGCGCCATACTAATTAACAAACCAGTTGGTTAAATACAAAAATTGACATCTTCGCACATAATCAGATTTATGATAGTCTGATTGCTATATGCAAGAACTACAGCATAACCAAATAAAATAAAATTTAAATTTTATGATTATAATTGCAGATCGCTCTTGAAAGCATTAAATTAAAATTTAATTAAGCACAAGATAACAGAAGACACAATTAACAATACTAGAGGTTTAAAACCACAGCTATTCTTCTAACAATAGTTTAAAGATTCCTCTAATGGTTCCATATAAATCAATCAATATAATTATTCAAATTGCACCGCTATTGCGGTAAATACCATTAATATGTTCTTCCAAATGTTTCAAAAAAAATCATGTACTCGTAAATTTTTAATTATGATTAAATTATTATAACAACTGATTTAGTAAATAAATTATCTTAATAAATATAAATATGACAGGTTAAGGACCTAAGGTCCTTAACCAAATTAGAATAATATTTACTTACTAATATAAAATATCACCCAAATACCGTAACAAGCATTAAGTAGCTAGATGTACATTTCAAGGGCTATTCCCCCATCTTCAGTAGCACGAGATAAAACTAAATGAAATACTTCTGCCACGAATCGTAATTGATATACTATTAAATAAATAAGTGAACATGACACAAGTACTTCAAAAATGGCATATAATATGACATATAAATCTTTTAAAACAATATAAATTAACAATTAACGAAAATATTGGTTTGTGAAAACTAAAATAACCAAAAATAAATAAACAAAATAAGAATAAAAATAAATTTTAAAAAAGTTGTTATTAAATAAATTAAATAGACAAGATAAAATTGGGCCTGAATCCAAGTTCATTAAATTTGATTTAGGCTTATGCATGTATATACTTTAATAAGTATTTAACTCAGAATAATTCAAAACACTTTTCAGTAATTTAAGTGAACTAATTTGTATAGGATGGCCTGATTCAAAAATATGCTCGGCGACAGCACTTTTTTATGTTTTCTATTTAATATAAAATGAGCTGAATGCTCCTTAAATCTAGTTTCAATTGGTCTACGTGTTTGTCCTATATATACTTTAGGACAACTAAAACAAGATATTGCGTAAATACCCGATTTTTTATTGAAATCAATCAAATCTTTTGGATTTCCTAGAAAATTAGCAAGACTATTAGAAGTATCATATGTTACTTTGAAATTATATTTATTTAAAATACTATCTAAACCACATGCAATTATAGGATCAAATGGTAATTTAACAAATTTTTGAGTTGAATTATTACTTTGTTTTAAAGTATTAATATTTCTGATATCTCTTGTTTTTTAAATTTTCTTAATATGTTATTTATAAATTTAGAAGAATAGCCATTTTGTTCTGCTATATTTTGGATATTATTTAATTCAATGTTATAATTATCTTTAGATAAAGGAAAATTTAACAAGCGGTTAATTAGAAAATTATAAACAGCATATTTATGTTCACGGCAATGATTTGAATCGTTCTTTATATAGCAGTCTGTATTTGTAGCTTTTCTATATATATCAAATTCTAATATATTATTTCTAATGACTAAAACATCTAAGAAGGGTAACTGATTATTATTTTCGATTTCATAAGTAAATTTAATTGAAGGAAATTTATAATTTAATATTTGTATAAAATCATCAATATAAGATTTTTCAGTATAAAAATCGCTATGATGTCATCTACATATCTAATACAAATTCTAGGAAAATAAATTTCAGTTTCCTTAAATTTAGTTTCAAAATAACTCATAAATAAATTAGCAATAAATGGACTTAAACAATTTCCCATAGAAAATCTAATATTGATGATTTTATTCAAATATTAAATACTAAATTTCCTTCAATTAAATTTATTGATACCTAGTCGAGTAATATTTATACATTCAAAGGTTATTATATAGTATAGCCCCATAGATTTTTTATTTAATCTTTTATTTTAGATAAACGTGAATTTAGAGATTTGACAAAAATTGCTGTGCATTTTGGCACTATTATAAAAATGAAGATAAATGATGGTATATTTGATGATGTACGGTATAAACTTGGTAGTGTAAAAATTTCTTTTCTTCGTTTTATTTGGGTTAGTGTGTTCGTTCGTTCCTTCCGTTCAGACTATGAACAAGCCAATATCAATCTACGGTTACCTAATTTATATAGAAAATCCACGTTCCACATAAAAAATAATTAAGCCGCGTACGGAAAAATCTTCCGCGGATATTTTTACCATCCTATTTGGTCTGCATAAAACCACTTAAAAATTAAGTAATAATGCTAATCTTCAATTGTTTGAAATATATACCGAAATGCGTGCTGGATGCAGCTACAAAAAAAACCTTTAAGGAATTCTATTCATTCAGGATTTGTTAAATTTTAAAAACTCAGTGCTCTTAGAGCATTGTTAATTTTCGGGTACTATAAATATAAATTGAATTACAAATGATTCACTTATATCCACGAACATAATATAAAAATAGTTTTTAATTGTCAAATTTATTTAAATTAATACCACAATGCGCTCGCAATACACAAAAATTAACTTCCTTTCTTGTTATAAATTCTGTATATTTGTCGGCAGTTGCTGTAGTTGTTGCATTCTTCATCTGTTGGGCGCCTTTCCACGCTCAGCGATTATTGGCGATCCATGGCAAACCCACAACTGCCAATATGATCACAGCGTTTCGAATTCTGACCTACATCAGTGGAGTTCTCTACTATCTTTCCACAACGGTTAATCCCCTACTCTACCATATCATGTCCCATAAATTCCGGGAAGCATTCAAGGTAAGAGCGGTACAAAAATAATCTTTTTTATTTCTATATCACTGACCCTTAACATTTATAATTCAACAGCGAAAATGTATCTTAGTATTGGAAATGGAAACGGACAGAAACTTTTCAACTATTTTCGTTCGTACATGGAAATCCGATTGCACCTGTAATTTGGACTTCGTTTCTGTTCGTTTTTGGGGAATTGGTAATAAATAAATAAAATAAAACAATTACTATGATTCGATAAATATTCAAACCTGGGAAAGACTTGGTATTGGTGCGATGAATTAACGAATTTTATTTTGATAATTATAAAATATGAGATTAGACTCGACAATTTTATAGTCATTGCTAGAAAGAAAATGAGATATTTCTAAGAAATTTTAATTTCCTACATTTATTTTGTAGAAAGTAGTATGCGAATTTTCCAAATTTTGCTTGTATACAATTTTCCTCTTTTATTATTGTTGCTCATTTTATAACATGATATTTCTTGGAATTCGGGAAAACATATATCAGTATATTGGAAAAATGTTGGATGCTGTTATTATTATTGAATAGAGACATGTTTGTGCAGTGGCGTAATTATCGAATATTTTAAGAAATACTATCATCTTTCACAATTAGCTAATAATATATAATGAAAGAAAAAGAAAAAGGTTTCTTGCTAAAAATATCCACGCAAAACTAAAATTTTGAAAATATTCCGTTGATGTTAGAAACTTTATCCATTACTTTAATCAAAATTAACTGCGCGTATAATTCTCAACATAAGTTTGCAAGCCATAATAATCAGTTCTTCATCTGCAGCACATATTTTAACGAGCAAAATCTTTCAGATTATATTTCATGTTAATAAATAATATATTTGACTAGTTACAAAATTTAATAAAATATCAGATTATTAAAAATCTTCAAGGGAAATAAACTAAATTTTTCATATTGCTGTGAATTAAAAAAAAAAAACCTGGTAGTACTAAAATAATCTCTCATATTTTCCCAAATCTTATCAAATCCCTGTTGACGCTACTGTGTTGGTGTAAAAGCACATATAATAGTAATAGTCCAGACCTCAAAATATGCAAATTCCTGAAATTGAAATGGCTGTTACGTATATGCAAGATGTTAAATTGTGTGCACCCCACAACTAAATATTATAAAAATGCGATAGATTCTATCTGAAAAATATTTTCCATCGATCTATGTTACATGTTTTGCCGATTTCTATTGAATATATTTTGAGACGTATTTTTAGAAAATAAAATATTCTATTACAAAATAAAGTTTTCAATAAAATCTTTGAAATAGCACTCGTTTAGTTTCATAAATCAAAATATAGAATTTGATTTCCGAGTATCATCTGATAGGACAAATAATAAAATAAATATTACTTCGAATCGTCGTTCTTTTTCTTATTATTAAATATATTATTATATTTAAATATATTATTATATTTAAATATTTTATTAAGTTATGTACATAAGCTACAATTTGTCTTTTCAGTAGAAATATTTAGGTAGCGATAATTACAATAAAAGAAAATACTGCGACATTAATTAATTCAATATTTTTTTTTTTTAACTATTTCGGTAATATAAGGGAGGAATTGGGAGGGAAATCCCACTTAACTTTTAAGCCCCAACCACTCCATCAAGAAAATATTAATTGGCAATATTTTGGTGGTGACATCACTTTTTATATTCTGCTTAGATTTATTATTGCAACTTTATAAATTATTACCCTAAATATAGGAAAAAAATACATTGCCTAATTTGATTGTTCAGTTTTGAGAATGTTAAATTCAGCCGGATAGTTTTCGACAGATCTTATGTTAAAGTTCTTTCAAGTGGCGGATATTTAGCTAGAGTAATGACTACCAAGGGTTGTTATGCCATACCCACTAAATATATTTCATGCATTGCTCAATTATGTATTATCGAAATTATTTCTTATATTTTATAAATAATTAATAAAAGCAAGTGACTATAATTGTATTTTTAACATAATTGATAATTTGCAGATGTCTGCGTTCATATTTATATTTTCTAAACGCAACAATTCTTACAAACTGTTAGTTTAGTTCGAAAATTTAGTGATGAACTGTATTTAAATGCTTGGAAATTTAATATAAAGATTTGATATAATTTAATATAAAGTGTTACAACTTTGTTAAAATTAAATTATTAGTATTGTAAATAAAAATATGCAGAATATGATTTCCTATATCTTTTGCTCAAAGGGCGCTTCGTTTCCAGTCTCCAAGTGGAAGCAAGAATCTTTCTTTGTGTATGGCACAAATGAAGTACATTAAGTGCGATGTAAACAACAATTTGTAAACTTTGTTAATTTTAGAGTCGTTCTCTTTGCTCTACCTTCTAGAACCCCGCTTGCAAGATACCCCATGTCTAAAAATATGTCCTATTAATCTATTTCACTTGCATCTTCGATTGTCGCTTTTTCTACCCACCAAATACTCATCATTCTTGTTTAACACTACAATTTCAAAAGCTCCTACTTTATACTTCTTCCTTTCCTACTGCCCACAGTATAATGCTTTTTTTTCTTAGAAATAAGACATGCACTTAGATTGCATTTTTCATCTTGCAGGATACGTTCAAACGGTTTTTATGCCGAAGTCGGCGATCGACCGGACGCCGCTATAATACACTATCCGGTCGGTGTTCTTCTCAGCCGAACAGCCGCAGCCATAGCCGCAGTCACAGCAACAACACAGATACCAACTCGCAATCCGCGTGCAGCCGTCAATCCAGCCTGCGATACCTGGAGGCTGAGATGGCTCGTCTGCACGACAGCAAGCGCCCCCTGGTGGTGAGCTTCAAGCGCAAGCCACCAAGGAGTAATAATAGTAACAAGCGACTTTCGCCCAAACACGTTACCATACTGGACGTGGAACTGCAGGACGCACTTGATCGATTGCAAGAAGAACCTATGAAAAGGCGTGAACTGATAGAGGAAGAGTACGAGAGATATTATAAAATGCACAAGAAGAAGCTGGCCGCAATGGAAGCCGAGAAAAGCTTACAGTATCCTGTTCCGCAGCATTTGTGCCCCAAAATGGCGTACTATAAACAGGATTCGTAAGTTTATTTCATGTTTTATTTATCTTGCGATCAAATTATTGTTTTCTTTAGAATAGTAGTTTTACTCATTTATTTGTATGTATGTACCTACTTTACAATGCTTAAAGTCGCCTTTATTGTCATTATTGCTATATGCATAATTAAGAGTTAATGATATATTGGGGTGTAGAAGAAATGGAAAATAATCTTATTAAGTTACAATAATCACAAAAAAATATGTAGGTAAATATATTAAAAAATTAAACCTTCAAAAATTCAAAAAAATAACGCTTTTTTCGAAACGTACAATTTAAAAACATATGAGCATAGGTACGGTAAATATAATTATTATGTGTAGTGAAAAAATAGAGCATTATAACTTGTTACTTGCCCTTCAATTATTTAGTTAATTAATCATCATCAATCCCAGAGAATGGTAGGAAACAGCACGCCATCTGGTGATTTATCCTGAGCTAATTCCTTCATCTCCCTATAGCTATTCATCTTAACGTCCTCTATTATTGGACTTACGTACTTCTTTAATAAACTTGAAGGAAATAGATGGATTAACAAAGGAGATGCAGCCTCCTCGGTCAATCCATGACCTCCTCTTCTAATATATGGTTAGACTATAAACTGGATTTCGGACATATGTCTAAAAAGGTTCAAAATTAATGTTTTGTATTTTGGAATACTGGATTCCCATTTAAAGTAAAAATTCGGTTTTGGAATACCTCTCGTGCTCAACATTATTTTAGGGCATAATCTGAATTAATGTTCTATGTATAATATATACAATATAAGAAACTTATTTTGAGAAAAGTACTATGACCAGTTCAGTGAGATCTCAAATATATTTTACGCCTAAAAATTGATCGTATGGAAGTAAAAGGATGAAATTTTGAACTGTGGGTAGCAAAATTTCATGCATCAAAGACATTTATTACGTCTATTACAAGGATCTAATTTTTTATTCAGCACGGATAAAATAATAGAAGGATAATAATAAAGGAAAATAATATATGTGTACATATGACCCACTATGCGGAAAGGAATAAAAGTACCTCTATTCTATTTCAACTAAAGGGGGACAATTATTTTAATGTCGTAATTATTTGCCTTTCATTATTAATTATGCTTTATATTGTAGAACATAATATACTTTCTGTTGCGTTGCATTTTCATTGTTGGAATTCGTTTCTAGTTTCACTACAGTCTGAATAATGTGTCTTTAATGGCCTTTTACATATTATTGCATTATCTGTTATTCTGGTCTTCATCTTTTATCTGTTCTCTTTTGTTTTCACACCCTTCCTAGTTTTCTTTTCCATTCATGATCACTTTAGTTTTACACATATTTATTTTCACATTATAATCCCTAACCATTTCAATTACTTCTTGTATACGATTTAAAAACCACTCGAAATCAATAATTTATCAATTATTTGATTTCAGTATTCCAAATCCCAACATGTTGAATGTTGACACGAGACGAGGTCGATCTAAATCGCATGTGAGTTGGGATTTGGACACCAATTATCGGTTGCAATGTTGCCAAGTTATGCCCAAGTCATCAACTATGCCACATATAGAAGGTGGTAGCTGCCAACCACCTTTAACATGTCCTTTAACATTACCAAGTTCGAACATGTCCTCTGCAGAGGAATTAGTAGAGAACTCAGATGCAGGTAGATATAGAGAAAGCAGCCATCACAGCAGCTGCTCCCGTTTAGAGACATATAGTGTGAGTAATGGTTAATTTAACGATTATTATGTGCAACAACTAATGATCGCATCGTCATCAAAGTTACTTAAGTGATGATTGGTGATTCTTACGAGTATATCGTTAATTAACCGACGTTATTGTGATATATATGAAATTATTGTGTTTTGATACTTCAGTTAAGACATAATTATTGTAAATACGAATTAGTTTTTTACTTATTATACTAATGAATGCGACTTGAATAATTGATGATAAATGTGTACAGAATTGTCTATTAATATGATATATTGTCTAAACATTGTTAATATATGATATTGCATACATCTTATTCTACAGATTGACAATTACTTCATGAAATAAATTGTAGTTTATGAATTATTTAGCCAATTGTACTATCATTGCTCTATTTAAAAATTGCTCTAATTGGAGCAGGTCAGGAATAATGTAATGAACCTTATTAAAAATTTGCACAATTACTAAATATGTTTACATTCAATACAATTTGTGCAGGTAAGATTCTAGCAAATTATATTTAAAAAATGGAACTAAAACTTTTTCTTTATTATTTCGTTATGATCACGTATTTAATTATGGAGTTACTAAAATTAAATATACAGTTTTCATTTTCAAATGACTTTATGCTTTCTAGTTTCATATTGCTTATCCTGTAACATATAAGTAGATTTTTTCCAACTGGCGAACGTCCGCGGCTGCAAGGATATGCGCACTCGTCTTACAGCCCTGGAGTAAGCACAGCTTCTAAAGCGTTCACATGTAAACATCCTCTATGGCATATCTTATTGGTTGTGGCTGTCTGTGCAGCGGTTATCGGTGCGGGGACGTTCGCCAGTTGGAATTTTTTTTACCAGTACATACTAAAGGATTAAATAGTTAATATAACTCAAAAGTGCAGTTAGCAAGCATATGACTGTGCAAATTGATACAATATATTCGCCATTTAGTATTAAATCAGTGAGCGTAACAGCATTCAATATAAACATCATTCATTATAAGGGCCTTATTACGCTGTGTAGAGTTTAGGATTAAACTCTGCAGACTTTCAAACAGATATTTGGTGGTTTCACTGTGAAAGTTTGCAAGCGTTTTAAAATTCATGAAGTACTGCCTATAAGTGGAATAGTAGTTACCATATACAAGTTCAGGCCTGTTTCTATATGCCGCAAATATCTTTGAGAAATATAAATGAAACGAATGTTTGAAGCCTCAATTGCACTTTATACTAAATGCACTTGAAAAATGCACTTTTTACCAAGCCGCATTATACTCAATAGGCTCTATTGGTGTCTATTCAACAAAGGTGTTAAAAAGTATGCCATTATAACCTGTGTTGTTTATACTGTATGATGTTATGCTTAATGACGATTTTATCGTATGATTTAAAAATTATTAATAGAATCTTGTGCTGTTATTACAAAAAATGTGTTCTTTAAACACAACTCATTTTCTAATGACCAGAAAACGACGAATTTTATTACATTTATTTTCTTTGTTTTTCAATTCACAGTACCACTAAATACACATAACCGTTTGAATAATATCCATATTTTGTAGTTTTGCAATCGTTTTCTAAATCATATCATAAACCAAGCGTACTAGCAGATAACTACGCATCTTACCCTGTATAAAATATATCTACGACAAATTCTGATTACATAATGGTAATAGAAATAATATTGATAAACAATTGAAATAATATCGACCTATGTACATATGATTTTTTCAATGAATATAAATTAAAAATTACTGTTTCTGAGCATGTATATCCCTCGCATATAATGTGAAATAGAAATAGGCTGAAGGATTGTAAAAGAATATGTTGTACCTGATTGTAGAATTAAATGTTGCTGTTTCAAAGTATTTAATTTCATACCTAATTCGAACAATTATACGAGTATATAATATGGATATAAGCCATTTTGTCATTTGAATCAAATTGAAACTCTGATTTGAAACACTTCACGGATCACATCTGGCTGAATGAAGTATAATTTGATCCAGAAATTTCGATTAGCCTAAGAGATGAAACCCCTTTAAAATCGTCCTACATCATCTTGTTCAAAATGATGTGAGATTGTAAGGGTCAGCAAAATCATAAAAGCTTACTGCGAATTGTTTTAAAGTATGTAAATACATAACATAAACGCATTAAGATTGAAATGTTATATTCGTGTACTTTTATTAATAATTTTAAAAAATGCATGAGACTCTCGCGCGGTAGAAGTGAAACTTCTTAGCTCCTAGGAAAAGTTGATTTTATGCATTGCTTTTTCTCTATTTGTTAACGATATTTTTTTTTGTATTAGGAATTGATTTAGGATTAGATATTGGAACATTAATAATTTGCCCATAAATCCCATGTTGACCATGTACATGTCGTAAACGTCGGATTTGCATAAATGGAATTCAGGGTGAAATTAACCTCTCTGACACTAAATCTAATTTTGGTAGATGACCGGGTAATTCTGGGTAGACAAAACCATTTGTCTTCGATAACAATCTAATGGTATTCCGAGTGAGAGCATTTCGGCATGAATTGCACGCTATCACATCTTCAATGATAATGGCTGGAAACGCAGTATGTAAAAGTTGCTCGTGCGTAGGATCAACGGGTTTCACATCGTTCTTAAACCATATTCGATCACATATGGAACACACTGTACCTAGCGGATTATTGAAAAATTGTTTATCAAATTCGCGATGAACAGGTTGAAAGAATGTAAATTTTGTGTATGATGCACTAATGGGTGCATTTCTATTTGTCGATGGCTCAGCTGTATCAGAATCATTTCGTTGATCTCTCACACCGCGTGTATCTTCACGTGTAGACGGCACCCCTGAATCAGTGGCATTCAAATTCTCTATACCACTCATTATGTCCTCACTTAACGACGGTATCGATTCATCCAATGTATTTGAGGTCGTTGGAAGGTTATGTTGTCCACCGTGTTTCTTTAACGCCCTTTGCCTGGCTCGATACTCTCTACTTCTTTCCAAGGTACTTGTTAGCACTTTTCTTGGCGGTTTATTCGCTTTCTTCCGTTCTCTAAAGGCTCGCAGCACTCTGTCTGTACTTGTCTTTTTCTCCATTTCACTTTTCACACAATAGAAATTGTTAGCTAAAAGATTAAGCTGTGTTTGTGTAATATATAATAAAATACGCAAGCGTCTACTGGTTGCCTTATGTTACGTATACACACAGTACACGCGACGCATGCGCGTAGAGTGTTTCACTTTTCGTGACGTTCAGGCCAATTTGCCCTACCGCGCCTATAGAAGTTTCACATCGAAAACTATAAAAACTGGTTAAATATATGCAAATTCTGTTGACTGTAAAACACAATATAAATTATGACTTATTAGAAATTGGGAGGCATAAAAACTTACTACAACATAAATATTTATATATTTATAAAACACATCCTGAAAATATACATATAAATTATAAACACAAGTCGAAGTTGTTTGGCAATTATCATTGTAGCCATTGCTACTACGACTGCGTAAAATGTAAAAGAAAAACCACTTATGACTATAATATACATCTTCTAAGATGCACAAGCGTTCGATTAGACCAAGCACAAAATGCATTTTTTTAAATATATATAATTAAGGGTGGTACAATTTTTCACATATGCGAAGACATTTCTCACATAATACAAGCGAAATCAATTATTAAAAAAGATATGGAAATGGTAACATTCTGAACATTTTAATTATTTTAGAAAATCCAAAAATAAAAAAGTAATCGAAATGCTTATATTTCAATTATTTATAATCGTATATATTAATGTTTCATATTGCAGATGGTATGCTTAATTACAAGTAAATCATATAAAAGGGAGACATATAGTAGAGCTATGATAACCACGTTATGAACCATAATAGTAGCGACGATTTTATCGAAATGAGATTAAATGCTAAACTCTGACGCAGAAAAAACTAAATGTGATTTATTTTACTTCTCTTATAATATTTCAAAAATTGTAAGAGAGAAGAATTGTACAATTTGATTCGAAAATGCATTAAAGTGCGACTTTTTATCTATTTAGTAAACGATTTCATGTTTCAAATTACAGGCGCCATTTATTTTAATAAATTACCTTTAATATTAATAGTGTTATATTATTTTAGTTTGATTTATTGTTTACTGACAGTATCTAATCAACATTAAAATAGGCAAATAGCTAAACAATTCACATTTCAATATTAATGGGTATTATAAATCATATATCAAATGCAAAATAATGTAAATATGCCATGTTCTTATTGTAAATATTAATTTGCAGAATTGGCAATTCTTTTATTTTCTAATAATGATGCGCAATCAAAATATCATCCATGACAGACATTAACTAATACAAGATAATTTTATAAAACCTAATGAAGGAACATTGTTAAATAATAAATTGCTTATAATTTTTGTGTTGCAGGCTTACTTCAATTACAATTCTGTAATATCCCAACGAGGAATGAAATATTATCCATATATTTAAGTTGCGATGCCGTTTCTTTCGATTGTCGTTTTGCGGAAATGGCAGGACAGATTTCATGATTTTGGTGTTAAATTAAAGATATTATGGTCTATATTTGTCCTATTTTGTTCAAAATTTTAATATATTTGATAAATTGGTCGGGAATAAAAAAATAAAAATGACTATTTACAATAATCTTTTCTTGTCATTTTTACATATAATTTGTATTTACATATATAAATTTATTATAATTTGATTTTATAAATATTTAATTTAATTTTTTTTTAATAATTTATAGCAAAATATGTACGATTTATAAATTACTCGATAAATAAGTAACAGCATATTTTAATCAAACGTTTAGCGGCAATTTATCATAAACAATCGAGTCAAACTAATGGTCTATAATTGTGTTTTTTTTTTTAAGTTTTTACACTATAGATTTATGCCTGATTTGCCATACTTTGGCAAAGGGTTTAATTGTTATATTCTAATATTTCACAGCTTTTAAGACACCTAGGCAACAAAAATTGAATTAAAAATATTCTCATCAAAACTTACGAAAATATCTGTATTGTCTTAAAGACTGAAAAAGAACAGCAAGCATAGGAGAAGAGCCAGAACAATAAAACGCTGTTCGCACTAGATGAATACATAGTAATATAAAGTTTGTTTATGTTCTTCAATATAATACTATAATGACATGTGGTATTAAATAGAAGATCAGCATTCTTCCATATAATATTTGCAAAACATTTTTATTCACATTACGCAATGTATGGAAAAAATAAAATAAAATTTAAATTAAGTTTTTCTATTTTTAAAATTACCACTACGATGTTAAATAATAGTATAGAATATCACCCAAATACCGTAACTCAACGCTTTAAGTAGCTAAAAATTATTATTAGTTAATTAAAGCATTAGCTACTTAAAGCTTTGAGTTACGATATTTGGGTGATATTTTATACTAAGTTTTTCTATGTAAATACAAAAATGGCAACATAGCTTTTGACCCAATTAAATAATATCCATCGCAACAAAATAATTATTACCGCGAATCCAGAAGGGCAAAAATTTATTTCCAAAAAGGCAAACGTATAACAGAATTGACGTCTATTGCCGGATGCAATATTGTAAAATGTAAAACTAATATATTCTTAATTTTTTGTTGATACCGAAGAGAAGATTGATTGTGTTCTTAAGTACTGTTTTGCGATATTTTTGTTGGAAAATACAATTTTGATCTCTTTACTTTAAAACGATAAAATGGCGATGTTTTATGTGATTTTGATAACGTATTAAGTACTTGTTATCAAACTTGATAATGTTTTAAACAGGCGAAACTAGTCGTTATATATTTATAATTATTGTATGTAAATATATTATATCCACAACAGTTATATTAGCAAAGTAATTATTTACTCCCATCCCTATTCAATATGGATAAATATAAGAAAATAAGCCGCAAACACATCGAATATTAAGTACTTAGTTGAGGCAAAGACACATTATTTTGCATATGAACTTCTACATTCTATATTCCCTTGATATTCATTAAACCTATATAATCTATTTTAAAAATTATCACTACGGTGTTAAATTATAATATAGAATATCACCCAAATACCGTAACAAGCATTAAGTAGCTAGATGTACATTTCAAGCGCTATGCGCCCATTTTGTGCTACTGAAGATGGGCGCATAGCGCTTGAAATGTACATCTAGCTACATCTAGTATCTAGCTAATGCTTGTTACGGTATTTGGGTGATATTCTATATTATATAATCTAGATTTAGATAATAGTAATAATTCCGCTACAGCAATTTACTTCCGCTGTAGCCTTCCAAATAAGGCTACTTGCGAATATATAAAAAGCTTTCGCGAATTTTATGTCTAATGATATATAATAAAAGGAAATTTACTGCAATTTGAAAAAAGTACTACGCAATAATCACCAAATTTTAATAAATAAATATAATCTTAAGTGTTATTTTTCGAAATGTGCATACAATAAGTCAAATTTCATTTTATCTATGTATAATTCTTTTTATGAAATATTTATTACAAAATACAATATAGCATAATGTTGTAAACTTACTCAGCGATTACGAATCTGCCGGTTTATCTTGAATACCAGTTTCATCACCATCGATGTTGTCTTCACTATTCGCGCCTGTTCGCCCTGCGTTCGCCCTGCGTTCTATGCTAGCAGCCATATGTTGCCAATAAGCAGCTCTAATTGGGTCGTACATTGTTGCCAGATCTCTACATAATTCCCGAACTCGTTCCAGATGCATACCGACATCTCCAGAACCAGAGGAAATACGTTCGTCACACATATCTACCAACAAACCTAAAACAATTGCACTCTATTAGGTATACGTATTGCACAAAAATTATTTGCCCAGAAAAATACTGCCAGTGAAAATTGAATTAACAATCCTTGAGATTCTTGGTTAATTCAATGATTCTTGGTTAATATAACACTTGTTTCCGTAAGTTATACATGTATATTGCTATATTGTATAACTTTCCATTTCACTATATATTGTATTACAAATATACTTTTGTAAAACTGGTTGAGAAAATTTAAATTGAAATTTGAAAATGTGTTTCAATGCAGGGATAAAAAGATTTCCACACTTTTAAATCGGGGAATGGAAGATATTAAATAGAACTAATCACATGTTGCCTCGCCCAAGAACGTAAGGCGATGTATGATATATTAATATCAAATGTATGGTATATCAATTAATTCCATTTCGAAGGCCAAAAGCCTTTGATATGGAGCAACATGGAAAGTTACTTACAAAACAGCAGAAAACAGTGGCATAAAAAGGATCGCCGTAAAATTAATAAAAAAATATTTAGAAAATCGAAAGCAAGTAGTAAAAGTGAACAGAGAGTATAATAAAATATGGACAATTCAATTAGGAGTTTTACAGGATTTGCGTATTCTGTTGTTAAGATAAACATTCCAACCTGGTATCGTTTGAAATTTCTTTTGTCACGTTGGTTATAACTGCTGTTAAATTTTGATTTTTAATATTTAGCGGCGTGGTCGCATTGAACAAGGGTTATTTGTGTTGTAACTTAGTGTTATAAAAAATGATGTTTAAATTTGTGGCAAATTGTCAGCATATGGCAGCCTAATAACAACAACAGCTAACAGAACGTGAGCAATACGTACAAGACAGTGTTTGGAAATAGTTGTCAGTGTGGAAAGCGCACAAGATATTACACAAATATCGAATCAATTACTTTCGCGAGATGGATCAAATTTATTAATACTTACCAAGAAGAAATGGGGAACGTTTATTCTGCATATAAAGATATTCGCAACATTTCGAAACCAATTCGTTCTTGCTGATACCGCCTTCATCATGTATAAGTAGCCTACGGTAAGTATGTTAAAAATATTATCAGAAAATTTGTAAATAATTATCCACATATAAAAATATCGTTCCCACTCATATTATATATATATTTTTTTTTTGATCGATACAATTAATTATATACAAGAGATTTCAATAATTTAAAAAATATATGTATATAAAAAAATTACTTGTATAAGCTTTTAATAAAATACTTTTAGCTGCAGTGATAAAATGTTGTTGTAATGTATGTGGTAAAAAGACATGGTTGCAAATAATTTATTCACAAGTTAAAGAATAAGCGAGGGGCGAATCACTATAAAAAAGTTGGACACCAGATTTGAGATTCACCAATTCTTAATAAAATTTGAAGATATTTGCTGAGATTTGCAGATATTTGTTGGGACTCGTAGGTATTTGCTCGGATTTATATGTATTTAGTGGGATTTACAGATATTTGTTGAGATTTGTAGATATTTAATGGGATTTGTAGAAATTTATGCACCAGATTTACTAAGTGAGCAACTCCTCGAGAATAAGTATACTAGATTATGTAATAAGAATAAACAAATTGTAATATTCAGTAATTTCATTTAGGCGTATTTTAATTAACAATTATCTATTGAAAATAATAGTATAGAATATCACCCAAACACCGTAACTCAAAGCATTAAGTAGCTATATGCAATTGTATAGCAATCACGATTCGTGACAGAGGCATTTTATTTAGTTTTTATCTTGTGCTACTGAAGATGAGGGCATAGCATTCGAAATGCGCAGCTAGCTACTTAATACTTTAAGTTACGGTATTTGGGTGATATTCTATACTACTATTTAACACCGTAGTGACAATTAAAAAAAAAATTAAAATAACTTAAGAAATCACATATCTTTTAATATCAGAATTTTAATTTAGTATGGCAACGGTTGATGGGATTTTTGGATCATATTATAACATTTAAATACAACTTGCATCATTATAGAGAAAGTTACTCAATATAAAAATCAAAAACGCTACATATTGCTTTAATGAAATAAATAACAAATATGATTAATACGCCATAAGCTAGTTGTATAAAAATATTTCCAAACTTCTAATTTTCATATCAAAAATAGCCCATGTCTAAGAATATGACCTACTAGTCTATCTCTCTTACACTATAACACTCTATAATAATCCTTCGATAATGAATTATTATTGTTAATGAATTATCAAGATATACAAAAAGAAGAAATATCTATGAAATTCCTCATATATTTTGGTTCTAAATGGTGTCAGAAGCAAAGGGCAGTATGGACAAATTTGTGAAAATTGAAATAAGTGCAGTGTAGGATACTTAAAGCATCTATCTGTTTGGGGACGGAAAGATATTAGTGAATTAGTTCACGGTGCTGCTAATAAGTGTCTGTAAGATAAACTACTAGACAAAAAATCGGTTTAGTTTAGAGGAAAAGGGTTATAACTAATAACCGCACTTACACATATTTACTTAATAAAGTGACTGCAACTTTGAAGTTTCTCTTTTATTTTTCCATCCAACTGGAGGTAAATGGGTACAAGCAAAGGGGTGTATGTAAAAGGATGCTTTAATTAATTGCTCTATAAACCGGAAAAAATCCTCAAACTGTTTTTTATCACATAACTTGGATCAAGCAGTTATTCTAAGATTTCTACATTTTTCAAACTGAATCAACTTTGCGTTTTCTCAAAACTTCTTTTAGCCACTTGCACCCCATTGCTTCTGACCCCCTCAATTGTGAAAAGCACAGAGATAAAATACAATAATTATATGAATTATAAAATTAACCTTCAACACATTGAATTTGGTATACCCTCTAGAATAAACTGATATAATACTTACCCTCTGAGGTAATTCCATGCACTTTCATTTTCGCTGGCGATTTCAATTTTCTTCAGACAATATGCGATTTCCCTTTGGACCACTTCTTGAGTAAAACCGGTTGTATTATTAGTAACAAAATAGCGTTGATTCCACGCTGAATTATTTCTAACGTCTTCCTCTAATAGACCATCCACATAATTGAGTTCATTGTCGAATAAACTAAAAGAATCCGGCAGAAATCATTGATAAATTGCATTTAATTCTAAAATCAATACATTACTTGAACGTTTTCATAACCCACTGTCGATGTTGCCAGGCATGGTAATTTTTTGCATCTTTAGCTAACATACATTCAGTCAAAGCCAATTCCTGTGAAGCATCTTGTAACCATTCAATTAAAACTTTCCTATGGTGCCAAACTTGGTAATTCTTTGGTTGCGTTTTGATATATCGTTCAATAAAATTCAATTCCTCGTGTAAATCCTTCTCTAAAGCTTTCAGTACTTCTCTTCTTAATTGCCAGACTGTGTAATTAGCAGGATTCATAGATGTAGCATCAGCTGTTAGCTTTAAAACACGGTCAGACTTTTCCCCGCTTTTCATAACAGCTCTAAGGTAGTCGTAACAATCGATAACTGAAAAATGGGTACAGAAGAGGTCTTCAGTAAATGAGCATTGTTTAAATAATCTATTGGACTTACATTCTTTTGAATAAGAAATGGAAACAACCGGCTCTTCGCCGTCGTCTTGCGGCAGAGGAACCACGTCCTTCCAATCGTCTCTGTCTTTATATAGGACCCATGTTGGTTTAGTATACTCATCATCACTACTATCGCTCATTTTTGTTTAAAATCTGATAGGTATTTACAATCACACATTTAATTACAGTATTGTTCGAAGTTATTGATTAAAATTATTTGTAATGAATCCATGGAAGCTATTTATATAACATACATAACCTAGTAAATTTCTGTCAGCGTATACGAAACGATTAACTATTTTTCGGACATACAATGTTGCCTATAATTTCATTAATTTTACGAATAGTAATCAATAAAAATGTTCAATAAGAACAAAATTATATTCAGCTATTTTTTAGCTAGGATAGATAATAATCATTGATTTCATAGCTTATTAATAAAAAAATAACAGTATCTGATTTATAAAAAAATAGAAAAAATTACAATTGGCGTAATATGCAACTGATGTAACAATCATATACGAAGTGTAAGTGCGTCACTCTTATGCCATCCAATAAGATTGCGTACAGCTGGACATTAACTGCGTACACCTTTCTATTATCTGAAATTTTTTGAATGTTTTAAGATGAAGAAGAATTAGTTAGTTAGTTAAATAGTCGTCAATCCTAAGGTTTCGTTGGAAACGGCACGCCACGCCGATCTCTCCTGAGCTAATTCCTTCATCTCTCTATAGCAATTCACCCTAACGTCCTCCACTATCTGACCCTCACACAATCTAGGCCTACCTACCCCTTGCTTTCCCACTATTTTATTTTCTATAACTAATTGCAAACTACTCCCGCGTCTAAGAATGTGACCTACTAGTCTATCGTTCCTGCGCTGTAAAACTCTTAAAATACGTCTGTTCTACTAACTCTAGTACCGCTTCATTTGTTATCTTTATTTATCTTCCCAACCAATCCTTAATAACCTCCTGTAGCATCACATTTCGAATGCTTCTATTATATATTCTTTTCCTATAGCTCACGCCTCACACCCGTACAATGCTACACTCCACACACGCCGTCAGTAATATTTTTCTAATACCTAAGTCAATATTTGATGTTAAAATCTGCTCTTTTTCTACGAATGCCTTCCTACTCTGTGCTATCCTACATTTTATATCTACCTTACTTCGGTTATCTTTTGTAATCTTAGTTCCTAAATAAGAAAAGTTTGACATTTCTTCTATTCTATCGTCTCCTATTCTAATCATAGTTTTTCGCTTGCATTCCTTCTTGTCACACCTCATCACTTTGGTCTTGCCTATATTTATTTTCATGTTATAATCCCTAGTCATTACTTCCTGCATACCATTTAATACATGTTCTAAATTCTGCTCCCTTTCTTCCAGATAGCTATATCGTCGGCGAACCTCAACATATATATTTCCTCTCTCTGAATTTTCGCACCTACACTATACTCTTCTTTTACCTTGTTTATTGCATCTTCTATATACAGGTTAAATAACAATGGCGAAAGTGTTCATCCTTGCATGACTCGCTTTCCTATTCCTATTAAATTTGTATTATACGAATTATTTACCATGTTAATATTAATGAATAACGCGTCCATTTTGTTACTTTATTACATTTTAACTAGTCTAATATTAATCCGTATTCATAATGTTATTAATAAGAAGTATTAAATAGAATCTGTGAATAATATTTAAGCAGTTTAAGAATTCGGGTTCGTGTCAAATATGCTATGATAAATATATATTTCGATATACCCTTATTATACATTTTTCTCTGTGAGCTTACTGAAGATTTAATTGGAATGAAATAAATCAATATGAAAAATTCTTCCATTGATTAAATAAAATTTAAAAAAGTACACAGATTAAATATGTAACATCTAAAAAATACGTTACTCCTTCATATAACGAAAATGGATTTCTTAGAATTTATAAAAGAAATTATTATAATTTTATATATTGTACTTGAATTTTTTTTCTGAAGTACAAAACATAAATAATTTTGAAGAAGCAATTATTAATTATTTCCGAGTTTTTTTATATATATAAAATATCTTGTATATTACGGAAAAGTTGGAAGAATATTTTAAATAAAATTAATGGCAATAACCCAAATATATAAATTAATTGTGTGCATTACATATTTGAACAATGGGAAATGAATCGGGAAGATTTTATTATAATAATATAATTTAACTTCTATACATAAATTTTACAATATTACATTACAAATTCAATCAAGTTTCATACATTCTATACAATTATGTCTATAATAATATATTCTCCTATATTATTATACTTATTTACATAAAATAAAATCAATATGGAACAATCGTTCTCTTTTTTAAATTTGCTAGATCTCGTAAGTTAAATGGATGTCCAAAATTCATTTTCCTGTTAAATATAATGCGCTTGCTCAATATGAACAATATATTTGTGAGATGGTCATTATATCATATTTAATTAATTTGGAAGCAAATACAACAATTATGTTTAATTCGTCATTGTCAAATGTTATAATTTTATAATATAAAATGATCGATCTTAGTAATATTTTTAAAATTAACTGTTTAGGTCTCTATCACGTATACGAAATATGCATACCATATTATGTTGATGTTACAAATGATATATTAAGTATTGGCAATAAAAGACATAAAATCACGTTTAAGTGAAAATAGATAACATTAAGATTTTTTGAAGGTACATTTTGCAGAATTATGCAACGTTTAATTAATACTATATATTTTGGCACACAAGCAAAAAGAATTCGCGTTTGCGTAATAAAAAGTACAAAATAAAATGCAAATAATTGGTAAATAACAAGTATTAATTAAACATTGGAATTAGATTAAATCATAAATTTAAAATTAATTGATTCGATAATATGTGTATGTATAAGTTAACTACTCTAAAATTTTATATATTTAGCACCACGTATCATTCAATATAACCACAAGTTACAATAATATAGATGGACAAATAATAAGCATTTTATTTAAATTTTCACACTTAAAGTTTATACTTTTGTCTCCAATAGTTAACATATCATATTTAGAGTTATGACGTCTAAATTATTTTTATACACCATTTTTTCTTATTGGTTTTCAAATAATTGAATATTATATTATGGAATTGTGATCTTGTAATTTAATTTAATTTAATTTAATTTAATTTAATTTAATTTAATTTAATTTAATTTAATTTAATTTAATTTAATTTAATTTAATTTAATTTAATTTAATTTAATTTAATTTAATTTAATTTAATTTAATTTAATTTAATTTAATTTAATTTAATTTAATTTAATTTAATTATTAAACAAATGTGATCGTATATAAGGCATTTATTACAAATACAATATTATTCAGATTTATGGTAACTTTTCGACTCTACAGTAAATAATTTTTTGTTGCAAAAAAAAACAGAAATAGTATCCAATAATATAATATTCAATCATTTTTTCCAAACCAATCAACATGTTGAGCTCGTAGAAACAATTAATACTCATTTATTACGTAGTCTAAGACCTAAAGAAGTGTTTTCATGTTGTTGCTTGAAATTCTAAGGTACAGCTGCAGATATTCTTCTAGTCAAATCATTGCTTTATTCCCGTATCGTCCATGTTCAAAGAAAACTCAAAAACTACCAATTACAAATAGCCATGTCTAAATCCGCATCGACTACTTTGCCCAAACTGTACGCCATAAATTGGTCCAAAAGGGTTAGTTTTAATTTAACATGGACGATTGTCACATTTTCCACAATTGCTACTCATACAGTGAAAATTATACATAGCAAGTAGTAAGCAATCATGCTAGTATTTTATTATTTTCAAAAATAAAATTGAAATTTGTGAAGATAATAATAATAATAATAAATCCATTTATTGGCATAAATAAAACGAATGCTATCAAATAATAAGCCTTATAAGATATAATGCTCTTCCTGGCACCCCTGGTATTATATTTTTTTTACAAAAGAATATGATTTTTTTATAAATTATTAAGGGTATGTAATAAATAACCCAGTATGTGCAAAAGAATGCTTTCGGGAAGTTTTTTATAAATATATCTTTAAAAAACGTTTTTTTTTTCTTTTAAAGTCAAGCGCAAATAGGTCAAAATTTGAATTCACAACACAAATCTGGGAAAGTAGGGTATTTTGTATTTGAATTATAAAAGAGACAAAACTGTGCTTTATAAATGTGTAAAATTAAATAAATAAATAAATGTAAAAATATGCATCCTAATCATTGTTGAACATATCTAAAATGTTCTATCGAAAACTTTACGCTTCTTAAAATGCAGATATTCAATTATCGAATAATAATATTTGTATAAAAAATAAAACGGACGGCTTATGTTGAAAAATATATTTACATTTGAGGTAAAGAATTGTAAAAGCATTATATCGCTTAATAAATATCTATGTATAATTTGTTATATAGTTTCCTCGACCTCTGCAGTTTGTTTTCATAATATAACAGACAAATATCGTTAAGATATTTCATTTGTAGATTTTCATTAAAACATTGAACAGTCTTACATTGATAAACTGGGGTTTTGCCTAAAAGGTGACATATAATTTTTAGATATGTCTACAAACATGATTTTATCCGTTTTAAGAATTCGGGAGCTTTCATTTTGCTAGAACATGTAATTTTTGCTTTTAATATATATGCAGCGCTTCGCAAAAAGACAAATTCATTATAGACATGAGGTTAGCCAATAGTTACTTTTAATCAATTGAAAATTAATACATTAAAATCGATTTATGGTTCGTTTACTAAAACTTTCGCCCTGCTTTTCAATTATTTCCAATTGTATTATAATGGAAATAATCGGAGGTAATAATCAGAGGTCAATTTTCAATAAAGGGTCCATATGTAAGATATAGCCATCTGTAAGAAAGAAATGTTTATATTTTGATATAACTTCCAAAGATGGCATAATTTGATTAAAATATTATAATCGTCAATTGATTACTAACAGTTTCGGTTATCCAACAGCAAGTTATGCTTAAGGAGTAAAATACATACATAGTTTATGTTTTTAGCAGCAAAAATGGATTTCCAAGTCTGTAATATACATATACAATTATTAACTACAATATAGGGATGCATAATGCCATTTTAGCTCGTTTTATTTTCGATTTATTATCTTGATTAGTTTTGTAATCTGCTAAAATAAATATCATCTTAATTGAAAATGCAAGCCGAAGTTTCTAATGGGCCAATAACAATATTTTTTAATTTCAGTGTTATCTTATTTATTTCAATTTTCATTAAATCTGTCAAAAGAAATTTTTGTATGAGCGTTTTGTGATACTGTTATTTGAAATTTCGATACTTTTAAAACATGTTCGGTAATAATAGAAGTTCTAATACAAGAAAACAAAAAACCTCCAAAAATAATTCGTTGAAACACTCTGTAACTTGTACAAATCAAAATTTAGAAAGAAACAAATACAATTATACAAATGTATATATTAACTAATATGGCATTAAAACTATTATGACAATCAAGCTAACAATAGTTTAGAATCTTTTAACTTCATTTTGTCAATTTTGTCAACTAATGAAATAGTTATTGAGCAATATTTTAATATTGTATTATAATAGCAATAATATATAACCATAAGGAATTGGAAGCAAAGTTCAAGCTTTATTTTTCAAAGTGTAGTTATTCTTCAGAAAGTAGTTTTACATTTTTTAAGCGACTTGATATAACATTTTTCTGGATTAAATTAATTTATTTAATTTTTTGTAATTTTGGTGTTATTAAAAATCATCTTATAATTTTAGTTCTCTTTTTAATTATTTTAACAGTTCATAAATCTTATATAATATCAAATATATGTTATATATTTTATTCTCGTCAACAAATGGAATAGTCAGATAAGATTTTTTATATATATTCATAATGTTAGTAGTAAAAAATATATTGATTAAATCTGCAATTATAAATAAATATCGGTAAATTAAGGTGGAACAACTTTGTAGTTTAACATTCCGTATGTTTTTTAAAGTATGTATTTCGACATTTACACTTTTGCAATTTATTTATTTAAAATATATATTATTCATAATTTACTTATCTAATTCGATTATCTACAGTTTTCCATAGTTATAAAAAACTATATATATTTTTATTTTTCAATCAAGCGGCATGGAAATATTTTTCAGGTATATCTTCAAATTATTATTTAACGTAAAATAAATGTATTATACAATTATAAATTAAAAAGCAGAAGCCATTCTGAAATTGATACATTATCCTACAGGGGATATTGTATATATAAAAAAACTTTTGATTCATGCATTTTAAATACATATACAATGTTTGTTCAACTGTATTCAATTCTTTTATTTCAATTAACTGCAAGTATAATTTAATTAAAAATACAAACAATTTAATTTTGGATTGAATAAATTTCACAAATAATGGAATAGACATGTTAAACAAATAATTATTATTTTAACGGAATATTACCCCTATTAAATCAACTGTGAATGTACTCTATATAAATTAAAGCCATAATTATGATTGAACTAGTTTTCATATTCGTAAATGTTATAAAATTATTTCCACGCCAGTGCTAAAGCCAAGTTGTATTGTTATAGGTTTTACTGTCATAAATATAATTCTTTCTATTTAATATTCATAACGATTATTATATTATGTGAAATGTTTCTTTTATCACTGTCTCGGTGTGAACAATTAGTAAACTAACATTTTTAAATAGGTATTTTAGTAATTTGGTCGAATTGGTGATGTAATTTCAACGCACGTATATATAAAATATTGACTGAGTTATAAAATAATATCAGAAAAAATTAGCAACTATAAAATCTTTGACAAAAATTTAATAATTTCTGTACCTATATTTCTAACAATGTATAGGTTTATTATAAGATTAGATAAACATTGCGAACAATTTTTTAATTTCCAAATAAATCCGTTAAAGTTTCAAAAAAGCCGTTGACAAAGTATGGCAAGAACATTCAAAATAGCAATAAAAATGTAGGGTATATGTGATTTAATTTTAAAATAATTATAAAAAACTCTGGACATTATTTATAAAAAATAACATATACGGGATTAAGGAAATAAGTTTAGTTTGTAAATATTTATAATTAAATAGTTATAATTAAATGGATTGCTTGTGATCTAGCATCAATAAATTCTATGTTCAATTTTTTAGTATTGCTTTCTTCGAAAAGTAAATTTCTGTTTAGATTATTTAAAAATACTTTCATTTCTATAATGAATGTACGAACAAAAAAAAATCTCAGTCATTATTTCAACTAGTCTACTCATTGTATTACATGATTTTCGTTTGCCAAGTACCTACAAGAAACTTTCCCTAAAGATAACAACAATAAATACGAACAGTAGCTTACACCTGTCGTCTACTTCCGACTCGTCGTTTCATAAACACAGTTCGTAGATTAGTATCTTGTGCGATTGTCATACGTGCGTCGAAGGAAAACATCTGGGTTTGGCGGCTGAATACATGCTGCAACCGCAGCTGCACTTATTTGTACTCTGTACAGCAGTTGAGCTGCAGCTGGAGTTGCGTGGGTCGACGCTCGTCCCACCTATGTCCAGGGGGGTGGCGGGGGGCGAGCGCCGACGGGCGAGCGTCATATCGCGCTATCGAAGACCGCCATGGATGCCGAAATGTCCTCGTCGGTGTGACAACACTCGAGGAACTCGTCCAGCGTCACAACACCATCACCGTTCTTGTCCATTTTCTATATGTAACGATTTTCGTTAGTTTGTGGGAACATGAAGAAATTCGCCAATTGCGTTGCTTCAAAAAACAAGGGGGCATAAATGGTTTTCAAACCTTGAAAATAAATCAGGTGTTCCAAATTCTACGATTAGGTTAAAATCTTTAAATTGTATTTTGAACTACGGTCACATTATTCAAATTATTTAATTGCAATCGGTAGAGAAATGCATTTCTTGAGTTCGCAGCACTGAAAATTAAGATAAACATCTTGATTTTTTCAGAGCTTCCAAGTTATTGAACATATGCATTTTAGCAAATTCTTGGAAAAACTTCTGTCGATAGACAAGTTTGAAGTATCATACTTTAATCTGAACTAGTGGACTAAATGCAACTATTTATATCTTTGCATTGACCTTTTTCTGCTGCCCCAGGGTATAACAGGCAGGATTCGAGGACAGAGACATTAAAATTATACTGAAGATTTCTTGCGATATTTTAATGCGGGTTTCAAAATTGTTTCAACACAATTCAGCCTATAATACTGCCTTTGTGTACCCTGGCAAAGTATATAAACATCTTAACAAATGATTTGTGGACATGGACATATCCAATTAACAAATAGCAATGGACAAATCAATAAAAAAAAAAACCTTTCGACTGAGGCATTTTAAGACCATTCCCTTCGTCGACCGTAATAAATCTAGCTCAGTAATAGAATAAATAAGATTAATTTTCAATAAAATTCGGGGACAGCTAAAACTATATCCCGAAATAAACGATTTAACATCAAAACCGACAACCGATTGCAAACTTTAGCTTATTGCAATTATCAATTGTTATAACATACATGGAATATCGTGTCCACTTTTTCCTTGATCGTGTCTTCTTCGATACAAGGTTCTGCAAGCTTGCCCATGAGCTCGTAGATGGCCGATACGATGTCCGTCATCTCTTCCTTCGTGATGCAGCCATCGCCATTAATGTCGTAGAGCGTGAATGCCCAGCGCAGCTTCTCGTCCAAGGAGCCACGGGATAGGATGGACAGATTCTGCACAAAATCCTAGAACAGGAACAGAGTATTAAGTATAATGAAAAACGAAACGAAATATTATTGAGAAAGTGTTCTGATTAATAATTTTAGATTCAATAAGGAACTGGATATTTGTAGTAACTTTACTTTTACTATACTTTTGTGATAATCTTATTACAATATGTGTCCTATGTGGTGCGTCTTTCTTTGACCAGCAGTTTTTAAACATTTGATTACAAATAAGTAACGTATAATTTATACAATATAGCTAAATTTGTATACAATTGTTGCTCAATTGCTGTGATAAACGAGAAAATGTCAAAATATATTAGTGAGCAGAGGATATCTACATAGATTTTTATTCACACTTTCGAGATTGAGGTGGAGGTTTTATTTAAATTCTTGCCTCCCGTTTGAGAAATAAAATAAAATATTTTGGCAGTAAGAAATATATTTGATGGTACAATAATTTTTTATTTTTTAAACTATCACTACGGTGTAAATATTAATATAGAATTTCACCCAAATACCGTAACAAGCATTAAGTAGCTGGATGTACATTTCAAGCGCTATGCCCCCATCTTCAGTAGCACAAGATAAAACGAAATAAAATACCTCTGTCGCGAATCGTGATTGATATACTATGAAATAAATAAGTAAACATGACAGAAGTACTTCAAAAATGGCATATTATAAGACCTAAAATGACAGCAAAAATCCTAGAATTCGGATTAGATATGTACATGACAACTTTGCGATTTTTGATACTGAAAAAAGATCCATTGAAACTAGATTTAAGGAGCATTGAGTATTGAGCAATGAGCTACATTTCAGATTAAATAGAAAAGATAAAAGTTCTGTAGCCGAGCATATTTTTGACTAACTCAGGTCATCCTATTCAAATTAGTTCACTTAAATTACTTAAAAGTGTTTTGAATTATTCCGAGTTAAATGCTTAGAGGTATTTTATTTAGTTTTACCTTGTGCTACTGAAGATGGGGGCATAGCCTTCGAAATATACATCTAGCTACTTAATGCTTGTTACGGTATTTGGGTGATATTCTATATTCATAGTATTCGTGTTTTATAAATCATTTTAGCTTAATTATGACGACAAAATTAAATTTGTGTTGCTTTTTTAGAGTGTAAGATTATTAAAGCTCTGTGATTCAAAAAACAAAAAATTGCATGTGGCCAGTAATAAATATAGTTGTTCATCAAAGAGTCAAATTAAAACTCAAAAAATTATTTATGGAAATATTGATCATTTACTCGAGATGTAGATAACAAAACTTTTTAAAATGTGTTTTACGGGTTGTAAGTTTAAAAAAGTACCATTAAGAGATTGTTGTAATCAGTTAGTATTAAACAATAAGCTGAAATTATTTCACAATTGAAATGTCACAAATATATCGCGCAAAATATATTTATATATTTATGCAAAATTTACTTTCCACGTTTTTTAAAAATCTGTTATAAAATTATATGTTTTCCTTCTGCGAATATCTTTAGTAGTTACTTTACCATATTCTAATATTAGAAATAACGTCGTTATTTTTCAATATAAAAACCATTTTCATAAACTTTTAGGGCGGAAAAGTAAATATGTTGTGCCGGAAATAAGTATGCTGTTAATAGCAGGATATGAGGCTATATAAAGACATCCTCAGCTATAGAGTTGATAAGAGCGAAGGTATTTTTATGGTATCTCAGAAATCGATAACTGGGATGGTGGTCTACGTAATATATAATAAAATATGATGTTGCTATAATATAATTTTGATATAATGATTATATTCTTATATGAAGTTATGAAATGTTGCCGAAGAGAATAATGGTGGATACACAGATCCATCATAAAAAGATTGAAAATTATACATTAATAAATTTATAAAGAAATACATAATTATGTTAGTGACGGCTAAAAAACTATAATTTTACTAAATGCATAAATTAAATTTTGATTATTATAAATACATTTAGAATAGTGCTGGAGGGTTCCGGTAAACCGGTAATGACTAATTTTCCTCTACATTCCCATAGACTTGTATATTATAATCAAAGGCTTAGCGACCATGTACAATCGAGTCAAAGAAATAGTCAATAATTGTAGCTTAAAGTGTCTGACTTAAAATTATTCTAGGCGAGACCTGGCGATGCTATATATATATATATATAATTTATTTTTACATACATTTCTTATATTTAAATTTTCTTAAATATTTTATTTTGGTTTTTGTCAAATATTTTATAGCGAATTATGTTGGATTTATGAATTACAAAATAAATACGCAATATAGCGTCCTCAAACAATCTGTCAATAATTGTATTTTCTTTTTTTAGTTTTCAAACTATGCATTTATGTCTGATTTGCCATATTATTGGCAGTAGGTGTACTAGTGTATAGATAAAATGCGGATAATACAAACGCGTTTCTTGATAACGAATACTCCACTAGAGCGAGAACTTTGTCAGAAAACGGCGAAAGTCTCGCTTCAACCAACGCAATCAACTTTTTCGAGTTTATATTCTTCGATTCAACCTATCGTTCAGGGTGCCTTTGAAACTGCCCATATAAAATAGCATGTGCAAAGATGGGATTGCATTCACGTAACCATGTAGTTAGACTTGAATTTCTCGCCGCGTTCGTCGAGAATAAATAGTGTGTAATCTGTGTATGTGTTTATCGTCGTTGTCGCACACACATCTAATATTAAAATATGTAGATGGCGATACCAACACGATCAGCAACAGTAAATTAATACGCGATGTTAATTGCGTGTTCAATTTCAAAGTCAGCATTTAGAAACATTTTTATATGGATATGCTAAGATTATAAATTTTTATTAAACGTGAAAAAATGATTGAATGGGACATTTTCTAATGGGAAATGATAATTTTGATGAAAATCGACCTGTGTTATTTTTCGATAATTTTGATGAAAATCGACCTCTGCTCTTTTTCCATAATTTTTCGATAATTTGGATGAAAATCGACAGGTATATTCCTGTCTTCTTTTTCGATAATTTTTCGATAATTTTGATGAAAATCGACAGGTATATTTCTGTCTTCTTTTTCGATAATTTTTCGATAATTTTGATGAAAATCGACAGGAATATACCTTTGTACTTTTTCGATAATTTTGATGCTAATCCACAAAAGAATTAAAATTTTCGACAGGTATATACCTCTGTACTTTTTCGATAATTTTGATAAAAATCGACAGGTATATACCTTCTTTGTAAATAATTAAAAAATTTCGACAGGTGTATATATATATATAGCTTCTTTGTAAATAATTTAAATAAATAAATTAATTAAAGCGTAATAGCATTGTATACAAGTAATTGAATAAGTACATTGGTAGCAAAAATATTAAAAAAATAAATAGAAAGAAAGTATATAACAAACTTTAATAAATTTTACTCAATTCCCATAGCACAAGATAAAACTAAATAAAATACCTCATAGTGATAATTTTTTAAATTAATTTTCGGTAAAGATGATAGCCAAACTGCAAAATTGTTTAATGATTATTATGTTAATAGTATTAATGATATATTAAATAAGATACCACCTCCTGTTTACGTTTATATTTTCGGTGATGATGTAAACCTAACTAGTTTTAACGAATTTAAAACTGTTAATTTTAAGGAAATGTATACATATGTAAACGCATTATCATATAGCGATAATTCACATGATTATATAAGTGGAAAATTACTAAAATTAATAATTCCCACAGTGGGTCATTTATTGTTACACTTGATTAATATTTCTTTAAGTTATGGTGTGATTCCTACTGAATTGAAATCGTCTACAGTTTTTCCAATTTTCCAAAGATTGCGAACACATGTATTGCAAATGAATTTAGATCAATTAATACCTTGCCGCCAATCGAAAAAGTAATTGAAAAGTGTGTTTATACTCAATTATCTGCGTTTTTACTGAACCACAACTCGTTGACTGAAAGGCAGTCTGGATTTAGAAGAAATCACTGTTGCGAATCTGCTATTCGATTCATTATTAATGATTGGAAGATGGCTATTGATAAAAAAAAATATGTTGTTGCTGTATTTCTTGACTTCCAGCGAGCATTCGAGACTATTAATCGGACAATTTTATTGGATAAACTAAGAACTTTTGGAATTGGTAGCGAAGTATTCAATTGGCTATCAAATTATTTTAGTAATAAAACTGAATCTGTAAAAATTAAGGAACATGTTTCTGACAATGGCGTCCCACAAGGCAGTATCCTTGCTCCGCTATTATTCCTTCTTTATATTAATGATTTAATTGATGTGCTTAGTGATATGCCTGAAATTGATATTAGATTATTTGCGGATGATACTTTATTGCTTGTAAAATGTGATAATTTAAAGGATTGTGAACATAGTATAAATGAGGCATTAAAGAAAATTGATATATACTTGAAAATCAATAAAATAAAACTAAATATAAAAAAGACTAAAACTATAATTATCTCATCAAAATATAATTTACAAAAGATTAAGCTCGCGAAAATAAATATAGAAATAGATAAATCTGCTATTGAGCTTGTTAGCGAGTTGAAATACTTGGGTATTATAATTGATGATCAACTAAGTTCTAAACAACATAATCTTTATATACATAAAAAACTATCAAGGAAAATGTTCTTTTTCAGGCGAATTTCAATGTATTTGTCAAAAGTGTATAAATGTATCTGCCAACCTCATTCTGACTATTGCCCATCGGTCCTGTACCTATTAAACAAAGGTTGTATGGTGAGCTTACAAAGATTACAAAATTGGGGTATGCGTATCAACTTCACTCTAGTCGTTATACATCTAAACGTATTATGCTTAGTACCCTTGAGTGGTTATCTGTGTCAGATAGAATTGAGCTTTTAAGTATGATATTCACTTGCAAAATTATAAATGGTCTCTTGCCTGCTTATCTAAATAATACTATTAAGTTCAATTGTAACATACATAATGTAAACACTAGAAATAAAAATAAGATCCACATTGATAGGGTGAACACTTCGGCGGCGATGAATTCGCTATTTTTTAAAGGTTTTGTTAAATATAATTCACTACCTCAATTTGTTATTAATTCTACAAACATTATCGAATTTAAGAATAGTTTAAATATATTATACATGCATTGAATTTTTATAATAAATTTTCCTAAAATTTTAAATATATAAAATTTTAGGAAAAACAGAGGGACGAGGGAGGCGATTTTAGCACTAAGAACAGTAGTAGAAAAAAGAATGAGGGTAGGAAAGGTAACTTGCATAGCTTTTGTAGATTTAGAAAAGGCATTTGATAATGTAGATTGGGACATAATGTTTAGAATTTTAAAAGAAACGGGTATAGATTATAAGGATAGGAGAATAATTTTTAATTTATATAAACACCAAACTGCCTTAGTTAGAATTGAGGGGGAAGAAGAGGTAGCAAAAATAGGGAAGGGAGTTCGGCAGGGATGTACACCCTCACCGTTATTATTTAATCTATATATAGAAGATGCAATAAACAAAGTAAAAGAAGAGTATAGTGTAGGTGTGAATGTACAGGGAGAGAAAATATATATGTTGAGATTCGCCGACGATATAGCTATATTGGAAGAAAGCGAAAAGAATTTATAAAGGGTATTGAATGGTATGCAGGCAGTATTGACTAGGGATTTTAACATGAAAATAAATATAGGTAAAACTAAAGTGATGAGGTGTGACAAAAAGGAATGCAGTAGAAAAATGAGGATCACAATAGGAGATAATAGAATCGAAGAAGTGTCAGATTTTTGTTATTTAGGCAGTAGAATCACAAAAGATAATCGAAGCAAGGTAGATATAAAGTGTAGGATAGCACAGGGTAGGAAGGCATTCGTAGAAAAAGAACAGATTTTAAGATCAAATATTGACTTGGGTATTAGAAAAAGATTACTGAAGGTATATGTTTGGAGTGTAGCACTGTACGGGTGTGAGGCGTGGACTATAGGAAAGGAAGAGAAGCGTAGATTACAAGCATTCGAAAAGTGGTGTTATAGGAGGATGATGAGGATTGGTTGGGAAGATAAAGTAACAAATGAAGCTGTACTAGAGTTAGTAGGGGAGAAGAGAAGTATTTGGAGAGTATTACAGCGTAGGAGAGACAGATTAGTAGGGCATATTCTTAGGCATGGGGGGATTATGCAATTGATCATAGAAGGTAGAGTGGAGGGAAAGAGAGGGGTAGGTAGGCCTAAATTGGAGTATGTGAGTCAGATAGTAGAAGACGTTGAGATGAATAGCTATAGGGAGATGAAGGGATTAGCTCAGGATAGATCGGCATGGCGTGCTGTTTCCAACCAATCTTTAGGATTGCGGACTCTTTAACTAACTAATGCATTGAAATAATTATATTTTTTATTGAGATACATGTATTTACGTATTTGTGTACTTAGTTTATATTGTTTATTAAAAAATCCCGTAAAGCGTAATTATTATTTAATTTGTATTTGTTTACTTAGTTATATTGTATATTGTTTACTATGTTTTTTTGCTTATATTAAAACTGTGTATTAGCTGCAACCTATTTCTGAATAAATACTTACTTCACTTACTATCTTTTCTTTTTCTTATAATTTATGTTATCCGGAACCCGTATATAAATAGAACATGATTATTTTTGGATTATATTTGATTATTAGAACACAATTATTCTGTGTAGTATTTGGAAAGGAGCAGTGGCCATTCTCTGAATAGTCGTCCTTCCAATAAAACAGAACCCAACACATATTAATTTCGGTCAAGGTTCCAAATATTTGCCAAAAATATAAACAGACTAATAGCTGGAATAATTTTATTAAAATAGTTAATAAGTAAGCAGCCACCTTTTGAAAAAAAAAAAATATATAATTAAAATTGCTATGACAGGGGCTTGAATAATAAATAAAAATGTTCTTTAGATTAATTTCCAACTATACTGGAATGTACAAGACTCGTCGAAAAGTTATGCTATGAAATATTATATTTATGTTCTATTTTAATTTTGCATGATATTTATCGAACAATATCGAGCAATATCGAACAATTCGATATTTTTAATATATATTATTCGCAATTTATTAAAATTCCTCAATAGGATATTGTCCTTTTACATATTAGTAAAATATTAATACATAGCATTATTGATTTTTTTTTACCTTCGGTTACTTTATCTATCATAATTTGAAAACTTAGAAAATGGCAGCGTTTATTGATATACAACCTTTTTCTTTTTCAAGTGATTTTGCTGATAAAATTGAAATTACAAAATAAATAAAACGTACGAAGTTATGAATATATAATTAAGAGCCAACATTATTTACAATTTTTAATTTGTAAGAAAGGTTATAGAGAGAAAATATTAATATTTGAACAGCATATATTTTCTAAAGGGTTCATATGTCAGATATCGAGAATATCGAGAAGAACATAAGATATAAGCAGTAATTTTCGATATCTTGTTCTTTTTTTGAATTTTCTCAGAATTAGATATCTATATCTTTATATCTTTAAAATGAGTTAAATAATATTTTTCGTTGGTAGTTAGGCCATTTAAAAATGCATTGATAGACAGTAGCGATGTGTAGTTCACTCGCGAACCGTTCACTCTGAACGGTTCAATCAAATGACGGGCGTACTGTGACGATGTTTTGCAACGACCTATAGGTCACTATGACCTAGTTCGTGAACTATAAACTACATGGTGCAAGGTGTACTTGTACTAGGTCCTGAACCCGTCGTCTACTAAACCGTTCATGAATCACAGCGACTCGTAAACGATGCAGTATAGTATACATTACATATACAATACTAACATTTATTTAGTGATAAAGTGTGCTGGTGAACGGAACGAAATAGGAAACTCGATGCAATATTTATATGTTGGCATCAGATTTCATTTGGAATAATATAATTAATATATTCGCAAGATTAAATATGTTCTTAAAAAAATGTCATGCTATAGCAAATTTTTGCAATAATGCAAAAATAAACATCTAAATCTAAGTTCTTCTATTTCATACTGAGTGCAATGCAATCACTTAATATCAAATCAAAGCATTGAAGTTTGAACAGAGAAGATTCGTAATAGAAAATATAAATTATAACGCCAAACAAAACGATTCTATCTAGTTCATTTTATTATAGTTTGTACATTTAATTTTCAAGTGTTAGTAAAGTAGTAAACATTTTCATCAGTAACTACCAATAAGTATTTTATAACTTCATATAAATAATCGTGAGTACCTAGAGAAGATTATATTTCCTTATATATATGTTTTGTATAAATTATAAACATTGTTGTCTTTTCTTCCTCATTCCGAATTCAAAATAATTATTGTAATATTTCAATTTGTTTATTTTTTACCATTTAATATTTTTATATTGAGAAAAAAAGAGATTATTTTCAGTATGTGCATGTATTTCATATAGGTCGTGAAGTAATTCATTTTTAAAAGATGTAGTAGTTCACGACCTATAGTTCGTGAATGGTACATTTAAATGAACTACGAACTACGAACTAGGTCCTCAAGGTGACTTACAGTTTGCCATCGCTAATAGACACACGTCATCTATAAAATTCTGAAAACGTTTATTCTTGTTACTGAAATATGCATTTGTTTTTGTTCTTTATTTCATAACTTATAAATTTATGCATCACACTAATTTTTGGTTCAAATAAAAAAATTACAGGTTTTAACTTTTAAATATCTCCGCTTTAATATTTTAGCAATTTAGCACTTACGTTTACAAGCTATATACTTTATATACTCTACAGTTCTACATAAAAAATAACCATCAGCTCTTAAATCGTTCATCCTTATAGTTAAAGAGTCCGCAATCCTAAAGATTGGTTGGAAACAGCACGCCATGCCGATCTATCCTGAGCTAATCCCTTCATCTCCCTATAGCTATTCATCTCAACGTCTTCAACTATCTGACTCACATACTCCAATCTAGGCCTACCTACCCCTCTCTTTCCCTCCACTCTACCTTCTATGATCAATTGCATAATCCCCCCATGCCTAAGAATATGCCCTACTAATCTGTCTCTCCTACGCTGTAACACTCTCCAAATACTTCTCTTCTCCCCTACTAACTCTAGTACAGCTTCATTTGTTACTTTATCTTCCCAACCAATCCTCATCATCCTCCTATAACACAACATTTCGAATGCTTGTAATCTACGCTTCTCTTCCTTTCCTATAGTCCTTATAATATTATGTAATTTACATTTGTAGGACAATATTAAGCAGAGACTAAATTTTTTGGAAAGTTTTTTAAATACGATAGCAATAAATATATTTTGTGTAATTTGTAATTAATGGCATAAATTCTGATATAGAAATGATCTTGCATTCATACTTCGCGAAAACTTAACCAACATGTATTTAATTTAATTACTTGTATTAAAAACGATTTTAGACGACATGGATTCTTTCCAAGTTCTTGGGAGTCCTGTAATTGCATTTATGCTTTACTGGTGCTCAGAGAGACATATCTAAGAGCGTACGTACAATGCTATAACTTATAAGAAAGTGCTAGATGTGCCATAAATTATAACCGTTGGCCCCTGAAGGCACATTCGGCTGCAAAGCGATAATTCATACCACATTGAATTCGCGACGTAAGATATTATGTACACGCATGATATAAACAGGATGATCCTTTCCATGTTCCTGATCCTGAGGATGAATTTACCATTTTAGCGTCAATATTGGAAGTGCATCCGAACTTCTTGTTTCGTTAATTTTAATTGAAAGTTTGGAACTCATCTAGATGTTAATTAAGAAAGTAATTTAACTGAACTATATGTGGCATTATGTAAATTTTCTAATTGCGCACGTTCATCATTTAAATAAATTATTATACGAATCGTAGATAAAAATGTATATTCAAAACATGAGTATAAAAAATCTGAGATAGGCACATTTATTTTACTCCTCTGTCTTACTTTACTTTGTACGATTTCATATGAATTGCAATTTTGTATGAAGAAATCGTATAAAGCGAAATTCTTTGCTAATGGCGTTGAAGGCGATATTTAGTTTAATAGTAACTGTTTTAATTGTAAAAATTGTTGTTTTGAAAATATACCATAAAGCACCTGAAAATATGGCCATGGTATTAATAAAATTCTTTGCTTTAATTCAAGTAAATTAGACCGCAGATTAATTATGCTTATTTAATATAAATTTTTATCCAAAGGAGCGTAAATCTAATTTAAAGGTCGTAATATTGAGTATGCATTTAAAAATTATGAAAAAGTTTTGTTAGAAATACGATTCCTAACAATATCTTAAAAATATATTTTTAGTACAATAGTTCATTTGCATAGTTAATAATTAGGTGCCTCAATGGACTTTATTCATTTATCTTATGTAGTGAAGATTTGCAGTTTTGCCTTTTATTTTTCGTTCCTTGACTATCAATGCAAAAATCAATTTTTAATAAAAAAGCACTATATATAGAAAATTACCACATCATTATAAATTTTTTATATTTATAAAATCTGTTAATAATAGATGCATGCGCATTTAAAATAAGACAAAAGAATTTATTTTATATTGCAATTATTAAGTCAATACGGTTACACACTGTACATATACGAGGATAGCATACATCCTTTGGAATTTCGATATACTTGTTTGGGAAATGTGCACTGACATTATATATAGGTTTTTGCGCGGAATTTCCGGCAAAGGAGTCTCCATTTACTCGTTCGAAGCAGCCCAAGTTATTAGCGTTTCCTTCGTTTACGGCAACCCTTCATCTCAATGGACCACGAGGGCATCTTTATAAATACACATCTCACATGTTACAAAAAGGAACATAAGTACATCTCGGTTCAAAACTACAGCGATATATAACGACTCGTTCGAAAACATTAGCAAATTTAGGTTTTTTAAAAATCATATGAAGAAAAGACCTACGAATACTGATCACGGTACTTAGATTTTCCAATTCAGTTTTTCTTAGTCGTCTTTGAAATTTAAATATCATTAGATTAATAAAAATAAAAAATAAGCAAAAGTTTCTATTATTTATGTGGTTAATAAAAGGAGTTATATATTATGATTCTAATAAAAGGCAAAATATACCAGCGGTGTATCTAAACTGCAGCTGTAGGTGGTAAAAAAAAAATGTGATTTGTAAATATATATTTTTTTAACAAATCTACCAAAACCAGAACATACGCTTTGTGCGATATAATATGTATTCAATATATAAACCTTCCTCTATACTTAGAATATATTTAACAAGAATCTGTAGTGGACGAAAATATAGTTTGTTTATATTGTTTTTTTTATTAAGGGATTCATTTATTTTTGTACTGTTTGATAATCTTTTAGAGGTTTCGAAATAAATTGCTGTAATAAGATTTATATAGTATAGAATATCACCCAAATACCGTAATTTAAAGCATTAAGTAGATAGATGCGCATTTCGAAAGCTATGCTCCCATCTTCAGTAGCACAAGATAGAAACTAAATAAAATACCTCTGTCACGAATTGTGACTATTAAATAAATAAGTCAACATGGCAGAAGTACTTCAAAAATGGCATATAATATGACTTATAAATCTTTTCAAATAATGTAAATTAATAATTAACGAAACTAACAAGCAACAACAATAAATATTGGTTTGTCAAACATAAAATAACTAAAAATAAATATTTATTTTATTTAGTTCTTATTAAATAAATTAAATAGACAACATGAAATTGGGCCTGAATCTAAATTCATTAAATTTGATTTAGATTTATGCATGTATATAAAGTTTGTTCGCTATAACTTTGCCTCGGGTCGCGCAGATAGCGAAAGGATAATCGGCATTCTCCGTGAAGAGAAGGCGGTTCTTCTCTTCAACTCTGTCGACCAGTGGCGTTCCCAATACATTTGTCGTTCTTACCATGTTCGTTATATAAGAATTTTTTTTTGGGCACTGTTTTTCACTTGTGCCTATATTAGTTCTATAGGATTCAAATCCGGATGATAAGGGGGTAAACGTAAAACTCTGTGTCCATGGTCTGTGAGAAGTGTGTCAAATTTATATGTAACGTGGTTCTTTCTATGAGATTTTATAATATCGTACAGCTGGGGCTTTAACATTAGATGCGTGATTGGAATTTTTTTTTCGGACTACCATTTTACCATTTCCTGCTTAGGAGAATTGCTGTTTGGCGTATGATTAATTTGCATGTTATGGTAAGGCGCGTTGTCGATGATAATTACGAAATCCTCCAGTAAATTTGGTAACAATTGATCTGTTATCCATTTTCCGTAATTTTCACCATTCATTTCATGGTGATAGTCTCCACTTTTTATACCCGACTGAAATATTTTCAAATAATTTGGTACAAAGCCATTTCCACCACCGGCATTAATTATTATTAAAATTGACCTTTTGAGATATTCGTATGCAGTCCTTCATTGGAATTATCACTCCACGATTTCGACTGAGTATGTCCGGGGTGAATATATATCTCGTCGATATAATTTATTGATTTTCCTAATTGTCGATAATATTTACTTAATTGTAAATAATTAATTCGTAAAACTCGAATATCGTGCCTTTCAATTAAAACTTTACGAATATTTTTTGTGCTTCTAAACTTAAATCCTAAATCGTGTGCAATATGAATTAATGAGGTTTTATGTCCTTCCCATCCTAAGTCACTGTATAATTTTTCACGTAATGTTTTAAGCGTAACTCTTGTATTTTCGGTTTTGTGGAAATTATATATTATATATCGAAAGTCACACTTTTCAAAATCTTCTAAATGTCGTATAGTCGCCTTTCGAATTCGCTTCTTTCCTAGTGTAGAAAATTTCGGTTCACTTTCGTTACCTGGAGCTTCACCTTCCTTTATAATTGTAGCTACCGTTCGTTTGGACACTTTGGTTGCTGCAGACACTCTTTCTTTTAGTTCCTTCGATGACAAATTGTAATCAGATTTAAAATATTTATACACATTGAAAATCAATTCCCTTGATTGGATATGGATTACTTTACCGATTAAAAGCGAACTGATTTTGGTAGTAAGATGTTAAGCCACTGATAGTACACAGACTGAAGGGTAGTGCCAAGGAATGAAAGATTGTGGGCGCGTCTTAAGCAATAGCATTAGCACCCCCACAATTTGTGGACAAGTGCGCATCTCATGGCCAGGCAAATTAAACGCGAACAGACAGTACTTTCATAAGCATTTAACTCGGAATAACTCAAGACACTTTTAAGTAATTTAAGTGAACTAATTTGAATAGGATGACCTGATTCGAAAATATGCTCGGCTACAGCACTTTTATCTTTTCTATTTAATTTGAAAAATGAGCTAAATGCTCCTTAAATCTAGTTTCAATTGGTCTACGTGTTTGTCATATATATACTGTAGGACAAACATATTTTTTGCAAACATATTTTGTATACTTAACACCGTAGTGAGAATTTTTAAAACTATTTATATATTTTTATAAAATTTAAATTTTTCTTCTGCATCTGTCGTTTTCTCTGTATTACCATAATTGTATTTATGTAGTTATTAATACCATGGATTAATTACTTTTTACTTATAATACATTTGTATAATCCAATATACCGTACTACTATTAAAATAAAAAAGATGAATTAATAATTGTAAACGACATTATCAATTTAATACCAATAGATATGTTGTTCACAATCATATTTTCACGATTTAATTTCAAAATATAATTTAATATTGGTTGTCCTGTAAAAATTTTACGAATTTCGTGTTGATATTAATTTATTGGCATATTAATATTGAATTAAATATGCTCTGATCGTTGATCATGGGTCCAAATTCTCACTACAGAAGCTTCAGAGGGAATTGTCTTCGGAGACGAAAAGTATCTTCTGTAGAACCATGGGTTATACAAAAATATGCAATTTTATTAACGTCAGAAAGCTGGAAACGTCTAAAAACGATCACTTACAACGAATACAACAAGTGTTTTTAGACATTTTCGAGCTTCGCGAACTAAAACTTTATTTTTCACGACAAAAAATATTTTTTATCTCTGAAAATGAATTTATTAACGGCAGAGAGCTGAAACGTCTAAAAACGATCACTTTCAACGAATACAAGGGTTTTTAGACATTTTCGTTCTTCTCGGAATAAAACTGTATTTTTCACGACAAAAAATATTTTTTATCTCTGAAGGCGAAGGCTTCACCTGCCATTCCTCCAAAGCAAAAGATGAAATGAAAAGTCGTTGAATATTCAATTAAATCGTTTCGGGAATTAGGTAATTTGAAAATTTGTAAATTGTAAATGAATATAATATTTTATCAGATTTGCGAATCATTTTACTTGATTCTGTTTCATTTTAATAATAAACATAATGCAAATATATTTTTGCATTACTTTAAATACATAAAAACTAACCACTGTTCTTAATACGTTTGCAGTTTCAAAAATCACCCGGGGTTGTAGATATTTCAAAAGCGAATTTTTATTTCTGTTTTCGACTTTTTAATTTAAAATCATTTTAGAATGTATAGCATATATTGTGTGGGGTTATTACAATACAATCTTATTTAAAAGTAACAATCTTAAATTATAAGAATATGTATAATGAGAAAAAACATATTCATGCAACGAAAAAGAATCATGGAAGTGTAAAGGTTTATTGATAAAGATTTTAGAAGGTTAGGAAAGGCTTTGAACTAAAAGAAATACATATACCATTAAATTCGATCCATGTAGAGTAGGGAAAGATCTACTTGGAGGAATTAGATTATTTGCGAAGATGTTGAGGCATCTCAATAAAATAGCGTGTTAAATAAATTAAACTCGAAGGTTCAAATATTCCACCTAATTGATAAAATGAAATTGTATCGTATTGATTTTTTTGGTTAATATTAAATATTGATAAGATTAGCGATGGTAAAATTGACCTATATATATATGTGTGGAATCTTATGTAAAAACAAAAAAAGTTAATATTAAGGTTATTGGGAGATCGATTAAATGGTGAGTGCTGAAGTTGCGAAGCTATTTCTATTCATCGCCACTTTTATAATACGAGCCGTCACTTGCCTTCTTCATTAACAAAACGCGAAGGGGTATAAAAATTTCTATTGAATGCGAAAAGCTCTTAAGACTTTTATTTTTAGAGTTTCTATAGAACAAGAAAAACGAAGCTGCCATTACAAAAAAGGATGCAGAAATTTGCATTGCTTTGGTAACTAGCTAAAAATATATTTATCAAATAAATTATTGCCAATTAAATTTACATTAAAATGCTTTTCAATGATTTATTAAGATTATTATTGGCTATTTGAATACATTAGTACAAAATTATTTTTTATTCTAATGAATATTATTGAAGCATTCGCAACGAATGCAATTTTGTCCAAGGATGTAATATTAAAGACTGTGTTTCTTTTACATACACCTATCATTTAGAAATATTATAGCAATGAAATAATAAAAGAATTTCAATATAATGGGATTATTAATTAATTAATGCAAAAACTTTAAGTACAAGTTTATTTTCTCTACATGAAAATGTCTAAATAATAGCGATATTATTTACGATGTGAAAGAATCCTCTTTAAATACGCACCGCAGAAGGAAACCGGTAAAATTTTATATTATGTTAAACTTAAAAGCTGATTTTAAACAGTGCTCAAAAAAACAATGGCGCAAAATAGTTTTCATTAATTTGTACACTTTTAATGATTACTTAGGCATTTGAATAGAATAAGATAGCAAAATGTGCTAGGCAACATTGGAAAAAATAAAAACGAGAGAATTTTAAGTGATATAATTTGACACAAACAACGTCTAAAAGTTGCTTATCAAATATTAAGAAAGTTATATATAATTTCTTCTAACAAAAATTGCATTCAGTGAAGAAACTGCGATATTAGTTCCTCCAAAGATTAATTTGATATAGGGTGATCTTAAGCATTACATTTTCATTATTCTAGGTGAAGATGCTATATATAAAATTTCATTTTACCAAGGATAGTTTACAAATATGTATATAGCAAATGTACGAATATATTTATATTGAATTGTGTGAATCCTTCCAAAGCAGGATACGCCTTTTATAAGGAAGAGTTGCACCCAAGTCGATCTCGGACATATGTTAACTGAAATACAGGTTACAATCTAAGTGATGCCCTCTAGAGGAAGATGCTTTCGCAAATGTGGTCAACGCATTACATGCGTATGTACAATCATGGGCAATGAAAATGGTTAAAATTGGCAGAGAGTTCTTAATCGATGTTCACGTCCTTAGAACCATTCACTAAAACAATGATTTTCGTCATATGATATTACTTTCTTTAGCGACTAAAAAGTATTTGTATAGAATAAAATAAATGACATAAATTACAGGCAAATCAAAAATGGTGTCGAGATGATTTTGTTAGCATTTGTTTTAAGCTTTTTGAAGTAAATCACATAGTTTTTTTTAGATTTTTGCAGTAGAAGTATAATGAATCTTTAAAAAGTATTGTCGTCTAATTTAAATAGAAGAGTAGTTGACACGCGATATAATCGATAAGATATAGATAAAACAAATTTAACACAAATTTGAAAAGTAATATAAATGACCATTCTAACGTAAAAGTTGAAAATGGCAAAAATTCCAGAATTGACAGAAATATTCTTAAAGTCAAGACATGAGCATTTATTTATACTACAGTATTCCTGTAATTTGTGATAAGATTTTCGTGTTGCGATAGGAAACAGTAAATAAATAAAGCGAAATGTAAAATAACATAATTTTTCATTGTATTAAAATTCTAGTATATGTATTAATTAGATTATTTCCGAAATATAATATTAAGATTAAGAATTCAACATTTTATAAAATATCCTATATGTGAAAATGTAGTAATTTGAATTATTCAAATCATTTCACAAATAGGCGTAAATTAATCAGTGTGTAGAATGTTGCAATATTTTATAGTACTTTCTTAGTTCATTTCCTCAGACCAGTGTAAAAAAGTAAACAATAAATAAAATTGTCCTTCTTTAAAGGCCAATAATATATTAAGCGTACTTCATATTATTTATCCAACATTTTAACAGTTGTGAATTTTCAGAAATCAAAATTTGTTTGGCAAGTATTAATAGATTACTTAGCTTGTGAACCAACATTTGAAATAACAACTTTTTAAATGTTTTACGAATTACATTGTTGACGAGTCAAACAATGTCGGAAAATCTATACACATTTATTAAATTCTCTATAAAGATACAACTCGGTGCCCACATGAGCTTAAATTACAAATAATTAAAATATATTTTGCTCAGCAACTATATAAATAATTCGTTTTTCGTAATCTAACTCCTAATTGTAAATGGTCGTATAGAAGAATTTTACATTTAAAAATAGAACACCTCAACATAACATTACCTGCATGTATATTCAATTTCCAGGAGAGTATATGTGTACAATATAACAGCTGCATTTGAAAAAGGAAACACTTCTGCTCTGAACTGGGGATGTCAGAATTCGCTTTGGAAATCGCATACAGAAGAGCGAGTGTTAAATGGAAACTAGGAAAGGTATGTAAAATATATAGGATTAAAGTAAATGCGGTACAGAGGAAAAAATCACTTTAAAATTATATGACATTTTTTAGTATAACAAATATATATAAAAAAGTAATAATAAAATGGAAAAAATTATACAAAAAATTCATAAGGTTTTACAGTTCTTAGCAATTGTAATATTTACGAAGTTTGCGTAAAGATTATCGTCTTGTTTTTTTCAAATATAGACGACTGTTAAAAAGTTTATATGAAACTTTATATTCAGTATTTAGATTATATTTTTCACGTTTATGATATATAAGTTAGATATAAAAATATACAAGCTTTAGATAGTATTTCTCTTCATGCGATGGAAAATCTTATCCATATGTAGACAGGCAATTAATCCTGCTGTGTTTTAAACAATTAATGAAACAAGAATAAAAGTGATCTGTAGTATTCTAATAATTTCTTATTTATCTATGTTGAATCAATGGTTCCATAAAGATGAACTTTTTTTAAATTCATAGAAAACTTTTTGTATGATCTTTAAACATAACTTAGCAATTGATGTGTTTAAGGCTTACTTGGTGATATTACATTGTAAATTAAATACGGGTGGAATTAAAGCTATGTTTTTATATCAGAATAGGAAATATAAATTTATTTATAAAATTTTTATAGGTATCAAATGATACCAGCCGAATTAATAAAACACGCAGGGGAAAAAATGCAGGAGCGATTATACAGGTTAGTTTGTAAAATATATGAGAAGGGAGAAGTACCACAGGATTTTCAGCGTAGTAGAATAGTAACAATGCCGAAGAAAATAGGAGCTAATTTGTGTGAGAACTATAGGACCATTAGTCTACTATCACATGCATCGAAGATATTGTTAAAGATTATTTATAGGAGATTAGAAAATAAAGTAGAGGAAAGGCTAGGAGAAGATCAGTTGGTTTTAGGAAAAACAGAGGGACGAGGGAGGCGATTCTAGCACTAAGAACGGTAGTAGAAAAAAGAAAGAGGGTAGGAAAGGTAACTTGCATAGCTTTTGTAGATTTAGAAAAGGCATTTGATAAGGTAGATTGGGACATAATGTTTAGAATTTTAAAAGAAACGGGTATAGATTATAAGGATAGGAGAATAATTTTTAATTTATATAAACACCAAACTGCCTTAGTTAGAATTGAGGGGGAAGAAGAGGTAGCAAAAATAGGGAAGGGAGTTCGGCAGGGATGTACACTTTCACCGTTATTATTTAATCTATATATAGAAGATGCAATAAACAAAGTAAAAGAAGAGTATAGTGTAGGTGTGAATGTACAGGGAGAGAAAATATATATGTTGTGATTCGCCGACGATATAGCTATATTGGAAGAAAGCGAAAAGAATTTAGAAAGGGTATTGAATGGTATGCAGGCAGTATTGACTAGGGATTTTAACATGAAAATAAATATAGGTAAAACTAAAGTGATGAGGTGTGACAAAAAGGAATGCAGTAGGAAAATGAGGATCACAATAGGAGATAATAGAATCGAAGAAGTGTCAGATTTTTGTTATTTAGGCAGTAGAATCACAAAAGATAATCGAAGCAAGGTAGATATAAAGTGTAGGATAGCACAGGGTAGGAAGGCATTCGTAGAAAAGGAACAGATTTTAAGATCAAATATTGACTTGGGTATTAGAAAAAGATTACTGAAGGTATATGTTTGGAGTGTAGCACTGTACGGGTGTGAGGCGTGGACTATAGGAAAGGAAGAGAAGCGTAGATTACAAGCATTCGAAATGTGGTGTTATAGGAGGATGATGAGGATTGGTTGGGAAGATAAAGTAACAAATGAAGCTGTACTAGAGTTAGTAGGGGAGAAGAGAAGTATTTGGAGAGTGTTACAGCGTAGGAGAGACAGATTAGTAGGGCATATTCTTAGGCATGGGGGGATTATGCAATTGATCATAGAAGGTAGAGTGGAGGGAAAGAGAGGGGTAGGTAGGCCTACCCCTCTCTGGAGTATGTGAGTCAGATAGTTGAAGACGTTGAGATGAATAGCTATAGGGAGATGAAGGGATTAGCTCAGGATATATCGGCATGGCGTGCTGTTTCCAACCAATCTTTAGGATTGCGGACTCTTTAACTAACTAGGTATCAAAAGCTATCAAAGCTACATAAAGCTATCAAAAATCCCAATCGCAACATCATTAATGACCAGTTAAACTTAATACAATGGAAATTATTTGACTTACTGTAATATTTTTTGTATATATTCTTGTAGTTTCTTCTTATAATGCTCACTTGATAGTCCGAAACATGTCGTTGTAATATATAAATTTTATAAATAAATTTATTGTGATATAAAAACATAGTTTTAATTCCTCCCGTATTTAATAACTTAGAAATGACTGAGCAAATCTCAATAAATGGTAGTATCATTAACTTAGTTGATAGCGTAAATTTTTTTGGTATACATTAGTGTGCGAATTAATGTGAACAACAAATTTATTTTTATTTTTTGTACATTATTATTATTTCACAAGATTATACCACATTATTATTTCACATTTGACGTGCGTATGGTGCCATTCATCTTAATCTCAAATTAAGTTAATGTATTCGCAATAGTCAAAAGGTATATTTAGTGGTATATGTATTAAAGGTAATTTGGTATTGTTTTGCATGATGGATATTATGCCGAGGAAGCGAGAGAAGATTATGACATTAAGTGAGCATAATTCCATGACGCAGAGAAAAATTGTAGAAGAGTGTCAGAGTGTCAGTTTTGGGGCAGTAAATAAAATCCTAAAACAGAAAAGGGAAACAGGTTCAGTTGAAGTTCAGAGGAAAGGAAAATGTGGGAGAAAGAGGAAGACAACTGCAAGAGATGAAGCATTTAAAATCAGGAATAGCAAAATAAATCCTAGGAAAACAAGTTTCGACTTACAACAAGACTTGGCCACTTCTGGAGTCAAAATCCATGATTCGAGAGTACGGAGAAGGCTCTTGGAATTGGGAAGAAAAGCACTCAGAAAAAACAATTGCTCACTGCTCCAATGATAAAGAAAAGGCTTCTTTGGGCTATAAAATATGCAAGTTGGACTGTAGATGATTGGAGGAAGGTGTTCTTCTCAGATGAGGCATACTCTTTGGGTGAGGCAAGAATACGTAAATACGTTCATTAAATAATTTAGTGGATTGTAATTATAAAAATCTGCACGAAGAAGAATTCCGTTTCCAAAAAATTTCAGTTAAGTTTCTGCTAGAAAAAAAACATGCGTGAGACTCTCGCGCGGTAGAAGTGAAACTTCTTAGCTCCTAGGAAAAGTTGATTTTATGCATTGCTTTTTATCCCATTTGTTAACGATTTGATTTTGATTTTGATTGATTTTGATTGACACTCTGATCATCAAAGAAAGCATTATTAACTGTAATGTCGTACAGTCTATAAAGAGGAGTTTGGATTAAATATTGTAGCCATATTTTTATAGTTCTTTTTCTCACCAAACCAATTAAATAACTCGATCTGTGTATTTTTCTTCTTTTTATGTGAACATTAATACAATGATCATAATCAATGTCTCTTGGCAAATGATTCACCATCGTATTCACAGATATTGGAACATTAAAAATTTGCCCATAAAGACCCATGTTGACCATGTACATGCCGTAAACGTCGAATTTGCATAAATGGAATTCTGGGTGAAATTAACTTCTCTGACACTAAATCTAATTTTGGTAGATGACCAGGTAATTCTGGGTAGACAAAACCATTTGACTTCGATAACATTGGAATGGTATTCCGAGTGAGAGCATTTCGGCATGAATTGCACGCTATCACATCTTCAATGATAATGGCTGGAAATGCAGTATGTAAAAGTTGCTCATGCTTAGAATCAACAGGTCTCACATCGTTCTTAAACCATATTCGATCACATATAGCCAATATTCAGGCCAATTTGCCCTACCACGCCTATAGCAGTTTCACTTCAAAAACAATTGCTCACTGCTCCAATGATGAAGAAAAGGCTTCTTTGGGCTATAAACTATGCAAGTTGGACTGCAGATGATTGGAGGAAGGTGTTGTTCTCAGATGAGGCACACTTTTTAGTGCAGGGGCAGCGGTAACAATATGTCAGAAAATCAGACAACGAACAACTAACCGCGGCCCATATTGACCAAACAGTAAAACATCCGGTGAAGAAGATGTTCTGGGGTTGTTTTTCTTACATCGCACCTGGAGCTCTTGTGCCAATTGAAGGATTGATGAATAGTGGCAAATATAAATAGTTACTGGAACATAACTAGTCAGCAATTTGGAAAAAGTTGTTCACAATGGTGAAGCAATTTTTCAGCAAGATTCAGCTCCGTGCCACAAATCAAAAGATGATGAAATATTTTAGAGAAAGTAATATTACTTACCTTGACCGGCCTGGGAATTCACCAAATTTAAATCCCATAGAAAATCTGTGGGCTATTTACAAGGCTAAACTTCGATAGATGGACAGCACAACAAAAAATCTGATGATAGAAGCAGTCATTGTGTGGTTTCGGGACGAGCTGTTATTGCAAAATTGCAAGAAATTGGTCGATTCTATGCCAAATCGAATTGAAGAAGTAATTAAAGGTAAGGGGGGACACACTTCCTCCTAAAATAAGTAGTTATGTGTATGTAATTACTTATTTCTAAAGTAATAAATTTTCAAACATTTTACTTCTGTTCACATTAATTCGCACACAACTGTACATATTTACAAAAACCATGGTGGCGTGGTCGCTAGACTGGCACCGAGGAGTTGTGGGTTCGAAACCCGCTTCTGTCAGGGATATTTTCCTGAGGAAAAATCCCTGCCGGACATTGGACGGTTATGTATTTTTCTTTAGAATTAAGATAAATAGTAAAAAAAATACATATCTGTTGATAAGGATGACTTTCGTTCGACAACCATAAAAAAAGATCTTGTAATAATATTTATATTAACATCCCGAATTCTAACTTTTATATTTTCATGCTTTTAAAAATAAGTTGCCCTCCATCATGGCTAACAAAGACTACTATTCTGTGGCCGAATTTTGCTACGTGACACTGTAATATACTCAGTGTTATTTAAGTTAATATTTCATTGTATAATTGTGACCTATTATTATGACTAACTACGGTTTATTTGTATTATTTAATATTTTACTGTTTTATAAAAAATATTTTATACTAAATATACACGCGTACCTGTAAATGCGAGCTTAGATGTAAACTGTCTTATTGATGGGAATAAACTTTATGTATCTATCTATCATAGATAATGCATTTTTAGCTAAATCATTTTATATTAACTCTTGCAGAAATCCGAATCGAAAATACCCATTTTCGACCAAAACCGTAATAATCTTGCCGTCATTCGGATGACTTTTATATTAGATTTCGTTCCAGAGAGAAACTACCGCGAAAACGATAATTTTTAATGGCTCGTTGTCGAGTGTTTGCCAACTCACCAATCTTATTCTATTCCTACACGAAAGCTCGCTGCCAGCCATCTAGCATACCACCTATCTTAAGGTCTACATCAGGGGTGCCAAATTTTCTTCTTGTATTCATCCATTATAAAAATATCCTTAACAAAGAACCCCTTAACATTTTTGAAACTACTTTGTATATAGCACATGAACATATAAGATATCAAATGAATTACCAAATTTAAAAATGCTTTGAAATTCATCGAAGTTAATATTTGCTTCGCTTTCCGTAATCAGTTAAATAATTCCCACATAATTGTTATAATCCTTTTAATTTGAAAATTTCAAATATACTATAATACATAGCTGACTTCTCCATTGCCCAATCATTCACTCGAAATTAAGCAACCCTCTTAAAAATCCCATCGACTATAAGTTGGTCCATATATATCGTCCTTGTTGCGAAACTCTGGTCTACATTTTTTCCAAGACAAGGAATCAGCTTCTGTCTATTTGTAGAATTGGCTAAAGATGGGAATATTGGAGAACATATCGAGATCAGTCTCAATATCGAAAGAAAAAAATGGATATCCTGACACAGCGGTGCCAGGAAGAGCAAGGATGAGCCTTATATCTTTTAAAGCTTATTATTTGATGGCATTCTTTTGGCTGTACTTTCATAATCTAATACATATGCCAACAAATGGATTTATTATTTATTATTATTATTATATTTGTAAGCACAAGAAGTATATTGTTTCAATTTATCTTATCTTTTAATCCGCAGAAGAAATTATAGATGCAAAAATTGTTATGATAATTTTGTTTTATGTTTGATTTTATAAAATTTTAGGGATTAGTCAGAAATATCATACAAATTTGCTTTGAACTAATTCTTTCATTGCTTTATAGCTATTAATAATTTCTATATAGTTGGCTAATATTTTATACAATTATTTGCAGTAGTGTGATTTTATAATGTTATTATATTTATGGAAAGGTTAATTATTTACTATTGAGTAAGAATACCAATAAAAAGATGGTATTTTAGTTAATAAAAGAAATATTTTTTTCTATAAAGCTTGTTATTTTAGCTAGATATATTAAAATTGGGTACAATTTCTGAATACTAAATTCTATGATTTTGAAAACGCAATATCGATAATTTACCATTATGAAGATTATCGTTACATCCCTATTAGGGAATTGCGTGGATGCTCAAAAATCGCAATAATGAAATGCCATTTAGAATTCAGTACGGAAAAAACGAACCCCCAATGACGATCCGCAATGAATATTAATTCCTTCAATTCAACGAAGAGCTGATATGTAAAATCAGTGTATACGCGCTGAAAATGAATAACGAATTATACGAAATTCATCTCGGGTGTAATTTAAAAGTTTCACCGGTGAATGTTTGAAATTGTCATAAAATGTCTGAATACGTGCCTCGGAGAAATATTTCCTCAGTGTTTATAAAGAAAAATAATAGAAGATATTCGTACCATTTATTTACCAAACTATCGACTGTGAAAAAAAAGTGGTTCGGATGACTGTAAAGTACAACGCGAATATTGTTAAAATTGCATAGTTTTTTTCCAAGATCGTCCCAAATGTTATGCCTTGTTTCTGGTATATCATTTATATATATGTGCAAAAATGGATCGAAAAATCATTAAAATCACAGAATAAAGAAAAAATTCCAAACCTACTTTAAGCAAATAAATGAAAAAAAACATGCGTGAGACTCTCGCGCGGTAGAAGTGAAACTTCTTAGCTCCTAGGAAAAGTTGATTTTATGCATTGCTTTTTATTCATTTGTTAACGATTTGATTTTGATTTTAGCATTATTAACTGTAATGTCGTACAGTCTATAAAAAGGAGTTTGGATTAAATATTGTAGCCATATTTTTATAGTTCCTTTTCTCACCAAACCAATTAAATAACTCGATCTGTGTATTTTTCTTCTTTTCATGTGGACTTTAAATACAATGATCATCATCAATGTGTCTTGGCAACTGATTCACCATCGTATTCACAGATATTGGAACATTAATTTTGGTAGATGACCAGGTAATTCTGGGTAGACAAAACCATTTGACTTCGATAACATTAGAATGGTATTCCGAGTGAGAGCATTTCGGCATGAATTGCACGCTATCACATCTTCAATGATAATGGCTGAAAACGCAGTATGTAAAAGTTGCTCGTGCTTAGGATCAACAGGTTTCACATCGTTCTTAAACCATATTTGATCACATATGGAACACACTGTACCTAGCGGATTATTGAAGAATTGTTTATCAAATTCGCGATGAGTTGTTTGAAAGAATGTAAATATTGTGTATGATGCACTAGTGGGTGCATTTCTATTTGTCGATGGCTCAGCTGTATCAGATTCATTTCGTTGATCTCTCACACCGCGTGTATCTTCCCGTGTAGACGGCACGCCTGAATCAGTGGCATTCAAATTCCCTATACCACTCACTGTGTCCTCACTTAACGACTGTATCGATTCATCAAGTGTATTTAAGGTCGTTGGAAGGTTATGTTGTCCACCGTGTTTCTTTAATGCCCTTTTCCTGGCTCGATACTCTCTACTTCTTTCTAAGCTACTTGTTGGCACTTTTCTTGGCGGTTTATTCGCTTTCTTCCGTTCTCTAAAGGCTCGCACTCTGTCTGTACTTGTCTTTTTCTCCATTTCACTTTTCATGCAATGGAAATTGTTAACTAAAAGATTAAGCTGTGTTTGTGTAGTTAGTTAAAGAGTCCGCAATCCTAAAGATTGGTTGGAAACAGCACGCCATGCCGATCTATCCTGAGCTAATCCATTCATCTCCCTATAGCTATTCATCTCAACGTCTTCAACTATCTGACTCACATACTCCAATCTAGGCCTACCTACCCCTCTCTTTCCCTCCACTCTACCTTCTATGATCAATTGCATAATCCCCCATGCCTAAGAATATGCCCTACTAATCTGTCTCTCCTACGCTGTAACACTCTCCAGATACTTCTCTTCTCCCCTACTAACTCTAGTACAGCTTCATTTGTTACTTTATCTTCCCAACCAATCCTCATCATCCTCCTATAACACCACATTTCAAGTGCTTCTAATCTACGCTTCTCTTCCTTTCCTATAGTCCACGCCTCACACCCGTACAGTGCTACACTCCAAACATATACCTTCAGTAATCTTTTTCTAATACCCAAGTCAATATTTGATCTTAAAATCTGTTCTTTTTCTACGAATGCCTTCCTACCCTGTGCTATCCTACACTTTATATCTACCTTGCTTCGATTATCTTTTGTGATTCTACTGCCTAAATAACAAAAATCTGACACTTCTTCGATTCTATTATCTCCTATTGTGATCCTCATTTTTCTACTGCATTCCTTTTTGTCACACCTCATCACTTTAGTTTTACCTATATTTATTTTCATGTTAAAATCCCTAGTCAATACTGCCTGCATACCATTCAATACCCTTTCTAAATTCTTTTCGCTTTCTTCCAATATAGCTATATCGTCGGCGAATCTCAACATATATATTTTCTCTCCCTGTACATTCACACCTACACTATACTCTTCTTTTACTTTGTTTATTGCATCTTCTATATATAGATTAAATAATAACGGTGAAAGTGTACATCCCTGCCGAACTCCCTTCCCTATTTTTGCTACCTCTTCTTCCCCCTCAATTCTAACTAAGGCAGTTTGGTGTTTATATAAATTAAAAATTATTCTCCTATCCTTATAATCTATACGCGTTTCTTTTAAAATTCTAAACATTATGTCCCAATCTACATTATCAAATGCCTTTTCTAAGTCTACAAAAGCTATGCAAGTTACCTTTCCTACCCTCTTTCTTTTTTCTACTACCGTTCTTAGTGCTAGAATCGCCTCTCTCGTCCCTCTGTTTTTCCTAAAACCAAACTGATCTTCTCCTAGCCTTTCCTCTACTTTATTTTCTAATCTCCTATAAATAATCTTTAACAATATCTTCGATGCATGTGATAGTAGGCTAATGGTCCTATAGTTCTCACACAAATTAGCTCCTATTTTATTCGGCATTGTTACTATTCTACTACGCTGAAAATCCTGTGGTACTTCTCCCTTCTTATATATTTTACAAACTAACCTGTATAATCGCTCCTGCATTTTTTCCCCTGCGTGTTTTATTAATTCGGCTGGTATCATATCAATCCCCGCTGCTTTGTTATTCCGTAAATCATTTAATGCTCTATGAAACTCTGACCTAAGTATGCTAGGACCTAAGTCATCCTCATCTATCTGTTCCACACTTTCTAGCTCCTCCATGTCCTGCCTACCTTTATATAAATCTTCAAGATACTCCTTCCATCTTCTAGCTTTTTCCTTATTTTCTGTGAGTTCTTTACCCTGCTTATCACATATAATGTTACCCTTTGGTTTTACTTTAGAAAAATGTGACTTAATTTTCCTGTAGCCCAAATCTACTTTACCTCTTCTCATATCCTCCTCAATATCCTCACGGTTTCCTTTTATCCACTCTGTTTGTGTAATATATAATAAAATACGCAAGCGTCTACTGGTTGCCTTATGCTACGTATACACACAGTACACGCGGCGCATGCGTGTTTCAATTTTCGTGACGTTCAGGCCAATTTGCCTTACCGCGCCTATAGAAGTCTCACTTCAAAAAACGAAGATTGTTACACATGATTTTTTACAAATCGTAAAATTATTTTGCAAGATTTAATTTGATTAGCGCCACGAATAATGTGGCGTACTTTAGCATTATGTTTAGCATTTAATTTTTTTTTAAGTACAACAAAAATATTGCCAACATTTTAGTTACTATTAAATAAGATTAAAAACATAAAAATATTATTTCTAGCAGAAAGTTGACGGAAATTTTTTGGAAACGGAATTCATATTCGTGCAGATTTTATAATTACAATCCACTAAATTATTTAATGAACGTATTTACGTATTCTTGCACAGAATGAAATTATATTAGAAGCTCTTTATACGCCTTAAATTATTAATTACTCATTGTTATAATTTACGGTATGAGAAATACACTGCTCTTTTTTATACAGCGCATCATTTATTAATTCAACTGAATATTCAGTATAGTCTAGACTCTAGTTGTAAATCTCGTTAGAACCTTTTTATTGAAGCTATGCTTCTGTGATCATTTAATTACATTACCACGTATAATAGTGACAGTAAGAAATTATTATTCCATAGACTCTCTTAGAGCAAAATAGAGCGTACATTTTTGAAACGGAATCTCACTTGAAAACACGTTTCTATTGTATTGATACCTTCGGACTGATATAAATAGAGGTGTATTATTTGACCGATTATTGTACTACTAAAGATGATTACTTATTTTTTGAAATGCGTATTTAATTTCCATATACATCGACGTATGTATATATTTCGTCGTGAATAATATCGAGGATGGTAAATTTCTATAAATATGGGTTCAGTTAGAAGAAAGCGAAGATGTGTATGGTCAAATTCCTTCAAACGACTGTTGTCCATCGCCTTCCTCTTGCAGGAAGCACTTATTTCTTGCACATGTAACTTTGTTTCCTCGGGGTGATCATGCAATAAAATGCAGGCTTCTGCATTCTGAATTTTCTGTACTTTCACCAACTGGGTCATCTGGGGGGTCATCTGGGTCATTGTTAATTGGGTAATTGTCACGATCGTTAAATATATGGGAACCTATATCTATGTCTTCGTCTTCAATGTTTGATTTCAATTGGAAATGTTATAGGAAACCTTATAGGAATTAAAATGTACCTTTGTAGGAATTTGACCAGCATTAACTGAACTACCTGAAAATTATAGGAATATGTATACACCCAATAATATGTGTAGAAAAATCTTCTGTCCTTTCTTATTCTTTTATATAATATTATTATTAAAGGTTTTATCAGTTTATGATTTATGAACACATTGTTACCAATTCATCAAAAAAGTCTACAATTTAATAAGCATTAACTTTCGAGGATACATGATTAATTTACTGTAGTTTGGAAATTTTAAAGAAAATTGACTAAGGTGTGAATCAAATTAAATTAGCCATATCTTACTAAATGAGTTTTATTAAATTATTTGTTTGTCAGGTAGGTAGATTATTTCTTTATCGTTAATAAAATATAATATTTCTTATACATATTTCTTGCATAATATGGTACTTCACATAACGAATAAGAGGAATATGTTTGATATCGTTTTTATTTAATATTCAGGCTTCTTATTTTTTCACAAATTAAAAATATTAATTACAAATAGGGAATATAATAAGCAAATGTGAAAAGCGTATTTTTCTGTAATTTTCTAAATTTTATGAAACTATATTGTTAATACATAATTCGTATAAAGTTTATGGAACACAGTTCATCAAGTTAGAGAAAGATTAATTTAACCGATTAGAAGATACAGTTGAAATAGATAGATCGACAGAAAAACAGATAGATAGAGACACAGACAGATCAACAGACATCACCTTGAAAATCTGAAAATTCGTTCGAAACAGCAAGCTATAACTGTCTGTTCGTATTTAATTTGCCTGGCCATGAAATGCGCACTTGTCCAAAATAGTGGGGGTGCAATTGCTATTGCTTAAGACGTGCCTACAATCATTCATTCCTTGGCACTACCCTTCAGTCTGTGTACTATCAGTGGCTTAACATCTTACTACCAAAATCAGTTCGCTTTTAAATGGTAAAGTAATCCATAGCCAATCAAGGGAATTGATTTTCAATGTGTATAAATACTTTAAATCTGATGGCAATTTGTCATCGAAGGAAGCAAAGGAAAGAGTGTCTGCAGCAACCGAAGTGTCCATATGAACGGTACCTAAAATTATAAAGGAAGGTGAAGCTCAAGGTAACGAAAGTGAACCGACATTTCTACACCAGGAAAGAAGCGTATTCGAAAGGCGACTATACAACATTTAGAAGATTTTGAAAAGTGTGACTTTCGATTTATAATATATAATTTTCACAAAACCGAAATTACAAGAGTCACGCTTAAAACATTACGTGAAAATCTACACAGTGATTTAGGATGGGATGGACATAAAATTTCCTTAAACCATATTGAACATGATTTAATATTTAAGTTTAGAAGCACAAAAAATAATCGTAAAGTTTTAATTAAAAGACACGATATTCGAATTTCACGAATTAATTCTTTATAATTAATTAAATATTATCGACAATTATGAAAATTAATAATTTATATTGACGAGACATATATTCACGTCGGACATACTCAGTCGAAATCGTGGAATGATAATTGCAATGAAGGACTGCATACGAATATCTCAAAGGGTCAACGTTTAATAATAATTCATGCCGGTGGTGAAAGTGGCTTTGTATCAAATTGCTTGACAATATTTCAGTCGGCTATAAAAAGCGGAGACTATCACCATGAAATGAATGGTGAAAATTATGAAAAATGGATAACAGATAAATTGTTACCAAATTTACCGGAGGATTCCGTAATTATCATCGACAACGCGCCTTACCATAACATGCAAATTAATCGTGCGCCAAACAGCAATTCTCCAAAGCAGGAAATGGTAAAATGGTTGTCCGAAAAAAAAATTCCATTCACGCACCTAATGTTAAAGCCTCAGCTGTACGATATTATAAAATCTCCTGAAAAGGACCAGATTACATATAAATTTGACACACATTTCACAGACCATGGACTCCGAGTTTTACGTTTACCCCCTTATCATCCGGATTTGAATCCTATAGAACTAATATGGGCACAAGTGAAAAACAGCGTTGCTAAAAGAAATGTGACATTTTCTTTAAAAGATGTGAAAATGTTAGTAAAAGAGGAATTCAACAATGTCACACAGGAGCTTTGGAAAAAGTTTTGTGAAAACGTTATTAAGCAAGAACATTTTTATTTAGAAAATGAAACTATAGTGGATACACAAACTGAACAATTAATTATAAATCTGAACGAAGAATCCGACAAAGAGGACAGTAATTTATTTTTAAATAGTGATAGTGAAGAAGAATTTTAAATTATTCTATTTCTTTTTAAATATCCATTAAATGAACATTACCTATAATATCTCACTGAAGAAATGTTATTTATGTATGTAATAATAGCATATGACGACGGCATTTCATAGGCCATTTAATACCAATTTTATGTTAATTTACTATTTTGTATTTGACTTGTTGTATCTTTGTTCCTTAATTTGTTACATGTAATAAAATAGGTACTTTTGCCCAAAAAATTTTCTTATATTACGAACATGGTAAGAACGACAAATGTATTGGGAACGCCACTGGTCGACAGAGTTGAAGAGAATAACCGCCTTCTCTTCACGGAGAATGCTCAATATCCCTTCGCTATCTGCGCAACGCGAAGCAAACTTATTGCAAACAAACTGTACCTATTTGTTCCTCTGTTCTACTATCTTCAGCTAATTCTATATTTGTCGGTTTCTACAAATGTAACACAATAGTCTACATCTCCTACACTACAACACCTTCCAATTCTAGGTTCCTCAAGTAACTCAACGCGTCTTCACTTTTCACATTATGGCTCACTCTTGTCTTAATTATAATAATTCGCAAATATAATCATTTCCTATGCTAAATTGAATCTTTCTTTCCACACCTAACTTATCGTTTTCGTTTCAACTCTTTTTACGTTCATATTATAACCATTGTCATTATTTGCGGATTGATATATAATATACATTCTAAAATCTGCCCCCTTTCTTCTAAAATATCAACAATGTGAGTCAATCTCAAATACAATACACATTTTAAACTTATTTCTTTTGTGCATCTTCTGATGCACCCCGGTGCATAAAGATTATTTAAATCATGAAAGATAACAATTATGTTATCAAATTTTTAATATAGGTGAAATATATTGTATTCTTACCAGTCGCCAGTAATTTAGGTGTATATATTATATTTCATAATTTTTATGTCCGCAAAAAATACACGAAATATAATAATTTCCCGCACATCATGTCCTGCTTTCTTTTTTTATAAACTTGTTAAGGCAGACATAAAATAGCTGCAAAAGTCCAATATGTTAGCGGATTAATAACACCCAGACTTTAGCGTATATAATGACAAAGGAAGAAGTTAGACCGACCACCAGTCTCTGCAGGCGCCAACAGAGTGCGCCAATAACACACATGCGGAAAAGGCCTTTTGGACCAGCAGTGGAAAAGTACGCATTATTTGTTCGGCTTTTTATACGTATAATATGTTTGCTGAATCTCTAATATAAATTGCTGCATAGAAGTATACAGGATGTAGTCGTTAATTTTCTAATTAGGCAAACATTTAGGAAATTTAACTATAAAATTAAATTGTAATACAAAATTATCAATATTTTCATATACAAGTAGAAATATGATCTGATAAATTTAATAATTTAATCAAATAAAAGAGCAACAAAAAAAAAATATATACAAATTAAGTAGTATAACAGTTTGTATATAATAATAAATATAATTAGAATAACTGGTTATATATTATACAAATTGAACAAAATGTACAAAATATTCCTTTAAATCTATTTAACACTTTAATAATAATATAGATGGTATAGGCTTAATCAGCCTAAATCCAAGAGTTATATTAAAAAATTAAAAATAAATAAAATAACGTATCTTATATGATATTTAAAATAATTATCTGTAAGTATACTTATATAAATATAAATTTAATGCAACGCAAATTTCGCGCTAATTTATTTAAAAGTCAGTGTAAACAGAGTGAAAATGGAGTCTTTTGAATAGTTCATGAATAAAAACAGATGTAACTTTATATACGTAAACGAAAAAACGGTAAAATAAATAAAGAAGAGTTTTAATTAGGGGATTCGATAGAATCCCGCAGGTATATTTCTGGAAACGAATATTTTGCAATATGCTACTGTATTGCCTATAAGTCTCTTGAAAATACTTCTTAAATAAACAATGAGTTCTTGATTAGTTCACAGTGAATTACAAGGAAGAATAACTATGAACGAAAATGTAAGTGTGCTTGCATAACTTTAACGAGATGAAGATGAGTTGAAGAATCAATGAGTTGAAGATTTCTGCAGTAAAACGGTGTTGATATGCTGAAGTGGGTATAATTTCCCAAGTTAAAAATTCTAATCATATCGGTAATTTTCTTTATCTAATACGAAATGCATACAAGAAAAAAAAAATAGAATTTATGCATATAAAAAAGAATAAATAGTCATATCCATAAGTAAGATGCAAATGCAGAAAAGAAGGATAATGAGAATAAGGTGGATTAATAGATTAAAAAAGCAAATGAATAACGAAGTGAATTATCAACATCACATTAAATATGGACATACTTCTGAACCAACAGATATCTTATTGAAGTAAATTAGTGCAAAAAATAAATTTTCAACATAAAGAATATGAAAACATAAAGGGTTGTTTCAAAATTAATGAATATAATTGGCCGTGAAGAAGGTAGTGAGATGAATGATTGAAGATTTCTCTAAGTTAAAATGTTTTTGGCGCTTCCACCAGAACTGATGTAATTTGGTCATTTATTTCATTGGCACTACGTATTTTGTCAACTAGAATGTTGACGCGATGTTTGTGGAAATAATGCGACAAGAGCTCATTCGTAATATTAATGACAAGCATCTGTCCTTGGGTGACAGTGCTATACAACAACATATACATACTCACGTACACATATCCATTTGTATAGTGAAGAAGAGAATCGCGAGTGTGGGTTTTGAAAGAGTAGGTTTGGACCATGAATCGAGTGTAGGGTGATGCTTTAAAAAATAGATCTTAAACATTTTGTTCGCTCATAGGGACTTTAGATATGACATTCGTCTTTTTTATATTTAAATTTTTGACAATTAATTCGAAATTTGAGAGATTGGCAATAGTGAACCATTTTATAGTTTACTAGCGTATATATTAGCAATATCAACCAATAATTGTTATCCATGATCAATATTAATTAAAAATTAACGATTTTACATAGAAACATTTTAAAATTATATTTTAATAATATTTACTTGAGGTATATGTTTTTAAGGCGCATGTCTAAATAAATATATTAATATATAAGTTAGGCTTCATCCTCCTATTCCACCACATTTAAAATGCCTCTATCCTATATTTATCTTCCTTTCCTATAAGTCCATGTGCTTTTAGTATTTTTTGCTAATACCCAAGTCAATATTTGATCTTAAAATCTGTTCCTTTTCTAGGAATACCTTCCTACCCTGTGCTATCCTACATTTTATATCTACCTCACTTCAGTTATCCTTTGTAATCTTACTTCCTAAGTAAGAAAAGTCTGACATTTCTTCTGCAGGCGTTATCATCTCCTATTCTTATCCTAATTTGTCGCTTGAATTCATTCTTGTCACACCTCATCACTTTGGTCTTGTCTATATTTATGTTCATGTTATAATCCCTAGCCATTACTTCTTGCATATCATTTAATACATGTTCTAAATTCTGCTCCCTTTCTTCCAAGATAGCTACATCGTCGGCGAACCTCAACATATATATTTCCTCTCCCTGAATTTCCACACCTATACTATACTCTTCTTTTACCTTGTTTATTGCATGTTCTATATACAGGTTAAATAACAATAGTGAAAGTGTACATCCCTGCCTGACTCCCTTTCCTATTCTTCCTACATCTTCATCCCCCAACAATTCTAACTAAGGCCGTTTGATGTTTGTATAGATTCAATCTTCAACATTTTTTTTGCTGACTTCCTAACATACCTCATTACTTTAGTATTACTTGAATTGATTTTCACGTTATTATCCCTTGTCGTTACTTCCTGCATACTATTTATTATGCTTTATCAATGCGTGGTTTACTCATTTTGGATTAAGACTGATGTACATAAGGCCAGATAAGATTTTTTTTTGCTGTACGAAATTTGTTACAATACTTTCATTATCTTATTATCTTAACGCGTCTTATATACTATAGAGTAACAATACTTAAATTGAAAATATAGTAGCACAAAATATTAAGGGTCACACTTTGCATTAATTTGCAACTAGAGAAATAATGCCGCTATTTTTCCAAATCGAGAATCTATATTCTAAATTGCAACTTGACCAAATATATCACGTTCATATCTACCATAAACAGGATTTAGTAGAGATTTTAATATGTTATTATAACAAATATTCGAATCAATGCAATTTTCATAATGCTGCGATACCATTTTATTATATAATACCATCCCTATAGTCATTTATAACATCAATGCAATTTAGGAGTTTAAATAGTTTTTGCATTGTACAGTTAAGAGATTCTTTTAACTCAATAATATTAAACGACATGGCATCGTTGCCTCGTATCGAAAATTTGTTATAAGCGAATAATCGCTATCATCTTAATATATGTATAGTTTAACCGCTATAAGTTTGCCACGGGTCGCGCAGATAGCGAATGGATATTCGGCATTCTCTGTGAAGAGTAGGTTCTTCTCTTCAACACTGTCGACCAGTGGCGTTCCCAATGCATTTGTCGTTCTTACCATGTTCGTAATATAAGAAATTTTTTTGGGCAAAAGTACCTACTTTATTAAATATAACAAACTAAGTAACAAAGCTACAAGTCATATACAAAATAGTAAATTAACATAAAATTGGTATTTAATGGCCTATAAAATGCCATCGTCACATACATAAATAACATTTCTTCAATGAGATATAATAGATAATGTTCATTTAATGGATATTTAAAAAGAAATAGAATAATTTACAATTGTTCTTCACTGTCACTATATAAACATAAATTACTGTCCTCTTCGTCGGATTCTTCGTTCAGATTTATAATTAATTGTTGAGTTTGTGTATCCACTATAGTTTCATTTTCTAAATAAAAATCTTCTTGTTTAATAACGTTTTCACAACACTTTTTCCAAAGCTCCTGTGTGACATTGTTGAATCCCTCTTCTACTAACACTTTCACATCTTTTAAAGAAAATGTCACATTTCTTTTAGCAACGCTGTTTTTCACTTGTGCCCATATTAGTTCTATAGGATTCAAATTCAGATGATAAGGGGGTAAACGTAAAACTCTGTGTCTATGGTCTGTGAAAAGTGTGTCAAATTTATATGTAATGTGGTTCTTTTTACGAGATTTTATAATATCATACAGCTGGGGCTTTAACATTAGATGTGTGAATTGAATTTTTTTTTCGGACAACCAATTTACCATTGCCTGCTTAGGAGAATTGCTATTTGGCGCACGATTAATTTGCATGTTATGGTAAGCCGCGTTGTCGATGATAATTACGGAATCCTCCGGTAAATTTGGTAACGATTTATCTGTTATGAATTTTCCGTAATTTTCACCATTCATTTCATGGTGATAGTCTCCACTTTTATACCCGACTGAAATATTGTCAAACAATTTGGTACAAAACCACTTTCACCACCGGCATGAATTATTATTAAACGTTGACCCTTTGAGATATTCGTATGCAGTCCTTCATTGGAATTATCACTCCACGATTTCGATTGAGTATGTCCGGCGTGAATATATGTCTCGTCGATATAAATTATTGATTTTCCTAATTGTCGATAATATTTAATTAATTGTAAATAATTAATTCGTAAAACTCGAATATCGTGCCTTTCAATTAAAACTTTACGAATATTTTTTGTGCTTCTAAACTTAAATCCTAAATCGTGTGCAATATGAATTAATGAGGTTTTATGTCCTTCCCATCCTAAGTCACTGTATAATTTTTCACGTAATGTTTTAAGCGTAACTCTTGTATTTTCGGTTTTGTGGAAATTATATATTATATATCGAAAGTCACACTTTTCAAAATCTTCTAAATGTCGTATAGTCGCCTTTCGAATACGCTTCTTTCCTGGTGTAGAAAATTTCGGTTCACTTTCGTTACCTGGATCTTCACCTTCCTTTATAATTGTAGCTACCGTTCTTATGGACACTTTGGTTGCTGCCGACACTCTTTCCTTTACTCCCTTCGATGACAAATTGCCATCAGATTCAAAGTATTTATACACATTTAAAATCAATTCCCAAGATTCGCTATGGATTACTTTACCATTTAAAAGCGAACTCATTTTGGTAGTAAGTTGTTACGCCACTGATAGTACACAGACTGAAGGGTAGTACCAAGGATGAATGATTGTAGGCGCGTCTTAAGCAATAGCAATTGCACCCCACTATTTTGGACAAATGCGCATCTCATGGCCAGGCAAATTAAACGCGAACAGACAGTACAAAGTTGTAAAGACATATACATGGTTTCTTCTTAAGTGGCGGACCTGTATCGTCCACTACTGCGCATAAGGGCTGCACTTATATACATCACTATATACTTATATACACAAGGTACTCAGCCACACCTAGTTTTTCTATGGACAATACACAAGCTTACCCACAGCACTATTCAATGTGCCGTACGACTGACGTCATACTGTTTTGAATAGCACTGCTCTGTAATGTATTGGTCAAGCCATTATGCCGGTTTTGATTTATGATGCGTATACTTCTGTCATTCTCCGCCAATTTAAAAAAAAAACGAGCTATACATTTACTGTGTAATTTTATGCATTGAATTTTGAAAACTAACGTTCTGGAAATAAACATTCTCGTATGCATATGCACTTTGAAACCGATGTACGGTCATAGCCTGAACGCTCATAATCTACACCTGTAACAAATATTCTTTGGTTAGAAATAGCGCGAAGTAAGTGCTCGTGTCGTTTTGTGCAGATTTGTACAGATTTCATCTGTTTCCATTGTAATGGTCACCGCGTGTTGTTGATACTCTTACCATTAAAAATTAAACAATTCCGAGAAGAAAAGAAGATTATGAATTAGTGAGTTTATCTGCGCAAGGAATGAAACCAAATGACCATGCCGAATATATATTTTTAAAACAAAAATGTTATGCGGATATGTGAGAAAATGATATTTTAAAAGTAATATAGTAGAAGGGAATGTCATTTATATGTTTATATGTTTTTATTAACTTATGTTAATTGTTTTGAAGAAATCACGTGCAAGCAGGTATATAAAGCTATAAATATCATTAAAAAATTCAAATAAATGTTATTGTTGTAGGATTAATATAAACTATTTTTAGCATATGCACACTGTCGTTTTTTGTCCGAGCTTGTCACAAAGCCAATATTTTGGCACATTTGTTCATATATCTCTTGTAAATGTTTGTGAGTTCTTCAATCATTTAGCAGTACAGATAGGTGACGAATTTGCACTGAATATGAAGAGATGGAAATTGCAATTGTATAGTAATTAATATTGGAATAATTAGAACATTTACCAAGGCGGATAGATGGTGTCTTTTGTAGATATTTTGCACAGAAATGCTATTTTCATATTTTCCCCATTCATTATTATGCTAATTAAATTATTTATGTGCAGAATTGCAGCTTAATGCGTAAAGAAAATCGCTATTTGATCAAAACAGGCTTATATATATATATATATATATATATATATATATATATATATACACACATATTTTTTAAATAACTGTTTGATTTAAAGAAAATTTCTTTAGCATTGCGGCAAATAACAATATTCAAGCTTTTAATTGCATTCTGGGCAATTTTACTGTATGTTTAATATTTAATTAACATAAGTATTCCTAACCTAATTTTACATAATTTTTAATTTTTGTGCGTGAGTTATTCATAATTTTAGCAACATTAAAGGTTCAATTTTTCGTACATTGCTATTGCAGCATATTTAACTCGCAATAATTATTTGATCATAAAATTACTTTGATTTTTATCGGTCTTTCCATCTTAAAAAAATTCATATTCCATATAAAAAATAGTTTTTTGAGTAACTTTTTAAAATTAGTTAAAGAGTCCGCAATCCTAAAGATTGGTTGGAAACAGCACGCGATGCCGATCTATCCTGAGCTAATCCCTTCATCTCCCTATAGCTATTCATCTCAACGTCTTCAACTATCTGACTCACATACTCCAATCTAGGCCTACCTACCCCTCTCTTTTCCTCCACTCTACCTTCTATGATCAATTGCATAATCCCCCCATGCCTAAGAATATGCCCTACTAATCTGTCTCTCCTACGCTGTAACACTCTCCAGATACTTCTCTACTAACTCTAGTACAGCTTCATTTGTTACTTTATCTTCCCAACCAATCCTCATCATCCTCCTATAACACCACATTTCGAATGCTTGTAATCTACGCTTCTCTTCCTTTCCTATAGTCCACGCCTCACACCCGTACAGTGCTACACTCCAAACATATACCTTCAGTAATCTTTTTCTAATACCCAAGTCAATATTTGATCTTAAAATCTGTTCCTTTTCTACGAATGCCTTCCTACCCTGTGCTATCCTACACTTTATATCTACCTTGCTTCGATTATCTTTTGTGATTCTACTGCCTAAATAACAAAAATCTGACACTTCTTCGATTCTATTATCTCCTATTGTGATCCTCATTTTTCTACTGCATTCCTTTTTGTCACACCTCATCACTTTAGTTTTACCTATATTTATTTTCATGTTAAAATCCCTAGTCAATACTGCCTGCATACCATTCAATACCCTTTCTAAATTCTTTTCGCTTTCTTCCAATATAGCTATATCGTCGGCGAATCTCAACATATATATTTTCTCTCCCTGTACATTCACACCTACACTATACTCTTCTTTTACTTTGTTTATTGCATCTTCTATATATAGATTAAATAATAACGGTGAAAGTGTACATCCCTGCCGAACTCCCTTCCCTATTTTTGCTACCTCTTCTTCCCCCTCAATTCTAACTAAGGCAGTTTGGTGTTTATATAAATTAAAAATTATTCTCCTATCCTTATAATCTATACCCGTTTCTTTTAAAATTCTAAACATTATGTCCCAATCTACATTATCAAATGCCTTTTCTAAATCTACAAAAGCTATGCAAGTTACCTTTCCTACCCTCATTCTTTTTTCTACTACCGTTCTTAGTGCTAAAATCGCCTCCCTCGTCCCTCTGTTTTTCCTAAAACCAAACTGATCTTCTCCTAGCCTTTCCTCTACTTTATTTTCTAATCTCCTATAAATAATCTTTAACAATATCTTCGATGCATGTGATAGTAGACTAATGGTCCTATAGTTCTCACACAAATTAGCTCCTATTTTCTTCGGCATTGTTACTATTCTACTACGCTGAAAATCCTGTGGTACTTCTCCCTTCTCATATATTTTACAAACTAACCTGTATAATCGCTCCTGCATTTTTTCCCCTGCGTGTTTTATTAATTCGGCTGGTATCATATCAATCCCCGCTGCTTTGTTATTCCGTAAATCATTTAATGCTCTATGAAACTCTGACCTAAGTATGCTAGGACCTAAGTCATCCTCATCTATCTGTTCCACACTTTCTAGCTCCTCCATGTCCTGCCTACCTTTATATAAATCTTCAAGATAATCCTTCCATCTTCTAGCTTTTTCCTTATTTTCTGTGAGTTCCTTACCCTGCTTATCACATATAATGTTACCCTTTGGTTTTACTTTAGAAAAATGTGACTTAATTTTCCTGTAGCCCAAATCTACTTTACCTCTTCTCATATCCTCCTCAATATCCTCACAATTTCCTTTTATCCACTCTTCTTTCGCTAGCTTGCATTTCCTATTAATTAAGTTCCTTAGTTCCTTATATTTTTTCTGTCCTGCTTCTGTGTTTCCTATTTTAATTTTCCTTCTTGCTTCTATCATTTCAACTATTTCTTCCGTGATCCATTCCCTCCTACCTGCCCTTTTCTTTGTGCCTAATACTTCATTTGCTGCTGTAGTTAGCCCATTTCTGATTTCCCTCCATTCGCAATCTATGTCGTTCCTAGATGTTCCATTAGCCATGATTTCTACTTTCTGCTTGTACTTTTCACATACATCAGCTAATTTTAACCTATCGACATCTACTCTGACCTGTTTAGACTTCTGTTTAGACTTTAAAATACAAAACGAAAATTCTATTTATAAATTGGCACTGTTAAAACAGCTCTAATTAATATATGATTATATATTATAGTCATTTTAAACAATAATTAAAATATTCTGAAAATTAGAGATTATTGGTTCATTGATCATTGAATTTCATAATTATAAAAATATAATTGGTATTTCGCTTCTACAGTAATCAATAGATTGTAATATCAGTTTTTCCATCAATGATATCGTAATATTTACAAATAAAATAGGTGTCGCACTGTATATGGCTTCTAAAATTTAATAAATGTTCTTGTGAACTTCTTATAAAATGTTCTTCATTATTTAACTTCTAATGAGAAATTCCTTTTTCTTTTAGAACTTCCTGCTCTTATAATTAATGTTGAAGAATATATGAAAGGATTAATGTAAATATCGTATATAATTTAAATCGCAGCAAATATACTTCAATGAATATTTAACACCCGATGAATAATAAATTCGCTTACAAGCAACTTTCGATGCAAAATGCCGCAAAAATTAAATTAATTAATTTGAGTTATTCGGTATATTTTCCGAATAGTAGTAATACCTACAATTTTTATTACCATTATGATTAATATCGCATGTTAAACTTTTTTATAAAACACATAACTGAAAAATTAAAAACATTTGTTGTAGAGCAAACAAATAGAATGTTCCGTGCCAATGAAATAACATAAATCTTATTGCTACGATTAATATAATTGCTATTTGGTCCTTAATAATTGACAATTGGAGTATTCTACTTTATTATGCCCACTTTATTATTCCCATACAATATTGGTGGATTTTGAATTACTTTTTCGACATTAAATTGTATCTAATAAGTCATTAAAATAGAAGGTACGGTTGCATCTGCTTATGAATTTTATATAAGCCATAAAATGAAAATATTTATATAATATAATGGTTTTGGGGAAGTATACAGGACGGACTATTTCTACTTTTATATAGAAGAAGCACACGTTCCGTACACACATATAAATAGTAAATACACGTTCATATGCATAAAATATATCCCTGTATATACTAGTTACGGGGTGACCATTTGAATGATAAAAATGATAAATATAAATGATACAATGGCTATAAAAAAAAATCGTTCTGAAATAGTTTAGGTTAGTGTCAACTAAAATAACGTATTAAGAAGTGCGTCAATACGTAACCTCTAAACTGCAGCCATGCGTATCAAATCATTTTTAAATGAAAAATTTCTACAATAGAAATTATTAACGCTTTTTAACGATTATAAATAAATGTGCAAATAATATGCCTGTTTTCACTATATTAAAAAATATTTAAATTAAAAATGACTGTTTGATTTGCACTCGCCATTAGAAAATTTCAAACTGTCATCCTATATATATGTCAGTTTTAAGTACCTGCCGTAATATCCAGCAATTAATATGCATGACATGGCTCCAGTACAGAGAACCGACACGGAAAATGAACATTTTTTATTTAAATTAAGTGTCACAGTATACATATGATAGAAAATTGTATAAAAAGATTAGGTACGGTCTATGTTCGCATATTAATATTAAAATTTTCATAAAAGAGTGCCGATGTTATACACATGCCCGGATGGAACAATTCTGTACTTTTAATAACTACATGCATACGATTTTATAGTAGGCTTTATAATATTAAAATTCACAAAGACGTATATTATTTTAAATAGGTAATAGATCCATATTAGGGATAATCCATATTAGGGAGGAGAAATAATATATATAATTTATAATTTCTCTTCCTTAATATATTATTTTATTTTAGGTAATTATTTAAAGCAGAATGTGAGGCATCAAATGCATTAACCCATGAATTGTTACCAAATTTTCATAAAAATTGAAGTTTAACACTTCAACGTGGTATCATTTGCGATTACGTTTATGTTGCAGATCGTAAAAAACCCATTTCCGAAGATGGGTTTACATGCTGCACTTTTATAAATACCATTCTGATTTTTTTAAGAATACGGATAATATAGAATATCACCCAAATACCGTAACAAGCATAAGTAGCTAGATGTACATTTCAAGCGCTATGTGCCCATCTTCAGTAGCATAAGATAAAATTTAAATAAAATACCTCTATCACGAATCGTGATTGATATACTATTACAGTATTTGGGTGATATTCTATATTATAATTTAACACCATAGTGATAATTAAAAAAATATATATAATACGGATCTATATTTATTTTTATGTTATCTTAGAAGTATTAGAAGCATAAAGGTGGATATATTCACCAACATGATTTTTGCAGCAGTTATGACTACTTGCTGTTCGCATTTAATTTGCCTGGCCATGAGATGCGCACTTGTCCAAAAATAGTGGAGGTCAATTGCTATTGCTTAAGACGCGCCTACAATCATTCATTCCTTGGCACTACCCTTCAGTGTGTGTACTATCAGTGGCGTAACAACTTAATGCCAAAATGAGTTCGCTTTTAAATGGTAAAGTAATCCATAGCCAAACAAGGGAATTGATTTTCAATGTTTATAAATACTTTAAATCTGATGGCAATTTGTCATCGAAGGGAGTAAAGGAAAGAGTGGCGGCAGCAACCAAAGTGTCCATAAGAACGGTAGCTACAATTATAAAGAAAGGTGAAGATCCAGGTAACGAAAGTGAACTGAAATTTTCTACACCAGGAAAGAAGCGTATTCGAAAGGCGACTATACGACATTTAGAAGATTTTGAAAAGTGTGACTTTCGAAATATAATATATAATTTTCACACAACCGAAAATACAAGAATTACGCTTAAAACTTTATGTGAAAAACTATACAGTGACTTAGGATGGGAAGGACATAAAACGTCCTTAAATTATATTGTACATGATTTAGGATTTAAGTTTAGAAACACAAAAAATAATCGTAAAGTTTTAATTGAAAGGCATGATATTCGAGTTTTACTAATTAATTATTTACAATTAATTAAATATTATCGACAATTAGGAAAATCAATAATTCGACATATATTCACGCCGGACATACTCAGTCGAAATCGTGGAGTGATAATTCCAATGAAGGACTGCATACGAATATCTCAAAGGGTCAACGTTTAATAATAATTCATGCCGGTGGTGAAAGTGGCTTTGTACCAAATTGTTTGACAATATTTCAGTCGGGTATAAAAAGTGGAGACTATCACCATGAAATGAATGGTGAAAATTACGGAAAATTGATAACAAGATAAATCGTTACCAAATTTACTGGAGGTTTCGTAATTATCATCGACAACGCGCCTTACCATAACATGCAAATTAATCGTGCGCCAAACAGCAATTCTCCCAAGCAGGAAATGGTAAAATGCTTGTCCGAAAAAAAAATTCCATTCACGCATCTAATGTTAAAGCCCCAGCTGTACGATATTATAAAATCTCAGAAAAAGAACCAGATTATATATAAATTTGACACACTTTTCACAGACCATGGACAAAGAGTTTACGTTTATCCCATTATCATCCGGATTTGAATCCTATAGAACTAATATGGGCACAAGTGAAAAACATTGTTGCTAAAAGAAATGAGATATTTTCTTTAAAAGATGTGAAAGTGTTAGTAGAAGAGGAATTCAATAATGTCACACAGGAGCTTTGGAAAAAGTGTTGTGAAAACGTTATTAAACAAGAAGATTTTAATTTAGAAAATGAAACTATAGTGGATACACAAACTGAACAATTAATTATAAATCTGAACGAAGAATCCGACGAAGAGGACAGTAATTTATTTTTAAATAGTGACAGTGAAGAAGAATTGCAAATGATTCTATTTCTTTTTAAATACCCATTAAATGAACATTACCTATAATATCTCACTGAAGAAATGTTATTTATGTATGTAATAATAGCATATGACGACGGCATTTTATAGGCCATTAATTTATGTTAATTTACTGTTATTGTATTTGACTAGTTGTATCTTTGTTACTTAGTTTGTTACATGTAATTAAGTAGGTATTTTTGCCCAAAAAAATATTATATTACAAACACGGTAAGAACGACAAATATATTGGGAACGCCACTGGTCGATAGAGTTGAAAAGAAGAACTGCCTTCTCTTCACGGAGAATGCCGAATATCCATTTGCTATCTGCGCGATCCGAGGCAAACTTATAGCGAACAAAATGTACATACAGCTCATTTTTTTTTAAATTGGCGGAGAATTTTGGTAGCCGTCTGCGCATAGGGTTGTGCTTATCGGGGTTATGCAGTGCCAGTGGTGCCAAAAATACTCTAGGTCTAAGAATTTAAAGCTATCACTATTTTATAGCTATCGTATAAATTAATGATGACATAAATATGATACTATGTTAAGTATTTATCAACATTTCTTATATTCTAGTATAACTTTTCTGCATTTTGTATTAATGTCAAACAATTCATTCTAATTGCATAAAATGGTTGTTATGGTGCGTGGTGATTTGTCAACATTGCATTTCTTAGAACGCACACCTTCTGCACTAGACACACCTACTTATTCTTTGCAGAAGACAGAAGCGTAGCATAATTGGTCAAGCCATTATGCCGGTTTTGATTTATGATGCGTAAACTTCTGTCATTCTCCGCCAATTTAAAAAAAACGAGCTGTAGTTTCCGATTTTCAATAATGAGTTTACGCAAAATATTGGAATTTGCGAAGGAATTCTATAAATATTTAAGTTGAAAAGATATTAGTACCCAAATACCGTAACTTATTATTGAACAACGTAGTGATAATTTTAAAAATTGAAAAGATATGTTTTCCAAGAACATCAATTCGTTGGAACTCTCACGTTAATTGTATTATATACATTCCTCTTATAGCGCAAGTAGATTTGTTTATATTTCTACGTTTGCAAATTATATGGAATTGTATTGGAAGAAAATATTTCTACAATTTCAACATTTTTGATATTTACAACAAAATTGTATTAGTTATGTATTATTTAACATTTTGATAATAAAAGGGAAATAAGTTGAACGAATTCAATTTTGTATATTTTTTACATTTGAAATAAGTTTACCTTAAATATAGCGAATTTTCGAATATTAGATAATCCGAAATATCGCAGAAGTACTCGAAGTTTGACTTCTATTTATATGCCCTTATTATAAGCGAGAAATTTCAAAAAAATGAATGAAATTCGTAATTAAACAGGACTTTAAGACAAACTCACACGAAACATTTTTCATGCTGGTTTCGTGATTTCACTATGTTAATGCCGTTATTATAGTGATACTATAATGAGTCACTTCCCAAAAAAAATTCATTTCATCATCCACAATTTTTCGAATATGTCTGTTAAAAATATTTTTTCATTATATTTTTCATGGAATAAATTTAGTGTATTGTTTGTTTTTATTTTTTTAAATAATAAACTAATTTTTAGTTTTCACATCTAGATTCAATATACGCTTAGTAATAAATAAAAAATATAATAATACACAAAACCAAACCAACCACACTCTTACAAAATTTGTATAATTCGGTATCAAGAAATGATATATAAATTTGAAAAATTGGACATTTTAAAATAATAAAATCAAACATCATAGTTACGGTTGTATGTTACGCGAAGATAAATTTATTTAAATTCGAGGCGAAAATATTTTAAAAATAACGACAACATTAACGATTTTGATGTATTCTTGAAGTACTCAACTCAATTTTGCTTTAAGCTGTTATTAACAGTAATAAAAATTAAAAATGCAATATAAATTGCTTTATTATTATTAGAATAATTCCGATTAACACAAATTTATATATTACATTTTTACGAAATTTCACTTAGAAATTTATTGAAGATAATGGTGATTTAAGGAGAGTACCTTACTAATATTTAGAGAAGAGTAAATTAGCTACAATTTATAGTACGCATGGGCCTTACAGTCCGTTCGTATATTCTTGAATATTTATTTGAAAAGCAGACAAAATATTCCCATTATTAAAACTTTTAAAACTTTAAAAATTAAAAATTATTTAAACTGGATACTGGATAAATTATTAAAAGTAAAGTTGTTAAATGTATCCGTACGCGGCGCTAGTGTACATAACAAAAATAATCTAATTTATTCTGCGTTTTACAAATTAATTACCGTATAGATTTTTACAAAATTTTATATTTAGAACCATGTTACACATAGAGTGCCACTAAAGTTTTAGAATTTAGAATTTCGATAAATTTATCTTAATAAAAAATGGCCTATGTTTAGCAGCAATTTTTGTTCTAATTTAAACTTTTCTCTAAAAACGGCGAACTTAGCGGTAATTTAACATCTATAAACTGTTACCATAAGAAATTTGAAAAAAATCGATTCGAAACTGAAGGAGTAATTTGCAGAATAAATGACACTATTTTTCTTATGGCATATAAAGGTGCTCCATCCCCTTAAGTAGAGGTAAATTATGAACACTTAAATTATGTTAGAAGTCATATACAGGATCACAGGTAATTCATTCATGAATAATACATTTTGAAGGAATAATGGCAATTAATTATTTCAAATATTTTTGAAATAGCTAATCCGTTTAGCGATGGCATTAAAAAATACAAAAAATACATTAAAATTAAAATAAAACAAATATTAGAAATACAAAAATACAAAAAATACAATAAAATTACTCTTTAAATATAATTATCATCAATACATTTCGAGGAAATATAATTTTATGTGTAATATAAGATTGAGTATTATCTAAAATAAACTAAGCGTTCACAAATCTTATTACTTACCTCAAAACTGATCAATCCACTATGATCTTGATCCAATGTATTGAAGACGTAATGAGCATATTGACTAGTGTTTGCTGCAATAAAAAGATTTTTAAGTTTAATAGCAATTTATTCAGTGTTCTCATAATAAACATAAACTAATTATATTATACAGGCTACTCTGAAGCTTTTATTTATAAATAGTACAAATATTGTCGCTCTAATTATATATTTTTTGATTTAAAAATGAGTAATAGGTAAAAGAGCCAGAATAAATAAGTTTGTAAAAACAAGAATATAAAAACCTTAGTAATATTTATAATCTGCAAAGTTTCATTAATTGTTCGTAACTCCGCATAAGAATATTGTAAATGTAATGTAACTTTGCATGATAGAAATATTTCGTTTTTATTTTCACAATTTTCAGTTCAGTGTGTGATTTTGCTCATGTAATGGTTTGATTTTTTCTATAATTTTTACCGTCTATTTGGAAGATAAATATGGAATTAATTCTTTTGATTGGAAGTTTTCTATATTATAATTATAAGGTTTTCAAATATATATTTTTGGCACTATTATATATTTATAAACTATAATTAAGTTTATAAATATATAATTTATAAATATATAAATTTATAATTAATTTATAACTATATTAAGGGACGAGAGAGGCGATTCTAGCACTAAGAACGGTAGTAGAAAAAAGAAAGAGGGTAGGAAAGGTAACTTGCATAGCTTTTGTAGACTTAGAAAAGGCATTTGATAATGTAGATTGGGACAAAATGTTTAGAATTTTAAAAGAAACGAGTATAGATTATAAGGATAGGAGAATAATTTTTAATTTATATAAACACCAAACTGCCTTAGTTAGAATTGAGGGGGAAGAAGAGGTAGCAAAAATAGGGAAGGGAGTTCGGCAGGGATGTACACTTCACCGTTATTATTTAATCTATATATAGAAGATGCAATAAACAAAGTAAAAGAAGAGTATAGTGTAGGTGTGAATGTACAGGGAGAGAAAATATATATGTTGAGATTCGCCGACGATATAGCTATATTGGAAGAAAGCGAAAAGAATTTAGAAAGGGTATTGAATGGTATGCAGGCAGTATTGACTAGGGATTTTAACATGAAAATAAATATAGGTAAAACTAAAGTGATGAGGTGTGACAAAAAGGAATGCAGTAGAAAAATGAGGATCACAATAGGAGATAATAGAATCGAAGAAGTGTCAGATTTTTGTTATTTAGGCAGTAGAATCACAAAAGATAATCGAAGCAAGGTAGATATAAAGTGTAGGATAGCACAGGGTAGGAAGGCATTCGTAGAAAAGGAACAGATTTTAAGATCAAATATTGACTTGGGTATTAGAAAAAGATTACTGAAGGTATATGTTTGGAGTGTAGCACTGTACGGGTGTGAGGCGTGGACTATAGGAAAGGAAGAGAAGCGTAGATTACAAGCATTCGAAATGTGGTGTTATAGGAGGATGATGAGGATTGGTTGGGAAGATAAAGTAACAAATGAAGCTGTACTAGAGTTAGTAGGGGAGAAGAGAAGTATTTGGAGAGTGTTACAGCGTAGGAGAGACAGATTAGTAGGGCATATCCTTAGGCATGGGGGGATTATGCAATTGATCATAGAAGGTATAGTGGAGGGCAAGAGAGGGGTAGGTAGGCCTAAATTGGAGTATGTGAGTCAGATAGTTGAAGACGTTGAGATGAATAGCTATAGGGAGATGAAGGGATTAGCTCAGGATAGATCGGCATGGCGTGCTGTTTCCAACCAATCTTTAGGATTGCGGACTCTTTAACTAACTTAATTAAGTAATCAAAAATTTGTAATTAGTTCTAAGTCCATAGTCTGTAGCTAGTCTGTAATTTAACAAAGCGCAAGGAGAATTTGAATTTACCTTGAAAATTTCTTGTTCTTAAGTTTCAGGAATAAGAACCAGGCCATCTAATTAGCATATTAGCAATCCAAAAGGAACCATGCCTAATGAAATTTGTGGAGGTATGTTTAATAAAATTAACCATCCCACCTTCAGTTAATTTGTATAATGTATTATGTGCAAATATTTCTCAACATTTATAATTATTTGAAAAATTTTGTTTATATTCCGGACAGACAATTTTAGAACTATTATCATTTATATGGATACATTACTAATGTTTACGTTTTCCCTTTTGACAGTAAAAGCAAAATACAATTTAAAAAATGAAAGTAAAATGTGTTAAATGAATAATTGAAAAAAGCGAATTTTGTAAGTATTATGGCTAAAGTAGTTTTAGTAAAAAATTAAAGAAATGCCAAATTGTAATTTTTTAAACTTTTTATTAAAAGAAATTATATGATAAAAATTTTAAACAAATAATTTGGTATTTACGCAAGTTTCAAATTTATTAATAAAATTTTCATATAATACGAATTTCTCTGTGATATAGGCGCCTTAATAAATTTGGTATTTAAAATTAAAATTAAAATTTAGATATGTACCATGTTATGTATAAAGAAATAATTATTTGATTATGCAACCTACGGGAATCAAAATAGAAGATCACGGTTCGAATTCCTTAATATTATTTCCTGGATGAAAACAGCCGCTAGTGATTTGTAAAAATCTTCATATATCATTTCAAAGTTAGTAAAAGTATAAAAGACACGACTATGATTAATTCTAGTTTTTTTAGCATGAAAAATGCAAATTATTCGTCGAAGTAAGATATTTGTAAATAAAACTTTTATTGTAACTACACCGCAATTTTTTATGTCGTTTTTTGTTCAAGCGAATATTATAATTATATTTACTTAGTATTTTTTCTAAGTTAATATAGATTTATTTATTATTTATGGATTCATTGGAAACCAATTGAAATGTGTTAAACTAAAATTTGTAATACTCTTTTCAATCAAGCCAAGTCGCAAGAAATTGAAAAAGCCTTCTATAATTGTGTCGATTTTCTTAATTGTGATGTCTCTGACATCAGCTGTTAATGTATTATTATTTTTATTTACTTTCGAATATTATTATTGTAATAGTATAGAATATCACCCAATTACCGTAATTTAAAGCATTAAGTAGCTAGATGCGCATTTCGAAGGCTATGCCCCCATCTTCAGTAGCACAAGGTAAAATCTAAATAAATTACCTCTGTCACGAATCGTGATTGATATACTATTAAATAAATAAGTCAACATGACAGAAGTACTTCAAAAATGGCATATAATATGACTTATAAATCTTTTAAAACAATACAAATTAACAATGAACAAGTAACAACAATAAACATTGGTTTATCAAGCCTAAAATAACCAAAAATAAATTAAAAAATAGTTCTTATTAAATAAATTAAATAGACAAGATGAAATTGGGCCTGAATCTAAATTCATTAAATTTGATTTAGATTTATGCATGTATATACTTTCATAAGCATTTAACTCGGAATAATTCAAAACACTTTTATGTAATTTAAGTGAACTCATTTGAATAGGAGCGCCTGAGTTAGTCAAAAATATGCTCGGCTACAGCACTTTTATAGGTGCAACACAGACTAAGGTTCTTAATGAGAATGTAAGCGAACCTGGCAATAATTAAAGCTTTAATTAAATGTTTTAATTAAAGCAGCAATTCCGCAAATAATATTGCCAGAATATTTACATTCGAATATTACAAAAAAAAGATAAATGTATATTTAGTTTTAGTTTTTTTTAAAATGTATTTTCAAGAATCTTTTGTGTAGAATTGTGTTAGATTTATACAATGGATGCTCAAGCTCTGTGATTACAACCATTATTAAATTAACACTTTGCAACACCTGTGCAGAACGGAACGAGCAGCCGTGACTCGTTATCAAATTACCGCAAAACTACTAGCGTTAATTTTACGGGCACGATAACTACATAGGTGCATGCTAATATACGTTCCGTTCAGAACCGCTTCGTATCAGCTGTGTGATTCGATAAGCTAGGATCAGTCGTTAGAATATTGTATCAATATATACAGGTTGAGGCAAAAAAAGTCGTTTATAAACTCGCTCTCTACTTGTCATAATATAATGCGGTTTTTAGAATTGGAAAGTATAAGCTAGGGATTTATTTTATGAATGCAATTTTTCGTTGGCAATTTTTATGATCGCCAATAAACAGAATGGCTATTTATACGATCGAAATGAGAATTTATATAATGGTGAGTTTCGTCAGTAACAATGAAGGTTGTGGCCAAGAAAAAGCAATATATCGCCCATTTTCTAGAATACTTTCTAAAGCTTTTTATCGAGCGTTGAAAACGGCATTAATTTATCACAAGTGTAGAGGCAGATGTTGAAGATATGATAATATTTTTTTTTTCGTCGAGCTTGTACTATGAATAATAATAAATACCATTTATTAAATTATTTAAAAATTAATTAAATACATATTGAATGTATGGCAAAATTGGTAGAAAGACTAGAGGTGAACTTGCCAATAACTGTTAAAATGCCAATAGTTGTAAATATGAATAAAAAATGATTCACTAATTTACCAGGTTTTTAGAAACACCATTGTTTTCTGTAAACAACTATATAAGAGTATTGAGAAATTATATAATTAATATTTTAGCGTCGCAATTTTTTAAGTTATTTTGGACATAATAAAAGGTTCTTAGAAAAAAATCCGAAATAGTCAATTTTCTTTCGGTAAAAGTGTAGTGGAGTTGAAAAAAGTAAAAATGTATTACAATTGTGTTGAAAAAGGTATTTCATAAATATTTCCAGCTTTTATTTTTGGCAAAATAAATACATTACTCGATATAACTTATTCATGTTTCGTATGTGTATGTGCATAAAATAAACTACTCAAATAACAGTATTGAAATTTTTATGGATTCGAAAAATTGTCGTGGAACATTAGTACTGCCATGAAATATATTTTCCATAGTTTACAATATGTATATGTATTACTAAAATATTGAAAACCCATTATATAAATAATATAGAATAAAATAGTAGCTAGATGTACATTGCGAAGGCTATGAGCTATCTTCAGTAGCACAAGATAAAAACTAAATAAAATACCTCTGTCACGAATCGTGATTGATATACTATTAAATAGATAAGTCAACATGACAGAAGTATTTCAAAAATGGCATATAATATGACCTATAAATTTTTTAAAACAATACAAATTAACAATTAACGAAACCAGTAAGTAACAGCAAAAAATATTGGTTTGTGAAATCTAAAATAATCAAAAATATATAAATAAACCAAATAAAAATAAATTTAAAAATAGTTCTTATTAAATAAAATTATTTTTAGAATTAGTTAGAATTGAGGGGGAAGAAGAGGTAGCAAAAATAGGGAAGGGAGTTCGGCAGGGATGTACACTTTCACCGTTATTATTTAATCTATATATAGAAGATGCAATAAACAAAGTAAAAGAAGAGTATAGTGTAGGTGTGAATGTACAGGGAGAGAAAATATATATGTTGAGATTCGCCGACGATATAGCTATATTGGAAGAAAGCGAAAAGAATTTAGAAAGGGTATTGAATGGTATGCAGGCAGTATTGACTAGGGATTTTAACATGAAAATAAATATAGGTAAAACTAAAGTGATGAGGTGTGACAAAAAGGAATGCAGTAGAAAAATGAGGATCACAATAGGAGATAATAGAATCGAAGAAGTGTCAGATTTTTGTTATTTAGGCAGTAGAATCACAAAAGATAATCGAAGCAAGGTAGATATAAAGTGTAGGATAGCACAGGGTAGGAAGGCATTCGTAGAAAAGGAACAGATTTTAAGATCAAATATTGACTTGGGTATTAGAAAAAGATTACTGAAGGTATATGTTTGGAGTGTAGCACTGTAAGGGTGTGAGGCGTGGACTATAGGAAAGGAAGAGAAGCGTAGATTACAAGCATTCGAAATGTGGTGTTATAGGAGGATGATGAGGATTGGTTGGGAAGATAAAGTAACAAATGAAGCTGTACTAGAGTTAGTAGGGGAGAAGAGAAGTATTTGGAGAGTGTTACAGCGTAGGAGAGACAGATTAGTAGGGCATATTCTTAGGCATGGGGGGATTATGCAATTGATCATAGAAGGTAGAGTGGAGGGAAAGAGAGGGGTAGGTAGGCCTAAATTGGAGTATGTGAGTCAGATAGTTGAAGACGTTGAGATGAATAGCTATAGGGAGATGAAGGGATTAGCTCAGGATAGATCGGCATGGCGTGCTGTTTCCAACCAATCTTTAGGATTGCGGACTCTTTAACTAACTAATAAAATAAAATAAATAGACAACATGAAATTGGGCCTGAATCTAAATTAATTAAATTTGATTTAGATGTATATACTTTCATAAGTATTTAACTCGGAATAATTCAAAACACTTTTAAGTAATTTAGGTATACTAATTTTAATAGATGACCTGAGTTAGTCAAAAATATGCTCGGCTACAGCACTTTTATCTTTTCTATTTAATCTGAAATCAGCTAAATGCTCTTTAAATCTAGTTTGAATGGGTTACTTTAAAATTATATTTATTTAAAATACTATCGTGCAATTATAGGATCAAATGGTAATTTAACAAATTTTGAAGTTGAATTATTACTTTGTTCGAAACTACTAATATTTCTGATATCTCTTGTTCTTTTAAATTTTCTTAATTTTCTTAAATTTACTTAATTTTCTTTAAATTTTCAAATTTTCTTACTTCTATATTTCGGATATTATTTAATTCAATGTTATATTTATCATTAGATAAAGTTCTGTCATGTTGACTTATTATTTAATTGTATATCAACACGATTCGTGACAGAGGTATTTTATTTAGTTTTTATCTTGTGCTTCTGAAGATGGGGGTATAGCCTTCGCAATGCGCATCTAGCTACTTAATGGGTATTTGGGTGATATCCTATATTATAATTTAACACCATAGTGATAATTTTTAAAACCATTCTATAAATGTTTCTGAAGCACAGTAAAACTGTAATAAAATATAAGTTAACGATATCAAGTGCATTTGCCAGAAGAATTTTGTGCAATATACTATTGAAAATTTATATGTGTGCAACTATAAAAATATCGTAAAAATGTAACATTAAGAAATAAAAGTTTTAGTGCCGCAAGATAAAAGCATCTCGATCATGCATGGATACATATTGTTCAAAATTAAATCAAATTTTGATTATAAAATAACTCACTGGTTAAAAAATATTAAGAAAATATATAAACAAGTTTTTGATGCCGAAAAGACATATACAGGGTGGGCCACAAGTGTCGCGGCGGAATAAACTATTATAGAAATTTGTAAATTTGTTTGGAATCAAACTCGGAGTTATAAATCCTAAAAATATATATTAATATCTTCCCCACTGTTTATACTATAGCTTTAATTTGCAGCGACTGAAAAATATTTAAATGGGACGACCAATAGCATTTAGAAAATATGCGAGAAATTTTTTTGCAAGATGAACAAAGATGTTCATTTTATCATAGCTACAAAAAAGATATTTAGTACGAATAAATATTTGCATGATTTAAATATAAGTATGGAATTTATATTCAAGTTCAATATATGGAGGTAATTCATTCTTCTGTAGCAACTGGCAACTTTTGCCCATTATATATTTGCTATTCGTGATCGTATTATAGTAGATATATCAAAATATATCGCTGTTACTAAAAATATATCAAGAAAAAAACGTATTTTTAACGATATATTGCTTTTTCCAACACTCGTAGAGAAACTTGTTAAAGCACAATACACAAAATAAGAGTGAGCGCACATCGGAATTGTTGATACGATATATTGCTGCAGTAAACGTAATTTTTCATCTACTAAAAGCTAAAGCTATGGGGTCGTAACCAAGGGCACAGACTGCAATGACAAGTGCAACGGCCATATTTCTTACTGATACATGTGCAAAAACTAAAATAGAACTTAGCTTATAGTTTATTTTTCATAGCAACAATAGGTAATTAATATATGGACATTCGTCCTCTAGTTACTCACACTCTAATTGTTGTTTATTTGACAATAAATATTTATGGACATATTATTCTTTATTAAATATCACATTATATATTCGGAGAATCGAAAATGCCCCAAGAAAATAAATCAAATTTAAATACAATTATTACAAGCGATTAATTAATAACACAACTTGAGATGCGGCTAAAAATTTTAACTGAGTATTTGAAAATGAAACAGTTAACAATTTCAATTATGTATCATTTATTAATGTTTCTTAAGTTATTTTAATTGAAAGCCACTTCCAATTCCTAATACCATTGTGACCAAAAATGAACGAGTCCTTGCACTAAAAGCTTAAGTTTCAAATTTGTTAGACCATTGCATATTCAAACTATTTAATTGTTAAAACAGAAATATAAAAATACAAAAGCAACACAATCAGAATGCTTGACAAAAACACAGTCACAACGATAGATTTGCATAAATCTTTTCTCGATTAGTTAGTTAAAGAGTCCGCAATCCTAAAGATTGGTTGGAAACAGCACGCCATGCCGATCTATCCTGAGCTAATCCCTTCATCTCCCTATAGCTATTCATCTCAACGTCTTCAACTATCTGACTCACATACTCCAATTTAGGCCTACCTACCCCTCTCTTTCCCTTCACTCTACCTTCTATGATCAATTATTAAAAATTAATAAAAATTTAAGTTGTTAAAATATAATTAAATATATTAATTAATAAAATATATGTGATTCGGATTTTTTGAAAATATCATTTCTGAGAAGTGGAAATAAATATAGTTGCTTAATATAGTATCTATTCCGAAATAAATTTTATAGTAATTTTTTTATTGAATATTTCAACTAAGATCGCAATTTTACAAAGAATAAAACTAAATGTTCTAAATTTTGCAATACTTATATTTTTACTTTACGAGTATTAATACGTTTTAATCAAATAATTTCTTTACCGAAGGTCGGGCATATTTTTGTTTAAACTATCGGTCATAAACTTCTTCTAAACATACGCTTTATATTGCTAATGTAGGGCGTCATAATAGCTTATAATATAAAAACCATAAAGCGAAAAAATTGTCGTGTTATAAATATAAATCTTGTGTCATAAAATCCTCTACATAGAATCTTACGGCGATAGTTTCCGTCGTTAGTGTGCAGAATGTATCGCCTTGGTTTTGTGAAACCGCAATGTACTCGCACATTTCCCCAAGGTCCTGTGGATATTTGTCTTGGTGAATTAACTCCAAACCATCGCAGCGAAACTTTGACACTTGCATGCGGCGTAAATGAATCAATTGCATTCTCACTTTTGTGCACACAGAATGGAGTAAGAGAAAAATGGGCAACAGAGGCTTGCAAAATGAGAAGCGCGTAATTTCATTTTTAGCCTTTTGTGTAGATCGTAAAATATTTTATGATACTGTAAATTATTTGTTGAGGCTTAAATATTTAAGAGATTTTCGTTACAAGCAAGCTTATAATTGATATTTTAAAAACAAGCTTTAAAAAGTTTTTTTTTCATATTGTATTTTTTAAAATTTAGTTATTTAAAATTTATTCAAACTGCCTTAGTTAGAATTAAGGGGGAAGAAGAGGTAGCAAAAATAGGGAAGGGAGTTCGGCAGGGATGTACACTTTCACCGTTATTATTTAATCTATATATAGAAGATGCAATAAACAAAGTAAAAGAAGAGTATAGTGTAGGTGTGAATGTACAGGGAGGGAAAATATATATGTTGAGATTCGCCGACGATATAGCTATATTGGAAGAAAGCGAAAAGAATTTAGAAAAGGTATTGAATGGTATGCAGGCAGTATTGACTAGGGATTTTAACATGAAAATAAATATAGGTAAAACTAAAGTGATGAGGTGTGACAAAAAGGAATGCAGTAGAAAAATGAGGATCACAATAGGAGATAATAGAATCGAAGAAGTGTCAGATTTTTGTTATTTAGGCAGTAGAATCACAAAAGATAATCGAAGCAAGGTAGATATAAAGTGTAGGATAGCACAGGGTAGGAAGGCATTCGTAGAAAAGGAACAGATTTTAAGATCTAATATTGACTTGGGTATTAGAAAAAGATTACTGAAGGTATATGTTTGGAGTGTAGCACTGTACGGGTGTGAGGCGTGGACTATAGGAAAGGAAGAGAAGCGTAGATTACAAGCATTCGAAATGTGGTGTTATAGGAGGATGATGAGGATTGGTTGGGAAGATAAAGTAACAAATGAAGCTGTACTAGAGTTAGTAGGGGAGAAGAGAAGTATTTGGAGAGTGTTACAGCGTAGGAGAGACAGATTAGTAGGGCATATCCTTAGGCATGGGGGGATTATGCAATTGATCATAGAAGGTAGAGTGGAGGGAAAGAGAGGGATAGGTAGGCCTAAATTGGAGTATGTGAGTCATATAGTTGAAGACGTTGAGATAAATAGCTATAGGGAGATGAAGGGATTAGCTCAGGATAGATCGGCATGGCGTGCTGTTTCCAACCAATCTTTAGGATTGCGGACTCTTTAACTATTGTATTTTACAAATGTTCCATTTTGTTCTAACATTCATAATTTTTTATAAAAAAAAAAACCATTGCTTAGGAATGTGGCTATTATACCTATTTTTCTATCTGTCCTACGTTATAATTTTATATAGTCTATATATATTTTATATAGTTATAGTTTTATATAATAATTTTCTAGTAAATTTTAGTCCCACAAGCACTAAAACGTCTAAAAATGACTATTTTTTTAAACAATCCAATTCGGACGTTTCTGGCGTTGCAGCATTAAAAGCTATCAGAATTAAATTTTTCTTTTGAAATATTTAAATATCAAAAATTGCATTTTGGTCCTTCAAGTCTAAAAATGATTGTTTTCTTCGCAAACGAGCGATTTCTTTCACTCTTTTCTTTGATCTGCTTTTTTCGTTTCACTTTCACTCATAACCTTCGTTCACGATATAATTTGGTGAGTACTATTATACCTACACATCAATTAATTATGTTCTTAAACCTGCCACCTTTCTTCAAAGTGATTGTGTATATATTTTAGAAAGTATGGAACAGCACTAATGGGGTGATTAAATAAATTAGCGAGACGACAGCAAATCTCAACAAAACATTAAAATATTTTCAATTACATATTTTTTTACAAATACGATTCTGGTGGATAATGCTAAATCTTTTATATAAATTGACTAATCAAAGTGAAAAATTTACATTAGCGCACTGTGCTTATCAAAAAATTTCTATTCTTAGAAATCATAAAGTACTTTCGAAGTTAAAAATGAGATATAATAAGAAAAATAACGATGTGATCTATACCTAGGAAATTAAAAAAACAAAAATTTTTTCATGGATTTAGATCACATCGTTATTTTTCTTATTATATTTACAATCGCCCATCACATCGACAACTTTCTTAAAAGAATAAAAAATGAGAATTGAAAAAAAAAAAAATACATGTTACCAGTCTCTCTGTATTTCATGTCTTCGTTTACTCATAAAATCGTAAATAATTCTATTGATAATGTATAACTTCATATTTTGTTGAAACTATATCACACAATATCAGGGAATTTTCACAAAGATTTTATTTTCACATTTTCTCGTTATATGTATTTATTCTGACCATACATATATATATTTTTAATTTTAATTTTGGATGAAAGTTTCTAACTGACGCCCAAACTTCGCATTTTCGTGCCAATATATATAACCTTTCTATAAAAGAAGTTTAAATTATTGTAATATTTTGTAATATTTTGCCCATATTTACCTGTGTATTTTGTTTCAAATTTTAGGCAAATTACTATACAATTTATTTATTGTACGGCATATACTAGAGCATTGGTTCCCAAACTTTTTGAAGGCGCGACCCCTTTTGGTTGAAATGTTTGTTCGCGACCCCCCTACCTACTCGATTTAGCAACACTCAAAAACAAAGTCACTAAAATATGGCTAGATTTCTAATTTCTAATTTTTCACGACCCTTAAAGCAAGAGACTTGCTCCCCTGCCAGTACTAATGAAAAGGCTTTGCTAGCAAGTTATCGAGTGGCATTTCGAATTGCAAAAGCCAGTAAGACGCATACAATTGCAGAAATTCTTATTCAACCGACAGCTGTTGATATTGTGCAAATAATTATTGGTGAAAAATAAGCGAATAAATTCAAAACCATAGCTCTCTCTAATAATACAATCCAAAGAAGAATATGCAACAGGGCAGAAGATATTCGAATTCAAGTTCTTGAAAATATTAGGAAATGCACTTACTTCTCAATGCATATGGACGAGTCCACAAATATTTCCAATTGCGCCCAATTCATTGTCTTTGTAAGATATGACACCGACAATGGTATTACAGAAGATATTTTATTTTGTAAACCACTTGAAACAAATACCACAGGAAAGTGCTTATTCGACATTTTTAAACAAAATACAAATAAATGCAATATTGACTTGACCAAATTGCTATATGTACCGATGGTGCCAAAGTTATGGCGGGAATTCGAAGTGATCTCATTGTCCGATTACAAGAGATAATGCCAAGTGCTACATGGGTACATTATTTTTTACACCCGGAGGCACTTGCAGCAAAATGTTTGCCTTCTGAAATGGATTGTGTTTTAAGGTCTGTAATAAAAGTGGTAAATTCGATCAAAGGAAAAGCGTTGCAAACCTGTCTTTTCAAAAAAGTTTGTGAAGACATGGGTGCAATAGATGAAAATCTTCTTTATCACACGGAAGTAAGATGTCTCTCGAGGGGTAAAGTTTTAACAAGAGTTTTCCAATTAAGGGCAGAAATATTGATGTATTTTCAAGACGAGAAATTTGAATATGCAAATCTATTTTCTAATTCTCTCTGGCTTCTTAAGTTGGCTTTCCTTGCTGATATTTTTGAACACTTAAACATTTTGAATGAAAGTTTGCAAGGCCGCGATCTTAATATAATAACAGCTACCTCACTTAACAATTTATTAGAAATTAGCCTCATTTCAATGCATTGAAGAAATCATGGAAAATTTTACTATGTATAATACGATAGATGTAAATCCTGTATTGCAGACATGCAAGTATGTTTACACAACTTAAAGCAACAGCTTTTTGAATATTTTCAAGAAGTAACTGTTAACAATAATGATAGCCACAGATAGATACTGAATTCATTTTTCGACAATTCTGTTCAAATGTCTGAAATTTCGACATTTATGAAGGAAAAACTTATCGACTTATCTACTGATGGAATGCTGAAACTTGATTTTCTATCACATAGCGTGGACCAGTTTTGGCTAAAGAGAAAGCAACAATAACCTGAGCTGGTAAATGAAGCATTAAAAATGCTAATAACTTTTGCATCATCCTATTTATGTTAAATAAGTTTTTGATTATAATATAATTAAATAATATTAGAAAAAGATTACTGAAGGTATATGTTTGGAGTGTAGCACTGTACGGGTGTGAGGCGTGGACTATAGGAAAGGAAGAGAAGCGTAGATTACAAGCATTCGAAATGTGGTGTTATAGGAGGATGATGAGGATTGGTTGGGAAGATAAAGTAACAAATGAAGCTGTACTAGAGTTAGTAGGGGAGAAGAGAAGTATTTGGAGAGTGTTACAGCGTAGGAGAGACAGATTAGTAGGGCATATCCTTAGGCATGGGGGGATTATGCAATTGATCATAGAAGGTAGAGTGGAGGGAAAGAGAGGGGTAGGTAGGCCTAGATTGGAGTATGTGAGTCAGATAGTTGAAGACGTTGAGATGAATAGCTATAGGGAGATGAAGGGATTGGCTCAGGATAGATCGGCATGGCGTGCTGTTTCCAACCAATCTTTAGGATTGCGGACTCTTTAACTAACTAAGTTTTTGATCCATGGTTGCTATCAAGACAAAGTATAGAAATCACCTCGAACTCGAGAATGATATCATTATTTGTATATCGAATACAGAACCCAGGTTTGAGAAGATAGCATCGCAACAACAAGTGCATTTATCTCATTAATATTTGCTATAAACATATAACTTTAACATTTGTTTTCTTTTAGTCTAAGTCTACATTTTCTTACTGAAAAGTTGTATGTGTTCAATTTACATGCGTTACAGAAAGCCATTCGCTTTATTTTGAAAAGGCCTCGCGCGGCCCCCCTAGCTCCTTCACGCGCCCCCCTGGGGTTTGCGACCCACAGTTTGGGAACCAATGTGCTAGAGCAATGTTCTATCCGAGCAATGAGTTTTTCCATATTTTCTCATAAAAAATTAAAGGTAGAACATTGGGTGGATATGGACACACCTAGTCTATAGCTTTTTTGGATTTTATTCTTCTTTTTTTATTTAAATATGAAAAAATTAGGTACGAATAAAGTCATTAAAATAAATAAAATGAAATAAATAAGTACACATTTTTAATCAAGAATGTATTTAATTAAAAAATGCCTCTGGAGGTATGAAAGAGTAGATGTAATAGTAGAGAAGACAAGTACGTCGTAGGGATGTATACATATTCCTATAATTTGCAGGTAGTCGGGCTAATGATGGTCAAATTCATACAAAGGTACATGTAAATTCCTATAAAGTTCGGTCTCCAAGAAAATAAGCTCCTTAATCCTTCGTTACTGATATTCAAAAGAAATATTTCCAATTGAAATCAAACATTGATGAAGAAGACATAGATATAGGTTCCCATATATTTAACGATCGTGCAAATTCCCCAATTAACAATGACCCAGATGACCCTCAGATGACCCAGTTGGTGAAAGTACAGACATTCAGAATGCAGAAGCCTGCATTTTATTGCATGATCACCCCGAGGAAAAAAAGTTACATGTGCAAGAAATAAGTGCTTCGTGCAAGAGGACAGGCGTTTGTAGGAATTTGACCATACACATTTTCGGTTTATTCTACCTGACCCCATATTTATAGGAATTTACCAATCTCGCGTCGTAGACTCTGGAGTATTATGGAAGAAGTTATTGAAAGTAAAGTAAATGGAAAAACAGTTTATAGGTAGACCTAACTATAAAATGGTGTGATGTCTTAGACCAGTATTTACGATTATTTATCAATTATGATTCATGACAAATTACGAATTAATATATAGCATAAAAAATGCAATGTTCGTAACTTGCATTTCCTTCAATCTCATTCATATAATTATATTTATAATTAGAGAGCAAACATATCTTAAATATAATTTAAATTGTAATATCAGGGAGTGCGTTATTTTGTTAATACATGGCATAGGCGGAACCACTGCGATGATTAAAGAAGGGCTACATCCGGAAAAGCCACCAACACAACCATCGCCACCGTTTCTGAGCAAACACGGAAGATATTTCCGTAGTAGTGGAAGGAAGAGTAAGAAGTCGAAGCAGGCAGCAGCCATATATTTAACCTACATTTGAGTTTCCATATGATTAAACGCGTTCCGCAAGACTGCGTCTCAAATAACAAGATTGATGCGGCTGATGGAAGTAAAGTGAAGAAAACTATGTACATGAAAATATATGCATCGTAGTCAAGGAAGGAAACGCCAATGCACCACATGTAAATATAATTGTAATACTTTTCCAAGCATAAATTTACAATGGAAAATAAGTAATCAAGTATCTTCTAAGGCATAAGAGAATAACCGTCTACTCATTCAAGAAAAGCGCGAAATGTTTGTTGTTTTCGAAATTTAAAGCAATGCAAAGAAAACTATCCTCATCAATATGATATTTTTTGAGAGATGTTGACAGATCGCGAGCTGAGAATTAAAATGTTGCAAATGCATTTTATGCAAATGTTCAGGAGCCGATTTCGAAATATTAAGGTTGGGAATTTCTCTGTGATTTCTGTTTCTTTTGTTTGCTTGTTATACAAAGAAATTATTTTACTTAATTTGTAAACAAAGGGAGTTTATTTTTTTAAACTTCCCAAAAAACCTATTACTCATATAGAACAATATGACACAAAGCATCACTAATTTCTTAAGGTATACTATTCTAACTGCAAATATTACCCTGTGTAAAAACTAAGTCTTATGACGTAAAAGTATAAAAATTGCAGGTACAGGGATTTATTAAACATCCACAATCTCAGTAAACATTATTAAGTTTTATATAAACAGTTCGATTAATTAATGTCAAGAGAACTTTGTTAAGTTTACTTTATTTAACATTATTTTATTATAATAACATATATTATCACCTTTTTGTATTTCCTCTATAAGGTAGAAAGGATTTTTTCATCCTTATACTGATGAAACAACGTTTTATAGTAAGTCTTATCCACATCTGGCAAAAAATTGAAAAGTTTGCATAAATGGTATACCTTTTTTTTCTGTAAGAATGCATTTCCGTGGCGATCCGCAAGATTTCACCAAAGAAAATTAAAAATTTTTGTTAATGACATTTTTTTCAGTCTTATTTCTGGTAATTTTCATATTGCGTATGCACACTTTTTCATACCATCCTCATTATAGCTCGTAATGTATTGAATGAATAGTGGCTCATCTCTTTTATAAATCAGTTGTGTCACAGAAGTGTAGGGGACTTTTTTGCCGACACTTTCTGGTACACTTTCTAGGTTTTTCGTATTAATGACCTTAAGTGCTCGAATGAGCCGCACTATATATTTCGGTATTTTTTATGGATTTTTCAATCTGGCTATGGATATTATCCACTTCTTGTATCGAACTGTGTCCAGGGACACAAAATCGTTGGACTATTTCTCCAATTTGTTTATTCTCTTATATAAATTTCTTTAGTGCAAATAACATAATACAATTTTTATTTTGAGGCACACAATAATCTATCCAGAGAATAAACTTCTTGACTTGTGGAAAATCTTCTAAGACTGCTTTCAAAATATTATTCAAAGTAGAAGCAACATCAATTGATTTCCTACCATGCATGCCTTCCGTCGAGATTGCACAATACGCTTTCTAATTTAACTTACAGTGTGCTGTTAGATTGTAGGTGTTCTATTTTTTGTTGTAGAAAAACAGCAGATAAATCATCAAGATATTTAAGGACAGTCTGGCAGTTAGGACATTTTAGAATTGTGTTTTGTCTTGTATATATCCCTGTATCAGTGGCGGTTTCTTATGCAGGCCACAGGGCCGCGCGCCCCTCCTGAACATTGAACGCATTACCGTAGATATATAATTGTATTGCGATATTTTATCTCGGTATTATTTTTCCTAAAAAATAAAGCTTGCGCCGCGAACATACCTAACACTCATGACTCAACACGATATGGCAGTTAGCAAGTACCAGTCAAATTCATATGCCCTATCTGTTGGAAGCAATAGAGTTATAGCGACGGTATGCAGTATAGCTATATAGCTATACTGCATATACTTCGCAATATAGCTATATCGTTAATATGTTGTACACATTCCAGCGTCACCCAGCCACACAGTACAGGTTAAATTCATATGCACTCATCTCACTCTATTGCAAGCAATAGGTGACAGCGACAGTATGCAGTATATCTTCTCTATTTCTTCGGTTCGCTTATACTATATAATGACTCATGTACATAAATTCCAGCGGCTTTGGAAGAGTCATAGCAACGTGACGTCACGTTGCTTGTACAGTGAGAATATATATCGTTGTTTATGCTATTCTCGGCTACGATTCCTTAGCGTCCCAACAGAGAAGCCTAGTATACAGTAAAATTGATATAGATATAGTTGCATTGTTCTGTGAGTTACGTATGTACGATTTTGCCACGTATTTCTTCTATGCAGATTTTTTAATATATTTATAGTATAAATTAATAATGTTATTAGGTAAGTGATGGTATAATATTTAATGTGAGGCAGTTTAATCTACTAATAGGATTGTTTTGTTGAAAATTTTTTGCTGCTGATTTTTTGCTCTTTATAAAGCGGGAAAACTTTTTTCAGAACGAACCGTTGCTTTTTTTTCTTAAACGGCTATTAATTTTTCAATATGACTCGTCAAATAGCGTATACAATTGACAGGATATCTGTTTGCTACATTTTTTTATATATATTAATATAGTTTTATTGTAAAGGGTGGCCAAAGCTCACGATACTATAACAGCATCTATGTTAAATACACTGAAATGAAAAATTGAAAAATTCTTTATTGCAAAACTAAATACGTCTAATTTTATTTTTTGGATTCCTTAAAAATTGAAATGAGAAATATATTACTTTATTAGCAATCTGATAAATTTTAACGCTGTATAAAGTAAATTTGTAGACATTTCAAATATTCCGGTGAACTGTTATTTGAATGTGGTTGTATTGTAACAAATCTTATGTAATATAAAGACAAGAATGTAGATGATCAGAGTAGAGGTTTCGTTCGTGCATGCTCTTCAGGATGGTCAATTTTATTACACATTGAAAAAAAAAGTGTTCTTTCATATATTTAATTTTTTTATAGGGCTAATTTACGATAGTGTTAGGCTTAAAAATACATATTAGACGAAGATATTTTCTATACATTGTTATAATATATTGATGACAAACATCCCTAATTCTATCAACGATCGGAACTAAATTAATAAACTTAATTCGTTTTTAAAATGCTTTTCATAAAATATTATTATTGTATTCAATTTAGCACTAAATCACAAATGCATTAAAAGGTAGTAATATATTTTTTAAATTACCTATTTAACAACAAAACTACTAGCTCTATTTTTTAATTGTCAAAATGAAATACTAAATGAAAGTTAAATTTTATATATGAATTTCATTACACAGGTTAATGGAAGACAAAAATACAATGAATAAATAGCAGGTTATTTCTTAGTATTCTTTGAATATTGTTTCTATGCTAACATTGATATTATCCGACAAGTACAGCTCATTTTTTTTTAATTGGCGGAGAATTTTTGTAGTCGTCTGCGCATAGGGTTGTGCTTATCGGGGTTATACAGTACCAGTGGTGACAGGCAACCAAAAATACTCTTGGTCTAAGAATTAAAATTTGTCACTATTTTATAGCTATCGTACAAATTAATTATGACATAAATATGATACTATAATAAGTATTTATCAACATTTCTTATAATCTAGTCTAACTTTTCTGCATTTTGTATTAATTTCAAAGAATTCATTCTAATTGCATAAAATGGTTATAACTGTGCGTGGTGATTTGTCAACATTGCATTTCTTAGGACACACACCTTCTGCACTAGACACACCCACTTATTCTTTTGAGAAGACAGAAGCGTAGCGTGTTTTGGTAGAAAATATATTTATTGAATGATGATTTATAATATACAAAATTAAAATATTTCTGTATATTGTTTTAATTTTACTTAGTTTCTTTTTTTATATTATATGTTTTCAATTGATTGTATTTTGTATAAATAAATTTTTTATATCTCTTATGTATTTATATATCTCTTATCTCTTTATATATGTAGTTGTGCCGATCCAATACGAACATTTATATTTACACATGAATATCGTGAAATAAAAATATAGCTGAAGGGGTTATGTCAGGAATTTATGAGGAGTAGGTAGACTTAAAAGAATTCCAATATATTTTATGCAGTATTTTATACAATATTCGTACAAATTTCGCAATATTTTGACGAAAATAAAATTACATGAAATAATAGTAGCAACATTGGAGAGAACAAATTACAAATTGGAAAAATATCATTAGAATCAAATAACAAAGAAACGTGTAAAAAAACTTCAGAATATTATATATCATGTGGAACAAATTTCAGAAGTATGTAGAAAGCAAAATTTGGGGTATATGATATACAAGTGAAGATATAAATTTAAATAATACATGTTTGTATAATTATGTCATGTACAATTTTTAAGAACATTATTGCGCCATGAATTTTAGAGACTTGTAGATTTACGCCAAAATTTAATCATTTTCTTAAAATTTTGTTATATCTTTTAATAATTTCTACTTGTATGTAAATCATACACTATATGATATTATACGAAACATACAACTGCATCGGGGAAAAGGTAAATGTCTTACAGATAAGAATGACGACTTCTTATTTCCGAATTCCGATAGAAAAATTGATTGAATTTTATGTATATTGATGTAAAATATGAAGAATAACCATGTGACGAATGGTTGACGTACGATGCATTACACAACATATATTCCATAGCAAAAGAATATAAAGAAATATCGCAGGAAATTTAAAATATACTTTGGATTATAATAGGAAGTATATTGTGAAAATACATGAATAAATTCTATTCAAGTAAGGAGGAAGTGAATTGACATATGATAATTGAATATACAAGAAATATTTTCTTGTTAATAGAAAAAATATTATGTTTTTCTTGGTATTTAAAAATAAAATAATATAATCGATTTACCGAACCAATAGGATAAAAAACATGCGTGAGACTCTCGCGCGGTAGAAGTGAAACTTCTTAGCTCCTAGGAAAAGTTGATTTTATACATTGCTTTTTTTCCATTTGTTAACGACTTGATTTTGATTTTGATTGATTTCGATTGATACTCTGATCATTAAAGAAAGCATTATTAACTGTAATGTCGTACAGTCTATAAAGAGGAGTTTGGATTAAATATTGTAGCCATATTTTTATAGTTCTTTTTCTCACCAAACCAATTAAATAACTCGATCCGTGTATTTTTTTTTATGTGGACATTAATACAATGATCATCATCAATGTCTCTTGGCAAATGATTCACCATCGTATTCACAGATATTGGAACATTAATAATTTGCCCATAAATCCCATGTTGACCATGTACATGTCGTAAACGTTGAATTTGCATAAATGGGATTCTGGGTTAAATTAACCTCTCTGACACTAAATCAAATTTTGGTAGATGACCAAGTAATTCTGGGTAGACAAAACCATTTGATATTTCGATAACATTGGAATGGTATTCCAAGTGAGAGCATTTCGGCATGAATTGCACGCTATCACATCTTCAATGATAATGGCTGGAAACACAGTATGTAAATGTTGCTCGTGCTTAGGATCAACAGGTTTCACATCGTTTTAAAACCATATTCGATCACAAATGGAACACACTGTACCTAGCGGATTATTGAAAAATTGTTTATCAAATTCGCGATGAGCAGGTTGAAAGAATGTAAATTTTGTGTATGATGCACTAGTGGGTGCATTTCTATTTGTCGATGGCTCAGCTGTATCAGATTCATTTCGTTGATCTCTCACACCGCGTGTATCTTCACGTGTAGACGGCACGCCTGAATTAGTGGCAATCAAATTCTCTATACCACTCACTGTGTCCTCACTTAACGACGGTATCGATTCATCCAGTGTATTTGAGGTCGTTGGAAGGTTATGTTGTCCACCATGATTCTTTTACGCACTTTGCCTAGCTCGATACTCTCTACTTCTTTCCAAGGTACTTGTTGGCATTTTTCTTGGCGGTTTATTCGCTTTCTTCCGTTCTTTATAGGCTCGTACTCTGTCTGTACTTGTCTTTTTCTCCATTTCACTTTTCACACAATGGAAATTGTTAGCTAAAAGATTAAGCTGTGTTTGTGTAATATATAATAAAATACGCAAGCGTCTACTGGTTGCCTTATGCTACGTATACAAACAGTACACGCGGCGCATGCGCGTAGCGTGTTTCACTTTTCGTGACGGAAGAGTTTCACTTTTCGTGACGGAAGCGTTTCACTTTTCGTGACGTTCGGGCCAATTTGCCCTACCGCGCCTATAGAAGTTTCACTTCAAAAAAATCTATTTATAAAGTTACAAACATAAAGTATAAAGCTCAATAGAAAAATTATACTATCTATGCATTATTTTCTTGATCCGATTGTATTATATTTTGAAGGTTTTTTGAAGAACCGATTACAACTAAATAATAAGGATATCAGAAATCTTTTTAGATATTACTTATTTGTGCATTTATTAAAGTTAATATCAGAATTCAATGGATGCAATATAACAAGGGATTATAAATATTTTATGTCTTTTGAAAAATGGAAAGAAAGCTTTCTTTGTGTCGATATATTAACTAGCGAACAAATTGAATTAGAACTTCGTAGGATGTTTTCGTTGAGAAATTATTTCCAACAAAATAACTTCCGTAATTAATGTATTGACCCGAGCTTAGCTAAAAATAAATATGCTATTTGCGGTCTTGTAAATAAATTCATTAACTCCATATTAAACTTGCGGAATAAACATATTTTGTTACTCAAACTGGGTGGCCATAATTATATCTATATCCACTAATGGAAGGTCCCAGTTTTCCCTATGGTAACATATTGTTTTCAGTATCAGATTTTGCTTTTTTGCTATAGTGGAACGTTCACGGAAAGTCGTGCGTTGGGTTGCTTGTTTGTAATACCGCAAAAAGTTTTTTAAACAATTATAATTTCAAAAATTAATTTAGAATGTAATTAACAATGGAAATGATAATTGGAAAAAGTAATAAAACTTGTTACTAAACTTATTCGTACACTCTAATTATGAAAAGTAGTTTCAGACGTGACAAAAATGAAATTTTAGTGCTGAATTTAATATTTATTTATGAAATGTATTGTCTTTTATAAACCTTATATAAAACCTTTTATAAAAAGTTTAAAATTCGACAAAAATAAAATATCAGAATTAAATTGATTAAAGTACTTCATTTAATAAATGATTTAACAAATGAAATTTATAGAAATATTTTTTAAAAAATTGCGACTCTTGATACAGTAGCGTACATGTATTATATTTATTCTTATTCTTCTCAAACGTTCTTTTTCGCATTTTTGACATTAATATATGTGAATTTCTTACTAATGTTTCATTAAAATATCATATTTGCAAAAATATCTGCAGAGTTGACGCAGAATAAGAATATCTAGTTATTATTCAAAATCGACATATAGCATAAATTATTGACGTTATTTTTAAAGTTTCTCTTTAATCCTTATAGTATTAAGCTGAAATCACAAACATATCCTTTATTTATTTTTACTTGTTATTCAAAATACATAAGCATCTTCCAAACTTTTAATTTCACTCCTATATACTCGGCCACGTATAGTTTCATTTAAATGATTTTATCAATATTTAGAAATTTAAATTAGTTCTGTTATTTAACATTTGGCATTACATTTAGACTATATATGAAAACGTTTCTATTTTACTAATACTTAAATTATATGATTTGACCTGACTTGAGCTAACTTAACTTAATTTTTTGAGTAGGTTAAAAATTTTGCCGTTATGTTTTGTTGTTCCATATTACGGAAGAAAAATAAAAGTGCAATGTTTTATATCACAGTTAAAAACGAGGAATAAAATTAAAATCCTCGTTTTTAACTGTGATATAAAACATTGTACTTTATTTCGCTTCGCTTAAATTTTTGAGTTTGATAAATATTAAAAATAGTAGAATAATATTTTGAATTTTATTATCCACCGCTCTCTTAAGATTTAAATATTCAAATTGTGATTCTGTATATCTGCATGTAATAATTCATCTTTGAAGCTATACAATTTTTTGAGAAAAAATCACAAAATCGACATAAATGTTCTCTTTGAAGGGAGTGACTATAAACTTTATTAATAATTGATTAGCAATGCAATTTTAAAAGCAATCTCTTCGCAATACCTAAATATAATTTTTTTTTTTGGAAAGTCAGTGTTCACTTAACAACTATTATATGATATGCAGGAATATTTTACACTATTCTAAATTAATAATTGCCATGAAAAACCTTTGAGCAACTAATATGGTACTTCTTATAAAATTTGCTGTAAATGTATGAGGTCACATAAAATTTACCAGTCTAGGACTATTCGATCTAAGAAGAAAGTCCGCCTCCGATAATAATATATAAATTTATAATTTTCTTTTAAAATATTTGTAGATATTTTGATAGAGAATTAAAGTAAAAAATATCTCTGGCTTTCTATGGCTACATCAACACAGGTAAATAGTCGAAAAAGGAGATAAATTGGCTAGTTGCATTTTTTAGTCCTTCTCAACTTTTAAGAAAATGGGAAGTATTTGAATGAACAAATTTAGTTCTCATGCAACTCAATAATAAATATCGCAGGATGCGCCCATTTCTATACCTATGTTCTATCATTATGTAAAATTTTATGTTTATATGAATTTTTAATTGACTGTTATGGAATATAAAACAAGAAAAATGGATTGAGTCTTAGGAGCGGTAAATTAGGTAGCGTTACCTTTGAAATTTATATATTGATGTATTAAATAATACATTTCATTTCATTTGTTAGGAAAAATATCATCAGAAATAACGCAACGATGAATTATTTAAATACAAAGAAGGAGCAATCGTAGCAAAATATTAATATATTGGTTTGATAAAAGATTTCATAATGAAATTGTGAAATATGGAGCCTTTATTAAAATGTGAAACTCGTTCCACCAACATTTCATAATTAAAACATTATTCGTGTATTTCAATATTAATGTTTTTTGGTCTAATGGATAATAATATCGAAAATCAATTTTGACGACTATAATCATTGGGTGTGATTTTTTTTATGGGGTATATGTTAAATATTCGTAGAAGTATTTAAAAGATTTTTTCTAGTGTCAGTGGTTTCGCGTATTATTATTTATAGGAGATTAGAAAATAAAGTAGAGGAAAGGCTAGGAGAAGATCAGTTTGGTTTTAGGAAAAACAGAGGGACGAGAGAGGCGATTCTAGCACTAAGAACGGTAGTAGAAAAAAGAAATAGGGTAGGAAAGGTAACTTGCATAGTTTTTGTAGACTTAGAAAAGGCATTTGATAATGTAGATTGGGACATAATGTTTAGAATTTTAAAAGAAACGGGTATAGATTATAAGGATAGGAGAATAATTTTTAATTTATATAAACACCAAACTGCCTTAGTTAGAATTGAGGGGGAAGAAGAGGTAGCAAAAATAGGGAAGGGAGTTCGGCAGGGATGTACACTCTCACCGTTATTATTTAATCTATATATAGAAGATGCAATAAACAAAGTAAAAGAAGAGTATAGTGTAGGTGTGAATGTACAGGGAGAGAAAATATATATGTTGAGATTCGCCGACGATATAGCTATATTGGAAGAAAGCGAAAAGAATTTAGAAAGGGTATTGAATGGTATGCAGGCAGTATTGACTAGGGATTTGAACATGAAAATAAATATAGGTAAAACTAAAGTGATGAGGTGTGACAAAAAGGAATGCAGTAGAAAAATGAGGATCTCAATAGGAGATAATAGAATCGAAGAAGTGTCAGATTTTTGTTATTTAGGCAGTAGAATCACAAAAGATAATCGAAGCAAGGTAGATATAAAGTGTAGGATAGCACAGGGTAGGAAGGCATTCGTAGAAAAAGAACAGATTTTAAGATCAAATATTGACTTGGGTATTAGAAAAAGATTACTGAAGGTATATGTGTGGAGTGTAGCACTGTACGGGTGTGAGGCGTGGACTATAGGAAAGGAAGAGAAGCGTAGATTACAAGCATTCGAAATGTGGTGTTATAGGAGGATGATGAGGATTGGTTGGGAAGATAAAGTAACAAATGAAGCTGTACTAGAGTTAGTAGGGGAGAAGAGAAGTATCTGGAGAGTGTTACAACGTAGGAGAGACAGATTAGTAGGGCATATTCTTAGACATGGGGGGATTATGCAATTGATCATAGAAGGTAGAGTGGAGGGAAAGAGTGGGGTAGGTAGGCCTAGATTGGAGTATGTGAGTCAGATAGTTGAAGACGTTGAGATGAATAGCTATAGGGAGATGAAGGGATTAGCTCAGGATAGATCGGCATGGCGTGCTGTTTCCAACCAATCTCTAGGATTGCGGACTCTTTAACTAAGTGGTTTCGCGTATTATAATCATTTCACTTTGCAAATAAGCTATTCAATTGAGTTAATTTAATTTGTTATAAAAATTACTACACATACAATACTTCTTGATGTATATTACCTCAACTCAATACAAAGTTGAAAGTTACAGCCTCTTACAATTTCCTTGGAATGTTTTTCTGTACAACGAACGTACGGGTGGTATATGTTAGAATGTAAGTGGAAAACGAAATGGCGTTGATAGGGGATTTTATAGGGTGCAATTACGTCTTCACCTCAGCTTAAATGGTGATATATAGTTTATCAATAAAATGTTACAATTCCCTTGCCAATGTTGGCGTATGTAGACGTACATACATTCTACAAGATTATCGGCAAAGTGTTTTCGGTTTATACAATGTTACAGCCAAATAAAGCAATTTGTTGGCATGAATCTCGGAAATAAATCTCATTTAGAACAAAAAACAACGTTAATGTATATTAATTTGAACCTGTCGCATTGCAAAAATAAATATTTTTGCAAATACTAAATGAAGAAGATTTCACTGCAAAAACTTCTTTGGTCAAAATGAGTTACGTAAATCTAAAAATAGCTCAAGTTGAATAGAATATTATAGCATAAGTTTCACTGCAATATGGCTAAGGGTATGGCAATTATTCTCATAATTATGAATCATGTCATTTTTTTTCGAAACATACAAAACTTAATGAAAATTAGTAAAAGTCTCTTTTTAAATTGCTTTATTAATTGCAAAAACAAAGAAAGATATAGGCGCACACCATCGGAGAAGATCTTGTTTTGATGAAATGAAATGAAAATTTGTGAAAGAGTTCAGAAATAGCAGATCTTCTGAAAAAAAATCCTGCATCCAATTACACAATTAAGAAGAGAATAGATTGCATTGGCGAGAATATCCAATTTAAATTACTCTCACGTTTTAAACAAAGTAGTACATTTGCCATTCAACTAATTTAATGGTTTTTATGAAATATCAGTGCAGCTTCCAGCTTCATGAAGATATGCTGTTTTGCAGAAATCTATCTGGAACTACAAAAGGGGTCAATATATTTAAAAAGGTAAATGATTTCTTTTCGGAAAATGAATTTGAATGGAAAAAGTGTATTGGTGTTTGCACTGATGGTGCAGCAACTATGACTGGAAACATTTCAGGATATCGGAGATGAAAAAAGTTTGCCCAAATGCTAGACACGTTCACTGTATTATCCATCGAGAGAATTTAGTTTTTCGAAACATGGGAAAAGAAGTGAATGACGTATTGTCAAATGTTTCCACGGTAGTAAATTTCCTAAAACGCCAAGCAACTTCTTCAAGATTATTTCGCATTTTATGCAAAGAAATGGGCTCCAATTATGAAAGTCTCTTGTATCATACAGAAATAAGATGGTTATCACGTGGGAAAGTTCTAAAGAGAATTTAGGAATTAAAAGATGAACTTCGAATATTTCTTCTTGATTAGAAACCAAATTTAGCTACTCACTTCTGTGATCAAAACTTGATGTGCCTTATTTCGTATATGGTAGATTTCTTCAATAAAGTAAATGAATGAACCTTTCGCTTCAGGGAAGAAGTACTAATGTATTAATACTGAACACAAAAATGCAAGCTTTTCAAGAAAAACTTATTGTATGGTACAAAGGTTTTGTACAAGGCAACACATATATGTTTACTTTTTTGCATTATTGTATTGAAGAAAATAACATATCATTATCAGCAGGACCTACGAGAACGATTTATACTCATGTTACATAAGCAATTCATTTCTTTCAAAAATATTTTCCGAATTTAAATCAAGATAATAGCCACGACTGGATGAGAGTACCATTTAGTGATAATTTACAATTGATATAAGAACAGATTCAACACTTGATTCAGAATTTTCTGGTACTGATGTTTCAGAATTTTGCGAGAAAAGGAATATCCTGCATTAGCAAACATGGCCTTAAACATTTTGGTTCCATTTGCAACAACATAACTGTGTGATTCTGCATTTTCATCATTATTGTTAATCAAAAACAAACATAGATCATGTTTATCAACAGAATCTTTAGAAAAGAATCTGAGAATATCAATTTCAAATATATCGCCTGATTTAGATCATTTGTGCAATAATATTCAATTACATGCATCACATTGAATAAATTGTATTATTATGATTATTTTCAACTTTTTAAATTTCTCTTCAATGTTTGTTTGAATATTTGTTGTTATAATTTTTTTAATTATTTTTAAATACTCATATTTATATTAGATTGTTAGACGAGAGTTATTTAAAAAATATGTTGAACATGCACATTATAATAAACATATACAAAACAAAATAAAACTCTTTTTAAAATCAACCCCGACTTCTCAAAATAAAATTCAAGAGAGCCGTGAGTTTTTGATTTAAGCTAGAGGGGAGCCGGGGCATCAAAAAGTTTAAGAAGAACTGATGTACACGACAAAAACGTTACAAGTCGATGCAAAACAGCGCAAAAACGATGATCATTACACTACTACGAAAATAACCTATAATCTTCTCAAGCATGGTACATATTCAATCGTGTTTGTATTTTAAACGGTGAAATTTATAAATTAAATAATCATTATTATGGAAAAATACACAGATAGCGAAGACACAAATTAAACACAGTGTAGAAATTAAACGTCGGATGTAACAAGAGAAAAATCCATGGAAGATTGGCTGATGTCATAAAGAAAATGCGAATAACCAGACATGAAACTGGTCCCGATTGTAAATGTATAAGGTATCAATGTTTCCAAATGCACTTCTGTAAAGACTTCGCCTTATTAAAGAGTTTAATGAATTGCCAACTAGAGATGCACAAAATGCATATCTATCTGGTTTGGTAATCGTAATGCCAGTAAAAGTTCGAAAACCAAGACAAGATGAACATAACAAGATGAACATGAACTTCATCTGAGAAAAGCTGAAGTCGACGTTTTTTATACAAGGAATAGAGAAGCAACAAAGAAAAGTATGAAGAGTGTAGAACTTGAGGCAATAGCTATGGATTTTCAAAAGTACTTGCCTATTCCGAATATATAAACAAACGATGCGTACTACAAACGTCGGCTTTCTTTATATTCCTTCAACATTCATTCAACGAATCCTTTCCTTTAACTATAGAAGCGCGACAAAAAAATAAAACAAAAAAATGGTACTCAAAGGAATTGAAATTGCTAGGAACTCTTGTCACAGGAAATGAACATAATCAACAAATCAATAAGAAATGAAGTATATCGAATAAAATACATAGCCCTGAAAAAATGGTACAATATACAAGTCGAATATGCTAAGAGAACTAGTAATGATAATAGGATAACCCGATCAAATAATATTATGAAAGAAAGCTGGGTCATCATTAACGAGCGTAGGCGACTCGATGACACGAAAAAAAAATTGACAAGCTTATAGTCAATGGAATAGAAACTAAAAATGACGTAGATATTTGTGAAAAATTGAATAAATTCTTCACTAACGCTAATATTAAAACGGTATATCCAGACACATCCATAAGCACAGTGAAACATATAAAAATAACAAAAGCATTTTTCTGACTCCAACGTCAGCAGAGGAAATATATTATGTAATAAATAGATGCTGTAAGAAAAATCTGCCGGGCCAGATGATATTCCTTATAATCTACTTAAAGATATAAGTCACTACATCGCTGAACCGCTATCCCGGCTGATTAACAACTCCTTCGAGACGGGAATATACCCCCGTGCCTTAAAAATATCGAAAATCGTACCCGTATATAAAAATAAGGGAGACAAACAAGACTGCGCAAACTATCGACCAATCGCTATACAAAGCTGCTTCTCCAGGATCTTTGAAGAATGTATACACACTAGGCTTACATTGTTCTTAACCAAATGCAAAATACCAATACGGATTTAGAAGTGGAAGATCAACGATAACAGCAATAGATACAATGTTGAAGAATTAAGGAGGTCTATGATTGAAATGTCACAACGAGTAATGAAAGAACTGTATGAATGGTGCAACTTCAACGGACTACCATTGAACGATAAAAAAACGCCAAAAAATGTCTACCAAAAAATATCGCATACTCGTCGAGCGTACTCCTAAAGATGCACTCAGCCTCAGTAGCCCAGAGTGATCACACAAAATTTCTGGGACTGTGCATCGATAATAAAATGACGTAGAAAAACCACACACAGAATATTACCATAAAACTCAGCTCTCTAGGCTTCTTGCTGAGAAATATCAGACTGACAATCCCTGATGATGTGTTACGGACATGTAAATGTACTTGTTTCCTTATTTTTATGATTTTTTAGTAATATAACTCAACTACGTTACTGTTTTTCGAAACTCATTGTTTTTGCCGTTTTAATTTTCTAGTTCAATTAAATAATAAGAAATTTAACAAATTTATTAAATTTTAAGAATTTCCCTTTTATTACATTCTTTGTATAATATTACTTTCAATAAATAAAAATCATCTTTACGATACTCGTTGAATATTTTCGTTGAGATTCATTTTCCTCGAATTTAACAAAAAGTGACTTTCATCATTTTTGCAGTGAGGTCTTCAGATAATATAAATGTAATTTATAGATGCTAACAAAAGTAATTTTTGTAAAGATTTATCTAGGTTTACAAAAAATTTAAGATATTTGCAAATTTATGAATAATTGAAAATATGATTATAATTTTCTATTATATTTCCTATTTATTTAATATGCTAAACAAATTATTCCCCCGGCGAATATTTAAGGTATTTTATTTCGTTTTTACCTTATGCTGCTGAAGATAGTCAGTCTTCGAAAGGCATATTTATCTATTAAATGCTTTAAGTTGCGGTATTTGGGTGATAATCTAAAAATTATTAAAGACCGTAGTGACAATTTAAAGAAATTCTAATATTTTTTTTTGATTTGGAATAAATTCATATGATTTGGTTACAAAAATATTTGTTTGAACAACAAATATGTAAATAAGGTATATAAAAACTTCTTACGCGTAAAAATGAGAGCGAAAAACAAAAAACTAGCAATTCTATAAAGCTACGAAAAGTTTGCGAGTTTTCCCTCAGCACACAAAAACTTAAACCCAACAACGTTTTCCTTTGCTGTCATGTTACTCAGTTGCTCTTCGTCTCGACATATAAAGGCTAAATTTCCTAAATATATAATCTTGGATTTTATTCCTATATGCGAGAGAATGTTTTTTCACATAAACTGTTTGGCCAAATTAAAAAAACTCTCCAACAAGCCTTTCATATTTCTGAACACACACCGTCGCTTTTAAACGAGCTTGTTCTGCGTATTCAAATTTGAACCTGAACTAGAATAATCCATACAGAATATGTAAAGCAAGGATCTTATTGCATGGATATTTTTAATCAATTTTTTTTTGTTATATGAATTTAGGATAAACATTTTTGTAACTTACGGTTAATGAGCATATATTTTTTGGTTGTCTGAAAATTTCAGTGTATATTTTTTTATACAGAAAATACATAAATTTGAAAAATACATTAAAACTACTGCAAAATTCAAGAAAAACTTAGCATCATAAAAGAAGCAGTGTTAGAATAGTAAGAAATATGTTCATTTCGAGATTTTAAAAGTTGTTAATTTTTTCTTTACTCAATCAATTATTTCATTAGAAAGGGAAATAAAAAACAACTTAGCTTTTAAATTGTTTTTTATATCCCTATTCTAATATGGACCATAAAAAGTTAAAGCTCAATCAATGCTTTAAAAATTCTTTCATTATTGCGCTTCGTTTTGCTTACCAAAAGTTTTTAACTGCGATCCATTTTTATTTATAATATAATAGCGTTTCTTTTATCAGGAATTAAAATGATAATAAAAAATATACCACGGAATATCTTACAAAAAGGTATATATAATGACCCCGAAAATATAGATTAACATATTTTAAAACTGCTTTAAATGCTATATGTAGTAAATTAATTTTACATTTCATCTTTCGATGGGCTTTTTAAATCCCAGCTCTTTCCACATTCACGCTATCCAAATAATATCTTTACTCTTGGATGCCCTTGGTGCCACATGTTATATTACTCAATGTCCAAGCATACGTAGGCATACATTCTTAATAGATTTAAGATGCGTTCGTAAATATAAAACAAGGAAGTGCAAATATTGAAGATACTTCACAATTTCCATTTTCCATTAGAATATTATTATTGAGAAAAATAGGGGATGAAATTCTGTGAAAATGGACGTATTAACATAGGTGAAAAAGAGCGTATACTGAGATTTTTAGAGGCTAAAATCTGAGAAGTTTATTGAGTCTAAAATTGAGATTTTTGCCTATAGATTGAAGAATTTGTCAAGAAATTGACATCAAAATCGTTAAAAGTAACAGGTAAAACAAAGGTGAAAATTTTCGTTAAAGAAAATCGTTTGATGACTACACCCCCGTTTATTTTAATTTATGTTTCGAGTTGCTTGTATATAAAAAAAAACTAACAATGATATCTGTTAAAAAAATGTATAAGTCAGAAACAAAAATTGTACAATTTGTTAATATACATTTACTTGTTCCTGTATTTTTAGATGACTTGTTGTATCAAAGGACCAATAAATTTATGTTATTTACCTTATTTTATTTATTTCTGTATTAAAAACAGAAACAAATATAAGCTTACAACTGCTTTAAGGGCTTGCAATTAGCCTTACTAGGCTTGCTGGAATGGGGTTATCTGTCAAAAAAATGAAAAAACATGGTTTCGTTCATTGAGGGTCTTCTTTATTTCTTAGTATTATAAAACATTCCAAATTTGTAAGGGTTAGATGAATATATACTGTAACATATAATGTATGAATTGTCGCAAATTGTTAGTTGAATTCGTCTAAATATGAGTTAATTTTGCTTGTATTCTTCGAAAAAGAAAACATTAACTGCTGTAGTTAGAGCAATAGATTATATTTATATATAGGTCATAGATTTTGCCATTATGTTGTCATATTCCATATTAGGGAAGAGAAATAAAAATACAATTTTATATCATGGTTAAAAACGAGGATTTATTCGACTATAGTTTCGCTTATTAAGCATTAAAAAGAAATGAACAACGAATTACAAATAAATATATTTTTATATACATTGTTTATAGAACAATGATATGACACCGCGATATAAAACGTTGTGGGGGGGCGCATTTCTTAAAAAATAACATAATAGTGAGAAATCTTACCTAAAATGAATGCAAAATGATTAAATGCAATTATTTCTTGAAAGTGAATTCCACTCTTCTATCTTTCATTGATATAAACTTTTCCAAAACTTTTTCGTTAAAATTGTAAATATCTCGCACCACATTTTTATTAATACACATCATCGCCAAAGCGTTTACACGATCATTACCCATAGCATTTCGCAAAAAAGTCTTGATTCCTTTAAGTGTTGAAAAACAACGCTCTGATTCAGCAGTGGTCATCGGTGTTGTTAAAATAATTTTAAGTATTTTTATAGTTTCCGGGAAAGTTTCATTGAGATTATTTCGTAGCAATAACGACAGAAAATTTGTGGCTCCAATTATTTGGTAAAAATCCGGACGCGAGTAAATGACTTCTAATTCTGTTTTCAATCTAGTTTTATTCAAAAATGGATATGCATGACACACGGTTTCCCAAAGGTCCATTGGAAATTGAATAGAAAATGTTGACATCGATTTTGTGTTAAATAACTCAGCGGCCTGTAGATGGCCACGATTTGAGAATCTGTCCTTCATCTGTGTTATAATTTTTTTTTGTAAATGTCTCTTGTAAAACACCGCGTAAATGTCTGGTTTTGAGCACTCCTTGCACAAGTTTGCGATAAATTTAAATCAAGCAATGGCCTACCTAATTCTTTAATTTTTAATTTGTCCACAAGAGAAAGTCTACAAAACTCAATTTTCAATAAAGAACTAACACTATTAATTTTTATTAAATTATTTCTATTAAATATATTCTTGGAGAAACACGTGGCAAAATCGTATATACGTGCATATCGTACATACACAGAACAAATGCTACTGTCTTACCTGGCTATTCTATATCAATTTATATACATATATACTAGACTACTCTGTCTGTGGCTGTGGCTGTGGCTGTGGCTGTGGCTGTGGTTCTATGGCTGTTCGTCGCTAAAGTATAGTGGCATCCAATATTTAAAAACAACTATATATTCATAGCTTTGAAGCAGCGCGACATTACGTTGCTATGACTAATTCCAAGCCGCTGGAATGTGTGTTACATTAGTCGATATATGCGATACGCGAACCGAAGAAACAGATGCTATACTGCATACGGTCGCTCTCACTCTAGCGCTTCCAACAGATAGGATGAGTGCATATGCATTTGACTCATACGTGCTAGCTGCCATATCGTGTTCATTCTTATGTTCGCGGCGCAAGCTTTATCTTTTAGGAAAAATAATGCCTAGATAAAATATCGCAATACAATTATATATCTACGGTGATGAGCTCAATGTTCAGGAGGGGCGCGCGGCCCTGCGGCCTGCATAAGGAACCGCCCCTGTTCTTTTCCCTAAGATTAAATTTATGTTGATATTTAGGAAATTGATGAATTGGCAGTAAAAATGGCATAAAACTAAAGAAAGATTTTTTTATTTTACACGTTATTGAATAAGTTGTATATAACTTTGTATATGACCATTTTTCTATACTTAACTTAAAGTATATATATATATATATATACATATACATATGTTTACGCTTGTGAATTGTGAATTTCGTTTCAGCGGATGAGAAAGCAACATATAAGACTGTGCGGTTCGGAGTGTGCAAGTTATTTAATACGCAACTTTTGGGACATAAAGTTGATTTTGAGATTTTTGATGATCGTGTAACTTGTTACTATGGACAGTATATTATATATATATATATATATGAATTCTTGAGAGATGAAATACATTTTTGTGGGAAATATAACGTTCAGCGCTGTTTCATCATATGTGAATTATGACCTATATTTTATAATATCTCACACAAAATATTTTAAAATCGTTTATTTATTTCTTTGGAAAGGAAGTACGTAAAGCGAATAATACACAAAAATAGAACGCATAGCCCTTAAACATGTTTCACTCAAATATTTATTGAAATAAGTTATTATACATATGCACATATGTTCTTTTACAAGGAACTAGATTTCTTCATGCATAATTTTTCGCTTTAATGAAAAATATGAATGCTTTCTTATATTTATTTCATAATAACATATCTGTTGAATTATGTACAGAAAAATTTACCTGCACTATCGCATTATCATGTTTACTTAATTTCTGCGCCACAAAACGTTATGTTATAAAATTGCCCACAGCGCAAAATAAAAATGATATATTGTTGTTTTTTAAACCATTATGATAAAAGCAATCAACTGCAGTGCACAATGAAGATAATTATATTTCCTCTTCAAAGGGTATTCTTCAAGGGAAATACTTCAAAGTGTATTCTTCAATTGCCAAATATCTACACCACACATTTAACACAACCACGCACGCACATTTGGTAGTATTAGATTTCAAAAAATGTCGTTGGCGCAGTTTTGATGAATAATATTGTGCCTATCTAAAATTTGGAATATTCTAAAATAATTTTTGTCATTACGATTCAGCTGCTCCTTTTAAAAGTCGCGCAATGTTCTATGTCATAATACTCGGTCATAACTAACACTCTCATGTTTAGTTACTCTCTGAGTATGTACTTTCAACGATCGTATCCTTTATAAAGGACCTGTGAGTTGATTTCGTCTCTTCTCGCATAGCGCATGCATTGAAGTGGTGAGGGTAGGAACGAGCCCCTCTTTGACTGTAATGCGAGGACGATGTCGGAGCGAGTAAGGCAAGATCCGTTGGAATGATAACGTTTTCAAACAAGCGGAAGCACTGGGAAGGGTTAGGAAAACTAACTTCGCAATGTGAATGTCTACATTCGAGTGAGGCTATATATGCGTTCGTGTCTCTCAATATATGGAATTTGTTTAGGCTAATGTATAAGGTATAAGGAATCAATCAAAGCTTATATATAGATGAAGAGTATATCTGCTAAAGAGTTTAGACACTTCGGCACTTAAGTGCCGAAAAGTTAATTTGATATTTGAGTCGAAATTATATTGACAGATAAATTTATTTAATTGTAGAATATATATTATAAAACAACCGAAAAAAATCTTGATTTGTGCAATAAAAATTCCAAATGGTCCAAGTATCAACTATAAATATTATTTTGAAAGGTACTAACTATGCTTACAGAAACATGGACCATGGTACGTATTTCATTTTAACCCTAAAAATAAATATTCTCAATATTTAGCATATATATTCTTCAGTAAATGAAGAATAAGGTTAAGAAGATTTAATACTTAAATTTTATAATACACATTTTTTACAATAGTTCGAGTATAGTTCCATATTTTATGAACTATTAAGTTTACCTAATTGAAATTAACATATATAGAAAAAATACCTTCATTTCAATTTTTTGCATATATATAAGACATTTAAAGCCATAAACAATCTTGAAGAAGGGTCTTTGATTCGGTATCCTGTTTGGGGAAGGTTTTATACGGCCTTTAAAAGCAGCTACTTGGCCAGAAAGAATTCGAGAGCATCTCAATCTAATTTTCAAATACTTACAAAGTATATTTACGTATTATACAAACCTTATATTGTAACAAAAACAAATAGACTGCGGAAGCACGATAAAAAATATAAAAATATAAAAAATTAAGGGAAAGAATGTATTTAAAAATGGTTAAGTTTATACAGAAAGACACCATTTTTCTACTGCGAATAACAAGCAAAATGCAATGAGCAAATATCGAAGCAATAAAAACATTGAAAATTTCAAGTTATTACTAATCAAACTGTTAAAAATGTACTATTTCTTTTATGAACTAATAAGGATAAAAAGCAACAACATTGAATTCTTCTGCAATGTTTAGAACTCCACGTCAAAAAATATTTCTAACTATACAGGATGTTCCATTTTCGAAAATCCAAGGTCGTTGTGTTTAATTTTTAATACGATGTTATTTTACCTATCTCATTTCACAATATAGATGAAAGAAATTTTATATCCATATACATATAATACTTATATTTAATTTCCCGTCCGTTAGACATTAATATTTTTTCAAATAATAGATTGATGCGAAACTTTATTAAATAATACGTATAAAATTTAAAGTTTGAATCAATTCAAACCTTTATGGGTACATAACTTTTGTAAGATGGGAATATTATTTTATATTTTATTACGTAAAGGCGATGTAATATCTTTTTAAAAATCGTCATTATGGCATTAAATAATTGTATAGAATATCACACAAGTACCGTAATAAAAATATTTATTAACTAGATATATACTTCCAAGCCCATTTTCAATAGCACAATAGCCTGACATACAAGAAAGATAACTGATTATTATTTATGAAAAAATGTATGCTTTATTTAGTAGAAATAATATTAAATAAGAATCGATCCAGCTTTTAAATTTATTAAATTACTTTTGATCTTACTATTTCGCGAGGTTTGGATAGAACTTTGAATAAATATAATTCCAAAGTAGCTTTTAGTAGCGTACTTTTAATTTAGCTCATTTTTTGGCACTCCTAAAATATTTACTTCATTTTCAACTTTCCCTTTTATTCTCTTTAGTTTGGCTATCACTCAGTAGTATAGCTAGGCGGTTCCTAGACCACGGCCATCCAGTTCTCAGAACTCGTTGGCGGTGAAGCGGTGATTGTTAAGAGACACTTCTTCATCTGAGACCAAAAAGACACTTCTTCATAACCGATTGTTAAAAGCCACTTCTTCATCTGAGGCCAAAATGGCACTTCTTCAGCTATGACCTTGAAAGATACACAGGAAGATACACCATCAATTGCCAAAAAGGCACTACTTCAGCGGTTTTGCTTTTGGAAACTAGCCTTGCCTAGCCCACCTACTCAGGTAGCTCAAGCGATACACAAGAACTATTGCGCAAGACCTAAGCACCCCTCAACCCAAAAGGCACTTCTTGAGCTATGACCTTGTAAGATACACAAGAAGTAACCCATGATCAAAAGGGACTTGTTCATCTTTGACCTTAGGCCAAAAAGGCACTTCTTCAGCTATGACCCTGAAAATACACAGGAAGCTACATAACCAATTGCCAAAAAGGCACTTGTTCAGCTATGACTTTGAAAGAAGTGCCCTAGAGACACTTCTTCAACCTACTTCTTCACCGCTCTTGATGGACATCATCATGGAGTTCAGAGAACTGGATGGCCGTGGTCTAGCAACCGCGAAGCTATACTACTTTAATCAATTATTTAATGATGTATTTCTTTTCAGTTCATCATTTAGCATCTTAGTTCGTAATTTTAAAAAGGGAATTTAGCTAATAAATACCTGTGTTGCGATGCTTGGGTGATATTTCATTCGTCAATACAATCTTAATCAACTACAAATTATGTAAAGCCATTTTAAAGTTACAGCAACTAAGAGAGTTAATAAAAATTGTCATGTATAACGCATAAATGTATAGAAAGACCGAAATTTTCTTCCGAGCATTGCCCTCGTGTTTTGCGTAGCAGAATTTGAATTTTTCGATTTAAGATTCAAATTTTGATTTATTGTTTACTGGTTCGATAATAAAAAACTATGGTTTTTAATAAATATAGTGTTTAATAAACTCAACAATAAAAAAATGGATAAAACCGTCATAATTATGTGCAGTAATGACGGATTATTGAAATTATCTTGAATTATTTAATATATTGAAAACATCAATGAAAATAAGGATATACAAATTACATAATCTGGCAAGAACTACTTTCTCGAAGAAAATATTTTAATGCGACATGTTTCTACTTCACACTTAATAATATTTCATTTTAGTCGTGTGTATTCTGAAAGGGTTATTCTGACGTTATGAAAAAGGTTATTATTTTCAACTTACCTCCTTGCGGGAAGAACTGAGCATAGATCATTTTGAAGGTGTCTTCTCGGACGACGCCGGTGGGACACTCGGCCTTAAAACCTCGATATATTCGTTTGATTTCCGATTGATTAAAACGAGTTGCTTTGCAAAGAGCTTCCAAACTATCAGGTCGATATCGGGGCGGAGTCTCCAAGTCCTCTAACTCGGAGTCTAAAAAAGAAATTATATTGTTTTAGAAGATTGGTGAATAGAAAATATATGATTTGAAGTAGATAATTTTTAATATTTATATAGGTGCGTAATATAACAATAATATATAATTTTTACTCAATATTATATCAACTAGTTAGTTAAAGAGTCCGCAATCCTAAAGATTGGTTGGAAACAGCACGCCATGCCGATCTATCCTGAGCTAATCCCTTCATCTCCCTATAGCTATTCATCTCAACGTCTTCAACTATCTGACTCACATACTCCAATCTAGGCCTACCTACCCCTCTCTTTCCCTCCACTCTACCTTCTATGATCAATTGCATAATCCCCCCATGCCTAAGAATATGCCCTACTAATCTGTCTCTCCTACGCTGTAACACTCTCCAAATACTTCTCTTCTTCCCTACTAACTCTAGTACGGGAGAAGAGAATATATTATAATATATAATTATATATATAATATTTATATATATAATATATCAACTAATATTTATTTATTTCAAATTGTTTAAAAACCTTATTTCGTTTGTTTTTTCATGAAATATAGAAAATCGTTTTTATATGTCCAGTTGTAAATGAAATATTTCTCGTAAATTAAAATGTTCGCCTGTTTACTTTAATACGAAAAAACTTGTTTTGGAGCGATTAAGAATATTCATTTACACTAGTAAAAAATTTCATCACTCGATTTCTTTAATGTGTACAATATGAAAAGATGTCGAATTTACCTAATTTTGTATTTTATAATATCTCCATAATATTGATAATTTAAGAGAGGTTTAGGAACCAGATTAAGAATTGTAAGAGTTACCCTGGAGCAGATATTGATAGTGGCCATAATTTAGTAGTCCTGGACTCAGAGGTCAAATTCAAGAAATTACAGAAGTCTAAACAGGTCAGAGTAGATGTCGATAGGTTAAAATTAGCTGATGTATGTGAAAAGTACAAGCAGAAAGTAGAAATCATGGCTAATGGAACATCTAGGAACGACATAGATTGCGAATGGAGGGAAATCAGAAATGGGTTAACTACAGCAGCAAATGAAGTATTAGGCACAAAGAAAAGGGCAGGTAGGAGGGAATGGATCACGGAAGAAATAGTTAAAATGATAGAAGCAAGAAGGAAAATTAAAATTGGAAACACAGAAGCAGGACAGAAAAAATATAAGGAACTAAGGAACTTAATTAATAGGAAATGCAAGCTAGCGAAAGAAGAGTGGATAAAAGGAAACTGTGAGGATATTGAGGAGGATATGAGAAGAGGTAAAGTAGATTTGGGCTACAGGAAAATTAAGTCACATTTTTCTAAAGTAAAACCAAAGGGTAACATTATATGTGATAAGCAGGAACTCACAGAAAATAAGGAAAAAGCTAGAAGATGGAAGGAGTATCTTGAAGATTTATATAAAGGTAGGCAGGACATGGAGGAGCTAGAAAATGTGGAACACATAAATGAGGATGACTTAGGTCCTAGCATACTTAGGTCAGAGTTTCATAGAGCATTAAATGATTTACGGAATAACAAAGCAGCGGGGATTGATATGATACCAGCCGAATTAATAAAACACGCAGGGGAAAATATGCAGGAGCGATTATACAGGTTAGTTTGTAAAATATATGAGAAGGGAGAAGTACCACAGGATTTTCAGCGTAGTAGAATAGTAACAATGCCGAAGAAAATAGGAGCAAATTTGTGTGAGAACTATAGGACCATTAGCCTACTATCACATGCATCGAAGATATTGTTAAAGATTATTTATAGGAGATTAGAAAATAAAGTAGAGGAAAGGCTAGGAGAAGATCAGTTTGGTTTTAGGAAAAACAGAGGGACGAGAGAGGCGATTCTAGCACTAAGAACGGTAGTAGAAAAAAGAAAGAGGGTAGGAAAGGTAACTTGCATAGCTTTTGTAGACTTAGAAAAGGCATTTGACAATGTAGATTGGGACATAATGTTTAGAATTTTAAAAGAAACGGGTATAGATTATAAGGATAGGAGAATAATTTTTAATTTATATAAACACCAAACTGCCTTAGTTAGAATTGAGGGGGAAGAAGAGGTAGCAAAAATAGGGAAGGGAGTTCGGCAGGGATGTACACTTTCACCGTTATTATTTAATCTATATATAGAAGATGCAATAAGCAAAGTAAAAGAAGAGTATAGTGTAGGTGTGAATGTACAGGGAGAGAAAATATATATGCTGAGATTCGCTGACGATATAGCTATATTGGAAGAAAGCGAAAAGAATTTAGAAAGGGTATTGAATAGTATGCAGGCAGTATTGACTAGGGATTTTAACATGAAAATAAATATAGGTAAAACTAAAGTGATGAGGTGTGACAAAAAGGAATGCAGCAGAAAAATGAGGATCACAATAGGAGATAATAGAATCGAAGAAGTGTCAGATTTTTGTTATTTAGGCAGTAGAATCACAAAAGATAATCGAAGCAAGGTAGATATAAAGTGTAGGATAGCACAGGGTAGGAAGGCATTCGTAGAAAAAGAACAGATTTTAAGATCAAATATTGACTTGGGTATTAGAAAAAGATTACTGAAGGTATATGTTTGGAGTGTAGCACTGTACGGGTGTGAGGCGTGGACTATAGGAAAGGAAGAGAAGCGTAGATTAGAAGCACTTGAAATGTGGTGTTATAGGAGGATGATGAGGATTGGTTGGGAAGATAAAGTAACAAATGAAGCTGTACTAGAGTTAGTAGGGGAGAAGAGAAGTATTTGGAGAGTGTTACAGCGTAGGAGAGACAGATTAGTAGGGCATATTCTTAGGCATGGGGGGATTATGCAATTGATCATAGAAGGTAGAGTGGAGGGAAAGAGAGGGGTAGGTAGGCCTAGATTGGAGTATGTGAGTCAGATAGTTGAAGACGTTGAGATGAATAGCTATAGGGAGATGAAGGGATTAGCTCAGGATAGATCGGCATGGCGTGCTGTTTCCAACCAATCTTTAGGATTGCGGACTCTTTAACTAAATTGATAATTATAGAAAAAATATTTGTATTTGTTAATGATCAAGAATATTCGAAAGAATGTTTTACTTGACTTTTTAGTTAACTTTTTAATTGACTTTTTAATAAAACTTGATAAAATTAAAGGGGTGAATCCTATTACATGTTTTTTTGGTACAAATGACTCCTATCAATATTCGATTATATTTAATTTCTTATGATGAAATTTTCATTTTTCCACATAATGGTCACTAGAAAGGCAATTATTTATAATTGCTGCTTTAAAAGTAATGTATAAAAATATATCGTAATAAAACTTATAATTGTGCATTTTAATTGTAAAAAACTAAACAAATTTTTATACGCTGCCTGAAATATAACAGATAGAATTCTATATTGTGATTAGAAATTGTCTGTCTTCTGAAAGTACGAAATTTATTGCACTGGCAATGTTTTTGGCTCTTATATCGTCGTAAGTACTCATATCTTTTTATTTCATATTTTTGTGGTATTTTCCATATCATATTAAACTGAATATTATAAAAACGAAAAAGTAAGCATATGTGAATGTACAACTATTTTATTGATATAGCAAATTAATAAAAAAATCAACTTAAATTAAACACGTCCAAGTTCTTTATATTTCCCGAAGTAAAATATAAGTATTTTTTTCGAAATTATTTAACATGGAGGTAATTAAACAATATATTCACTAAATAAACAATAAATTAAACAATATAAACTTGTTATTAAATTAAAATAGAAACTTATTCCGATAATTTTCTAATGAATCAAGAGGGGCCTCAATAGGTATATAATTAAATTTTTATTGTTAATTTGTGTATTTCACAATAAAATAGTGTGTTTGCAATTTTGCAAATTGTAATAAATTTATATGTGAAACTAAAAATTGATATTCATTCAAGAAATTACGTTTGACCTTTTTAAAAATATTTTATTTGCTATACATTTTTCCTATATATTTTATATTTGAATAACAATGAATTACTAAACATGGTAACGTTCCAACCAAATTGCAAATGGAAATGGAAATTGTTATTACAGACAGGGGTATAAGTTTATGACCGCACGTTTAAATGGAAGCCGAATTAAAGTTATCGTTATTGCAATTTAGATGTAGTCATTATCTTCTGACATAAATTCTGACGCAAACTGTTATGAAATAGTGCATAATTCGATTTTATACTATCGCTTCTCAAATATAATATTACATAAAAATTTTATCGTTTGGATTAATTTATTAACAATAGTAATATTTACACACCTAACTAAATTGTATTGAATGATTATTATATCTTATGAGTTTTTTAATTGTTATTTCTGGTATTTATATACATATGAATTCTTAGTATAAATATATACAATTATTAATAGTTTCATGTTACGTCTTTTATTGGACCTAACAATTACTATATTAATACAGCGTATTTTCAACATTACGTTAGATCAAAGTTTTGTTTCATGTGGTGAGATTTAAAATTCGTGATAGAATGATGTTGGTATACAATATGAAGTGTATACACGATATTAAAATAGATAAATGGTTGCTCCATATATTCCTAGACGAATACTACACGCGAAGGTATTTTTCACGTTGTTATATTAAATGTTTTCAGAATGAGAAACATTTTCCAGGAAAAAACGATTCAATGGAAAAGTATCACTTTTTGTAAAATTGTATAGAATTTTATTAGAATGGTCGACGTGTATGTCAGGAATAATTTATTTGATGTAACTGCCAATGTTTATAAAGCAAGTTTCAAAACGTAATAAATTACATATAAACTTGCACATTATATTAACTGTTCAGATTTTTGTTGTTGTGTTATGAATATCTTATATGTGCAGTAAAATGTAAAAAAATTCATCAACACCACCACATATCATTAACCATAATATAATCACGTTACTGAAAATATAGCGCTACTTGTTTTGCTATAAAGAAAATAATTACCTTATAAAAAATCTAAAAATATTTTATAATCCCCTTTAAAATTTGTCACGCAACGAATTATTTTTTGTTCGATGGGAATGTAGAAAAATCTCGCAGTTTATTTTTACTTGGTGAGACTGTGCTAATACTATATAGTAAATCGAAGGGATATTGACTAACAGATGTCTAAACAAGATACGACAAGGGTTTAGGATCTCCCTTAAGAGTTCATCCAGAGCTAAACAATTAATTAAGGACCAAACTGGGACTAAGAGCAGGATGGAACGATCTTCGGAAGAAATACGGTTGTACAATCTATCAAAGTGACATGCTAATGTTCTATGTTATACTAGCGTATAGAAACAATTATTAGAGAAAAATTAATAGAAATGTTGAATTTACTTAAAATCATTACCGAACTGTAGATTTATCGAGGTGTAATAATTCCATATATACTGTCTGTTCGCGTTTAATTTGCCTGGCCATGAAATGCGCAAAATAGTGGGGGTGCAATTGCTATTACTTAAGACGCATCTACAATCATTCATTCCTTGGTCGAAAGACTAACAATAGAAACCACATCACACAAACGAAAGACCAGCAAACAAACGCTACAATATCTAACATAACAGACATGTAATTATAAATATTAAAAAGCCACTAACTAACTGAAACGTCAAGAACGCAGATGCACGCCAAGACCACACTATTCAAAACAGACAAAACACCGGAGAAAGAAACAGACGTTTGACACTCCACACACAGGCCTAACAAGCCACCACATAAAAGACGCATTCATTCCTTGGCACTACCCTTCAGTCTGTGTACTATCAGTGGCGTAACAACTTACTACCAAAATGAGTTCGCTTTTAAATGGTAAAGTATTCCATAGCCAAACAAGGGAATTGATTTTCAATTTGTATAAATACTTTAAATCTGATGGCAATTTGTCATCGAAGGAAGTAAAGGAAAGAGTGTCGGCAGCAACCAAAGTGTCTATAAGAACGGTAGCTACAATTATAAAGGAAGGTGAAGATCCAGGTAACGAAAGTGAACCGAAATTTTCTACACCAGGAAAGAAGCGTATTCGAAAAGCAACTATACGGGTGCATGTAAACTCCTAGACGAAGCCATTATACAAGAATATGAGGGATTAAAACATGGTAGAATTCCTATACGGACCCCCATGTAGTTAATACTGAAGATGAAGCACATAGGAATAGCACCTAAAATGTTTTTTGTCGACGTGGCTGTCCATAAGGCCATACAAAATATTTATCCGGTTAGCGATATTCTGGGCTGCAATTTTCATCTCGGACAAGCATGGCACCGATAAATTTTAAAGTTGGGTCTTTCCAGACATTACCTTCACCCGAAAGATGATATCGGAAAATGGCCGACCTACGTTTTTGGGCTACCATTTTTAAATCCCGCGCAAGTAGGAGATTACCTTGCCGAAGATCTAATGGCAGAGAAACCGGAAAACGAACAAATCGATAAATTTTGCGACTAATTAGTCGATAATTACATCGGAGAGGACAGCCGTTTTCCGCCAATCATGTGGGCGAAAGCAGCTGAGGATATGTGCCGGACGACGAATGCTTGCGAATCATTTCATTCGGATTTAAACTCCAATTTTTACAGCCCGCATCCAAATATATACATTTTTCTGGAGGTTCTAAAAATGCTTCAAGTGAACACTTATGTAAAAGTCCGTAGTGCAAAAACGAAAATTAAAGCCAGACGCAATAAAAGCTCGCAACTATAAAATGTATATATCGAAGAAAAACTGCTGCAGTATAAAGAAGGCAAGCTAACAAGATGGGATTTTGTAAAGGCCGTAGCCTACAAGAATAGCACACCAGTTGTTTTTATTTGTATTGCCTAGATTTTTGTCTTACCGAGCATTCTGCAATACTAATGCATATCATTACTCTGTAATTAGAGGTATTAACTACAGGGTGTTTAATTAGGATACAAGGATTATTTGGTCTAGGAGTTTACCATCACCGGACTATACAACATTTAGAAGATTTTGAAAAGTGCGACTTTCGAAATATAATATATAATTTTCACAAAACCGAAAGTACAAGAGTTACGGTTAAAACATTACGTGAAAAATTATACAGCGACTTAGGATGGGAAGGACATAAAACTTCCTTAAATCATATTGTACATGATTTGGGATTTAAGTTTAGAAGCACAAAAAATAATCGTAAAGTTTTAATTAAAAGGCACGATATTCGAGTTTTACGAATTAATTCTTTATAATTAATTAAATATTATCGACAATTATGAAAATCAATAATTTATATCGACGAGACATATATTCACGCCGGACATACTCAGTCGAAATCGTGGAGTGATAATTCCAATGAAGGACTGCATACGAATATCTCAAAGAGTGAACGTTTAAATGTGGAAAACTGCTTTAATTAACCCTCTGCCGAAAATTAGCGTTTCTATAGAATATAAAGATCTTAGGCTAATCAGTATTTTACCAACTATTTCAAAAGTAATTGAAAAAACTGCACACGAACAACTAGGAATATATTTAGCAAACAATAATATTTTACCTTCTACACAGTCAGGTTTTCGGAAAAATTATAGCTGCGCGCTACTGCTTTAGAAAAGTAACCGATGATATTATTGCAGCGACTGATAAAAAAGGTTTAACCGTGCTATGCTTGCTCGATTACAGTAAAGGCATTTGACACAATAAACCACAAATTATTACTTAATTTCTTACATTATTATAAATTTGATCCATTGTCGTTATCATTTTTTTCGCATTACTTGAAAGGTAGAAAGCAAATTGTGAAGTGTAAGGATAACTTCTCGAGAAAATTAAATATTGATCAAGGCGTTGCTCAAGGATCAATATTAGCCCCAATTCTATTCTCCCTGTACACTTCAACATTTGCTAAAAGTATTAATCATTGCAGTATGCATCAGTATGCAGATGATACACAGATTTACTACAGTTTCCCAAGAAATATTTGGTTAACGTTTAATAATAATTCATGCCGCTGTTGAAAGTGGCTTTGTACCAAATTGTTTGACAATATTTCAGTCGGGTATAAAAAGTGGACACTATCACCATGAAATGAATGGTGAAAATTACGAAAAATGGATAACAGATAAATTGTTACCAAATTTACCGGAGGATTCCGTAATTATCATCGACAACGCACCTTACCATAACATGCAAATTAATCGTGCACCAAACAGCAATTCTCCTAAGCAGAAAATGGTAAAATGGTTGTCGGAAAAAAAAATTCCATTCACGCATCTAATATTAAAGCCCCAGCTGTACAATATTATAAAATCTCATAAAAAGAACCACGTTACATATATATTTGACACACTTTTCACAGACCATGGACACAGAGTTTTAAGTTTACCCCCTTACCATCGAATTTCGAATCCTTTAGAACTAATATGGGCACAAGTGAAAAACAGTGTTGCTAAAAGAAATGTCACATTTTCTTTAAAAGGTGTGAAAGTGTTAGTATAAGAGGAATTCAACAATGTCACACAGGAGCTTTGGGAAAAGTGTTGTGAAAACGTTATTAAACAATAAGATATGTATTTAGAAAACGAAACTATAGTGGATACACAAACTGAACAATTAATTATAAATCTGAACGAAGAATCCGATGAAGAGGACAGTAATTTATTTTTATATAGTGACAGTGAAGAACAATTGTAAATTTTTCTATTTCTTTTTAAATATCCGTTACATGAATATTACCTGTAATATCTCACTGAAGAAATGTTATTTATGTATGTAATAATAGCATATGTATATAATAATAACATATATATATACACAGGAATTGTTCAAAATTTTAACAGTGTATTTATTACATAAAATATAAAAACACTTTTAATCTTCAGAAGAAAACGCATGAGTGGCATATTTGACATGCTGTAATAAAAGATGCGTAAAGTTATGCAAGAATCGAAAGATAATGAGTTTATTATTGATCAAATAGTTCTTAGTATTTTTACTAATCTTGATAAATAATTTATGTGTACATGAGGAAAATGTACACATGTACACATAAAAAAGCGCTGCGCATGAAATCATCTAGAAAGTACTTAAGACAGATTAATGATGATAATACCAGGAATGTGTAATAATTTCCTATAATTTTTTGTAAATATTTTGATTTGGCAATAAAGATATGCAATTTATCGATCAAAAATTTATTCACATCAATAAATAATTCTCTATTCCACCACGATTTTGTAATGATAAATACTAATCACTTTAAGATGATACCATTATATAATTAGAAATATTTTTGATAAAAATATTCGTTTTAAAAAATTTACACATTCTAATATATTGTCAGCAATATATATTTTATTTACTCATTACCATTTGCTTTTATATTGCTTTTTTCATGAATACTACGAGAAAGACGTCTACGAGAAAATCCAAATTATATGTCCAAACAATTGAAATTGCACATTTCAAAGGTTATGTCTTCATCCGCAGTAGCGTTAATTTATATTAAATTATATAGCAATCATGGTTAATGACAGAGGTTTTGTATCGTGTGCTACTAAAGATGGGGCATAGCATTTAAATTGCGCTTCTAGCTATTAAATGCTTTGTGTTGTAAATTTAGGTAACATTCTGCAAAATTATTTAACATTCTAAAGACAAATTTACATAAACGTTCAGATTGACCTGCTAGAAGAAAGTTTGTTGATAAATATCGCGACAATCTATTTTCGATAAAACTGCTTCTAAAATTATTTATTGAGCCGTAACTTTTTAACCGTAACCGCTACTTGATGGTAAAAACAAAGTTGTTTTTTATTTCCCTATTCTGCTTTTAAAATATTTTTATAGGTGAGAATAATGAATAAAATGCACAGTATAATTTAAAAAATGTATTCAATTGTTCTGCATATAAACTTTCTGTGAAATTATTCACGGTTTGTTAAATTTCTCCAAAATTTGAAACGAGCATATATTTACATATAAAGGAGCAGATGAAGGACGTAAACATTAAGCTGAAAGCCGTGAAATAATTCATCAATTTCGTATGTGAAATGGGTTCGAAATTAAATATTGACAGGGTTTGGTGCACATTATACGGAATTTTCAACAAAATAGGTGGTCTAGTTTTACGTTTTCCTAATATTCAAATATGGTTAATAAATCGTAGAGAAAGATAATAGATAATAAATATAATAGGCAATCATGTTACTAACAAAAACAATTTTAAATAAATGAATCGTCCTCCAATTAAATGAAAATTATTTTAAGTTCGATTAAGTTAGCTTTCTTATAGTGTGCAATCGGAACATATCCCTCAGGTGAAATTCTACATTTATTGTCCGCTCTCACTTTGTCGCTGTGAAGTTTTAGGAGAATTAATTTGCATTTATACAAAATGAAATTGATTGAATAGCGTCTTGATAAATTTACATATTTTCCTAAATTTTATATTAACTATTAAAAATAAATTTAAAACAATGATGTCGAATTGTTGTTTACCAGACACTTCTGCAAAATCTATTTCATTTTTAATTACGCAATATCACTTTTCAGATACTCAACTTGTGATTCGAATAAACCTTTCAATTAAGTAGTGTAAGTCTAAAGCACTATTCAAATATTTTGGCAGTTATCCTGGCGATGATAATAAATATTCGAAGTATTTTTAACTAGATAACCAGTCAAGTTGTTTCAATGTTAGCAAAATTCTAATATTAGAAACAAATCAGTGGAAGTTGAATTTAAAAATACGGATTATAATAACATTTCGTTCTACGTAACATCGATATGCATTGTAAATTTTGAGCAATAAGTTTTAGATCAGAAGTTCAAAATAAAAAAGTCGTTTGTTAGTTTCGTTTCAAAATTTGGCATTTGGTTAATAAAATCGGCGCCGCGAATTGTACATAATGCTTTCTATGAAGTAATAAAATAATAGCAAAAAACAATATTATTTCATATCTAATAATAGATTCATGTACAATAAAAAACAATTAGATGATATGAAAAATGCACCATACGTTTACGATTTAGTTTCTTGTAAATGATCCTTTTCATCGCCAGGTTGTTGACGTTGTAGCAACAGCAACAGAATGCTTCAAGTTTCTATGGACATTCAGCGACATGTAAGTACATCCTGCTTTTTTTAAACACACTAATTAACACTGCACAAAAGGGTAACTTATTTCAAATTTGACTGGAGAAACATGCGTCGAATTCGTTGCAGATTCTGCCTACAAACTGCCGATCAACACTACTAAACCTCGATTAAAACCTCTATGTATGTTTGCATCTATGTGATGTTAGTAAACAGACACCGAAATTAGCAAGTCTATATTGCCAGCATATTGCCAAATAGTCTAGCACTAGAGATGCAAAAATTCGTTCAATATTAATATTACGATTGGACAATTGATTAACTGTTTCATTCCTTAGAATATCACCGCAAACAGTGGCTAAGAGCAATTAACATATTTCAAAAGTTTGTAGAACCGTCCATTATATATTTCAATTCTATAAAATATATTTCGATAACATTTTTATAGGTAAAGTCATTCGTAGTCCTTTTTATATAAAAATAATTTAATATCTGCTGATAATTTGTAATTACTTGTAACTACTAAATTTATCTTATATTTATACTATGGGATGATTTCAATGGCTTTCTGACATTAAACACAAAATATGGAATATTAAATATAAATTACCATTGGAAACTTCTTTCAAAATAAACTAAACTTGTCCGCACAAATGTCTATATTTTTTATATAAGGTGATACGTATTTACCTCCTCATAAATTCCAAAACTACGCGCACACTATCATCGAATAAGTATTCTAAATTATGTAAATATATAAACATACAGTGCTGTGAAAGTAGTTCAAGTTAATAAGGATGCACGAAAGATGGAATGAAGAAGTTTCGAATATAAACACAATTGTGCATTTTCATATGTATAGAGATTCGTACATATTGACAAGGTAACGAATTTGCTGCATTTTTTAAATATTTCAATAACTTTTTAATTTTTTAATTATTTCAACTGCATATTTATTGAATGTAGCAATTTCCACGATTTTTATTCTAAACACACGAGGCCATTCTTATTCGATAAAATCTCAATTGAAATTGAAAATTGGAGATTTTGTCCTATTATCTATCTATACAAATATCACTGAACGTTCAATATAACTCAACAATTTTTGTGGCTCATTATTAGAGAAACATTCGTAATTTTATAAATGCAAAGTTAATTTTTGTCAAAATAAAACCTCATCACTATTTCTTATAGAAATAAGCAAGACAGCGTTACGGATAATTGAAAATTCTTGTGGTCTAAATACTAGAAGATGTGAACAGGTGAGCCATTTAACCCGTTTTATAAATGATTTTAAAAAATATATATATAACACTATTTCATGTACATTACGACATAAAAAATGGTTTGCCTCAGGTTTTTTTAAAGTATAGGGAACTACAAGTTTACGAAGTGAAAAAAGTATTGAGTTATTGAATCTTAGAAAACCCCCTTCTTAAAAGATAAAACTTGTATTTTCTATAGGAGTCTCAAATTAGAAAACGATATACTTCCACGATGCTTGCATTATATAATCTAAGATCGCATCAAATTTTTACTATCGACTTTTAATACTCTTCAAAAATACCACTTGTATTTTTATCCCCGGTAGATAGGTCAATAAAAATGCGACTAAATATAATATCACATCAAAGGTGAACTTGCCAGCTGAATTACAAGTTGTATAAAATTATTTTTGTAACATCATAAAGTATTTTTTTATGTACCTGAAGAATTAAACGCTAAGTATACAAAAGTTGATGGTATATTTAGATGTTAGAATGGGTCATCGACGTTATTTCAAGAACATGAATGAGGCAGGCATGTAATGTTCTTACGAGACAGTAGAATCATCTCTATAATAAAAGAGACGATTCTAAAATTAATATAAATTTTCTATATGGTTCATATAGAAGACGCCCATCGCGTTATGTAAGTGTGTGGTTAAACATAAAGAAGTTATTTCTAGAAAATATGAATGGTATTTTTATATGCTTTTTACATTATAAACTAAAATCGAGAATACTAGTGGATGTGTAACATGCGACCGTTGTCCATCAGTTATCTTCGGACATTTAACATAGTGTATAATTCATAATATTTTGGCGTCACATTACTATGCCGTGCATTATTTATTATACTAGAGCAATGCTATATCATGACATATTATAGAACTAGTATATATACGAAATTTGTAGAATTCTATTAGTGCGAAATACACATGAAAATGGATCTATTAGCTATGATTAATTGCCGGAGTTCCGAAACAAATGCATGAACTGGAAGTTAATCTGCATTTTGTGCACCGACAATTGAAGCGCTTGGTGCAAAAACCGGTCAGCTCGATTTTGATCAATTTTACAGTATTGACAAAAAACTGTTTTGCCACTGAAAAAAATGGAGAAATAATTTAGTCTGTTTTTTGCCCAAAAATAAAAAATATATATAAATGTAGCAAATCTCAGTTTTATTAACTATCAAACATACAAAATGACTTTTACAATGTTAATACATTTATACTTCAACATCCTCGTCCTTGCTATCCAGATCTTCTTGAGGTATTTCTGGTCCCACAGCATTGTACACAACATCGTAATACCATTGATCATTTTTGGGCACATACTTTTCAACCAAATAAAGGATTTTTTCAAGTTTTTTCTGCTTGATGGATATGGGGTAGTTTTTGTAAAGTTTTTCCGTTGGCAATGAATATGTAGCTGATGATTTCTTGAATGAAAATTCGGAAAACATTATAATCCCTATGGCAATACTACATTCGTATTTTCGTACTTGAAAACACGATATTTAGATATGGAAAACTTTTTTTGCATTGTTTGTAACGGTCTTTTTAAAAATCCTTTTGAAATGTTCGGCGAAATTTAGTATAATGTCTTGATTCACCACAACTACTGTAAACTTTCGAGATGTCTTCTTTACCAAATCTATCCAACCATTAGGCGTAAAAACTATTTCTTTGTTTCTTTTCTCTTCTTCTATTAAACTGAAAGTAATCTTATTAGAACATCTTCAAATCCACAGAAAGCTATGTGGAAACTTAAAAATAAATAATTCTAGAAAAGCAGATAATGCAAAACCAAAGACAGCCGCAAATTCAAACCTGACTGTAAATGATTTTAATAACTATTTCTGCACTATTGCATCAGATTTAGTAAGTGCCATCCCGCAATGTTCGATTGATCCGTTATCATTAATGCATGGTATTTTCGTACCTAGGAATGTCTCTTTTTCATTTAAAGAGGTCTCCTACTCCGAAGTACGTCAAATGATACACAAACTAAATTCAAGCAATGCCTCTGACGTGTATGGTTTAAACATAACTATACTCAAGTCCGTGCAACACATTGTCGCTTATCAAATAACTAAATTAATAAACAGCTGCATAAATCAAAATATATTTCCTTATACACTGAAAATCGCAAATGTTATCCCTTTATATAAGAAAGGCGATGTCAATAATATAAGTAATTTCAGACCGATTTCTCTATTACCTATACTGTCTAAAATGATCGGAAAAGTACTTTGCATTCAAATTTCCATATATCTTGAATCTCACAAATTACTAGAGAGCAATCAACATGGATATTTAGAACAGGAACAGATACTTCTCAAGCTATACCTTCACTAACTAACAAAATTTTGAAAAGTTTCGGCAATAATGAATTTTGTCTATCAACCTTTATAGATTTGAGCAAAGCATTTGATTGTGTCAATCATACAATACTTCTTGACAAATTCACCACGTACAATTTTGATTTGAGCAGCCGTTTGATGATTGAATCTTACTTATCTAACCGTCAGCAACTTGTTTCAATTTCAGTAAATAACTCCTCAATGAAGTGTATTACACACGGTGTACCACAGGCTTCTATCTTAGCTCCTTTACTTTTCCTATTTTTTATAAATGACCTCCCGCAAAGTGTCACATCTCACACTTGCCTTTACGCAGATGATACTACGTTTAGCGTAAACAGCGATGATTTAAATCAAGTTTTAGAATTGAGTAGATTTGCTAACCAAGAAGCAGAGGTGTGGTATGATGCAAATAAACTATGTGTAAATGCTGACAAAACTCATAATATGTTATTTATGCTAACAGATCATAATTTTGAAAACTCCTCGGAGGGTATTCCTTTCTTAAGTGTCACCCTTGATCCCAGGCTAAAATGGTAAGAGCACATATCTTCGGTAGCGAAAAAACTATGTAAATGTATTTACTTATTCAGAAATATTATTATCAAGGTGGATTCTAACGTTGTAATTAATGCTTACTACTCACTATTTCAATCGCATCTTAACTATGCTATTTTAGCCTGGGGTCACTCGAGCCATTGTAAAAGACTTTTAGGATTACAAGGCAAGGTCATCAGAATTATTGTTGTATTGGCTATAGAATTGATTCTCGATTTCATTTTGTGGATCTTAAAATATTAACACTGCCTTGTTTATTTATTCTTGAAAGTCTTTTATATGTGAAGAACCATTTACCTCATTTCGATCTCAGGGGCGACTATTATGATTATGGCACAAAAGCAAAAAATATGTTAGAAATTAATTTCATTCGAGTAAATTCAGCAGTAAATTTAGGCAGTAGAATCACAAAAGATAATCGAAGCAAGGTAGATATAAAGTGTAGGATAGCACAGGGTAGGAAGGCATTCGTAGAAAAGGAACAGATTTTAAGATCAAATATTGACTTGGGTATTAGAAAAAGATTACTGAAGGTATATGTTTGGAGTGTAGCACTGTACGGGTGTGAGGCGTGGACTATAGGAAAGGAAGAGAAGCGTAGATTACAAGCATTCGAAATGTGGTGTTATAGGAGGATGATGAGGATTGGTTGGGAAGATAAAGTAACAAATGAAGCTGTACTAGAGTTAGTAGGGGAGAAGAGAAGTATTTGGAGAGTGTTACAGCGTAGGAGAGACAGATTAGTAGGGCATATTCTTAGGCATGGGGGGATTATGCAATTGATCATAGAAGGTAGAGTGGAGGGAAAGAGAGGGGTAGGTAGGCCTAGATTGGAGTATGTGAGTCAGATAGTTGAAGACGTTGAGATGAATAGCTATAGGGAGATGAAGGGATTAGCTCAGGATAGATCGGCATGGCGTGCTGTTTCCAACCAATCTTTAGGATTGCGGACTCTTTAACTAACTAAATTCAGCGCTAAATTATTATGGTATTAAGTTTTTTAATAAGCTGCCTTCACGTATAAAATGTTTGGAATTTAAGCAATTTAAACAAACTGTTAAACAATTGCTTATAATGAGAGCTGACTATTCTATAGAGGAATTTTTAAATGATTGTAATGTATGATGTGGAATTGTGTTTCTTGTTTTTCTGACAATTTCTATTTAATTATTAATCTATAATTGTGACTCATACTTTTATGTATCTTTTAAATATTTGTATGTATGTACATCTATATATGATATATCACTATACAATATTATCTATGAATATAAAATTTATTATAAATATAAACTATAAAATGTATCTAAATTGACGAGTGTAAATACTTTCGTATCGCAACATAATAAAGAATTTTGAATTTTGCATTTTGAAAGATCGGTCACGTGGCAAAAAGATCGGTCACTGCATTCTTAGCAATATTTCCCATTATATGTCACAGAGCTGCCCGTTTTTTGCACCAAAAGATGCCCAATGCTAAGTACATTAATTCCACATGAAAAATCAATTTTGCCAAAAATGGAGTTGACCGGTTTTTGCACCAACCCCTTCAATTATTGTGCTATTCCATGCCATATAATTTTTTCCATAAAATAGCCATCAACAAACTTATTGATCTAGAATTTTTGTTTAGCATATAGTCTATTTAAAACAGAGTATATGGGTAATTACGATGAAAATAAATTGTCCATAATTTCGAAGAGAAATTTCTTGATATTTAAAAGTCGTATACATAATACATAAATGCTATACAAATCAGGGTAACAAAACCCCACATGGTGTATTGAATAAAGAAAAATTATTCGGTTAAAACAAAAGATTAATGCATATGTGCTATACATTAACTTATTTTTAATTTAAATGAAACCAACATTGAAAAAATGGAACAATGTGCATATGAACCCAATTTACTTAAATTTGGTAAAGTATCTTTTTTAAAAGAAATTATCATCTTTAAAAATCGTACTACACCAAAATAAAGTAACGCTATTATATAGAAAATCAAAAAATCTATGCATTTTTAAAAGGAAACTGGATAAGTCAGATACTATACATATGGAATTACTCATGCGCAGTCTGCTTTTAGAAAGTATATTAAATTAAAGCCAAATTAGCTTAGAAAACGAACCCCCCTAAACTTGAACATCCTTATTGTGGTAATCTAATACCGAATATGTTAGAAAATTTACCAATAATTCCTGCGCATGAATGTGTCAGCATTCAATAGGGATTTTAGTTCTTGTTTGTTGAGCCAATTAATAAAAAATGTACGCAAATCAATAAAATCGACGACCGAAGACACTAATATAAGTGTAGTCGGTTTTCGAAATAAAAGACTGATTGTTTTGCGTGGATTTTTACCATTTCTTCAAATTTACAATAAAAATTATGCGGAGCTCGTAAAAGGAACTCTTTACTTGGGATTTTGTAGCAATAAGATCCAGTCTGAAACTTATTGCAATTTTTAGCTATAATTCACACTATATAGTCTCTTAGGTTAAATGCAAACATTTCAATAATAAAGAGTAGTTTACATATACAATATAATACAAAAGTTCATTTACGGTGAGTAAAACATTTTTAAAACATTAAAAACATTAAAGTACATCTTAATTATACAATTTTGTAGTATGATTTGATTTTCATTCAACCTTTAAAAATTTTTCAATGTGTATCAATTAAGTAACAGAAACTATGTAGAATTGGTATATATTTATTTGTTCTGTTATTAAAAAATATAAAAGGAGATCAACTCAAACAAAAATTCGTAATGATGAGTAAACAATTAAAAATAAATAAACAATAGATAGTAATAATGTATCAATGGATGTAAAATGATGGTATTCTAAATAATAAAAAAATTCTCTTGAAGAAAATAATCTTAAGCTGTAATTATGGACTTTAAAATTACTCTAAAATTTTTTTTTAATTCTTCAACGTTATTTCCTGACAATGATGTAAAAACAAATTCAATTTGTAATATTATTTGGCTGATGATGGGGTTCTATACGTCCTCGAAACTTGTTCCTAATAAACATATTATCAAATTGAATTTATGCAATTTCTTTAAACATCCAGATTCAACAAGTCTCTTCATAAAACAACATGTTTCTAGAACAGTGGTTCCTAACCTTTATAATACTGCTACCCCCGTAATCTGTTAGGAAATCAAATTTTACCCCAATTTTAAAATGTTATGCGCGCCCCCTCTCAGTTCGGACAGGTTTATACAGGTTTATACATGTCGGATTCCGCATGCGTGATGCGCCGTGACTCAGGATTCAGCCTTCGGTTAACAAATTGTTTTCTGTTACCCCTGAAGATTAGCATGTTTACCCCCCGAGGGGTAATTACCCCCAGGTTCGGAACCTCTGTTCTAGAAGGATACAAAAACTCTAAAGTGTCTGGAATTTTACATTCCTTTAATTCAGTATTTATAATAGATGATATTAATTTTAAATATAGATGTATATATTTAAAAAATTATCACTATGGTTTAAAAAATTATCACTAACAAGCATTAAGTAGCTAGATGTATATTTCGAAGGCTATGCCCTCATCTTCAGTAGCACAAGATAAAACTAAATAAAATACCTCTGTCACGAATCGTGATTGATATACTATTAATAGTACATCAATCACTAGAAATATTTATACCACAAAGTAAACCTGCAACAATCAATCAATTTTATTTAGTTTTAACTTGTGCTACTGAAGATGGAGGCATAGCCCTGGAAATGTATATCTAGCTACTTAATGCTTGTTACGGTATTTGGGTGATATTCTATATTATAGATGTATATAGTTTACAAATCGGTTTCTGCTGCAGTGATGAAAACTGACACAATTAAACACTATAATTGGTCAGCATCAAATTCTTGCTGCATCATGTTCAATTAGCAAATTAACCAAGCAAATTTTGTACACTACGCCAGTGTAGTAATTTGTGACCTGAAATCAATTGCATATTCCGCTCTAGTTTATGGAATTATATTTCAATTATTCCATATTCATACTAATGGAATTTTAAGCCTATTTTCAAATAGAATGTTTGAAGCTCGGTTGTGCTTCGAAATTTTTAATATACTACAAATTAAACAATTTTATAACTATGATATTATATAAAAAAATAGACAGTTTCAAAATAGAATTTATAAATTTTTAATGAAATTTTGTAACAAACTTAGGTATACTCGTACCTGATACTGAGCTTTGCTCGAAACTAATCGTGTGCATAAAATATTTTTTGTGATATTAAAACAAATTAGTATTATCCATTTCTTGTCATATGAATTATAACAAAGTAAACCTGCAACATATCAATTAATAAATTTTTAACTAAGATTCTTCCAATTAATATTTTTTGTTATTTCTTCTCAAATAGACCCCTAAACATATTTTACTAGGAACTAAAACAAATTTAATAAATGTGGATATCTAATTCATCCGTTTTTTTTTGCGCGGCACTAAAACGCTGAATTTAAAGATTATGTTAACTTTTCTGTATAATTGATAAGGTGATGACAGAGGTGGCTCAGAAAGATTCACAGTTAATATATTAAATATTTCTAGGAGTTCAAATAAAGATTTTAGATCAATGCTAATTTTCATTTATGCTGTGTGATTATGGTTATTCCATTCCTTTGCCTGTTTTCATTCCTGTGGTATTACAACACCAACGAATTTATTGTTGTGGAATCATATGTTTTAAATATGCAGGAACCAATTGTATTGTCTCACAGTATTGAACTGAACTTATGCGAATAGTATGTTTTTTAATATTCCTTCTTGTTTGAAAGCTAGGAGACAGACTATCCGAACAATTTGGTAGTTTCCAAGCGGAAGCAGTAATTATTGCGTCAAGTATATGCTTCAAAACTTAGAATATTCCAGTTAGTCTCAACAAGATCAAGACAAGCGTAACCCAACCACAAAGGACACCTTCAAAGAATCTACAGTCCCAACGATGGCAAGAGGAGCTCATATGTCGTGTATAGATATAATTTCTATGCTATTTAGTTACAGATATGTGTGCAACTTAATGAGATAATACTTTAAATTCACAAATAAAAACCGACAATCGCAGTAATTTGTTTTAAACTTGTGTGTGAGTTTTCAAACATACGCTTGGCCATAACATGGCTGTTCGATGTCTCCTGACTTGTATTTGCTTATAAATATTCTTAATAACGTTCTGCATTTTCTCATTTACCTAATCTAATCTGAGTCTACATTCGCCTCGTTTTCCTTCCACTGTACCGTTTATAACAAATTGCATAATATTAGTATTCTGACACGTCTTCATTTCTATTCCACTAAAATGATTCTGTCATAGGTTTATCTTAAAGTACCAGAATTGATTTTTCTGAATGGAATGCATTTAATTCGCATAAATCAATATTATATAGCTAATATATATAAAAAACTAATAAAGTACTACGACTATAATTTAGAAAAATCAACTATTATCATTTATCTGTCCTCAAATTACATCCTTATTCAGAATTTACTATCATATTTTTCAAATATTATAAAATGCTTTATAACATTCTGAAGTTTAATTGCAATTCAACCTTGATTAAACCTTAATTTCCCTGTAGGTTTTAGTTCTTAGTAAATGGTGTATATAGTACACTTTTCACCATGTAAGGGAGATATTTCGTACATTTATTTATCCTCATAGCTTATAGTGCCTTTAGCACTAGCTAAAATTATGTGCAGTATCAAAAGGGCATTAGTTATGGAAGGTACTGTAAAAGGAAAGAAAGGTGTAGGTAAGCCAGATTAGAATATGTAAGTTCGGTAGATGGGGACGTTGAGATGAATAGTTATATAGACTGTTCCTGACAAATCCCTCGCATTGAGGATTAAATAACTATAAATAATTAGATTGATTGTCAAGAATGTTTTAAAATTGTCACTACGATGTTAAATAATTGTATAGAATATCACCCAAATACCGTAACTTAAAGCACATAATAGCTAGATGCGCATTTCGATTGCTAAGTCCCAATTTGCGTAATTGCTATACAATCCCACTCTTCCCATATGTTCCTAATATCTCCCCAAGAACTCAGATATGCTTCACTGGCTTCGAGCTGTTTGCAATCTGATCCCAATCACATAAACATTAATAAAAATAATAAATAAATTGTATAGCAATCACGATTAGTGACAGAGGTATTTATTTTAATTTTTATCTTTATCGTACGACCATTTGGTCGTATGATTCATAGGAAATTTTATAACCCACCATTTCTTTATAGGGGTAATATATAGACTTCCTGGAAGTGGACGGAATTTTGAAAAAGGTCGATGGAACTCCAGATGTCTGTTGGACAAGTTAAATGATCAATATCTAATCCGTCCTTTTGGAAGATTCTAAAAGATTCAGTTTTAAGTTTGATTGAACAGTTTAAACGATAGAACTGCCGTAGGAAGATACTTAAGGTTGGTACCTTTTTTGAAAATTCAGAGATGACTTTGAAACAATATTTAGAATCAATTAAAATGAACTTGTAGGGCCATCAAATCTTTTATTTTTTCATCATATGGATTTCACTAAGTTCCAATAAGAGCTATGCATTTGAGGAACAGGTTGCACGTATGGATTTCTTGAAGGAATTCTGGTAGGTGCTTTGAATGTCAGTTTTATATATGTGCGTGTGTATATAGCAGAGAACTGTAGGTTAATGCGTGGTCAATAGGGCTTCCCAAAGGTCAGCTCGATGTGAGTGTTGGTTCTTAGCATAAGGATGCTATATGCGCATTTTATCCATCTTAAATATACTATATATACCTCGAGGATGGTAAATTCCTATAAATATTGGTCAGGTAGAAGAAACCGAAAATGTGTATGGTCAAATTCCTACAAACGCCTGTTGTCTATCGCCTTTCTCTTGCACGAAGCACTTATTTCTTGCACATGTAACTTTGTTTCCTCGGTGTGATCATGCAATAAAATGCAGGCTTCTGCAATCTGAATTTATGTACTTTCACCAACTGGGTCATCTGGGTCATTGTTAATTGGGTAATTGTCATGATCGTTAAATATGTGGGAACCTATATCTATGTCTTCTACTTCAATGTTTGATTTCAATTGGAAATATTTCTTTTGAGTATCAGTAACGAGCTTATTTTCTTTGAGACCGAACCTTATAGGAATTTACATGTACCTTTGTACGTATTTGACCATCATTAACTCGACTACCTGAAAATTATAGGAATATGTACACACCCATATACCTGAAGATTCGAACATAGCCTTCGAAATACGAATATAGCTATTAAGTGCTTTGATTGATCGTATTTGGGTGATATTCTATACACCGTTTTAGTAGGTGTAATTATATTAGTAGAACACAATAGCATAGAATAATGAATATAAATCAAGTAATAAATCCTACGTTTTCTAATTTTAAATTATAGTCGTTTAAGTGTCTTTAGACCTTCAAGATCTATCCGTCATCAAAGATAGTGTGAAATATTTACCTAGTGTACTTTGCTCTCCAATCCAAGCGTCACGCACGTACTGATAGATCCGCCTATATAGCGGACGTTGTCTGCGTCGTCTAACAGTGCTGTCTTCGTCCTGCTGTTCAGGATCGTCGTCACTTACACCCTGTCCTTGGTTTTGACCCTGTTGGACAACCTGTTGACCCTGTCGTTGTTGTATAGATTGCTGTCTTCGTATACCGCCAGCAGGTTGTACCCGAACGTGGTGGTGCCTGCCAGCGGTCGTCTGATGGAGCGGTAGCAACGGTTGTCTACCACTTCCGGTGGCAGTGGTAGAACGTTGAAGGGGATGCTGGATGCTTTGAGATTGTTGTGGTCCCTGGTAGTGGTACGGGAAATTGAATATGTGGAAGGGCGAATGTTGCTGATATATTTCTGTTATTGATTATTGAGGGTACTCAACCCATAAAGCTACCAGGTACTCGATAGCAGAATATCTACTCAACGAAATCATTTTAGTAGCAGGTCAAATCAGTATACGACTTTCTCAATTGTAAATATATAAATGGCCGATATTTAAAAACTAGTCTTGAGCTTGGCTTAACTTACCACTCAGATAAAAAAATAAAATTATGTTTCGTCATGTAAAATCAGTAGTAAAATATTTTTGAATAAAATAAGAGTGAATCATCAAAATTAAGTTAGTTAAGTAGGATTTATGTAGGTTTTTGATCACTAAACATCGCTAACTGTCCAACAGTATTTGGCTACATTCAGATCCAATTCTATTACCTAACAATTTAAGCTTCTATGTCGCAACCAAAGGTACACATTGTCTTTTTGTCAATGTTTCTAAACCGAAGGAAAAACTACTATTATTTGTCCTGTCGGTATACAACGCGGGGTGCAACTGCAAAAAGGGCCTTAGAGTGCAACGCTACCTGTTGCGAGTTGTGCGCCTGCTGATGTTGGTGCGGCCGTTCACCACCGGTTAAATTGACCGTCACACTGGTGACGTTGGTACTGCGATTATTACCGCTACTATTCCGAGTAGCGACGTTGGTAATCCCTCCAGTGGTCTGCTGCTGTTGTTGTTGTTGTTGTTGCTGTGGTTGTTGTTGTTTTTGTTCCTGTTGCACCATCATCATGGGCCCGGCATCATAGAGCCGCCGCCCTCGCCGCTGCCGCCGCCAGCAGCCTCCAGCGCGCAGCCGTCGGCTCCACAGCGACACTACATCCTAGGTGGTGTGCAGGCGCGCCCAACTAGCGCACCGACTACTTGGGCGCCCGCACTAATTCGTATTATGAATGAGTGTGGGTAAATAGTGTTGCTCCCAGTGTCCCAGTGGGTGGATTTGGATCGTGGTCTAATGAAAACATACATTGTGAAGAACACTAGCACTTACCATGACAATTAGTGCATAAGGGCACAAACTTATTAAAAATTTGAGTTTTGTTCAAAAACATAAGAGGTAAAATCGGTAGTAAACTATTTATCATATATATTGAACTGAAGTATCTGAAGAACTCCATTTACAACATATTTATCAATCAATTAAAATAGGGATAAAACTTGAATTAAAATCTTACATCCTTATTCAGTACTGGGATTAAAAATTAATAAAATAATTCTATTTACTGCTCCGATGGCTACATATAATTTTCGAAAAAAATTTATTCATTAGTCAGATCTTTATTTTGATTTCTTATAAATACTGCATATGACTTTTTCTGAAAGAACGCTATTTTGAAATGAATAATATTTTTCACATGAATAATTATTCATGTGATTAGGTATATTGTGAACAGATTTATTATTAAGTTAAATGGATCTAAAAATTATTACTACGGCGTTAAATAATAGTATAGAATATCACGCAATTGCCGTAACTCAAAACATTAAATAGCAATTTAATGCTTTGAGTTACGATTATCACCCAAATGGGTGATAAACCATATAAGTTAAAGGGATATTAAATGATATGAAATGAGAGTTGATTAGATCATTACACATAAAAACAGTTTTAAGCAAACTAGATTTCATTGCTGTTGTATAAAAGGCAATATAAAATTGGATTGTATATAAATTTAGTAGTAATGAAGAAATATATTTCCGTATTTATCGTTAGTATTAATTTATAACTTGTTAAAAAAATAAAACATTGTTAATCTTATCGAATTGATTTGAATTTAATTTCGTTGCTATAAGTTAATTAAATGATGAAACCATATTAGTATTAGATTTAACACTCTTTGGATTTGTTTCGAGATTCAGAGGAAACGATGATATGGTATTCAAATTATAATAAATTGTAAACCGCAATTATTAAAAAAATTCCAAACTTTTTCTTAGTTTGATATAGCTAATGAATATAGGAACAAAGAAGTAGTTAGGTATAATACAATTTCAAAAATGATCAATTAATATGTTAGAAAGATGGGTATAAGTTGGATAATTAATAAAGCATATCTTTAAAATATAGTTACCGATACGTGTGGAATATTACCTTTATTTGTGTTAATTTTTATGTCTTCGAATCATACTGTAAGCACATTGGCAGAGCAGTCGGGTTCTGTGAATTGTTAGTACTTTTTGTTAGTAAGCCATTCCGAAAATCTGTAAAAGAAATTGCCGCCATTAACAGTAGGAAATAAAACTGGCCAAGAGGGAAAATATAACATAAATCTAAATGCTAAACAGCCGAACGTAAAAGACAAACGGTAATCACCTCGGTTTTAAATTAACTTTTCGTACGGATTGAAGGCAAACATATACATGTTTGCGATTCGAACAAAGTAAATCGAATTTAGAAATTTATACCAACACGTAAAAGCAGGTAATTTAGATCCAAATATTGTTGCAAGGAGAAATCTTTATGGGCTATTGTACAAACATGTTTATTGGATTTAAGTATAGATGAATTTACATAATTTAAAGAAGTATAGATGGATTTACATAAACAAACAATTTGTAAATTTTAAGTGAAAGAAGTATTTGTTGAAAAATACATAATGAAAATGCAAACATTTTAAACAATACGTTCGAATTATCAATAGAAACCAAAACAAATAACGGATGTAGTTTATTTTTTAAAATATAAACTACAAATTAGACTGATCTCAATACTAGTTAAATTAAAATGTTGTAAGAATGATTTAGAGCATTTAATAAGTCCGTTACAGTTTATCGCAGGTACAGTTATTTTAAAGACATATTGAAAATATTAATTTTCAAAAAATGCAACGCAGAATAAATTGGGGCACTTCGAAATGCGCATCTAGCTATTAAATGCATTTAGTTACGGTATTTGGGTGATTTTCTATACTATTATTTAACACCGTAGTGATAATTTTTACTATAAATATTTAATAGTTCATTATTTATCAATTTTGGAAATATATATTTTTTAATCATCCGCCTCAAAGTGTTTATGTCATTTGCAAAATTGTATCCAGTGCATTATGAAAAACACGTTTTTTAATTGATTTAAAATCAGAATTCCTGCAAATGATTGTTATTATATTTAGTTTTTACTTTTCTTATAATCTAAAAATTTCAAAACTTTGCAATTGGTATCTAACTTGCCCATCAACCCTTTTCAAAATTCTGTCAACTGCCAAGGGTTGTATATCGGTTCCGTTGGGAATATCTGAATTTTATATAGATTTGGAAAAATCTATTAGATGATTTGCGGATTTTCCTACACAAGAAACGAGGTGTAATTAAAGTTAATAAAGATAAAGATGATATTATTGTAATTATAATATCTTCGAGAAGTGCAATTTCAAGTAAATTACATTATGAAAATAAATTATAATATATTATAGTTCGTAATAATGTTAATGAATTTTTTAAAGGAAAATTAAATTAAAAATAAAAATAAACAAAATTTAATTTAAGTTATGGAAATTACATACCTAATAAAAACTAGAAGACGCTTGCACCATAAGCATAATTTTAATATTAAAAGAACAGCAAAAGACTGCATGCTTATGGGGAAAGTTTGTAGCAAATATTAGTTTCAATTTAAAACCATAAAAAACTGTAAAATGTTTTCAGAGAGATTCTCGTACGTATAATATAATTTTTTTTTAATTTGTGACCGAAATGAAAGCTGGTTCAATTAATAAAATAAAGTAACTGTTTTTTTATTTAAGTTATATCACATTTAAAAATTCAAGAGTATATAACTTGCTAAATATTGAGAATTTGGGCTTTAGGTCTTAAAGCCCTTTTAGATTAACACCGTTTAAAGTGAACAATAAAACATTTGCAAATAATAGGAAGGTTGAAGAAAAATACGAAGTTTTAATATCACGTAAAAATATTTTAAATATAATTAGATATTTATTCGACTAGTTTCGCTATGAAGCATTGTCAAGACTAAAGAATAACAATAACAAAAAGGAGGGGAACAAGTGTATGTAACCAAACAAGATTTTGTCAGCGCACAATATCGAATAAGGGGCTGTAGATCAAGTCTAATTGGTCGTTAAGTAGTGTATAATTGGGGTTTTTTCGGTACTTATGAATTTCTAAAGATTCAAGTAAATTTAGTTTTGGGCTTATTGAACAAATATGCAAGATCGTTAAATTATTAATACAAGGAAAATTATGTTGAGATTCAATACTATGATTTGCAAAATTTGAATTATTTTTTTTAAATTTATAACTATTTAAATGTTCATTAAATCTAATTTTAAAACTACGGCCTGTTTGGCCAATATATATTGCATTACAATCTGGACAGTTTATCTTATACACTCCACTCCTGTTCATTTTATCTGTTTTATCTTTATGGTTAAACAGAAGATTTGATAGGGTATAAGGAGTTCGTTGTGAAAGACTTAGGTTGTAGTTAGATAAAGTATTGGCAATTTTTAATGTGTTCGTGGAAAAAGTGAAGGAAATATATTTAATAGTATTAGTAGTCGTAGATACAGGGTAGATAGAGTTGGAAATCAGTTGTTTACGTTTTTTGTGAATTAGATTAGAAATTAGGGTTTTTGGGAAACCATTTAATCTAGCTATCTCAAGGATATTTGAAATTTCTAGGTTAAGTAGTTCATTACTAAGAGGGATAGAGAAGGCTCTATGAATTAAGGATTTGTACGCTGCAAGTTTATGTTTTAAGGGATGCGATGAGTTAGCTGGGATTGTTATAGGTGAGAAGGTGGGTTTTCTATAAATGTTAAAATTTAGTTTGGAGTCATGTCTATTAATGGTTAGATCAAGAAAGTTTATAGATTGGTCTATTTCAATTTCTAACGTGAATTTAATATTATTATGTTGTTGATTCAAAAATAATAAAAAGGAATTTAACTGTCTGGTAGTCCCATTAAAACAAGCTAATTCACAAAAAACGTAAACAACTGATTTCCAACTCTATCTACCCTGTATCTACGACTACTAATACTATTAATTATATTTCCTTCACTTTTTCCACGAACACATTAAAAATTGCCAATACTTTATCTAACTACAACCTAAGTCTTTCACAACGAACTCCTTATACCCTATCAAATCTTTTGTTTAACCATAAAGATAAAACAGATAAAATGAACAGGAGTGGAGTGTATAAGATAAACTGTCCAGATTGTAATGCAATATATATTGGCCAAAGAGGCCGTAGTTATAAAATTAGATTTAATGAACATTTAAATAGTTATAAATTTAAAAAAAATAATTCAAATTTTGCAAATCATAGTATTGAATCTCAACATAATTTTCCTTGTATTAATAATTTAACGATCTTGCATATTTGTTCAAAAAGCCCAAAACTAAATTTACTTGAATCTTTAGAATTCATAAGTACCGAAAAAACCCCAATTATACACTACTTAACCACCAATTAGACTTGATCTACAGCCCCTTATTCGATATTGTGCGCAGATAAAATCTTGTTTGGTTATATACACTTGTTCCCCTCCTTTTTGTTATTGTTATTCTTTAGTCTTGACAATGCTTCATAGCGAAACTAGTCGAATAAATATCTAATTATATTTAAAATATTTTTACGTGATATTAAAACTTCGTATTTTTCTTCAACCTTCCTATAATATGGAATATCACAATGTAACGGCCAAATCTATAACCTATTTGCAAATAATGTATATAGTAAAGAATATTCCTTTTAAAATTTGTATATTGATAAGCACGGATCGTTTATAAATTTGTGACCCCTCCCCAGCACACGCACCCTATCATAAAAGATTAATATTTGTATTTCGAATTTTTACTTTTTAACACATAAAATCCTTCAGAAGTTTTACATCTTCCTTAAGAAGTTTTATTTTAGTTTTGATTCATCATTATGAAACGAATCGAAACGTACAGCTCATTTTTTTTAAATTGGCGGAGGGTTTTGGTAGTCGTCTGCGCATAGGGTTGTGCTTATCGGGGTTATACAGTACCAGTGGTGCCAGACAACAAAAAATACTCCAGGTCTAAGAATTTAAATTTATCACTATTTTATAGCTATCGTACAAATTAATTATGACATAAATATGATACTATAATAAGTATTTATCAACATTTCTTATATTCTAGTATAACTTTTCTGCATTTTGTATTAATTTCAAAGAATTCATTCTAATTGCATAAAATGGTTATAACTGTGCGTGGTGATTTGTCAATATTGCATTTCTTAGGACGCACACCTTCTGCACTAGACACACCTACTTATTCTTCGGAGAAGACAGAAGCGTAGCATAATTGGTCAAGCCATTATGCCGGTTTTGATTTATGATGCGTATACTTCTGTCGTATTCCGCCAATTTAAAAAAAACGAGCTGTAACTTATTCTTACTTATAGAAAAAAGTATTATTAGTATTACGATCTCAACAACTTGTTAAACTTGATAAATTGCTACTTTTTTACTTCCTGTTCTTTACTATTTGGAAAATTATAATCGTTTCCACTTCTCTAGCGTTAAAAGGTTGATTTATCAGAACAAATATATTTTCTCGCAAAAATTCAATTTTAGTCCTAGAAGCTAGAAAACTTCTAGAAACAACTCAAACATCTTTATCTTTGGTAATTGCTAAAGATAAAATCGTGAAGCAATATATCATTGTTATTACCTCACCTCATTCTCTTCCATTATTTCTGATTTTAATCATTTTACTATATTATTATTAATCACTTTGATATTTCGACACATCACAGATTACACTAAATTTAATCGAATTCAGTCTATTTAACTACAATAGTATTTTAGTTCAAATTATTAATATCCGAATGCAAACTTTGCTAGCATACATTTTTCCAATAGCAAGTGGTTGACATATATCATAGTAACGTAGCTAATTAAGAATTGCGTTGCATTCATCAAATGACTTTCATTTACGAATAATAAAAATTTGTGATAAAAAATCTGGCGTTTTTGAACTTTCGGTAATACAGTATTTGGGTGATATTCCATAAACTTATTTAACAGCGTAGTGACAATTAAAAAAATATGTAGTGATTGTTTGATTTGTACTTAATGTTTAGTACATTTCATAAAAATAATAAGTTTGTTTAATTGAATTTAAATTTGAATTTTAGCAGATGTCGTGAGTTATGGAAAAATGTATATAATTCCATAAATTCGTAGACAATAGAGATCCGTGTATAACATAATAGTAATGGATACCTCATGCAGCAATAAGTGGCCAAGCTTCAGGTATCGAATGATTTGCGACCACAGTAAATTTGCTTCATTTGCATATTTGAACGTATTCAGTAAAATTTTGATATAAAATATAAAATATATATGTCCCGTTAAATAAAATATACTTTAAATATAGGTAATAACAAATAATTATTTCATAATAGTGTTAGTTTTACTTGTTCAAATTTGATTGCATATTCATTGCTTTTGTCATATACCTGATATTGTTCCGTTTAGACGGGGTGATTAAGAATCAATGAAGAGCAATGATCGAAAGAATGATAATAATAATAGTGATCGCTTCCCTTCGTCAATTTGAATATTTAGAATCCAAACATTTTATTTCTAACATTACTTTTGTTCAAGATTCTCTAGAGATATAAGACTGTATCTGCAAATTAAAAAAAATTTAAAATCTAGAAAGTAGCAACAATGTTATGGACGTAGAAATGATTGGTGAGTTTAGTGACATTGAAAATGCCATCGAATGTGATAATGACGATCCACATCAGAAAAGAAAGGTTTTCTTGCCAAAGGTAGCCAAGGATATTGTAAAGAATGTCTTCATGGAACTACGAGAATGGGGCGAAAACGAAGCAGCATCCATTAAGAAAACTTCAATTTTGACGAAGACTCCTGTTCGGACTATAAGAGTATTATGAAAGATGTTGTGTGTGATAGAAAGAAAAGGAGCGACGCTAATATTCTCAGGAAATTAGATTCATTTGATGTTGATTGCGTTCGTTTGAAGCTCTACAGTTGAGAAAAAATTGTATGAGAAAATATTATCAGCGTCACTTAGCCAATTATGACAAATTTAAAAAACCGAGTGCGATATTTCTTGCTGTCTGAATACTTTACGAAAAGTATTAAGAATGAATGGCTTTCAATTCAAAAAAATTAATAAGCGAATGTGGTTTTTGGAGACACCAAGGTTGCAACTTCTTCGGATACAATTCTTAGAGAATATTCATAAAGCTCATGAAGATAACCATTTCATATGTTACTTAGATAAAACGTGGTTTAATACACACGACACAAAAATAAAGAGAGTGACACAAGTCGTTCGGAATTTTATTTAAATGTGTAGATGTTTTATGTACCTAGATGCTTTATTTGAATTTGAATTTTTATTGTAAAAATGTTGCGTATTTGCATGCGCATTTATAATTATAATTAATTCGTTAACATCATTTATTTAAATCGAATAAATATACGTAATCTTTTCCAAAGTAAACTTTCCTTACCCTTTCATTAAATGAAAAAAACATCATTCAGATAATATAATATTGAATGATAATACATACTTTTTAAGCAACGTGTTTATCATTTAGATCAACATTTAAAAACAGTTTTCAATTTATTGGGCGCATGTAAACTCCTAGACGAAGTTATTAGACAAGAATATGAGGGATGAAAACATGGTGGAATTCTTATACGAACCCCCATGTAGTTAATACCGAAGATGAAGCACTTAGGAATAACATCTAAAGTGTTTTTTGTCGACTTCGAGGTGGCTGTCCATAAGGCCATACAAAATATTTATCCGGATAGCGATATTCTGGGCTGCAATTTTCATCTCGAACAAGCATGACACCGATAAATTCGAAAGGTCGTTGGGTCTTTCCAGACATTACCTTGACCCGAAATATGATGTCGGAAAATGGCTGACCTACGTTTTTGGGCTACCATTTTTAAATCCCGCGGAAGTAAGAGATTGCCTTGCCGAAGATCTAATGGCAGAGAAACCGGAAAACGAACATATCGTTAAATTTTGCGACTATTTAGTCGATAATTACATCGGAGAGGACAGCCGTTTTCCGCCAATCATGTGGGCGAAAGCAGCTGTGTATATGTGCCGGACGACGAATGCTTGCGAATTATTTCATTCGGATTTAAACTCCAATTTTTACAGCCCGCATCCAAATATATACATTTTTCTGGAGGTTCTAAAAATGCTTCAAGTGAACACTTATGTAAAAGTCCGTAATGCAAAAAGGAAAATTAAAGCCAGACGCAATAAAAGCTCGCAACTATAAAATGTATATATCGAAGAAAAGCTGCTGCAGTATAAAGGGGGCAAGCTAACAAGATGGGATTTTGTAAAGGCCGTAGCCTACAAGAATAGCACACCAGTTGTTTTTATTTGTATTGCCTAGATTTTTGTCTTACCGAGCATTCTGCAATACTAATGCATATCATTACTCTGTAATTAGAGGTATTAACTACAGGGGGTTCCTCGCGGAGTCCGTCTTGGAATTTACATATAATTAGGATACAAGGATTATTTGGTCTAGGAGTTTACCATCACCGAATTTATTATATTTTGTTTCAACTAAAATTCCAATACGTGCCTGGCATATCGCATTATGAGTTGCTGTTCGAGATTGTAAATCTTAGGATAGAAGAGTCAACACCACGGGATACCTGGCAATTTATTGTTGCATGAGGTATAATAATAATACCAATAATCGTAATATGAAAAATATAAAATAGGAAATGTCTGTATGTACATATTAGGTGTTACTTAAAAAAATAATTATGGCCTAAATAAACGAATTGCCATTATTGAGCAAGATATAGAGAACAACTTATATAAATAGCATTTCACATCATGTTAATATTATGTATAACATGTTAATATTATTTGTATATCCTATAAAGCTAACAAGCCAAGGGATAAATTAAATAGTTAATATTATATAACGCATATTAATAATATGATATTCTGTATAAAGTAAATATTAATACGTTTTGTCAAAAATACAAATATTAACATAAAATTCTGTCTGTTATCCGGTTTGACTATAAGAATTTTTGTGTAACAAAAATATTTTTCCACTCAAAATGCGAACAACTCCCAGAGAGTCCCAGAGTTATGATTAGGTTTTATCTATAAACATGTTTGCACATATCATGCCTTTGAAGTTTGCTTGTATACTCCCTTCTATGCTTAGAATATTTTATAATAAACATGTTGAAATTGAAGCGATCTAACAGAAATGATAGGATCAGAACGTATTTCCAAAAAACGAAATTTAATCAAAACTTAAATTTGATTTTGTTATTGTCATGCTATTATAAAAAAAATTAAAGAAATACTAAAGCAGATTTTACAATGAATAGTTTAATTTTCTTCCTTACAAACGAATGCAAATCTAATTTGGAAAATAATAAGAGATTATTGTTATTTATTTACATGGTTTCTATATTTTTGGATATACATTATTTTTTTTTATACACATTTTTTGGAATTTCTTTTTAACATTATAATATTGGAATAGAATATCACCCAAATACCGTAGCTTAAAGCATTAAGTAGCCAGATGCGCATTTCGAAGGCTAGATTGAAATGCAAAAATATAAATGCGATTAGATCTAGATTTAAGGAGCATTTAGCTCATTTCAGATTAAATAGAAAAGATAAAAGTGCTGTAGCCGAGCATATTTTTGAATCAGGTCATCCCATTCAAATTAGTACACTTAAATATTAGAACTTGAAAATAAAACTTACTGTTTTAAAAATTATCACTACGGTGTTAAATAATAGTATAGAATATCACCCAAATACCGTAACTTAAAGCATTAAGTAGCTAGATGTACATTTCGAAGGCTACGTCCCTATCTTCTGTAGCACAAGATAAAACTAAATAAAATACCATCAATAGTATATCAATCACGATTCGTGACAGAGGTATTTTATTTCGTTTTTATCTTGTTCTACTGAAGATGGGGGTATAGCCTTCGAAATGTACATCTAGCTACTTAATGCTAAAGAGATAATTAAAAAAAAATTAATATCAATTAAATTATATTGTACTATAAAATATTGTTTTTAAATGTTTTGCAAATGATATTTTTCAGCAAAAACTTTCAGAAGGAAAATTTTATTTTTGTATATAATAAATATATAGTCGAATATGTGATGTTCCAACTTCCATACCTCAAATAAATAGTATTTAGTAATTAAATGCGAATACTTGCAATGAATTTCCATTCATATATTTTAGTATGGTAATTATTTAAATTTTACGTATGAAATATCCCATTTCTCTTATACCTTACGAGTATATTATTAAGCAAGATATATTATGTGCGAAAAATGTGACAAGTACTTTTTTTTGGTTTCCTGCTGTCTTAATGCTTGTCACACATTTAGATTGCGAACAATATTTATACCTGAAATTAAAGAAATTAATTGTTGATTTTGTAATGTATAATACAAAAGCTTGTCCACATACATATATCTACTTAATATTTTTTATTTTTTAATAAACCGTTATAATATAACTTATTCTAATATAGAATGAAGAATATTCCGCAGCTTAGGATCGACGATTGTATTTTATTAATTTAAAAATTCAGGAGATTTCTCTTCAACATTTTCGAAAGGGCGCGTCACAATAATGCTTTGTCTCGAAAGCTAAAAGTACGCTGAAGATCAAAGATATTTGTTGGATAATCCAGAGATACTGTTACGTTGGCAGAAAAAAAGGATTTCTAGCGATCATATCTAGTCAGAGAAGTATCAAATGCAATTTAAATAAACTAAAATTTAAATTATCAAATAATGCTAAAAAATGAAAAGTTTTCCAATAGTTCCATTGATAATTCTTAGATCTACAATGTAGATTATGACTAATATTCAAATAAAGGACGCTGTTTTACAAATTTAGTTATAATAATCTCTAAATTAGTCAGTAAATAATCATAAATCGAAAAGTTCGTCATAAAGTTGATCACTACGAAGCTATATAATAATATAGCTCTTTCGAATTGCAATAATAGTTGTTGCACAACTAATTAGAAAAGCAATCCGTTCTTTGTGTATGAATCTATTTCCTACGCCGCTTCTAATCTAATGATTATATTAATCGTTTAATTATATATTAATTTTCATTATCGGATAATATCACGAAACCCTTCGCATAATATATATTTATATATGGGTTGTTCCATGCCAAGTGGCCTAATTTACAATCAAATTTTTTAGTCACCATCTTCAATCTTGCTGAAATTTGGTGTAGGTATAAACATATGTCTGAAACAATGCTTTGTAAAATTTCAACTTCATAAGTACTATAACAGTGGTTCTGGAGCCTCCAGCATAAAGGTCACCCATGCAAAACCGATGTACATTCGAACAAACTGGCAAGTTTCAAGGGGGAGCTGTTGTACAACCACAGTAGCTATCACTCTGAAAATTTGCACTCTATGAGAACTTTTAATGCTTTAAATGATGGTTGTATTGCGAAGTTTTAAAAAGTTATAGTTTTGTTACTGTTATGTCACAAAGTTGCCCAAATAATCCGTCACGTCAATTTTGGGGCAGATTTTTGTTGCTCATAACTTTTAGAGAAGACCTTGTAGAAACGTATGCTTTGCTGAGTTATTTAATCCCATTACTGCTTTTAAGCTGCCAAAGTATCAGCTATTAAGCTCACTTTATTCTCAAGATATGTGCTATTGAACACAAGGTTAAAATTTTATTAAGCAAATTTTGTGCATTTTCAAAGTCAAATAGCATAAAACCTTTTTCTTCAATCAAGTTCTTTCTATTACCAATAGAAAGAGCAGTCTTTTTTCTTTGAGAGTCATCTTGTTTCATTTTGGAGAACCATTGCTTAATGCCAAAAAAATTACTTTGAAAATGACACTTAACGCTGTGGATTTCTTACCAAGGATCCCAAGCCAAGGGTGGGTTTCTTTATGGATCCCGAGCAAAAGTGATACATTGTTCCATCAGTAAAACTATAGATGATTTGTTGAAAAGTTGCTTCAATAGTTTATATTTGATTGAAATTTATCATCAATATCCAGCATGAAGGCCTCTTTTAAACTAAACTGCCTTCCCATTTGTGCAGCTTTGGGGACTGGAATATTGGCTAAAATGTGCTCTTCTGGTATCCAACAGGTATCTTTTCTAGAGGGCCAATAAAACAAATGTGCTATTCCATGTGGATGCATAAAATTGACCAAGGCATCATGCTGTTCAATTGAAATTTCGCAGATATTGCCAATCCACCAATTGTTGTCGTAAATGCAAGCAATGTATTGTCCTGGATGAAGATTAGCAACAGATAGAGATGAAAAACTGGTTGTAGCAAATGGGTTTACAGAAGCTGCACCAACTGTAATGCACCATTTTGGTCTCAATTCACAGAACTTTGAAAACCCAACTTTATCAGATTCGTTTTTGACTTGATAAGCTGTATATAATTCTTTCAAGTTGCACAGTATCAATCGTTTTTGCATTTGAACTTTTGTACCTTCAGATGTTCTTACTGATAAGCAATCTTTCTTTCCAGGGCATATTCGTGTAAACTCATCATCTTCGTAAAAGCAAAGTATTCGTTGTTTTACTTCATCAAGCAGTTTTCTCCCTTGCTTCTTTCCCGGCATTGACAGTAGCCCATTTTCCATTTTTAGCTTCCTTGATTTCTTCACCATTCTTTCGGAAACTTCAAATTCTTCCATAGTTCTTTTTATTGACCATTTAGCTGGAACTAGTGTCAATATCTGCAACTTTTCTTGACGGCTTGTACTTGAAAGCTTTAGTTTTTGCTTCAGTCCTTCTAGGAGTTCATCACATGCTGAACAGTTTTCACACTGTTTACTTGTACTTGCCGCCTTTATATCACTGGATTTAAGGTGACTAAGGGAGGCAATTTGTTCAGCAAATGTTGCCTGCACCTGGTTCAATTTTTTTTTTACATAGTCTTTTGAATCTTTTGATGTTAATCGTGGAATTTTAACAGGAGATAAGCCGATAGCTGTCAGACTTGAGTTCATCTTTCCACAAACTACCACTTCGTCATCACTATCAGATACTGAAGATGCAGATGGTACTCCTGACGCTTCTTCTTCTTCTTGGTTTTTCATTTCCTTTCTACATGTTGGGCATAATTTTTGGCCAGGCTTAACATCTTTTTTTGTTAGCTTCATTAGGTAGTCTGCTGTTCGTAAGTCAATGGGTCGCAAACCTTTCTTTGGTGCATGATTTTTCTTTCCAAAAGGATTATAACACGATGTCTGCAGCAACTGGAAATTTGTTAGAAGCCTTGCTTCATGATGCATGCAAATTGTAGAACCTTCGTTAAATTTCAATCCAGATCGTCGACTTAGAAGTTCTTTTTCTTCGCTATTAAACTGATTTACCAGTTTTAAGACAGCTTTGTGAGAAGGGAATCCTGAATAGTGGCACATTGAATCATCACAGTTTCCTATGGTGCATTTAGGTAGGTTCGCTTCAATTTCCATGATACAAGGCACGTTCTGGTGTTTGGTCAAATCAAGAAGTAACTACAAAAAAATTATGTAAATAAAGAATAAAAGAAAAAATAAAGAAAAAATAGAGCACCTAAATCAAATTAAGATTGAATATATAAATGGGGTTTTTAGTGACCCTAAATTCAGATGATGGTAATTCTAGAATGACTGATAATCATCTCCCTGTAGGTTGTGTTTGTAATGTCAGGTCGCGTAATCAAATAAGTGTCATTTTCAAAGTAATTTTTTTGGCATTAAGCAATGGTTCTCCAAAATGAAACAAGATGACTCTCAAAGAAAAAAGACTGCTCTTTCTATTGGTAATAGAAAGAACTTGATTGAAGAAAAAGGTTTTATGCTATTTGACTTTGAAAATACACAAAATTTGCTTAATAAAATTTTAACGTTGCGACTAATTGCTTATATCCTGACAACAAAGTAAGCTTAATAGCTGATACTTTGGAATTTTAAAAACAATAGTGGGCTTAGTTTGCTCACCAAAGTACATCTTTGCAGGAGGTTTTGTTTCAAAGTTATAAGCCTCAAAAATTTGCCCCTAAATTGAGATGATGGATTATTTTGGCAACTTTGTGAGGTAACAGCAAAAAAACTAAAACTTTTTAAACCCTAGAACTGAAACCTCTATGGAAAGCACAAAAAGTTGTCCTTAATTGCCATTTTTCAGGATGCTAGCTGTTACAGTTTCAAAACAGTAGCACTTGAAACTTGGCAATTTATTCGCGCGCGCGTTTACATTGCAGAGGTGACCCTTTTTCAGGAGGCCATAGCGCCCTATCTATACTACTAATAAACGAGAGATTTTGCACAACATCATTTGAAGGAATGTTCAACACCTACACCAAATTTCATCAAGATCCAAGATGGTACCAAAATGGTCGTTAGGCCACTTGGTATGGAATGACCCATATACGAGTATGTGCATTTTTTCAGCTGTCATTTCTTCTATGAAGCGTGAAAATTTATTTGCTTTATTGCAGGACTCTATAAGGTAAGTATATATATCTGTAGGTATATATATTTCAATATAGAATATATATAGAGTATATATAATTAGTAATCTAAAAGGAATTTGAATTATTGTGGATATAATAAAAAAAGTGCGGATATTTTCATTACCGGAATGCTACATTTATTTAAAGGCTAGAGTTTTTCAGTCTCTTTCACTTTATGGAGAAATTTTAATTAAATTTCCCTGGCTCAAATAATGCAATACGCCTTGATTAAAACTAAAACACAATTAGACAGGTGCAAGGGTCTAATTTGAAGGTGAAACAGCCAATATTATGTTACGTAAATACGTTTGTAATTAAATTGCCTCATTATCAGACAGATTTTTTCATTGTAATCAACTTGCGAAAAAAATGGAGTAAAGAAGTTACTTCAGAGATGAAGAGTGCCTTATTAATTTTTGAGATCGTTAAAATGCAACACATTGATTATATCAAACTAATCTTATTTTGAATTTGCACATATCTATTTCTTAAATGATAATTATAAGATAATTTGACAGTAGAAGTATTGGGATGAAAGACAACCATTTTTTTCAAACCATCGATTTAAAGAGCCAACATTTCTAGCCATGAAAAGGATTTTGAAATAAAAATCGAAACGTTGGCTCTTTAAATCGATTGTTTGAAAACATTGTTGTCCTTCATCCCAATACTTTTATTTTAAAATTTATAAAAAAGGAGTACGATAAATAATCAGAAATGTAATTATAAGATAATATTATATGAAATAATATATAATATATTATTGACCTAACATAGCATATTGATTTTTAAAATTTTAATCGAATATTCTTAGTGTTTACTTGTACGCATGTATTCATATGAAAAAAAAATTGTTTCATTCGAATTTCAAATTGCAAAAGAATACACAGAGTCTTGGTACTGAATGCCCGTCTTGGGTACCCTGTAGATTATTCTAGGCGCTGAAGAATTAGTTCGTTTGAGGTAATTTTTTAAAATAAAATATAAGTCATTAGAAATATGAACATAAATGAATGATATATATGATTTTAATTATATTATTTGGATTAGTTTCGTGATGGAATGTAATTATGAAGTTTTAATTTGCCTTTGGATGAAATTTGGACAACGGCCCTCAATGCACGTAATAAAGAGCAACTGTATCTAAAGAAATATCTAAAATAATATTTTAAAATATATTAAATACTTCATCAGGAATCATATGCTTCATCTACATAGTTTTAATATTAATGAAACTTAGCAATTATTTACTTTATTATAGTTCGTTTATAGCGAATTTGAGTTTGCTTATAGCATAGGGCAATTTACTGTTTCAAAGTTGGTAACTCTGCTTGCCAGTTATCAAACGTCAAACTACAAACGAAAGCAACAAATAGTTTAATTTAAAATTTGTCCCTAAAATGTACAATTGTACGTCAAACTACAAAAGAAAGCAACAAATAGTTTAATTTTAATTTATTTGACAATTTATTTCAATTATTTCAAATGTGTCAATAGCTACTGCCAACAGTCAAAAAATTCCCTAAATTTTGAAATTTCGATTTTTTTTTTAAAAAGGGCATAAAAGACACAAATTAGAGAAAAAATGTATAAAAAACTCATTTCATAAGTCATTTTATAACACTCGCTCTTTAGAAAACGCTCTTTCTAAACTTGAACTCGTGCAATAAAACCTGCCTTATGAAATTCGTTCTTTAAAATACTATTATGATGTTCTGTTATACAGTGCCACATATAATATGATTTGTGATAAAGTTCTATTGGGAAACGCAGATCTAACAAATTATAATTGCATACAAATTCATTGAAAATAATTAACGCTTAGGAAATATTGCTAAACGTGGTTAGACACGTGTTAAATTCATATTATTAAAATCATCAAAAATCATCATTGACGAATTGTATAGAATATCATCAAGATATCACACCAAAAAAACATTTAATAGCTAAATGCACATTGCGAAGGCTATCTCCCTATTTTTATTATATAATTTCTTTGTCTGTTTTCGTTTAATAGGGTGCATGAAGAAGCAAGCAAAAAATATATTAGTTACGGCACTGAATTTAATAGCCGCAACTTTCTCCGCAAAAATGACAATAACAACTAATAATTCCACTTATATCCTGGCGTTGAAATTATTTATAGATATAAAATATCTTTTGATTCTTATAAAAATATAAAATTTATAAAGATATAAAAATTGTTTGGAAAAATATAGCTAGAAGAGTCATATACAAGAATGCTTTCTTTTTTGTCTTTTTATGCTAGTCACGCATAGAGAAAATACAAATTACTACATAGAACAATGAAAGCGAATTATTTAGAGGGTTGAAAGACAAAAGCATGGCTTGCTCAATGGGGAATCTAATGCAATGCAGACTTCTGTACTGAATATCGTAAAATGTTTCGTTCCAGAAAAAATCCTTAGGCATTATTATGCCACGCATAATATACATTTATTTATTTATAACTGTATAAATGTATAAATGGTATAATTTCCTTTAAATTGCATAATATATAAATAATTTATTTAGTTCCATCCTTAATTAATGAATTTACTTTTTATATCCCTTCTTTCAAATCAAGGAATAAAAGATTGTTTGATATTCCACATAGAACTTCTAATACTGCAATAAACAATCCAATTGCGCGTATGATGATGTTGTATAATAAATTCTCCAGTGTTCATTTGTTTCATGATAATTTATATAGTTTTATAAAAATCGTTAAAAGGGAAATAACCCATAATAATTATTGATTTCGTTATATTTTTGGATAGTGCTTATTTTGCTTATTTTTCTTTTGAATTTTATTTTAAATCTGCTATTGTTAATATAGTATATATGTTCTTGTTATTAATATTTCCTTAATCAAAGTGATTCATGTATATTAATTTTTTAATTCTGTTTTAGCCATAGTATTCTTTTTGTTAATTTTGTACTAAGGCTGTTATTGGGCGTAAGCCTGTAGCTATCTGTAATGTATAATAAAATAATCTATAATAAAATATAGAAGCTGAAACATGAGATCTTTTTTTTTTCATACGAAAGGGATACTTGAATATGATTTGTTTTACCTTGATATATAAATATCATGATTCTAATTAAATATTTTTCATGGTCTATTTTTTGGACATATTGCGTTTTAAGATTTTAAGATCAAATATTGACTTGGGTATTAGAAAAAGATTACTGAAGGTATATGTTTGGAGTGTAGCACTGTACGGGTGTGAGGCGTGGACTATAGGAAAGGAAGAGAAGCGTAGATTAGAAGCACTTGAAATGTGGTGTTATAGGAGGATGATGAGGATTGGTTGGGAAGATAAAGTAACAAATGAAGCTGTACTAGAGTTAGTAGGGGAGAAGAGAAGTATTTGGAGAGTGTTACAGCGTAGGAGAGACAGATTAGTAGGGCATATTCTTAGGCATGGGGGGATTATGCAATTGATCATAGAAGGTAGAGTGGAGGGAAAGAGAGGGGTAGGTAGGCCTAGATTGGAGTATGTGAGTCAGATAGTTGAAGACGTTGAGATGAATAGCTATAGGGAGATGAAGGGATTAGCTCAGGATAGATCGGCATGGCGTGCTGTTTCAAACCAATCTTTAGGATTGCGGACTCTTTAACTAATTGCGTTTTGCAAATAAATCAGCCTCTACTAAGCATATTAAGCAATAATTGAAATTATGATCAAAAACTAGTAATTGAAATCATTTTTGACCAGCTATAAGATGTAACATAAAAAGATACAAGGAAAATTAATAGCTTTTCTTTAGATCTATAAAACAATTCAATTCTTACCAGTCAAAACGGGTTTTAAGTGATTTAAGATGTTTTAAGATGTTAACATATGCAAGTATATATGGTAAATGAAAACAGATAACTTAACGTGTATATGAAACGACATACTTCAAGAAAATCAAAAAATATTTATTTTAATATTGAAGATTTTTTGTGTTTACATTTTTTTTTACAATTTTCTGTGTATGCAATTTCATAAATATTAATTTTCTTTGTCCACAGCTATTTTAAATAATTACATTTTTTTCTGGTTACACTTTTTATTCTATCCATATTAAAAATGCTTCCAGAGGGTCATAAATAGAGACCGGATTTTAGGCAAAATGCCTTAAATTGTCTTTTTTTGCCTATTTCGACAATTTTGATCAAATTTTGCCTATTTTTCAGTTTAGCGCCTATTTTGCCCATTTCAACACTTTTCATACATTCGCGCCTTTTTTTTCATATTTATTTTGCTTTTTACCATAATTTATTTTGTTCGATGATAAAAACTTTTTAATTGTTTGTGTCATTGCTCCATTACTAATGGAAAAATCCCTAATCGTTCTGAATCTACCCTTAAGTGGTTATTTTGTAACAACTCTTATTTCAAATAAATAATTCACCCTTCATTTCTTCAGTCTGTGTTTAGTTAGCGCACGAATACATTCGAAAATAAATTTAAAATGCCTAAAATTAGATGAATCAGATGTTCAGATGAAACCAAGATACAAAAAATAATTCGTGAGTTCGGCTCTAATATTTTTCATGATGATTGTATAATATTATTTTGTAGGGTTTGCGATACAAAAGTGTAACATGAAAAAATTTTTTTTTAACGCAACATCTAGCTACATTAAAGCATAGAACGGCAGTGAACAAAATTAAAAACAGTGACCACCCTTATTTTAAACTTTACGAAGCAAGCGAATCAGAAATCCGAGTTTTCAGCTGATTTGTTTCGGGCATTTATATCGTCGGGAATTCCACTTTGGAAACTCCAAAATTCCTCCTTAAATTTTCTGCAAAAATACACTAAGGAACATATTCCTTGTGAGTCTACTCTTCGTAAAAGTTACGTGAACACAATATATGAAGAAGTGATGGTGCGGATAAAAGAAGATATTACAAACAAATAGCTGTGTATATCTATTGATGAGACGACAGATTCTTTGCGACGCTAGGTTGCCAATGTAATAGTTGGTACATTAGAACCAGAACACGTGTATTTACTCACTTCAGAAGTTCTCGAAGCAGCCAACAGCTCGACTATTGCACAGCTATTTACCAAATCGTTATCTTTGATTTGGCCCGAGGAAATAAAGCACAATCAAATTCTAATGTTTGTAACTGATGCAGCGCCCTATATGAAAAAAGTTGCAAGATGTCTTGAGATCATGTTTCCAAAGATGATTCATATTACATGCGTTGCCCATGGACTCCACAGAATTGCCGAAGAAATCAGATCATTATTCCGCGACTTTGACCTTTTGATTTCGAGCATTAAAAAGGTTTTTCTGAAAGCGCCAACACGAATACAACATTTTGAAACTGTGGCTCCAAGTATTCCTCTTCCGCCTGAACCCGTTTTAACAAGGTAAGTAACAACCGACATAGTTGAAATAGTTATTATTATGTTCCAAGGCTTGCAAGTGTTATTTTTTAGGCGAGGATGTAGTATACAAGCATCCAAGAACAAAAAATATACGATACAAGCCGAGGTTTTTTAACATAAAAGTAACTTTTTGACCCTTTTGGATAAATGTTAATTTCAGATGGGGCACCTGGATTAAAGCTGCTATTTATTATGCTGCCAATTTAGAGAAGATCATCGAAGTACTAAAGGGGCTCGAGGTGATGCGGCATGTGTTCGAGACGCAAAAGAAATTGTTTTAAAGACGAATTTGAACGGAGATTTAGTTTTCATTGAACTGCACTTTAGATCTTTGGCAGAAGCTATTCAATGACTCGAACAACAAAATATTACGCTATTGGAATCTATTGACATATTGGATTCTGTTTTAAATCAATTAAATATAGTAAATGGTATAAGAGGGGAATTTGTAAAAGAAAAATGCGACAAAGTTTTTAATGCAAATAGTGGCTTAGTGATGTTAGGTGACATTTGTAATGTATTCAAAGGTAGTGCGTATTCTGTAAGTTTGGAAAAAAATCCAAATGAATTAGCTAATTTTAAGTATACTCCACTTATTTCTGTGGATGTGGAAAGGTCTTTTTCTATTTTGAAACATACTCTTAGCCATAGAAGGGAAAACTTAACCTTTGATAACCTAAGAAAAATTCTAGTTGTAAATTGTAATCAAAATTAATCGTATTAATAATAAAGTAAGTATTACAATATTATAAAATGAATTATTAAATAGAATCGTATAACAAATAACTAAAGGAAAAATGTTGTTTTACTGTGTTTTTCATGCCTTTTTTGAGTTTTTTTTCAAAATAATAAATACCTTTTTTAGCGCCTTTTTAAAAGATTTTTAGTGCCTATTTGCCGCCTATTTTGGCATTTTTTTAGTGCCTATAATCCGGTCTCTAGTCATAAAGATATATTTATTTTAATCTTGACAATATATGGTAGCAAAATTTTTTTTGCGATCTTACTAAAATTCTTCTATATGTAGGTAAGATCTACATTTCCTTCGTAATTTTCTTCAGTTTTTTCATATTCATCTCTTAATAATTTAACGATTTTGTACTTTTTACTAAATCATTTTTTTAGAATATCTCCGTTTTTTTTATATCACGGACAGACCATAAATCGCATTATGTCATCTAATTTCTAATTTTCTTATCTTTTCTTCTTCACCCTCAACTTGTGAATTCAGCAAGAAAATCAGCAAGTTTTCCCAATTACATTTTTTACCAAACACGTTTATTGAATTTGCACTTTTAACCATATCATATAAAAAAAATCCCCATCTCTATCATAGATATAACGAATTATCTCAATTAATTTCAAATTTTCTTATCAGCATTTTCTTTATCCTTATCTGCTCAATGGAGCTAAAGATGAGCTAATTTTCACAATACATTTTTTTACTCAATTATTTTTTGATTTTATAGTTTTGACTAAATCGTTTCATATTTTATATTGAAATAAGGCTGGGTGGATATTATGAGGTCGCATGCCATCAATCAGAAGATGGTGTTGTACAAGACCCCTGTCTTGTCATAATGCCACAGCACATCACAGTATGCATCACAACTAACTTCTGCTTCTGCTGTTGCCGATGGTGCTGTCATGTCAAATTGCGGCGATTAGGCAAAGGTGTCCCAGAATTAATATTCATGAGACATATCATCTTGTTAGATCAGAATATAGATCTATTGGACTTCCGCAATGGATATTATGTTGGAATTGGTTTATATTGACGATCGTAAATTTGCACATCGTAAATACAAGATTTGTAAAACCTAGAGGGCGAGTTGAAAATTATAAATTAAAGTGGTTCTTAAAAGATTCTTTTATGAAATTGTTCATGCTTAGATTTGGTCGAATTTGATGTTCAAATGCATATAGTTATTGTTAGATTAATTTACAAGCTTTAAAAATGGCATAGGTATAATTTCCTTTAAAGAATTCTTATTTATAATTGCACATTTTCTTAACTCAATATTTCCAAATAAGTGTAATCAAATTGAAAAATAATGCGTCTTTTTGTAGATAGTAATGATGATCAGAATGCAGTTAAGATATTCTTGCCATTTTTTTTTAAAGCGAAATTTCTATAGGCGCGGTAGGGCAAATTGGCCTGGACGTCACGAAAAGTGAAACACGCTACGCGCATGCGCCGTGTGTACTGTGTATATACGTAGCATAAGGCAACCAGTAGACGCTTGCGTATTTTATTATATATTACACAAACACAGCTTAATCTTTTAGCTAACAATTTCCATTATGTGAAAAGTGAAATGGTGAAAAAGACCAGTACAGACAAAGTGCGAGCCTTTAGAGAACGGAAGAAAGCGAATAAACCGCCGAGAAAAGTGCCAACAAGTACCATGGAAAGAAGTAGAGAGTATCGAGCCAGGCAAAGGGCGTTAAAGAAACACGGTGGAAAACATAACCTTCCAACGACCTCAAATACACTGGATGATTCAATACCGTCGTTAAGTGAGGACACAGTGAGTGGTATAGAGTATTTGAATGCCACTGATTCAGGCGTGAAGATACACGCGGTGTGAGAGATCAACGAAATGAATCTGATACAGTTGAGCCATCGACAAATAGAAATGCACCCACTAGTGCATCATACACAAAATTTACATTCTTTCAACCTGCTCATCGCGAATTTGATAAACAATGAGCTAAGAAGTTTCACTTCTACCGCGCGAGAGTCTCACGCATAGTTTTTATTAAAATCAGTGGTTTATAATAATTTTATACATTATATTATATAACCACAAACTTGTAGATTGATTTATATATTTAATTAATTAATTAGTTATCAATCCTAAGGATTGATTGGAAACATCAAAAAATACAGTCTTGAGCTGGTTCCTTTTACTTTTTGTAGCATTCAGATATCCAGCATTATCTGATTTCGACTCCGAAATCTGAGTGGATCTACATCCGCTTTTCTTCTATTTTACCTCTTATAACTAACTGCATAATATCCGTATAATGTTCCGACTCTATTTCTCATTTTATCTGTGTATCTGATCTGTGGTCTACTCAATAGCATCTTTCATATAACATCACATTTCAAAAGCTTTTATTCTACGTTTCTTTTAATTTTTCTTCATTCACGCCTCACGACCGTACAATGGTATACTCAAAATAAATGCCTGTAACATCTATGGAATACATACGTGAATATTAAACTTAAAAAATTGATTGAAATGTATTTTAAGTCAAAAAATTCGAACATATTCAAAACTTATATAAACGGTATCGCTAATATTTTCAGATATTATTATGAACATGCATTTTTATATTAGGATTTGATTAGTAATAAATTTACTATTAATAAAATATTAATTCATGCACAAATTGTACAAAATTGATTACTCATACCTTAATAATTGTATATGCTTACATATGCCTTTCAAATTAATTTAAATGCATACTAAATCAATTTAAGAGGAAAAATAGCCGTCCGCAAAACAAACTACGTTGTTTTAGCGAACATTTTATAGCATTCGAGTCCCTGAATCAAATTGCTAAATCAACCTTATATAAAATTTTATTAACAGCTTATATAGTGTCGAAGTACTAAAATTTGCCGTATAATATGAAGAAATTAGTTCGTGTATCTGCGTAATATGATAAACGGTTTTATAGTTTTATAGTAGGCGAGTTATATTGAAACTATTGCACAACAAAAAGCATTTTCATCTCGTTGCACCGACGTGGGCATTTAATGGGTTTTAGTGAAGTTTTATTGATAGCTATTTAATGCAGTCGCTGCGGATTTGAATAAAATAAAATTTGGTTTATCCGTATACAGCATCCGTGTATGCAGAGACGTATCAAAAATCAAAATCAAAATCAAAAACTTTATTCATGTTTTTTTTTATGTTCGTACATTTACAGTCGTCATATAAGATGTTATTTGGTTTACAATAATAGTTATGTAAAGAATCAGAAACAGTTTGTGTAAAAAAAAATCATAGATAATCGGATATAGAAAACCAATAGTTTTGTAACAAGAAAACCTAGTTTATTAATTTCAAGAAAATTATAATTTATATACATTTGCTGTGTTTATCACAATATAAAATTAATACAGAACAAAACATCACAAGTACAGTTGACATCACAATAAGTCGTCAATATTACACATTAAAAAATCGGCATAATTATACAAAGCATGTTTTGTTAGAAATTTCTTCAATTTTATTTTGAAAGACCTGATAAAATTCTAATGCACCGCCTCTGTAATTTAAAGATGCGAGTCTTACATGCAGCATGTCCCCAAGTATATACTGCGTATGACATTGTTGAATGAAAGTAGCTATAATACATGTTTTTTTAAATGGTATTTGAAACAGCTTGTGATAGCGACTTTAATAGATAAATGCATCTGGACAGCTTACTGGAAACATAGTCTCCGTGTGCATTCCAGTTTAAATTTGGATCAATTTCAACGCCTAAGAATTTTACGGAGGTACGATTTGTAATATCGCATTTTTTAAAGTAAAGATCATTTTAAAAATTATCACTACGGTGTTAAATTATAATATAGAATATCACCCAAATACCGTAACAAGCATTAAGTAGCTAGATGTACATTTCAAGCGCTATACGCCTATCTTCAGTAGCACAAGAGATAAAACTAAATAAAATAACTCTGTCACGGATTGTGATTGATATACTATTGTATATATATTGTGTATATATATATATATATACGCGTATATATATATATATATATATATACGCTTGAAATGTACATCTAGCTACTTAATGCTTCTTACGGTATTTGGGTGATATTCTATATTATAAAGATGATTTGGTTAGTTTTACTTTCATTTAAACATAATTTGTTTGCTATAAACCATTCCTTGGAGGAATTTAAAGCATATAATGTTTTTTGTGCCAGAAAGTCTACGTCATTATCCCTACAAGATATGGTAGTGTCATCTGCATAAAGAATAAAGTCATCATTAACAATTGTATGTTGATGGTAATAGTAAAAGAATAGTCTTTAGACTTAAACCACTCAAATCTTTTGATTTAATATTTTTTTTATTAAGATAGAATGTTATATAGTATAGAATATCACCCAAATACCGTAACTTTAAGCATTAAGTAGCTAGATGTACATTTCGATGGCTATACGCCCATCTTCAGTAGCACAAGAGATAAAACTAAATAAAATACCTGTGTCACGGATCGTGATTGATATACTATTAAATAAATAAGTCAATATGACAGAAGTATTTAAAAAATGGCATATAATATGACCTATAAATGTTTTAAAAATAATATAAATTAATAATTAACGTAAATAACAAGTAACAACAATAAACATTGGTTTGTCAAATCTAAAATAACTAAAAATAATAAATAAAATAAAAATAAATTTATAAATAGTTCTTATTAAATAAATTAAATATACAAGATTAATTTGGTCTGAATCTAAATTCATTAAATTTGATTTAGATTTATGCATGTATATACTTTCATAAGCATTTAACTCGGAATAACTCAAAACACTTTTAAGTAATTTAAGTGAACAAATTTGAATAGGATAACATGATTCAAAAATATGCTCGGCTGCAGCACTTTTATCTTTTCTATTTAATCTGAAATGAGCTAAATGCTCCTTAAATCTAGGTTCAATTGGTCTACGTGTTTGTCCTATATATACTTTAGGACAATTAGAGCAAGATAGTTTATAAATACCAGTTTTTTTATTGAAATCAATCAAATCTTTGGGATTTCCTAGAAAATTAGCAAGACTATTGGAACTATTATTTGTTACTTTAAAATTATATTTATTTAAAATACTATTTAAACCACGTGCAATTATAGGATCAAATGATAATTTAACAAATTTTGCAGTTGAAATATTACTTGTTCTAAACTACTAATATTTCTGATATCTCTTGTTCTTTTAAATTTTCTTAATATTTTATTCATACTTTTATTAGAATAGCAATTTTGTACTGCTATATTTCGGAAATTATTTAATTCATGTTATATTTATCATTAGATAAAGGGAGATTTAATAAGTGGTTAATTAAAAAATTAAAAGCAGCATATTTATGTTGACGACAATGATTTGAATCGTTCCTTATATAGCAGTCCGTATTTGTAGCTTTTCTATATATATCAAACTCGAATATATTATTATTTCTAATGACTAAAACATCTAAGAAAGTTAACGGATTATTAGTAGCGATTTCATAAGTAAATTTAATTGAAGGAAATTTAGAATTTTATATATTAATGAAATCATCAATATTAGATTTTTCACTATCAAAAATCGCAAAGATGTCATGTACATATCTAAGCCAAATTCTAGGAAAAGAAATTTCAGTTTCCTCTAATTTAATTTCAAAATGTCGGTATTTGGGTGATATTCTATACTATGAGATATATGATTTAAATCAATTTATATATATATGTATATATATCCTCCTTATATGAAGAATTGTAAGGTTTATAATTAGAGGCAAATATTGTATATCCAAAATGGCGTTTTCATGTCAGACTGGTTACGGGATTGTAGAGCAAATGGATTATTCATGTCCCAATACACCAATACAAGCAAAACACAGCCAAAAATCACAATCCGATATTTTGCGTTCATAACAACGCATGGATGTCCATATATTCTTCCGCTCTAACAGCAGAATATATATTTTTTAATGTGGTAACGCTTCCACCGGAACAAATGTTTTCCTATGGTTTGTTTAATTGTATTTACTCGGTATTTGTTGCTTCGCTTTAGCTAGCTGTAGCATAGCTCTAAGCTTAAAAACAGTTCTAATGCAATTGTACCCGAAAAAAAATTGAAAAATTAGTTGTGATACTTCATATGGATTTATTTAAATTTAATATTAATCCAATAAGATTTCACGAAAGCATCATTTAACTCCGGCTCTCTAGATAATAAAATCTGTACGATTCGTTTGTATTTGTCATTCTAGTATGTGATGGTATTTTTCATTCAGGATGAAATGTATTTGTCATTTCATATATTTTTAAACATATATGATGTATTATTATTATAAAATAGAGGTTTATATCCAGATCTAAGAATGCTAAAATAATTTTTTTTAAATTTAAATATAAGTTTACGGATGCTAAATTTTTTAGACTATATGTGTTAACAATGTTAAAAAGGTAGGAGTTAACTCTCAAAGTACATATATATTAGCTCTATGCAAATTGGTGCAGTACTAAATTATTCTATTCCGCATACAAGATTTTTTTTTCTTTTTTCGAAATTAATACATAATCGAATTATATTTTGTAAATATATAATCCTATATATAATCTAATTTATTCTTTGGTATTTTGTATTTGGTATTTTTAAAATGAAATATTTTTTTTCTGTGTAGTGTGCAGAAGAAGTTAATTAATTAATAATAAGAGTATATGAATCAATATCACTTAACTTAAATATGTTAAATACATATAAAGTTATAAATTCTTTGTAAATATATTTTCAAAAATTGTATAACCCATCCTTCCCATATATTCCTAATATCTACTATAACCACACTCTGTAATTAAGATATTATATTATAGGCGGAAGAAATGTTACTTGCAAATCAAGTTATCAACAATGATGTTGAAAAGTTAATTAACTTCTCTAAAAAACGTTCCTTAAATATCAATTCCAAGAAGTCATCAGTCATTTTATTTGGTCCCAAAAGTAAGCTAGAGGGTGCTAAGGAGCAACTAAATATTGTGGTTGATGTAGTTAATGTCGTTCGTAATTTGGTGGACTTTGATTTAAGATTTAAGGAACATATATCTAAATGTAACCAAAAAGTGTTTGTTAACCTTAAACTAATTTATTCACATCGGCAGATTTTAAGTACTTACTCCAAGAAGTTATTATGGGACTCTTTAGATTTGAGTCACCTTAACTACTGTGACACCTTATATGGAACCTGTATTGATTTTACTACGGCCAGAAGAATACAAACTGTTCAAAATTCGTGTCTACGTTTAATATTTGGTATACGACGTAGAGAACACACTTCCTATAAATTGAAAGAGATTGGGTGGCTGAATATGCTCTATAGACGTACTTTACATTCGGCTTGTCTTTACCATAAAATTATTTCAAATAAATTACCTTCCTACGTTATATAATAAAATTAGATTTCGGTCTGACGTACATAACATTAATATTAGAAATAAAGGAATAATTACTCCTCCTATACACAATACTGTTATGTTTCAGCGAAGTTACTCTTACAACATATCAAAATTGTACAATGCTATTCCCTCAGCTCTTAAATCTTTACCAAACAATTTATTCAGAAGTCGGTTGCGTATTTTCTTGCTGAATAAACAGTAATAATTTATGTCAGCTAATTAATTTATTCATGTTTCAGCTATATTTCATGTTCATTCAACTTAATGAAATTAAATCAGGTTTCCTGTATCTTAGTATCATTTATTGTCTTTCATTTTTCTCAATGTTATTTGTTGTTCATCACTAACATTGTTATTATTCTGTTTCAGATGAATATATTAATACTATATGCTCATGTGTCCTAATACTGTGCGTATATTGTATGTCCACAAATCAATGCCAATATATACGTTCTTCATAATTGATTCTTTTTCATTTTCTTTTTAACAAATTCTCAAATGGTCAATGTTAACTGGAAGAGCAGAACCTCCAGTTCCGACTGGAGGCCTGAACTTCGCCTTGGGTTTTTGGCAGAATCTTCTACAATTATTTTTTGATTTTGTATGTATTCAGTTTTTTATTTTTATTTTTTGTATCTTATTTTCAATTTTTGTATTTTTTGGCACATATATTAATGTATTTATTTTATTTATTTATTTTTGTCAGAATAAAGACTATTATTATTATTATTATTATATCCTGTTGAGGTAGTTTCTACAAAAAAAAAAAATTGTATTAATTATTGATATTTATTTAAAATTTACTATTACATGTTCATTTATTATAAATCTCTATGATTTAACCTGTTATTTTTCAATTATCTGCTTTATACTTAGAGCACCATTCAAGAAGATATTGCAAAATATATTGAAACGTTAACAAATAATAGCACAAATTTCGTTCGCTCCATTTCACCTACTCACAATTTCGATTTGCATTTGATGCTAATATAGCATCAATATAATCTAATATAATACAACACACGCTCTTAAAAATTCCAGTAATTCAAGAAACGTTATACATTTTTTTTTTTTAATTATCACTACGGTGTTAAATAATTGTGGTAGATATTAAATATAATAATAATAATACTTGTACTACTGAAGATGGGGGCATATCCTTCGAAATGCGCATATAGCTACTTAATGCTTTAAGTTATGGTATTTCGGTGATATTATATACTATTATACATTACTATTGGATGTTAGTTGAAATCAAATATTTTAACGTAATATTTACTTGAGATAATTAAAAGGTAATAAACGGTAAGTGCGTTTCCCAGGCTTTTAGTATTAATAACCTGATTTACTTCTCAAGATCCATGTAATTATTTTAACTTCATTAATGTATTATGTTTTGACAGACATAACTAATATTATGTATAAATGTACACAACTGCTAACCTTCTAATATTCGAAGGTGGATGGATATAACATGGCAAAATCAATAATTATCAAAAAAATAAGTAACATCAAAAATGAATTTGCGCATTTTAATGACATCCATATTTAATAATTATAAATTCGTGACCTCGTTGCTTTTGCAAAATTGGATGATCGTTGTAATTGAGTTGTAATTGTCCTGAGATAAAGTCATCTTATAATATGGTTGTTTTAAAATAACCCTTTTAACTTGAACCACTTAAAGTATGTCTATCGTGACTTCCATTTTATTTATTTAACGCTCCAATTAACACCAATGTGATTGAATAATTGTGTACTTTAAAATTAAAATTATTAAAATTGTTTAAATATCGACTTATTTTTGTGGTATCCCACTGCCGAGAACCTACATCGTATTAATAAATTCTAAATATTTCCAAGATCATATAAAATTGTTACGGCCAATTATTTTAATGGGGAATTGGTTGCGGCGAAACGTCCCATTATGTACTGGCACTGTTTATAAGTATCGATGGATTAATTTGATAAAGACTGTTGGTGTGGCCGTATAATTTATGAAATTAAAAGATGAATATAGGATAAAATGATGTGAGTGACATGATATATTTATATATTTCAATTGGTACATACAATGCAATAAGGTAAGTGAAGAGCCGAACGGTTTAAATATCCCTATTATATAAAAAGGAATACCTTGTTTCAATTGTTCTAGTACTTTTATTATCATATACGTGATTATTTTCTCATAAGCAAATCTTTTTTATAATGAAATATATAATAGTCCTCTAAGGAATATTTCATCACTTCCTTTTTATACTCTCATTCACAAAAAATGCATATACACGAAGTATTTAAAAAATTGAATATGCTAAATGATTGCAAATTTATTTAAACCTTTAATACTCGAGGAATGAATAGAATTAGTTAAAGATGAAAATTGTGAATTCAAGCAAATATTCATGAATTGCAATACAAACAACAAATACGTAATCTAAATTGAACTTGTCCAACTTACATTCAAGAGTGCTTCACATCTGTGCCAGATTCTAAAGTTCCTTATGAACGAAATAATCCTTACTTCGCATCCAAAACAATACCGCAGTGTGTTTTCGTTTTATGTTATCACCAGCACACATGCCCGATGGTGGATATTCTTCTCGGCCAGAAGATATTTACTCATTCACATGACGGCGGCCACACGCACGTGCCGAATGTTTGGCTAATTGATTAATAAGGTTGCGGTGGCTCCGGCAGATGTAGGTCAGATACCAGGATATCCATGTAATAGGAAGCATATATACGGAGGACGCCGAAGCCTTCCAACTCTGAAGCCATCATGAATATGAAATGAAGGATTGTGAGCAGGCAATGGGAGGGGTAGTGAATACCAGAGACAGCTTGAAGTGGAATCGTCGTTCGTTGACCCGCGATATCCACTTATAATATGTTGATATATAATGAAATCGATTTGTATTGTCCTCTTGACAGCGATCGAAGAAGAATTATTTACAACGAATTCCTGTCACTTCCAATATTCAGTTTTGTTTTTGCTTTTAAGACACGTATACGTTTTAAGTAGCTTTTAAGTTAGTTAAATAGTCCTCGATCCTAAGGATTGGGTGGAAACAGCACGCCATCTGTTGATCTGTCCTCAGCTAGTTTCTTCATTTCTATTCATTCCACACGTCCTCTACTATCTGACGCACATACTCCAATCTAGGCCTACCTACCACTTTCTTTCCATCTACTTTACCTTCTATTACTAATTGCATAATACCCACATGTCTAAGAATGTGACCTACTATTTTATCTCTCCTTCGCTATAATATTCTCAAAATACTTCTCTTCTCCCCTACTAACTCTAAGTTAATTGTTATTTTATCTGTCCAATAAATCCTCATCATCCTCCCGTAGCACCACATTTCGAATGCTTCTAATCTAATCTAATTCTCTTCCTTTCCTATGGTCCACGCCTCACATCCATACAATGCTACACGCCACACATATGCCTTCCTACCCTGCGCTATCCTACCTTACTTCGGTTATCTTTTGTCATCCTACTTCCTAAATGAGAAAAATCTCACACTTCTTCTATTCTATCGTCTCCCATTCTTATCCTGATTTGTCGCCTGTATTCCTTCTTGTCACACCTCATCGTTTTGGTCTTGCCTATATTTATTTATATTAATAAGCTTTTAAGTGCGCTTCGTGATTCTGGGGGTTCGAATCCCAGCAGGAACGAACAAATACGTCGCCAATATTTTTTGTGCATTATGTGGATATACGATTGCATCAATAATTGCGATAACGGTTCTCTTTTTATTACCTCCGAACTTAAAAAAGAGCGAGAGTAGTAAGAAATAAGGTAGTTATTGAAGTGGGTGTATACACATTCCTATAATTTTCAGGTAGACGAGTTAATGATGGTCAAATTCCTACAAAGGTATACATCGTTTTTTTTTAAGTGGCGGACCAGTATCGTCCACTACTGCGCATAAGGGCTGCACTTATATACATCACTTATACACATACCATATACTTATATACACAAGGTACTCAGCCACACCTAGTTTATCTATTGACAATACACAAGCGTACCCACAGCACTATTCAATGTGCCGTACGACTGACGCCATACTGTTTTGAATAGCACTGCTCTGTACTGTATTGGCAAGCCATTATGCCGGTTTTGATTTATGATGCGTATACTTCTGTCATTCTCCGCCAATTTAAAAAAAAACGAGCTATACATTTACTGTGTAATTGTATGCATTGAATTTTGAAAAGTAACGTTCTGGAAATAAACATTCTCGTATGCTTTTGCACTTTGAAGCCGATGTACGGTCATAGCCTGAACGCTCATCATCTACACCTGTAGCAAATATTCTTTGGTTAGAAATAGCGCGAAGTAAGTGCTCGTGCCGTTTTGTGCAGATTTGTACAGATTTCATCTGTTTCCATTGTAATGGTCACCGCGTGTTGTTGATACTCTTACCATTAAAAATTAAACAATTCCGAGAACAAAAGAAGATTATGAATTAGTGAGTTTATCTGCGCAAGGAATAAAACCAAATGACCATGCCGAATATATATTTTTAAAACAAAAATGTTATGCGGATATGTGAGAAAATGATATTTTAAAAGTAATATAGTAGAAGGGAATGTCATTTATATGTTCATATATTTTTTCTATTGACAATACACAAGCGTACCCACAGCACAGCATTTCTCAATATAGGTAAGAGACATTTTATTTTATAATTAATATGTAATAATTGTAATGCACGACATTATAATGTAATATACAGTTATTATATTATTGTTATTTTTGTACATTTTAGCCTCTAGGACGATTTCAAATAAAAATCGAAACGTTGGCAGGAACTTATATAATGTTTGCTTCATTTATGTCCGCTTCCCGTTATTCATTATTAAATTAAATAATTTTTAAATAATATTAGTGGTACTTTTCATAAATTTGCAAAAAAAATGTACTGCGCTGGAATATTCAATGTGCCGTACGACTGACGCCATACTGATTTGAATAGCACTGCTCTGTACTGTATTGGTGAAGCCATTATACAGGTTTTGATTTATGATGCGTGAACTTCTGTCACCTTCCGCCACTTTCAATAAAACGGTGCATACATATAAACTCCTATAGGGATTCCTATAATATTTCAAATTGAAATCAAACATTGAAGAAGAAGACATAGATATAAGTTCCCATATATTTAACGATCATGACAATTACCCAATTAACAATGATCCAGATGACCCCCAGATGACCCAGTTGGTGAAAGTACAGAAATTCAGAATGCATAAGCCTGCATTTTATTGCATGATCATCCCGAGGAAATAAAGTTACATGTGCAAGAAATAAGTGCTTCGTGCAAGAGGAAGGCGATGGACAACACGCGTTTGTAGGAATTTGATCATACACATTTTCGGTTTCTTCTACCTGACCCATATTTATAGGAATTTACCATCCTCGATTGAAGTATTCCTAATGGTTTTTATTGCAGTACATGTATAATGGCATAAATTAACTCGCTGAATAAAAGCGAATTGAATATGAAGATAAATATGCTTTATCACATGTTTAGACTCGAGACTATAGTTTATCAACTATGCTAATGATTAGTTAATTACAATCTATTAACTTCTAAGAGTCCTTGCGTCTACGCCGTTTCAATCAATTTAGTAAAATTGATTTTAATAATCTCATAGGCATGTTAACAATCGCGTTTCATACAAATGCAATAATTTGGAACATAATTTGAAAGAATTACTTTAAATTAAAGACATTTTGTTCATTTGATAACCAGTCTAATTAACTAATATTTAGTTGCAAATGTGAATTTGATACAAGTTTAATATAATAACTTTGCTCTCAGCAGATATTTACCTTTTAATGTGCTTTTAATAATAAAATACGCTCAGATTTTAAGGAGTACATTTAGCAGTCTGTTGAAGAGTTTAATCAGTTTTTAAAAGGGTAGCTTCATTCAGTTGTAATTACGTTAAAAGTATTTACAACAAAAATTGTAGAGATTGCTATATTTTTTTGCAGTAATTTTTATAGATTATAAGTTTTTAGATGATCAAAATGATATAACTGCCAATGACTGCAGATGGTATTTATGTACAAAAAGAAACCATCCTATGATAATGATACATATAAACAATTTCAAATAAAAATATATACTATTTTTTTATATAACTGACAAGGCTTTGCGAACATGCTTATACAGATTTTAGAATAGTTGTGTAATTAATATTAACCGATAATGAAAAAGTTAATTAATTCCCAATGAAATTAGCAATGTATATGAATTGATCAATTCTATAATACTTGTACAGATACAAGTGCAAAGGTTTATTATTATTATTACTATTTTAAAAATTATCACTACGGTGTTTAATTATAATATAGAATATCACCTAAAGCGTGTTGTGATGGGGGACCTGGTAGGACCTGTAAAATGGAGCTTCAAGCTTGGCGCTTCTTTCTCCTGGATTAGTTGTTTGGTTATACAGTTTGGCGTGAATCATAGCTCTGGGGTTATTAAGTAGGTTTAGCGTTGGTGGGTTGATGTTGGTGCTGTGTTGTCATATTATGTTATGACAGGATGAATGAGGTTTTGTAGCATTTGTCTTGAGGTTTTATGTGTCCTGGGTATTGATTGTATGGTGAGTCGAGTTAGTGTTTCGTTGTCTATGTTTTTAATGTTTTTGTAAAATTTGAAGTTTAGTTTGTTAAGTCTTGTCTGTGCAGTTTGCTGGTGTAGGGTTTTAATGCTTGTGTATTTTGGTAGTCTTGTGGCTAGTCTGAGTAGTCTGTTTTGTGTTATTTGTAGGCTTCTTAGGTTGAATTTACTTGTGGTAGTCCAGGCAGGAGATGAGTATGTTAGGATTGGTAGTATGTATGTTTTGTAGAGTAGGATGGTGTGTTCTTGAGTGGTGGAGGAGGCGGTTATTATCGGAATGAGTTGTGAGGTTTTGAAATTGGTTTTTTGATGGTGTTGTTCATGTGTGTGTTGAAGTGTAGTTTCTTGTCCAGTGTGAGTCCTAGGTATTTATGTTTGTCTGTCCAGTCAATCCAGTTGTTGAGTACTTTGATTTTGTTACGTTTGTTAAATTTCAGTTTACGTGTGAAGTGAGTTAGTAATGTCTTAGGGGCGTTTACTTGGAGTCCCAATTTGTTGTAGTAGTCGGTGATCTGTGTGGTTTCTTTTTGAAGTATGTCAGTTAGTAATGATAGGTTTTTGGAGGTTGTTAGTATTGCGGTGTCGTCAGCGTACTGTGAGTATATGGTTCTGTGGGCTAAGGGATTAGGTATGTCAGAGATGTACAGGTTGAATAGTATTGGTCCGAGAGCTGATCCTTGTGGTACTCCAGCAAGGATAGGAAATTATTTAGATGTTGTGTTGTTGATTTTGTCTGAGACAACGGTATTTTATTTAGTTTTCATCTTGTGCTACTGAAGAGGGGGGCATAGCCTTCGAAATGTACATCTAGCTACTTAATGCTTTAAGTTAAGGTAATTGGGTGATATTCTATACTATTATTATTACTACATTAATATCTACAATCAAAAATTATACATTTTTAGATAAAATAATCATGTTTTCAAAGAAACATTTAAAACTGTTAATAGCTTTCGCAATTTTAGTGAGACTTTCAAAAAATAAATGCACCTAATGCGAAAAGAAAGAAAATATATTTTCAATACATTATTCTAGCACTAAGAACGGTAGTAGAAAAAAGAAATAGGGTAGGAAAGGTAACTTGCATAGCTTTTGTAGACTTAGAAAAGGCATTTGATAATGTAGATTGGGACATAATGTTTAGAATTTTAAAAGAAACGGGTATAGATTATAAGGATAGGAGAATAATTTTTAATTTATATAAACACCAAACTGCCTTAGTTAGAATTGAGGGGGAAGAAGAGGTAGCAAAAATAGGGAAGGGAGTTCGGCAGGGATGTACACTCTCACCGTTATTATTTAATCTATATATAGAAGATGCAATAAACAAAGTAAAAGGAGAGTATAGTGTAGGTGTGAATGTACAGGGAGAGAAAATATATATGTTGAGATTCGCCGACGATATAGCTATATTGGAAGAAAGCGAAAAGAATTTAGAAAGGGTATTGAATGGTATGCAGGCAGTATTGACTAGGGATTTTAACATGAAAATAAATATAGGTAAAACTAAAGTGATGAGGTGTGACAAAAAGGAATGCAGTAGAAAAATGAGGATCTCAATAGGAGATAATAGAATCGAAGAAGTGTCAGATTTTTGTTATTTAGGCAGTAGAATCACAAAAGATAATCGAAGCAAGGTAGATATAAAGTGTAGGATAGCACAGGGTAGGAAGGCATTCGTAGAAAAGGAACAGATTTTAAGATCAAATATTGACTTGGGTATTAGAAAAAGATTACTGAAGGTATATGTTTGGAGTGTAGCACTGTACGGGTGTGAGGCGTGGACTATAGGAAAGGAAGAGAAGCGTAGATTACAAGCATTCGAAATGTGGTGTTATAGGAGGATGATGAGGATTGGTTGGGAAGATAAAGTAACAAATGAAGCTGTACTAGAGTTAGTAGGGGAGAAGAGAAGTATCTGGAGAGTGTTACAGCGTAGGAGAGACAGATTAATAGGGCATATTCTTAGGCAAGGGGGGATTATGCAATTGATCATAGAAGGTAGAGTGGAGGGAAAGAGAGGGGTAGGTAGGCCTAGATTGGAGTATGTGAGTCAGATAGTTGAAGACGTTGAGATGAATAGCTATAGGGAGATGAAGGGATTAGCTCAGGATAGATCGGCATGGCGTGCTGTTTCCAACCAATCTTTAGGATTGCGGACTCTTTAACTAAACAGTATTATAAAACTTGCAGTTTTTTCATAATCCATTTTCATAATCTAATATAACAATCATATATAATGATTATAGGAAAAGAGTCAATAAGCGTACCAGTAAACTAAGTTTGGAGTATTCCTGAGGTAGATTTTTTCCAATGCAACGGACTCGTTACGTTCTGAGGCATATTGGAAGAAAGCCAAGGAAGCAAAGCATATCACGCTGAACGTAGTGATATATCATGAAATCGTGATAAACGATAACTGGACTGCAGAGTGCTGAAGCGTGAGAATAGTAAGGACTTCATTAAAAACACTGGATAGGTTGATGTATATACGGAATACGGAGGAAGGGACAGTTTGACAGATATATCCAGGATAAGCAAACAATTTCCACGATTTGTGTTGACAGGGAGAGTTATAAAATAAAGAATTCAATAGGAAAAACAAATCAGTTAAATGTGTCAAGAAGAGGAAATATTGTTTTGTATTGATAATGCACCAGGATACAAAAATAGTAAACATAAAAAACTGTTGTGTCAATTTTATATTTACAATTTTTTATAATTTTGATTAATGTATTGAGGTGCAACTTTGCAGTTTAAAGAAAAAGCTTGTAATCTTCTCAATTGTTATCATTGAAGGAATGTTTACAAAAGCCATTATATTAGGCATGCGTTAACTAAAAGACAATTTTAATTATGGATATATTTGTATATTACATACAATAATAATTTATTGCCTTTATAAATACTCGAGTGAATTCTATACATCATTGATGATAATAACCAATACATGCTTCGACAATATTTAAACAGGCAAGTTGTGTTTGTTTTAGTATAAGGGCCAACCTATATTATAAGCATGAACTACATTGCTATACAATTTTAAATGGTTTTTGGTTTTATTGCAGTTTTATCAAACACCTACACATACATACCCCATATACATTAAACTGTTTATAAAAGATTAGAAAAAGAGACTGGGTATATAAAGAATATATATGACGTATGCGAAGTACGTATTTAAATATAATAAAAATGGGTACGCGATTGTTTGAAACTAGTTATACATTTCTTATTATAATCAAAGATATTTTAAATACCAAATAATCATGCAGTATTAATTCAACATTTTTAAATGTCTGTGTAGATTTAAATAAACGAAATATTATCACAGGTATGTTTCCAGTTATTTATTTTAGCAAATTAGTCGAGCCATTTAGATATCTGCAAAATTTATATAGCATAAATGTTTTTTGATAAAGCACGAGTTGTTTGATTATACAGGTTGGGCAGTTCTAACGTATCGGAATCCCCTGCCCAAACTAATTCAAATAGAAATACAAAAAATTACAACGTTATATAGAATTATGGGGTGCAAACTATAAAATTAATTTCAAGTATACAGGATGAACCATAAAAGCACAATTAAAACTGGTCTTATTTTTTTAAATCGAACACTATGTATGTTTTGATCCCGTTTCATAGCAGACATTCTAGTACTTATGAACACGTAAATTTTAATTTGTTAGAATGCGGCGTTGCGAAGATTTTGTGTAAATTGGTTCATTGCAAGCCCAATTAAAAAAAATCATAACTGACTTAGGTAGCGAATTTAAATAGCACAGTTTTAAATCTGGGTAACCACTAACATGGCATTATTTATTGTAAATCTGTTTTTCTCCTGAAACATACAGGCATATGTAAGAGTTATGTTCAATTGGAACATTTTCCTTGAAAGGTAAGTCCGATTTTTTAAATGGAACACCCCATATATTATTATTCTGAAAGATAATTCGATTATAATAGAACCATTTTCATTAAATATGTCCTATACCTGAAACTAATAGTTTCTGAGATATTTTTGAAATTTTTGAAAAATGCAGCATCCAAACAAGCAATTCAATTAAAATTAATATAAATCTTTAAGATTGCCATGGAAGATAATGTCAACTGTAATATTTGTGATTCGACGATTAAAGTTTACTTAAACCTGCTTTACATTAAATACCATAAAGATATGGCATACTCTTTGCAAGAGAAGATCGACATGATCTGGTGTTTAGGAGAATGCTAGAAGAACCCTATATTGGCCAGTAAAATATACAAATAGAAGACATCCAAATGCAAATAGATTTCAATATTTATTAAGTACTTTCACAACGACTGGATCTGTTAAAAATGCAACACACGAAAAATATAAAACTATAAGAACGGAAGAAAATAAAATAAAAGTGCTTCATTCTGTGATTGAAAACCCCCAAGTCTCTTCTGCAGAAATATTTTGAATCCTGTTTCTTCTGCAGAGAAAGAGGAAAATATTTCCCGACGTACTGTTGGAAGAATATTGAAGGAATATGAATACCATCCATATAAGTTGAAACTGCAACAGGATCTACAAGAAACCGATTTCGGAAGAAGGGTTGAATTTTGCGTCATCCAACAATCATCACCTCCTATATCACCACATTTAAAATGCTTCTAATCTACCGTTTTTTCACACCTTACAGCGGTAGAATTGGTTTTCTAATACCCAAGTCAATATTTGATCTTAAAATCTGCTCTTTTTCTACAAATGCCTTCCTACCCTGTGCTATCGTTTATTTTAGATTCAAATCACTTCGATTAACCCTGGTAATTCTACTTCTAACTAAAAAAAAATTGGCACTTCTATTATTTTATCATCTCCTATTTAAACCTTAATATTTCGCCTGTTTTCTTTTTTGTCATGCCAAATCATTCATACCAATTAAGATTTGTTCTAATTTCTGTTTCGTCTCTTCTAAGATAACTATATTATTGGCAAATCTTAACATATCTATTTATTCTCACTTATTTTTTACGACTATATTGCATTCTTCTTTAACATTGTTTATTGCATCTCGTATATATAGATTGAACAATAACGGTTAAAGTCAAAAGTTCGTCTATATTATTGAATACCTTTTCTAAATCTACGAAAGCTCTGTAAGTTTATTTTCCTACTCTTATTCCTTTATCTTCTTATCCACAAAATAGTCTCTCTTGTCTCTCTGTCCTTCCTAAAACCGAATTCATCTACCGCTAGCCTTTTTCCACTTTATTTACTAATCTATAAATAATATAAATAGTAGACCAATGATCCTTAAGTTTTATATAAATTAGACAGTTCCATTTTGTATTTTTGATAAAAGTACAGCGCTTGTTTCTATTTGTATCACACCGACAAATAAAGGTTTATTTTAGCCATCGCGCAGAAATTTAGCCTAATCTTCCTAATATCATGTGTTACCTTAAATATTTCGTAGCGAGGATGGCAAATTCCTATAAATATTGCGTCAGGTAGAAGAAACCGAAAATGTGTATGGTCAAATTCCTACAAACGCCTGTTGTCCATCGCCTTCCTCTTGCACGAAGCATTTATTTCTTGCACATGTAACTTTGTTTCCTCAGGGTGATCATGCAATAAAATGCAGGCTTCTGTATTCTGAATTTCTGTACTTTCACCAACTGGGTCATCTGGTGGTCAGCTAAGTCATTGTTAATTGGGTAATTGCTACGATCGTTAAATATATGGGAACCTATATCTATGTCTTCTTCTTCAATGTTTGATTTTAATTGGAAATATTATAGGAAACCTCATAGGAATTTACATGTACCTTTGTAGGAATTTGACCATCAGTAACTCGACTACCTGAAAATTATAGGAATATGTATACACGCTTTCGTAGAGACCAGGATAACTTTATAAGCCAATTTGAAGCCTTTATAAGCGTTGCCCGTAACTTTTTTTTGGCACACTATCGACATTATATAATCGGCAATAAACTATAATCGTGATAATAATCAGTAATAATAAAAATTCTTTATAAGCTCTGATGAAAAAAAGCGAAAAAACTATTTGTGAATTGAATCTTTTGAAATAGGACGTATAAATTTTTTTTTCTTAAATATACAATCAAAAGAGAGTTCGAAAATAAATATTCAAGACAGACTGATAACATTTTGCAAATATTTGGCATTGGACATTTCAATTGTCTTTCAGCTTTTATATATTAAGAGAAAAATTACCTGAGAAAAATTTGAAAATTGAAAAATTGTTTTCTAATTATGTAGAAAGTAGAACAACTATTTCGAAACAAATTACATAAAATCAGCGTTCATTCATTGCTTAATTCAAGAAATTAAATAAAAATCGATTCGATTCATTTTAATTAACACACACACACACACACACACACACACACACACACACACACACACACACACACACACACACACACACACACACACACACACACACACACACACACACACACACACACACACACACACACACACACACACACACACACACACACACACACACACACACACACACACACACACACACACACACACACACACACACACACACACACACACACACACACACACACACACACACACACACACACACACACACACACACACACACACACACACACACACACACACACACACACACACACACACACACACACACACACACACACACACACACACACACACACACACACACACACACACACACACACACACACACACACACACACACACACACACACACACACACACACACACACACACACACACACACACACACACACACACACACACACACACACACACACACACACACACACACACACACACACACACACACACACACACACACACACACACACACACACACACACACACACACACACACACACACACACACACACACACACACACACACACACACACACACACACACACACACACACACACACACACACACACACACACACACACACACACACACACACACACACACACACACACACACACACACACACACACACACACACACACACACACACACACACACACACACACACACACACACACACACACACACACACACACACACACACACACACACACACACACACACACACACACACACACACACACACACACACACACACACACACACACACACACACACACACACACACACACACACACACACACACACACACACACACACACACACACACACACACACACACACACACACACACACACACACACACACACACACACACACACACACACACACACACACACACACACACACACACACACACACACACACACACACACACACACACACACACACACACACACACACACACACACACACACACACACACACACACACACACACACACACACACACACACACACACACACACACACACACACACACACACACACACACACACACACACACACACACACACACACACACACACACACACACACACACACACACACACACACACACACACACACACACACACACACACACACACACACACACACACACACACACACACACACACACACACACACACACACACACACACACACACACACACACACACACACACACACACACACACACACACACACACACACACACACACACACACACACACACACACACACACACACACACACACACACACACACACACACACACACACACACACACACACACACACACACACACACACACACACACACACACACACACACACACACACACACACACACACACACACACACACACACACACACACACACACACACACACACACACACACACACACACACACACACACACACACACACACACACACACACACACACACACACACACACACACACACACACACACACACACACACACACACACACACACACACACACACACACACACACACACACACACACACACACACACACACACACACACACACACACACACACACACACACACACACACACACACACACACACACACACACACACACACACACACACACACACACACACACACACACACACACACACACACACACACACACACACACACACACACACACACACACACACACACACACACACACACACACACACACACACACACACACACACACACACACACACACACACACACACACACACACACACACACACACACACACACACACACACACACACACACACACACACACACACATGAAGGAGTTCTTTTAAAAATTATTATATATATTTGTTAATCCGAGTCGAAAATATATATTTGTGATTAAGTGAACGTGGAGCTTGTTTTAGTCATATTGTATATAAATTATATTCATAGTTTATAATCTGAAAAACTGACAAACTTTCAATTGTATTGTAAATCTTATAAAGCAAGCATTACAATAAATTCACCATGAAATAAATATTGAATGGAATTCAAAACGTTCATTCAGGTGTGCGATTATTCCCCTTTTGAAGCTTAAGATAAAATTAACGGATTTAACAAGTTCTAATTAAATTTTAATCAAATTTTATAATCTCTACCACGTTCCAAGGCTTATGAAACATGATGGGTAGGCTTAGATAAAGCTGATCAGATCGATATTCAAACGGCAAGTATTAACGCATTAATTATTAGCAGCGGTAAATTATCTTTGTTTGCTTCAAGATAATCAATATTAGAACGGCTGCGAACTAATCTATTGAATACAAATATCTATTTACGGAAAATAGTAAATAGCCCACGGATTCCCAAATGGGGTCGATATAGTTCCACTGACGCTCGATGGAATTTTGGAACAAGTCCATGGAATTCAAAGCCTAAATTGGGCATCGATGCATCTACGATTGATAAAGAAAATTTTAGATCGTTGAATTTTGAGTCATTTTAACAACTTTTGTTTCTACTTCATATATTGCAGAAAATTTTCAGAAATATAACGAGCGATATATCTAAATACATATTTTCTAGTATAGAATATCACCCAAATATCATATTTTCTATATGAGGTTAATGTAAGTAAAGGTTTGGAATTCCTGGTCTATAGTATATTTCGAGCTAATATGATTATAATATGTCGTGTGTATTGATACTTGATGGCAAGTAAACATATTGTTAATATTATATCAAAATTACAAGAAAAATTAATGTACTTTGAATAGAATATTAGTGCGGATGCACTTAACAATTATAATATTGATTGAAATATTATCAATATTTCCTGTACTCACGCAACTGATCAAATAATCAGATTTATCACATTTCTTACAATTTTTTTCAAAAGTATAGTTTATCGATTTACTTAGATAGTTTTTTTCATGGTTCTCAACGTATGATGTAAATATTGTTTAAGTTTAATTTTTTTAGATTTCTATTTTTATTATTTAGATTTAGAAAAATAAACATAATTTACATATAAAAATGTCTACAAATATCTGTGTTATAATCGTATTAAAAATTGTGTTAAAAATTATCCAATATGCCAAACTTTTAAAATTAATTTAAACACGCAAAACCCAAATGTTAATTAGCACAAGGAAAAGTGTAATTTAATACAGTTAATTGATGTGAATGTCTATATATTTTCTTTATATTAAATGCATTATAAAGCATTTTCGTGAGAAAATGGTTACATGAATCTTGTTGTCGCTGTAAATCTTCTTCCAACTATTATCCTATAAATCTTATATTTCGTCTACATACAATGTATTTCCTATTAAATTCAAAAATACTACACATTTCGCTTTTATATTGTAAATACAAATTTATTTGTAGTTTTGACTTTCTCAAAATTACAAAATATTTATAAATATGTTAAATACGGTATATTATTTCAAGGTTGGGAGTATCCTTGTTTATTTTTTAAATCATTTTGAGTTATATTTTTGAGTTATATTTTAAAAATAGAAATAAATAGAGAGCTCGAATTAAATAAGCTAAAATAAACGCTAATGACAATTTGATTGTTAATTCAAGAAATAAGTCAAAGGCGTCCTGGCAAATATTTAATTGTTGAAGAATAAAATATATATATATATATATGTATATATATATATATCAATCATTTTATATTTTATTTACTTAGTTTTTAAGACTTTATCGCTTTTCTTAGACTTGTTGGTTTAATATAAAATAGTCAATTACAAAGTATTGAATTTAATTTTTTTAAATGGAATTTTGCTTAAAACAAAAAAAAATGTTTTTAATCTGATTGGTTCGAAGTAAATGTTATAATTTATGTGGATTCTTCAGTGAGTGTTATATGTTCTAAGAATTTAAAATTAAAGTAACATCCCTTGCGTATGACATAGCTTCTTTTTCTCGCGATAATAATGGAAACAAATTAAAAAAATATATATTGTTAATATAGTTATATATGCAGTTAATGTAGATACAGGAAAAATCTTTTTTAAGAACTATCTAACGAAAATTCTGTACTAACATAAATGGTGAGAACAAACCATAATATGTGCGTTTAAAAATAAAACAATAAAATCCCGTTGAAAACCAGAATATTGACATAATACATTTTGGAGATTGTCTTTAATTTTTCTCATCATGTTTACATTGCATTGCAAAATTAATAATAAAAACGTACAAATTTAGAGTTACGCTATCATTTTCCATACCGTAAATGTACTTAATAGGATTATCTACACAAATACAATTCTTCTAGGTGCGGCCCTCTGATTTCGTTGATAAAACAAATTTATAAAAATCAGGATTGTCCCTAATACATAGCGCAATTTCGACATGAAGTGGCTTACTATTACATTTTTCCAGCATAGTATTCATATGGCTTAATTACAAACGTAATAATCATCACCTGTATTAATCAATCAATCATTCAGTTCTGCAATCGGGAAAAGTGTTTGATTATGTATGCAATAATGTATTGCACAAATTCTACCAAAATACGCTACGCTTCTGTCTTCTCCAAAGAATAAGTAGGTGTGTTAAGCGCAGAAAGTGTGCGTCCTAAGAAATACAATGTTGACAAATCACCACGCATAGTTATAACCATTTTATGCAATTAGAATGAATTCTTTGAAATTAATACCAAAGTTATACTAGAATATAAGAAATGTTGATAAATACTTATTATAGTATCATATTTATGTCATAATTAATTTGTATGATAGCTATAAAATAGTGACAAATTTAAATTCTTAGACCTACAGTATTTTTTGTTGTCTGGCACCACTGGTACTGTATAACCCCGATAAGCACAACCCTATGCGCAGACGACTACCAAAATTCTCCGCCAATTTAAAAAAGAAGAGTTGTACATATCTAGGTATTTAGTACATACCTAGTCCTCTTGGTTTCGTCCTTTGAATACCGATGAGGTATAGATAAATAATAGATAAATATACAATATAAATATAAATATACAGCAACCTTTCTTATATTTTTCAATTTTTTAAAACTATATATTGGATGGTGAACTTATTACCTATTATTATAATATTATAATGACCTAAAACGCATTATAAATGAAAGACAAATAAATATGTCAAAAAAATTTAAATAAATGTGCAACGCGAATTTTAAAAAAGGATTTATGGAGTTACAGAAACATAGAAAATTGTTTTTTGTACGAAGCTTAAAATTTATATTTTACATACACTGTTCTTATAATCATGGAAATTAAATATATTCATAAAATATCAGATTCTTTGTATAGAATATCACCGAAATACCGCAACACATAGCATTTATTACTTTGATGCGCATTTCGAAGGCTATGCCCCAATTTTCAGTAGCATAATTATAGAGTAGAGATGGATTATTAATTTTAACTTCAGTTCCAATGTCAGAAGAAATAGCTTAATTATGATTACATTTTTCCCGTTTTAAAAATATGTAGTCTTACGTTTGATAAATATAATTTTGATAAATGAATTTCGCTTACAAATGATAAAACAGACTAACAAGAAGTCAATATCTGGTTATTGATTGAAAATTGGATATCGTCCAAATTTTGGTGAACATTTACAATTTTTAGGGAAAAAAAAGTTATTTTTAGTTGCAAATAATATAATAGTGTAACAAGAAGTAAATATATAGTTAAAACTTTAAGATTAATAATATGGTGTAAAAATTGGTGAACATTTACTATTTTCGGGAAACGAAAGTATTTTTTTGTATGCATATTTTCATTAAATTTTCAAAATACAAGCCATATAAAACTGATAATATAGCTATTAAATGCTTTAAGTTGAGGTATTTGGTTGGCATTCTATACAAGAATATAACGCCGTATTGACGATTTTACAATCGCATTCTCAATTTATTTTAATTTCACATCTTAAGCGTTTTTCATCACACATTGCCACATATAATTTTCAATATATTTCCAAAATCATCCCAATCCAAGCAAAACCAAAGGGACTAGAACAAACTACATGCTATATGTTCGCTTCGCTAGTGATATTCAGTGCTCTGCCGGTTACCTGAAGACGTCTTATTTGCGCTTGTCTGAGAAACATATCTACTCGCATAAACACGCACATATGTGCCACGTTATAATACATGAGCTGAAATCAACAGGTGCCTTATGTGCCGTATTAAATATCATAAGTGCGTAAAGTTACCCCTTGACGTGTCTTTCGAATTATACACGGTTGTTCAACAACTGTATGAAGGAAATTATTGAATGCAGTAGCGATGGCAAACTATCGGTCATTTTGAGAACCTAGTTCGTAGTTCGTAGTTCATTTCAATGTACCGTTCACGAACTATAGGTCGTGAACTACTACATCTTTTTAAAATGAACTAGTTCACGACCTATATGAAATACATACACATACTGAAAATAATCTCTTTTTTTCTCAATATAAAAATATTAAATGGTAAAAAATAAATAAATTGAAATATTACAGTACTTATTTTGAATTGGGAATGAGGAAGAAAGGACAACAATGTTTATAATTTATACAAAACATATATATTTAAGGAAATCTAATCTTCTCTAGGTACTCAAGATTATTTATATGAAGTTCTAAAATACTTATTGGTAATTACTGATGAAAATGTTTACTACTTTACTAACACTTGAAAATTAAAAGTACAAACTATAATAAAATGAACTAGATAGAATTGTTGTGTTTGGCGTTATAATTTATATTTTCTATTCCGAATCTTCTCTGTTCAAACTTCAAAGCTTTGATTTAATATTAAGTGATTGCGTTGCACGCAGTATGAAATAGAAGAACTATAAAATTTGGTTGTTTATTTTTGCATTATTGCAAAAATTTGCTAAGGCATGACATATTTAAGAACATATTTAATCTTGCGAATATATTAATTATATTATTCCAAATGAAATCTGATACCAACATATAAATTGTGACTCAGCTCGGCAATGCTGCTGTTGCAATATTGCATCGAGTTTCCTATTTCGTTCCGTTCACCAGCACACTTTATCACTAAATAAATGTTACTACTGTATATGTAATGTATACTATACTGCATCGTTTACGAGTCGTTGTGATTCATGAACGCTTTAGTAGACGACGGGTTCAGGACCTAGTACAAGTACATCAATACGTACACCGTGCACCATGTAGTTGATAGTTCACGAACTAGGTCATAGTGACCTATAGGTCGTTGCAAAACATCGTCACAGTACGCTCGTCATTTGATTGAACCGTTCAGAGTGAACGGTTCGCGAGTGAACTACACATCGCTAGAATACGGTCATTATTTCAGTATTTATATGCACTATATGTTGGCAGATCAATTTTCACTGATACTACAATTAAAGGAAGTAATAATTTAATTTTAGGCTATACTTTCTTTCCAATAAATGATTTGATTGTATAATAAAGATAAAAAATTTATTTCGATTATTGTCATGTAGTAGTATTTTCAAAAAATTGTTTTATATATATGACATTTGTAAAAATATAAAAAGGATTCATAAAACATAAATAATGAAGTAGGAATAATTAAATTTGCAGTATGTATTTTATTTTTAAGAACATTGCTGAAATCCTACAGTAATAGACGAAACTGGTTAGCCTAGAAAATTATATATATATATATATATATATATATATGTATATAATAATAACAAAAGTAATAACAAAAGAAGAAGATTCAGTATTTTCAACCAACAAGTTTTTAAGAAAAATATACCAAACACGGGATTTTAAGTTGCAAGTACTAAGGAACTAAGCGTAATTGCGTAAAAAAGTAAAAGTTGGGATGTTATAGGGCAGAGTAGAGTTTGCCGAAAATTTAGAACATAAATATAAAGAAATAATAATTCTTACAGTTGCCTTTATATAAGTATTTGACATATTATAGACACTAATATTTAGTCACTTGATGGTAAATAGTTTTTCCTAATGTATATTTTATTTGAATGAAATAAGACGATTTTGGAAATATAAATTTTGTTACATAGAAACATTTCATTCCATATTTGATCACAGAGTGTATTTTCACAGTAGCCACATGTGTACGATATCTGCATACTTAACATTCAGTTTCGCCCCCACTGACATCTATCATTCTTCAATTTGACTCGTTTAAGTATGACCACGTTTTTGTAGTGGCATTTTTCATCGACTGTGAATGTAACATTCGTCTTAGCATTTTAATCTCGATATCCACTTAGTCGCTGTGTATTGAGCCAAGGAGGGGAAAATAATTTTATTATAAGAGTGTTTTTTGTTTGGGTTTAGTATAAAAAGATTTTAAAAATGGTCCATTCTTGTGTTACAGCATCTATGTTTTGATAAAAACTATATACCATTTAAGTTTTTAAATGACTATTACAGGTGCTTTAAAGTATATTACATAAATTTTAGTACGACTTTTTGGGTTGTGTAAACGTTTCTTCATTTAAAAGTAGCATTGAGGTTTAGCATTCAAGCCAAATGTTGAAAAGTTCTCTGTTAATAACAACAGAGAAAGAGGAATTGTGCAGCACCAGTAATTTTTTGTAAAAATAGATTTCAATATAAATCGAACGAATTTAATTGCAATGAAAATGATTATTTCCAATCATTTTGTTATACATATACTATGTATTTACGTCGTAAACATACCATGGTACTTTAAAATTATAAGTACTAATTTGACATAAAAAACTATTTGTTATAACAAATTTACGGGTAAAATTTCAAAATTATGCAGGGTGAGAATTAAGTTGGTTCAAATATATCTGAAAATTTTTTTTTTGAATAAATGCAATGTTTAACTTATGTTATATAGATTATCACCCAAATTCTAAATTTAACCTATGTATTTCTGTATTTGAAAATTTTATAATATGGAGAAAAAAGTTCTTATATCAATAATTCTGAAACGATTTTTTTAAATGAAACAAACTTTACTCTTGCAAAGAATATCACCTAAATATTGTAACTCAAAGCATCTAATGAGTATTTCGAAGGTTATGCCCCATCTTCAATAGTACAAGATAAAAACCGAATTTTGCTAGATATTAAAATGCTATAAATTGCTATAAAATTTAATTGCGCGTCTAGCTATTAAATGTATTCAGTTACGGTATTTGGGTGATATCTTATACAATTTTTAACACTTTAGTGACAATTTAATTTTTTTTACTCTACTCAGTAAATATTTTTAAATTTCATATACTTGATAGATAGCTATTTTACATTAAAATATAATGATTCCCAAAAATCTTTAGTAAAATTTAAAAAAAAATGTCGTATTTCACCGTTACTAATTGTACAATTCTTCTTCGAATAATAATAAAATATTGATAACATTAAGTCCTCTTAAAATTTTTTATTATATTATTAATTATTAATATTTAAAGCATAAAATTGCAGTAATTTAAAATATATATAATACTAATTAATTTATAGTAATATTAATGTTTAATGATTTTGCAGTGATGAATCTAAATGCGCAAATTGCATTATAGAAAAACCGTGCTTAAAGATTGGCTTTAATGGTTTTTTAAATCACGATTGTTATAAAGTTTTTCATTGCGAGAAAAATTGATAAAAATAAAAATTGTTCGATCATTTTCTTTGCACAAAATTGCGCATAATTTACAAATTTTAGTCTATTATTTTATGCAGCCCTGTAGAAGTCCATTTCGCTTTCGAGTCAGTAAAAGAGAGCCGTCACATACATTTCCAGTATCAGGGTATGAGGAACGGTGAATTGTGAGCGGGAGAACACGAACCTGGAGGACCTGGACCTGGTCCTGGACGGAGCAGGACTTCATGTGCGATAAATAATAATTTAAAAAAATTGATGTGTTTAAGGCTTACTTGGTGATATTCCATTGTAAATTACATACGGAAGCAATTAAAACTATGTTTTTATATCACAATAGGAAATATAAATTTATTTATAAAATTTATATATTACAACGACATGTTTCGGACTATCGTCCATTATCACTTGATCCTCCCATTAGTAACCGTATTTCACGCATTTTTTATCATGCCGACCGCCATCTAAATTATCTAATTTAATTTTCAACAATAAAGATGTAACCTCTATATTTAATAAAAGTGGAGTATATGAGTTAAAATGCACAGATTGTGATGCTATTTACATTGGCCAAATAGGTCGCAGTTTTTCTATCAGATATTGTGAACATTTACGTGATTTTAAATCCAAGAAAAATAAGAGTAATAAATTGAATTATCAATAAATTGAATATAGGTTGTTGAATGTTTAACACATTTTATTCATTGTTTTGATGTTGTTGATGTCGAACAGCTGACCGTGTTCGAACACAGTAATCGAATGCTTGGTTTAAGTCGATTGGGGACACAACGCGCGTATTGAATTCAATTAACATATTGCTTATGGGGAGACAATGGTGCCACACTAAGTGGCAAAATGTCAAAATTTCGCTCGCGTGTATTTGGTCAATATACTAGCGCAGTCTTCAGTTATCTTCACCAAGTTCTCGTTCTCGAAGATATCAACAGATGGCGCCACATGAAAATCAACCGCTTAAAGTTGATTCGTTTTCGTATATGGACTCGCAACGTCTATGTATACATTGTCATTATTATAATGTTAAATAGATAATGGTCCGAAACATGTCGTTGTAATATATAAATTTTATAAATAAATTTATATTTCCTATTGTGATATAAAATAGTATATTAAAGAACGAATTTCATAAGGCAGGTTTTATTGCACGAGTTCAAGTTATCTAAAGAACGAGTGTTATAAATTACTTATGAAATGAGTTTTTTATACTATTTTTTCTAATTTGCGTCTTTTATGCCCTTTTTAAATCAAAAATCGAAATTTAAAAGGTTAACATTTGAAATAAATTGTCAATGTTACTGTTTATATCTTTTTTCTAATATTACAGTTGATAATTAATAAATGATGAGCTTGGAAAATTTTTCTTGTACGCCACCAGAAATTCGAGAAATTGCTAAAAATACGGTGAGAAACTTATTACCGATGAAGTCACGTCAAAGTTACGAAAAGCAATTTCAAATATTCGACGAATGGTGCAATAAAAACAACATTAAAACTATTACAGAAAACGTTTTATTGGCATACTTTGACATACAAAGAACCAAATATAAACCATCTACTATATGGATAACTTATTCTATGTTAAGATCTTGTTTGAGTATATATAAGGATGTGGACATATCAATGTATAATTAACTTCAAGCTTTGTTGAAACAATTATCTGAAGGTTATGCACCGAAAATTTCTAAAATTCTAGAAGAAGCAGATATTAACAAATTTATAAAAGAAGCAGACGATAAAATGTACATGGCAATGAAACTAGGTATAATTTCTATGCATATCGCAGCTTTCTATGTACAATGATATTCATTTTATGTTGTTTTAATTATGGTCTATGATGGCGCTTGTAGGCGAGAAGAATGAACTAATATGTCTATATATGATATCAAATACAAATCCGATTCAATTATTGTTACGGTACCTAAAACAAAAAATAATGTACCAAGGATGTTCGCAATAGCTAATAAAAAATGGATCGACTTGATTCAGAAATATGTTAACTTACGGCCCAACAAACACATAAGCGCTTCTTCTTGACTTACCGTAATGGTTATTATATTAATAGCTCAATGGGGTATTAATATTATGGGCAAAGTGTCAAAATATATTGCAAGTTTTCTCGAATTGCGAAATCCAGAGTTTTTCACCGGGCATTGCTTTCGAAGATCTAGTGCGACACATTTGGCAAATCGTGGTGGCGACTTGTTAACAATTAAACGGCACGGGGGATGGAAGTCGTCAGCTGTCGCAGAAGGTTATGTCGAAGCTTCGCTTAAAAATAAGATTAAAGTATCCCAAATATTGGGTCTCAGCACAATAATTTAAATTTACTTGGATGCTCTAGTGCCTCACAGTTACCATTTGTTTGTGATACAAATAAGACTACTGCAGTAACAGGCAACAGTAGTTTTCAAAAAAAATTGTGTCAACTCATAATTTGCCTGGTGTTGTTATAAATGCACAAGATACATCTAATGTTACCGTCAATATTTACAACAATTGTACATTTCAGGGACAAAATTTAAATTAAACTATTTGTTGCTTTCTTTTGTAGTTTGACGTTTGATAACTGGAACGTAGATCTACCAATTTCTTTTGAAACAGTAAATTGCCCTATGCTATAAGCGAACTCAAATTCGCTATAAACGAACTTATTTAGGTTCATTAACAGCTCTATTAGAAACGAAAATTAGAAAAACATAGTTTTAATTTCTCCCGTATTTAATTTATATTAATTCCGGTCTATATGTAGTCGTGTTTGGACGATATCAACTTAATTTTGCACGTATTATTAAGTACGATATGAATAAATCTTGATTTACGTCAATAAGTCTAGAAAATATTTCTGTGTAGAGGCAAATGAATTAGGTTAAATTAGGCAAAATTTGGTTAAATTTGAGGTAAACACAAGGAAAATCTCTCACAAGGGATTATCGCATAGAAGTTTAGTATTCCTATTATCCTATTATATCTAGTGGTTTGCATTGTAGCTATTGATATTTTCTTTTATGTTTTCCGAACAAATTTTCTGTTCTCCAACTAATGAATTGTTTTGTATAATATAGAACATCACCCAAATACCGTAACAAGCATTAAGTAGCTAGATGTACATTTCAAGGGCTATGCGTATTTTGTATATTAAAGTTGCGATCTAGCGAGATGAATCCAGGGATAAGAAACGCTCCTCTAACTCTCAACAAAACTGCAAGATCAAGATGTCATCATCCATATCGATAAGATTGAAAAATTGTAATCTCGTTTAGCATTGCGTTCGAGCGATATGAGATGAGAAATAAGAAAGTTCATTTCGATTGCGCTGAAACAGTAAAATAACACTCTCGTTCTCGAACTTGTCGGGATGCAATAAAATAATCTCGTTATTGAGCTGGAATTCGCCAAAAAAATTTAAATTAATTATTTCGTTTGCTGTATGAAATTTTTTTAACTTTCTAAATAGAAAGTATTTTTAAATTTCAATTAATTGTCCGAATTTTGTTCAAAACATTTTTTTTTTCAATTGTGCCATTTAAAAATTCTCCAATTTTTCAATTTTTTTATTATTTGATTAATTATATATACATTTTAAATCTTTAGAACATTCAATTTGGATTATTTTGGCGGTCATTAATGTGTTCTCAATTAACACTTAATTTCTGCTCCACTATGTATATGTTTAGTGACAATGCGAATATTATAATCTACTTTAAATATTGGTATTAATTTGATAATACGCTTGATTTGATTCTTTTGCCAGATAAGCAACCATATAAACATATATATTGCAAAATCCTATAAAGATGCATATAATTAAACTTTTACACGTTCCAGATCAAGATTATGGAGAATCGATGAAAAATTGAGAGTCTCGACGATGTCAATTCCGTCTTGAATTCGATCTCGCTTTCAAGGAAGATTCGTTTTTATTCCTCTCAATCTCGTTGGGATACTCTTGGGAACACAACGTTATTTGTAATGGATCTAATATAATCCTATTATGGAATTCAAGATTATGATTTGTTGTTTTGTAATCATCAAACGCAATGGTTTCATTATAGATCGATGGAAAACTTAAACCACATATTTTAAAAGCACCGTTGTTATTTTATATTAAAAAAGTTGATAGAAGTATACTTTTGTCACTGAAAATAATTTTGCACCATAGAAAAAACGAAATCGGTGAATGGTCACTTTTTGTCTCGTCATCTATTCAAACGCCGGAAAGCTTTCGCACGAACCTTCGTCTATATAATCATATAATCATATATGATTTGTAGCAGAAGAGAGCATTAAAGTGTTTTCTTCGGTGTATTATAAATATTACAAATCAAGGATAAATGCATATACATATAGATAATCTTACAACACTGTTGGGCTTTATATAAAAAGGATGTTGAATAAATGATTCGGCGGCAGTAGAGTGGGCGGCGGCAATTCTGGAGGCAGCAACTACTTTCACAAGCTTAAATTGTGGTTTACCAAATAGTAATTGACTAATATCGGCTTTCAATACTTTGAAACTATCGAAGATTGCGTTTATCATATTGTCATCAAACGTAATGATTTGCAACAGTATGATATTAAAATGTCTTGCGCCATCTAATTTATATCTTATCCTTCAATCTGCGCCACCTTCTACAACTAACTATATATAGCCTCAATGTCTAAAAATATGTGCTATTAATCTCTCTTGCTTAAGTAAACAATATATTGAAAATGCTTCCTGTTCTGGAATGAGCTCAAACGGTCTTCCTTCTTCGCAATATCTACACATTCTACAATATTTTTACAACATTATATATACACTATATACAACACTATATATATATATATATATATATAATATATACAATTATATCATTCAATTTCTATTTTACTAACTTCACGTCCTTTAGCTGAACGACGCATTTTATTAAATAATTTCTAAGTAAATGGTAGAACTGAAATTAGTTCTTATCCTACCAATGCTTTTTCTGAGTTTTAAGCTCAGACTCGTGTATTTAATCACATTCATAAATTCATAATTTTATTATATATATAATAATAAAAATAATTGTTAATATTGTAATGATTTTACTTGTCAAATTTAATAGGTTAAAAAATGAAAAGATAGCGAAAAACCTTTTAGAACATAAATAGTTTACTTATATAATATAGGATAAATAATGGTGCACTTATTGCTATATGTATAAGTACAGAAATTACAGAAAATTAATCATGTTTATTATTCGTTGATCGATTTTCTAATAAGGCCTTAGCGTTTGAAATATCCATTTATAAATTATAGATTTTATTGATAATTTTATATATCACCATATTAATAAAATTTGCCAATTATTCAGTGCTCCAAAGCACATTATAAAGTATACATTACTGATTTTACTATTATTACTATTATTAATTTCGGCTTTGAGACACCATCTTTTTAGATTTCATCCTTATCATTTCTTACAAATATTATAAGGAAATGGAAATATAATGCGATGTGTCTCGATTTCCATTTCCAAGGGATTTTAGAATTACATGAATTAGTCCACGGATAGAAAGGTAGTTATTATTTAGGATTCATAAATTAACCATTTATAAAATGTATAGAAAGCGCAATTTAAATTTTTGCTAGTTGCTAGAGTTGCAATATAAAATGTCCCTTATATTTTTATTGATAAAAAAATCATATACGAGTATTTCGTCCATTGCCTGATTGATTAATTTACATCTTTTTCTACGACTAAATGGTATTGAAAGATTGGTAATCCGAAAGGATTTATATTAAAACATGAGATGGTTTGAGTGAAAGAATATATCCTGTGTGCAATTAAATTGTCTGAAGTCTTTATATACTATAAATTGACAGTTTTTCATTGTGGAGTATGTGAATCGTCCTTTAATGATAACAAATTAAAAGTCTCTTGTTAGAATTGTAAGATTTACAGAAATAATGAAACGATACAAGTATTTAGTTAGAAAAACGCAGTGATTCACATTACAACATTTTCAAACAAATAAAATTAATTGATCCATTACACAGTGTTGCAAGAGAGCATGAAATAATTAATTTTCAAAATGTCAGTGATTATTACTCAGTATTTAAATTAATTCAGTACATCGATATTCTTGGGAAAATGGTTATCCCTAGCTCAAGTTCGTTTGGGGTAAACCAACCGACTGATATTCCAGCGTCAGACCACACGACGTGATGAACGAGCAACGTCTTCAGACAGCGATAGATGTCTCTGATATCGTGGCGCGTTTATGGCTTAAAATCATCACGCCAGAACGATACAGATCTAAACAAAACAGATGCTGCATCAACGTAATGTTCTCCAAAATATAAAAGCAAGGATCATTCAGGATCTCTTATATATTGTTTGGAAATTCCTACTTCATCGCATTCCACATCCTTAAACTGATACATCAGGGAATCTTCTCTCTGGTGGAGGGTTCTAGATAAATTATATATTGTATTTCAATCTGCTGCACACAATTCATTTTCTTGCTTGTTCTTTGATGTGGATAATGTATAGCATAATGCTTTTAGATATGAAGCCAAAAATATAACTAGATTAAGTTTATTAAAACTTACGTAGGTTGCCAGTTTCTTACAGTATATGACCTAATGTGAGAGGTCATGCCATGTAATTTAGAAGCAACATGAAGGACAGGCTGAAATAAGGAGTTAGCTAATAATTTTTGACTGTCAAATCACCAATCTACACAAGGACATCAAATATGGACCATATAGTGTGAGTGTCTCAAATAGTTCAATTCATGAAACAAATATCCGCGAAAAAGTTATCGTCAAATCAGGTCAGGTCAGGTCATGTGTATTAATTAGTATAATGAGTTTGACCTGACCTGATCTGACCCGATAATGTATCATGTGATGGAAAATGGGGTATGTTGATTTTAATATTATAATATATAATGAATTATAATTGTAATAAAATAATTTTACCATTCAACAAAAAAGTGTAAGTTATAGGAATAATATTTTTATTTACGAAATGTAGTGTGCAACGATAAGGGAATTCTTATATAGAGTGTAGACAGGTACTTCCTTATCAAAGAAAAAATTACGCAAAAAATCGTTACGCATTTATTCTTTCAAGAAACGATAATGCATATTTTACGATAAGGAATACGCATTATTTTAGACGAATACGCATTTATTCTTTGATAAGGAGGTACCTATATCTACACACTACATTTTAAATTATATTTTAATATTTACATTTATAATAATGGTATATAATAATTTGTAGCTCAGATATACGTACATTCTACATCGTTAGGGATATTAACAATGTGATTAGTTTAATAATATTAGATATATAAGCACCTGCAACCGCACACCAATTTATAACACGTTTCAGTTGTAACGTATCCAAATATAATATTCTCCTGGAGAATTACACGAGGAAATATAAACTACATTAATGTACGAGTATGTATTGCTTCTTAGTTTGAGGTCCTCAAGGAGGACAATTCACGTGCGCATGTATTATCTACTCCCTATAGTATTGTCAGTGATTAACATATATTATATATATCCGTATATATATAATATTGTTTGAAAAAATATTGGAAATTTCGGTAAGAATACAAATTTAAATAAATCGCAAGTGGGTGTTCTTTAAAATATACTCTTATATTACCTTGCAATTATCTCCTTGCATATTTTTTTTAATTCTGCGTGTATCATATGGCACTAGATCAGTGTTAATTTGGCACATTTTTATTCCAACATTTCTATATTTTATTACAATATGTACTTGCATTGAAAACGAAAATATCTAGGGAAGGGTTATTGAGTAAGATCATGTCTGATTAGTTCATATGCACATTTATATTTATGCTTCAATTACTATACTATTTCGTTGTCATAATTATATAGAAATATATATAATTATAAGCATTTAATAATTTAAATGTAACTGAAAATGGTTATTGTTCTGAATAGAAATAAAAAATACCAGCAAGGTATAAATTTGAAAAAAAGTAGACTTTAAAAACTGCTGTTTTTACTTTCCTTTAAGTTTATGTGATGTATTCAATTTTTTTATAATATAACATATTTTTCATATACTGTTGATACAACTTATATATATATATATATATATATATATATATATAATGATATATATATATATATATATATATATATATATATATATATATTGTTGTGACTGTTCCAAATATGCATACAGTCAGGTTAGTTCAAATCGCACCAAGTTACTTAAACTCGTTGCTATTCTGATCTAGTTTAATTTCAATAATAATAAGCACCAGATAACTATAGTCATAATAGTTATATATATTATATATTATTATATATATATATATACCGAACATAATGATAGAAGTATCGTTGTATTATATATTTTAGCCAATATTCATATTATTTATATTAAATTGCTTTTATTGAAAACGGTTCTATTACTCGAGATTCTCCTTCAAATATGTTACCGTAATAGAAGATAAATATAATTTTTTTTTTCTATATCAGTCTATTGCAGGGTTTGGTTTATAGGCTATCACCATTTGACCTCTTCTTTTCGCCTCCGAAGACGACAAGTAAGATAAATATTAAACTTAAGGTTACAATAGATCATATTGGACATTTTAATTAAAATGCTGTTATAGACAATCGTCATTGTTGAGTGAGAGTATAGTTGCAAAAACCAGATAATAAATATATAATATAATTATTCACTAGTATCTTTATTTCGTATTTCCATTAGTTATAATTATAGAAAGTTATGGAATTTTTTCAACGGTATGGTTGGGATAGGTACAAAAGAAACACTGATTTTGCTTATATGTTTCGAGATTGGTAAATTTATTTATCAGAGAAGCTACAATCAAAAACCGTATATTTATTTAGTATAACAATCAGTCTTTCTGTTGTACCTATCCCAGCCATGCCGAAGAAAATTTTCCATAATTTGCTATAAATATAATATAATATCAATAATAGGCAAAAATAAAGGTATATATCAACGGTAGAAATGATCGCATTACACTAGGATATTCTAATTATCTTTGAAAAACTGTACTAAATGAAGCTAAATATTTTATAAGTCTTAATATAATTTAAATATACCGACTCGTATCATATTAGATTCGCTCACATTAGAAATTATTTCTAGATTGAAGGTTCTTGCATTATAATTTGGTAAACATCGGTGTTTGTTTCAAGCTGGTCCGAAGGTAGCTACTTTGTTTATCGAATTATCGAAATATTTACCCACTAATAATATTTAAGCATTACATAAGTTCTAATAAATGATCGCAATCGTAAAAAATCTAATCGTTTTGAATAAAAATGAACGTATATTTCAATTCATAATAACACGCGAGACTTGGTTTTTGTCTGCTTGTTCAATTATCATTATTCATTTTATAATATACTTCACACAGAGTTTTTGTTCAAATACGCGTAATTGATGATTTTTAACTAAACCTCGTCTGTCATTATATTAATATTACCGCAACTATTATCATCGCTATTTCAATATGTAGCGACAAATTACAAAAAATCCACTTTCCTACAGTTCTTTCCCAACGATTGAAATGACTTTGAAATTTACTTGAAAAAACCACTCTTCTTCAATTTTTTTTCTTGGATTCCAGTGCGAATACCTCCTTCTGAAAACACTATTTTCTAAATTATTTCAACAACAAATAATAATTTATAAAAAAGTAAAAATACGTTACAATAGCAAACCAATTTATTCCTAACATGTATATTTAGAATAACGAGCAAAAATTGTTTCCGCGTAATCAAACTTTTTTCATTATTTCTCCTCATAATTTTACAGGAGGCTTTATTTATATATATATATATATATATATTGTTAATCACTCACAATACTATATGGAGATGATAATACATGCGCATGTGAATTGTCATCCTTGAGGACCTCAAACTAAGAAGCAATACATACTCGTACATTAATGTAGTTTATATTTCCTCGTGTAATTCTCCATGTGAATATTATATTTGGATACGATAATATATTTGAATACGATTATATTACAACTGAAACATGTAATAAATTGATGTGCGGTTGCAGGTGCTTATATATCTAATATTATGTAATACAAATTATTATGTACCATTATTATAAATATAAATATTAAAACAATAAATATAAAAATATACTTAAAAATGTAGAGTGCAGATATAGGTACCTCCTTTTCAAAGAATAGATGCGTATTCGTCTAAAATAATGCGTATTCTTTATCGTAAAATATGCATTATCGTATTCGTCAAAGAATAAATGCGTACCGAATACGCATACGCAAGGAAATACCTGTCTACACCCTACATAAGAATTCCATTATCCGTGGACATTTCGTAAATAAAAATATTATTCCTATAACTTATACTTTTTGGTTGAATGGTAAAATTATTTTATTTCAATTATATTATATTATATTTTATTTCATTATATATTATAACGTTAAAAGTAACATACCCCATTTTCCATCACATGATACATTATCCGGTCAGATCATGTCAGGTCAAACTCATTATACTCATTAATACACATGACATGACCTGACCTGATTTGACGATAACTTTTTCGCGGATATTTGTTTCATGAATTGAACTATTTGAGACACTCACACTATATGCTCCATATTTGATGTCCTTGTGTAGATTGGTGATTTGACAGTCAAAAATTATTAGCTAACTCCTTATTTCAGCGCGTCCTTCATGTTCCTTCTACATTACATGGCATGTCCTCTCACATTAGCTCATATACTGTAAGAAACTAGCAACATACGTAAGTTTTAATAAACTTAATCTAGTTATATTTTTGGGTTCATATCTAAAAGCATTATGCTATGCATTATCCACATCAAAGAGCAAGCAAGAAAATAAATTGTGTGCAGCAGATTGAAATGCAATATATAATTTATCTAGAACCCTCCACCAGGAGAGAAGATTCCCTGATGTATCAGTTTAAGGATGTGGAATGCGATGAAGTAGGAATTTCCAAACTATATATAAAAGATGCTGAATGATCCTTGCTTTTATATTTTGGAGAAGATTACGTTGATGCAGCATCTGTTTTGTTTAGATCTGTGTCGTTCTGGCGTGATGATTTTAAGCCATAAACGCGCCACGATATCAGAGACAGCTGTCGCTGTCAGAAGACGTTGCTCGTTCATCACGTCGTGTGGTCTGACGCTGGAATATCAGTCGGTTGGTTTACCCCAAACGAACTTGAGCTAGTGGTAATCATTTTCCCAAGAATATCGATGTACTGAATTAATTTAAATACTGAGTAATAATCACTGACATTTTGAAAATTGATTATTTCATGCTCTCTTGTAATACCATGTAATGCATCAATTTATTTTATTTGTTTGAAAATGTGGTAATATGAATCACTGTGTTTTTCTAACGAAATACTTGTATCGTTACATTATTTCTGTAAATCTTACAATTCTAACAGGAGGCTTTTAATTTGTTATCATTAAAGGACGATTCACATGCTCCACAATGAAAAACTGTCAATTTATAGTATATAAAGACTTCGGACAATTTAATTGCACACAGAATATATTCTTTCACTCAAACCTTCTCATGTTTTAATATAAATCCTTTTCGATTACCAATCTTTCAATATCATTTAGTCGTAGAAAAAGATATATATTAATCAATTATGCAATGGACGAAATACTCATATATACTTTATTTATCAATAAAAATATAAGGGACATTTTATATTGCAACTCTAGCAACTAGCAAAAATTTAAATTGCGCTTTCTATACATTTTATAAATGGTTAATTTATGAATCCTAAATAATAACTACCTTTCTATCCTTGAACTAATTCATGTAATTCTAAAATCCCTTGGAAATGGAAATCGAGACACATCGCATTATATTTCCGTTTCCTTATAATATTTGTAAGAATGAAAGATGAAATCTAAAAAGATGGTGTCTCAAAGCCGAAGTTAATAATAGTATAATAAATTTAATATTTCCAATATTTTTTTCAAACAATATTATATATATATATATATATTTTTTTTTTATTAAGATCAGTGAACGTCTTTGAGAGGGTCCCTCTTCGATTCTTGCTTTTTCGATAATCTCTCAATTCTAATTATAACGATTTATCCTTTATACAGATTATAAGTAATTCTTGTGACTATATAGTATATCAATATAAAATATAATAGTATATCAATCACGATTCGTGACAGAGGTATTTTATTTAGTTTTTATCTTGTGCTACTGAAGATGGGGGCATAGCCTTCGAAATGTACATCTAGCTACTTAATGCTTTGAGTTACGGTATTTGGGTGATATTCTATACTATTATTTAACACCGTAGTGATAATTTTCAAAACTTATTGATATTATTTAATTTATTACTTTTATGTCAATCTAAAATAAAATTCTCTGCTTTTCTACGAAATTTATATGATCAAAAATGCCTGTGCCGTCGTCGAAAGGATTTCATCAAAAATATATTCATTTTTCTTCCCGACTAATTCTTGGCAACTGACATTGCATCCCGATACCACTTATTTTCCTGCAGAATATAATATATTACATAACCTTATATCGCAAGTCAGCTTCGGCACGTCGATGCTGCTGCGATGCTGTTAATACTTCAGGCGAAGCCACGGAGCTGAAATTAAGATGGATTATTTTTAATTTAATACCCAAGGCCTCGAGCGACGGCATGGCGATGCTACATATCCGGGGGTTTCGTATTAAAATAGATGTTCTAAATTCTGATTGACGGGGTGTGATATTTCGTGAGTGTAATTTAATAAGCCAACGACGAAGTACAGGCCCTTTTGTGGTGCACGGCCGTCAGTTTTAGCTATCTCAACTCAAACAGAAACACAAATGGAAAAAAAAATCGACACTTTTTTTATTGTATTAGTACAAAAAGATTTTTTTAATATTGTACAATTATCAGAAACTTGCGTTATGAAAAAAATCCGGTTAAAAATTTCAAAAAATATTTCGACCTTATTTTGTTTATTTGGCATTTGGTTAGATATAGTGTCCTAGATTATTTGCAGATGCACAGATAAACACATAAAAGAAATCTTTATTTGCCTCCTTTATAGTGGGAGTATCGAAAAAGAATAATAAAAGTTAATAATAAATAACTGTTACTCCGATATTTATGATTAATGAAAATTGTACGCTGAGTTTTAATATTTCATATTCCATAACACGTCGAATAATATTGACAATCAAATACCACGTTTCATTAAATGTTTAAAAGCGTAATATTCTTTGTATTATTTTTCCGCGTAAAGTTTATTGTACGAAATGTATGATATGATTAATATATAATATGCAATAAAAAGTCTACAAAGAAGATTTATCGTAATAAATTTTATCAGGCATATTTTTAGTTCGATTTCACGAAAGGTCAAAAGTAATATGGTGCAACTTTTTGTTTTTCGAATGAAATTATATGAATAAAAAACTGTTTAATTACATTTGCGATGGAAATGAAAAGCGTAGAACTGATAATATATCCGCCGGCATTTGCTGAGAAATGAAAACGTTTTGTATTGAGATTCGTTGGATGCATAAATGAAAAGTTGAATTAATTACCATTTTTAAGCGGCATGGCGCAATTCTTCTGGATAAATACAAAAGTTGTAAATTATTTCTGAATTGTAATTATCAGAGAAGAGACTCATTAATTAAATAAATGTTGGTGAGCTTAATTACAGAAAGTTATACAATTCCCATTTTTAGGATACGTATGTTAATATTATGTGTATAATTTATTATAAAAATTATCAATTATCACTACGGTGTTAAATAATAGTATAGAATATCACCCAAATATCGTAACTTAAAGCATTAAGTAGCTAGATGTACATTTCGAAGGCCATGTCCCCATCTTCAGTAGCACAAGTTAAAAACGAAATAAAATACCTTTGTCACGAATCGTGATTGATATAAAATTAAATAAATAAGTTAACATGACAGAAGTATTTCAAAAATGGCATATAATATGACCTATATATATTTTTAAAATAATACTAATTAATAATTAACGAAACTAACAAGTAATAATAATAAACACTGGTTTATCAAACCTAAAATAACCATAATAAACAAAATAAAAATAGTTCTAATTAAATAAATTAAATAGACAACATGAAATTGGCCCTGAATCTAAAATTAAATTTGATTTTATTTATGCATGTATATACTTTCATAAGCATTTAACTCGGAATAATTCAAAACACTTTTAAGTAATTTAAGTGAACTAATTTGAATAGGATGACCTGAGTTATTCAAAAATATGCTCGGCTACAGCACTTTTATCACCGTAGTGATAATTTTTAATATCGAATAATGTTAAAGGGAACATTGATCATGTTAATTGTAATTAGATATCTTAGCATTATCGAGAAAACATATTAAAATATTTTACTCGACTTACTCTCTCTAATTATGATTAAAGAGACCTGATAGCTTCAAAATATGGAAAATATAATTTTAAAAACCTGTAAAATATTTTTTCGAATATATATGACATCAGTTTTACTCCAGTGGGTTAACTTTTTTAAGTTAGGGCATAAAAAATATAATATGTTTAATGTATAAAAAGCCATCACAAATATATATTAGAACATTATTTTTCTTTAAGAGTAAATTAATTTTCGCTTTAAATATATAAGCCTTATGATGCTAAGATATCTAAAATTTAAATCAATAAATACTTACTTCATATAATTGATCTAAAACGATCAATTTTATTGCTAATTGTGATTTTATTGGTAATTTTATTGAAATTCTTAATTTATATCTGCAAAATTAACTTTAAACTATTGTTGCATTGTTGATTGTAGAAGAAATTAATTATTTCATTGTGCATGCAACTATTTTGTTGTGTCGCCTCAAAAATACGCTGGATATCTTCGGGGTAAGTCTTCATAAGTAGTTCATAAGTAGCATAGTAAAATATTGGTAGTTTTCTAGATTTTAACAATCATCTATCTCTTTTACATTGTATAAATAATTTATATGTATTATACTTGATTGTTGTATTATACTTAAAGTTTGCTTGTTTAAATTTTAATTACCCAAAAATTACACATTTATTTATGATATACATAAATTTTGATATACTATAAACTCAATATATGAATTGAATTAATTTTCTAATGAGCACAAAAGTTGTATGATTACAATAATAAAGATTTCCGAAGAAGGTTACGTGCCTATTTCTCCTTCAGGAAGGAAAAGTAATGCTTGCAAAGACAGACACTACTTTTAATTTGTGTATGAAAACTCTGTTGGTAGAGAATGCAATTTCTATTAAAAATATTGTCAAATTTATGGTAGAAGGAAGTTTCAGAACTAGCGACATAGTTATATGATTATAATGTCCCATTTGCGTATTATTTATGAGCATTTCTTGTAGAAGAAATATTATATTCGAAGAACTCCGCGAGTGTAACAAGGAAATAAGCAAGAAATATTGTATGTAAAGTAAAACTTTATATAATATCCAAGGATAGATAAAATTAAGCATACATAGAAGAAGATTGTCTATTATAAAGCGCGGAGAGCTGTAATGCACAATGTATTTATCTATTCAAGGACACAACATTGTTCTCGCCTGACCTAAATAATGAGAATAGTTTAAGCAAGAAAAATATACAAGAACAACTTTTAATCTGGAGCTTATTTCAGAATACCCGTCGCAATGTAAATAACTACAAGGCAAAAAAAAAATTAATTAAACTGCAATATTGAATCTAGAATGAAATTGCAGAATAATATTTACAAAATTAATTTTAAAATTCTTTCCGTAAGGAGGTATATGTAAAAATTTATACGTTATTAAAAAATATAAATGTACATTTTATTAAAGATATTCTCAAGCAGTGGCGGTTCCTTATGCAGGCCGCAGGGCCGCGCGCCCCTCCTGAACATTGAGCGCATCACCGTAGATATATAATTGTATTGCGATATTTTATCTCGGCATTATTATTTTTTAATTATAAAGCTTGCGCCTCGATAACCATTAACACAACACGGTGTGGCGTTCGTTGTGGTATCCGTTGCAAGTAGTAGAGTCAGTGCCGCGATCGATGCTGTATCTATCTGTATCTATCGTTCGCGTGATATAGATATATCGCTAATTTGGTGCCGCTGGGTGTCCAGCGCCACCCAGCCACACAGTACAGGTTAAATGCATATGCACTCATCTCACTCTATTTCAAGCAATAGGTGAGAGCGACCGCATGAAGTATTTCTTCTGTTTCTTCGGTTCGCTCCTTGCTTCATCGTCTAATATATGTCACACATTCCCAGCGGCTATCCAATGCCAGTACAAGTTAAATACATATATACAGTACATATGCAATGAGATGAGTGTATCATAGAGTGCAGGCGACCGATCTATTGGATGTCGCGCTTCTTTAACGTCCTAGAGAAGTTCAGAGAGAACAGAGAGTAGTATATATATACAGAGAGTATATATATATGTATACAAATTCATATAGAATAGTCAGATAAGACAGTAGCATTTGTTCTGTGTATGTACGATTTTGCCACGTGTTTCTCCAAGAATATATTTAATAGAAATAATTTAATAAAAATGAATTAGTTCTTTATTAAAAATAGAGTTTTGTAGACTTTCTCTTGTGGATAAATTAAAAATTAAAGAATTAGGTATTTCTTAGGAATTAGGAATCTTGTGGTCTCCGGCGAGCTCTAGAAGACCCAGAATTTTTGTTTTGGTTGTCATTTTTCCACAAAATTATGTCACATGTGGATATATTGTATAATTAAATCCAGTCAAGAGATAAGGATGGTATCCAACTTCAAACTGATATACAAAATTTTGAAAAGTGTATTAAAAACATTAGATGTCAAACTGATGCTATTCAAAGTGACATTGAAGAAAAGTTTCATTCAACAAAGAGGAGAAGAAAAGAAAATAACTTACAAAGAAGTGTATATGCCAAAGAAGTGTGTGACGTAATTATAACACAGATGAAGGACAGATTCTCATATCGTGACCATCTACAAGCCACTGAGTTATTTAACACGAAATCGATGCCAACAATTTCTAAACAATTACCAGTGGACCTTTTGGAAACCGTGTGTCATATATATCCATTTTTGAATAAAACCAGATTAAAAACAGAATTAGAAGTCAATTACTCGCGTCCGGATTTTTATCAAATAATTGGAGCCACAAATTTTCTTTCATTGCTGCTACAAAATAATCTCAGTGAAACTTTCCCGGAAACTATAAAAATACTAAAAATTATTTTAACAACCCCGATGACCACTGCTGAATCAGAGCGTTGTTTTTCAACACTTAAAAGAATCAAGACTTTTTTACGAAATGCTATGGGTAATGATCGTTTAAACGCGTTGGCGATGATGTGTAATAATAAAAATGCGGTGCGAGATATTTACAATTTTAGAAAGATAGAAGAGTGGAATTCACTTTCAAGAAATGATTGAATTTAATCATTTTGAATGCATTTTAGGTAAGATTTTTCACTATTATGTTATTTTTTTAAGAAATGCGCCCCCCCCAGATTGAAATGGCACGAGCCGCCACTATTCTCAAGGTAATCAATCAAAATATATTCTAAATTTATTTCGATCTACATAAGGAATAATTAAATCAATATATATTATATTTATATTTATATTTAATCAATTATATCAATTTTATATCACTAAATATTATTTAGTTTTTATCTTGTGCTATTGAAGATGGGGGCATAGCCTTCGAAACGTGCATATAGCTATCAAATACATTCAGTTATAGTGCTAGGATGGTATTTTATAAACAATATTTAACATCGTCCTGACAAATTTACAATATTGTGTCAGGGTTCTATTGGTACATAAGTATCAAACAAGGACTTCAGTAGAATTAAAATAAATATTTATCTACATACATTTACAATAATTTATCATAGATTTTTATAATATTGTTACCAGTTTGCAAAGAATTTAATGCTCCTTTTATTTCAGTATGTAATCCTTTTAATATTTATAATTCATATAATAGTTGTTAGTGCCTTTACTATTATAGATTTATGTTAGAAAATTTTCTAGAAATATTCCTGAGAGTTATACAGAGTGCCAAGTAAATAGTCAATTACGGCATGCTATTAGTTGCATATAAAGAGTTCATTTGATGTTATATTTGTCCCGTAGGATTAAAGGTTACTTAGGGGTGGTATTCGTGTTCGAATACTCGATATAATTATGATAATTAATTCTTAAATATTTCGGAGGGATAAAAAAAAATGCATAATATATCGCCAAAAGTATTAGAGTCAATACTTTACAATTATTTAACACCGGGGTGACAATTTGAAAATAGATTTATAAAAGATTTAAAGTAAATATAGATTCCGTGGCTTTTATGCGTTTCTGCTCTGCCCATAGAATCGTTACAACCAAACCTAACCTCTACCTACCCACAGATCCTTTACAGTCGCCTTTGTTAATGTTATCATTCAAGGTTGACTGACATGAAGGATATACAAACATCACATGCCTTAACGCAGGATGTGATAGAAATTGAAATATGTGGGTGAATGCCTATTTTGTTTAATATGTATATTATATAAAGTACCCATCAGGGGTCCCCGCACATAATATCATACATGATGGTGCGTAGTCCGCTGTAGAGGTGCTTCTTTAGATCCGCCACTACCAACAGCACCAATTTGAGTTTAATCTGATAAATTGCTTTTAGATTTAAAACGGTGATGAAATAGATCTAAGTAATGCTTATTTCAAGAATTTGGTTCTAAAAATCAATAAACTTCTCTTTAGTTTAATCAGAATTTTTGGGCATTAAATGCATGTATAACAAGAATTGCGATTCAATATAGCAAGTGAAACTCTTTAATCCTTAACAAAGGTCAAAAAAGCTTAATTAAATTTTAATATTAAATATAACAAAATGTATTAATGGGATGGAACGAAGTGGACTATCTCTATCGCCAATTCAAAAAGGAATTATATGTAATTATATATTTAATTATATATTATAATTATTATATTCTTATATCGTTTTGGATTTCAATAAACTATGTATCGATGAACTGGAAATATTAAAAGCTATGTTAACATTTATAGAAAAAATTAGTAATGACAGTTTTCTTGTATTTGTATAAAATATCACCCAAATACCGCAACTCAAAGCATTAAATAGCCAGGTGCACGTTTCGAAAGCTATGTACCCATCTTCAGTAGCAAAATGAAATACCGCTATCACTAATCGTGATAACTTCCTGTAGATAACTTTAAATGCAAGATTTCTTAGTAAGTTGTTATAGACTTTATTTGTAGAAAACAAAATTTCCATAAAGAATATTCACTGTAATTTTTAATTCTACGTTAGTCGAGGTACGATCAAATCAATGAAAAACTCCGTATAAAAATACGGTGTAATGTTATAATTTCCTGGTTATGTGAAATCCTTTAATAAATGTTCAAAGTCATTTAAATATTGCATTTATCTAATTAACTTTTATTAAATTTATCTGCTCCGTTATAGAGATCAACGACTTACTCCTAGTAAAAGTTTTGTGCGCAAAAATTTATTAGGAATAAGATGGAATGTGGACCACAATTATACGCGCACATATACCACTTATATGGCGTTGATACTAAGTTATCATCATGGGTGTAGCGTTGTGTAGTTCACTCGCGAACCGTTCACTCTGAACGGTTCAATCAAATGACGGATGTACTGTAACGATGTTTTGCAACGACCTATAGCTCACTATGACCTAGTTCGTGAACTATGAACTACGTGGTGCACGGTGTACGTATTGATGTACTTGTACTATATTTATACTTGCAGTAAAGTATACATTACATATACAGTACGAACATTTATTTAGTGATAAAGTGTGTTAGTGAACGGAACGAAATAGGAAACTCGATGCAATATTGCAACAGCAGTATTGCCGAACTGAGTCACAATTTATATGTTGGTATCAGATTTCATTTGGAATAATATAATTAATATATTCGCAAGATTAAATATGTTCTTAAATATGTCATGCCATAGCAAATTTTTGCAATAATGCAAAAATAAACATCTAAATCTTATAGTTCTTTTATTTCATACTGAGTGCAATGCAATCACTTAATATCAAATCAAAGCTTTGAAGTTTGAACAGCGAAGATTCGGAATAGAAAATATAAATTATAACGCCAAATAAAACGATTCTATCTACGTCATTTTATTATAGTTTGTACATTTAATTTTCAAGTGTTAGTAAATTAGTAAACATTTTCATCAGTAACTACCAATAAGTATTTTAGAAATTCATATAAATAATCGTGAGTACCTAGAGAAGATTATATTTTCTTATATATATGTTTTGTATAAATTATAAACATTGTTGTCTTTTCTTCCTAATTCCTAATTCAAAATAAGTATTGTAATATTTCAATTTATTTATTTTTTACCATTTAATATTTTTATATTGAGAAAAAAAGAGATTATTTTCAGTATGCGTATAAAGGTCGTGAACTAGTTCATTTTTAAAAGATGTAGTAGTTCACGACCTATAGATCGTGAACGGTACATTGAAATGAACTACGAACTACGGACTAGGTTCTTAAAGTGACCTATAGTTTGTCATTGCTACAGGGGTGAAACATAAGACACAAATATATATCGTGGTTTGGTATAAGGAGAAAATGATAGAAATCTGAGCAAGAATGAACGTATTGTATAATTCATGTTGATTATTTTTTATATTATGGCAAAGACAAAATGTACAATCATCATAGTTTAACCACTTTGAATTATATTTTAAACTATTTAATATATTTTAATTTATTGCTCTATTCGCAATATTTTTTTGTTGAGGTTCGAATTTGACATAAGAAAAAATATATGCTGTATTTTATGATTCTTAAAATGAAAACTTTTTTTATTAATATGCTAATATACGTAAGGTGAATTTTATCATTTACATTCAAAGATTTTCTAAGATTTGCACGGTTTCCATCGTCCTGCTTTTATTTTAAGAAATTCTATCTTTAGCATCATTAAGATCTAAGAGGACTCTCAGTATCCTTCGAACGATACCAACGTCATATACATAATATATCTATATATAGAAACACTATAGTAACGGCGGAATAAAGTGTTCAAACGTGACCTAATATGCTGGATAGAGTGAACTGAATCCTCGAAGACGATCGTACAAAGAAACACTTTCTTGCAGGTCAGAAAATTGCGCGAATGAAAAATGAGTATACTTATTACTTACATAAAAACGAAAACAATAACTGATATATCTTAAGAATTATAGCACGCGTTGCGTTTATTTTAATATTGTAAATTAGGTAGCTCGATAAATGTTCAAATATTAAATCGGATATATTTTCATTTTGCATTTAATATGAATTAGCGGTTTGAACTTCCATACCTGAAATAATGGAAGGTTGGAATTTGAATGGAATTAATCAAAGCATTTCATGAATTTTTTGAAGTTAATACAAATTCAATCAAATTCAAATTTTATATAGAGTATAACTCAAAGTTATTTTCCTGAAGTTGTTGGACACGGAGTAATTGGTAATTGAACATTTCATTTTACATATCTTAGAATACATATTACTAATGGCCCTTTTAGAAGAAAATATATATTTAACTTCAAGATAATATATTTTGAAAATAATCTAACCAAAAAATCCATGTATTCCATATCAAATTCTAAATGAGTCATCTTACATATAATAATCTCTAACTCTGTGTTTGGGTGAATTTATTAACCAAACACAAAGTTGGTATAGTTAGAAAATACTAGGAGGATAATAGTTATCATTAAGGGTCTATAAAAGTATATTTCGTACATCAAAAGAAAACAAAATGCAGACTAGGAAGCTATGAAAGTTGATCATATTCAGATCCTATTTTTTCCTCGTGTTGCTGCTATTTGCTTTAACTTGATCGATGAATAAAATGTTGTTCAATACAATAATGTAGAAAATAATATTAGATCAATTTTAATATCAACTCCACTCGCATTGGGGTTAATTTGAAGTCCACCATAAAGCGGAATTGAATGCTAAATCTGGAGCATGTTGTTCGGATTAGTGGCGAGGGTAATGCGCTAATATAACTGGATTTGTGGTCTTGTTCCAGAATGTCCCTTTAAGTGCCTAACCTTGCCACCACTTTAACTAATACTGAATTTATGCACAAGAAAACAATAGCATATAGCGTGGTAAAGGGTCCTTTCATTGGTAATGCAAAAAGTCAGCCTTGTTGAATTATGATTTTGCATGGAAAATGGATAATTAATGCCAATATCTTATGATTTTGCGTTACCTCCAGTGCTATAGTTCTTATGAATTGGAGCAGTGCTTATCGATCTTGCAATACTGTTTTGAATTATAATTTTCAATAATGGCGTTTTTATGGTAGCGTCGATGGATAGTACAAAAAAATTCTTATATTCTCTTTATGGTATTTCGCTATCAAGACACGGTTTTGGATGGATCTTGTTTATCTTCAAACTTTTGAATTAATCCTATTGAATAACTAATTTCATTTTGCTTCTTACCTAATTCTAAGGAAACAAAATTTCTAACGAAATAAAATAATTTATAGATAGCTATAAATATTGCAATCGTGTAAAATTCATATTGGGATTCATAATGAAGTTAGTTGCTATAACTTCTTGTAATATATAAATATATGTAGTCTGACGAGCAACGAAATGTAAACCTTTACTAAAGAGTCGATGTTTCATTCAATAATATCATTTTCAAATTCTCTTCAAATTTCTCTGTTGTAAGATGGACAGCGATTTAAATCTTTGGCTATTTTCGTTACGTTTCTTAATATACCACAATCCTTAATATTATATCGTCCCACAAAATACTTTTTTTAACGAAAATAAAAGATGTCTAAAAACTAAAACTAGAACTTTTATAAAATAAATATTTATTAAATCTCCCTTTTATATTGGAGAAAATACGTAAATTGCAAAAATCTAAAACAATTTCTGATTGGTTAGTGCAGTTATATAGTTTTAGTGATTTGCAAAAAAAATGAAGTAAATTTTTCATAAAATTCAAAACATTAAACGCACGCGCACGATTACAATGAATAGTATAATACTAATTGTCTAATTTCTAAGCTAATATTTTGAAATATTATTTTACTTTTATTTACGGTACTTTCTAAGGGAATTCCTCTGCTTTAATATCTTACACTATATTTTATTTATCGATTGCCGTTGAAGCAATATCAAAATCTGTTTTTTCTAAGCCGTTGATATCTGCTTGTGCTTGCTCAACCAATGACACAAATATTATCATTTACAATATGTTAAAGTATAGCATAATTAGACAAGATTGCTTAAATGTGTCTAATCAAAATATAAAATCCAATTGGCATAATGAATATGCATGGTCAGAGAACAAAGGTTTATATTTCAAAGGGTTATTCAGCAAACCTCTTACTATGACGACGTGGTTCCCAGATAGTAATCTAGGAAGAAACTGTATAAGAATCATGTGTAGATTACGGACAAACCATTGCTTATGTCTAGCATATTCTTTTGTATAAAATACAATTAAAGGAAGAGCCAGCATGCGAGTGTGGAGAATACGGTTCAGCCCAACATCTCATACCAAAATGTGAATTGTATGAAAATAAAAGAAAATAATTATGGAAAAAGCTGTATAAAATAACACTTGCTCCTTTAAATCTGCGAATGTTGCTAACAACAAATAATATAAATATATATTCCGTTATTTACGAACTTATAATAGAATGCAAAATTATTCTTTAAGAATCAAAGAATATAGTATGAACGAAAGAACGAAAATGTGTTAGGGACTTCTAATGTTTTTACTCGTTACCTTTTCTCATCCGTGGCCCTGTGTGTGTTTGTGTAACAAGACGTCCTTATAGGCCCCTGGACGCGATTTATGTGTAATTGTTTAATCCTTAGAAAAAGTACCATTTTTTGCTCGAAAATGGAAGTATGAATGAAGGTATACTCAAAATACAAAAATAGAAATAAAAACGTAAGTAAGTTGGCTAATGGCTTTTCAGTCACAGGTAGTTGTCTCCGAATTTATAAAAAAAACTATTAATTAATAGTATATCAATCATGATTCGTGACAGAGGTATTTTATTTAGTTTTTATCTTGTGCTACTGAAGATAGATCATAGCCTTCGCAATGTACATCTAGTTACTTAATGCTTGTTACGGTATTCGGTTAATTATATATATTTTTTTATTTGTGTTTGGGGATTAAGCGCTTACTGTTATTCTAAGTCAAACAATGTCAATACGTGAAATAATACGCGTGCCCAAATAAAGATCTCATTATGCAGTGGCAGCTCGTACCATTTCAATCTGGGGGGGGGGGGGAGGGGGGGCATTTCTTAAAAAACAACAAAATAGTGAGAAATATTACATAAAATTAATGCAAAATGATTAATTTCAATCATTTCTTGAAAGTGAATTCCACTCTTCTATCTTTCATTGATACAAACTTTTCCAAAACTTTTTCGTTAAAATTGTAAATATCTCGCACGACATTTTTATTAATACATATCTACGCCAACGCGTTTAAACGATCATTGCCTATAGCATTTCGCAAAAAAGTCTTCATTCTTTTAAGTGTTGAAAAACAACGCTCTGATTTAGCAGTGGTCATCAGCAGTAGTTTCCGGGAAAGTTTCACTGAGATTATTTTGTAGCAATAATGAAAGAAAATGTGTGGCTCCAAAATAAAAATAAAAATCCGGACGCGAGTAAATGATTTCTAATTCTGTTTTTAACCTGGTTTTATTCAAAAATGGATATGCATGACACACGGTTTCCAAAAGGTCCACAGGAAATTGTTTAGAAAATGTTGGCATCGATTTCGTGTTAAATAACTCAGCGGCTTGTAGATGGCCACGATATGAGAATCTGTCCTTCATCTGTGTTATAATTTTTTTTTGTAAATGGCTCTTGTAAATGTCCGGTTTTGAGCACTCCTTGCACAAGTTTGCGATAAATTTAAATCAGGCAATGGCCTACCTAATTCTTTAATTTTTACTTCTTCCACAAGAGAAAGTCTACAAAACTCTATTTTCAACAAAGAACTAACACTAATTATTTTTATCAAATTATTTCTATTAAATATATTCTTGGAGAAACACATGGCAAAATCGTACATACATACATATCGTACATACACAGAACAAATGCTACTGTCTTATCTGGCTATACTATATCAATTTATATACATATATACTAGATTACTCTGTTCTCTGAACTGTGGCTATGCCTCTATGGCTGTTCGTGACATCACGTTGCTATGACTCATCCCAAGCCGCTGGAATGTGTGTTACATTAGTCGATAGCTTGCGATATGTGATCCGAAGAAATAGAAGACATACTGCATACGGTGGTTTTCACTCTAACGCTTGCAATAGAGTGAGATGAGTGCATATGCATTTAACCCGTATGAGTAGCCTGGCTACTGCTGGAATGTGCGCGTCTTGTATGTGGTGGCTTGTTAGGCCTGTGTGTGGAGTGTCAAACGTCTGTTTCTTTCTCCGGTGTTGCCTGTTTTTTATAGTGTGGCCTTGGCGTGAATCTGTGTTCTTGGGATGTGAAATGTGTGTTATATTAGCCGATATAAGTATAGCGACACGCGAACGATAGAAACAGATGCTATACTGCATACCGTCGCTCTAACTCTAAAAAATCGCATGGTGTCAAATCCGGTGATCGAGGAGGCCAGGCATGTTTGGGGATCCACGTCCCATCCGACGATCCGGGAATTTTTCGTTTAGCCAATTTTCAACCACTCGTCCCCAGTGGAGGAGCCCCACCCTGCGTAAAGATTACATCATTTTGGATTTCTCGTGCTTCCAATTCTGGATAAAATTCTGTTTGCAGTATTTGGAGATATCGAACACTGTTGATACATTCATCGAAAAAAAATGGTCCGAAGACACCACATTCACCAATTGCAGCCCACACTGTTGTTCTGGGGGAATGCAACGATTCTTCGACAAACCAGTGAGGATTTTCACTAGCCCATTAACGAAGATTATGGCGGTTGACATCACCACCAAGATGAAAATGAGCTTCATCCGAAAACATCAAATTGGATAAATGATCAGGATTTTCAGAAATTCTGTTCCTTTCATCCCGTGCGAATTCCAGTCGGTTTGCTTTGTCTTCCTCATTTAATTTTTGCACAACTTGAATTTTATATGGATGCCATTTGAGATCCTTAAGAATCCTTCCGATTGTGGTACGGCTGATTTGAAGAGCATTGGAGGCGCGGCGTAAGGATGAATACGGATTATCAATAAAATGTTTTTGAACACGATCCAAATTTTCATCAGAACGAATTGATCTGCTGCGCTTTCTTTTGACGTTGAGGACAATGCCTGTTTCCATTAGGACATTGTGCCATTTGTAAATAGTATCCCTTGATGATGGCTCACGATCGAATTCTTATCGAAATTTCTGTTGAACCAAAATAGGTTTTCTGGTCTATTCAAACCAACTCGCCACTTTAGCACGTTCGCGAATATAGAATACGCCATATTAATTTGAATATATTAAAGAAATAATGATTTACGTGCCGAAAAATGAAGAGTAATAAAATTAAACTGTTTGCTTTATATCGCGTTAAAATTTCAATAAAATCTGACAAAAACTCGAAAAGTTATTTCAAATAACAAAACTGTCTATAGATACATGGGACACCCGCTAAATTACTTTTTACAAACATTTCGCTAGGTTTGGAGACTTCGTTTTTTTTTTTAGTACTTTTCAATGCTTGATACGTAAGAGGTTTTGAGATTAGTTTTCGCGGAGTAATTTTGTAAATAATATATGGTAGTGAGGCTAGCGTAATATGAAAGGAATATAAACATAGTATATATAATAAATAAACATAATATGGCAACGCACAGGGGTAAAATAAGTTATTAATAATTATAATAAGTTATACATCGTAGGCAGAAGTAAAGAACAATTAGAATATGCAGAAGAGCAGATATTGAAATAAACGAATTTTGATAAACAGCTATAAGGAAATGGAGGAGTTGAGTAAGAATTAAGAAGTCAATAGATGGCGTGTTGTTCGAACCAATCCCTTGAATTCATGAGTAATTGACATTAATGTTATATATTAATCGACAAAAAAAATCTGTAAGAATATCGTAATCTATTATAACTTATAGTTGAATTAATCGACTTCTGAAACTTTGCTAATATACAAAATTACACCAAATAATAATTTTGTGTTGTAATAATGATTGAAAATATAATAGTATAATTACACTGTCTGTTGGATGGACTTAATGGGCACGTCATTTTGAAAGTTCATATTTTTTATTTTTTTTATTTTTTTGCGACTGAACACTCTGAGGGATAATGCCTGGATTTTCGTAGCATATTCAGACTCGGCACAGAATATCCAATAAAGGATTGTCAGTTATTTAACATTAGAACGGAAGTATGATATATGCCAGAAAAACGCGTAAGCTCAACACACGCGTTCATTTGTTAATTTGTTGGCTCGCATTGTTACCTAACAATATCCTATGAAATTGCATAAAATTGCACATATAATCTGCATTTACAAAGAACATAAGCGGAATTGTGACAACCACATCTCTACTGCTATAATCCACTTTAATCCTATAGCACATACGATAAATGTACAAAATGTTTATTTAACGGGCAGAATGGAAGGACATATAAATAGGAATTTTAATCATTTTGAACATCAATTAAATCGCTGTCGATGACATATTCAACAAGTATAAGTTAATGAGAAAAACATATACAAAAGCATGTATACTATTTTGGTATTTTTCCTACAGAAAAAAATTGAACTGATTAAGTTCGATAATGTTAATTGAAATGAGTGAGCGAATGAGGAACAATTAAAATATTTTTAAGAGGTAATATTTTAGGGATTGGGATCATTTATATAATTTGAGTGTGTAGGGTGAATCTAGAAATGGCGATTGAAGAACTCAAATTAATAACTTAGCTTGTCCTCAATCCTAAGTATTGGTTGGAAACAGCACGCCATCTATCGATCTCTCTTCAGCTAACTCCTTCATCTCCACTTGTTGACTTACATTCTCTAATCTGGATATACCTATACCTTTCTACGGGATATATTAAAACAATCGGAAGGAAGGTCATATCGATAAAACGTAACAATATTTTTTACAAAGCGTTTCTACCTTGTGTGCTCAAATTTAATATTATATGAACAATTCAATTGTAAATTATTAAAAAAAAATTGTTAATTAATAGTGGAATAATTTCTAATATTGGGAAACATCTTAAGCGCGTAAGTCGTCTTTTTGATATTATTATAAAGTTTTTTAAATAAATGTATTTTTTAAATGAGAAATAGACATTTTCAATTTAATTGAAAATAAAAAATATAAAAACTTAAATAAATGCTTAGAGTGCTTTTACACGACAAAGAATTTATAAAAAGTATATTCCGATAAACTAATAAATTAAAGCAAAATAATAACGTAAAAGTACAAAAGTTATTATTATATTATATATTACAAAAATCTATTAAACAAATAATCTAAAACCCCAAATGAAAGCTATCTATTTATTAAATACATATCATAAAATTGCATGTGTTGTAAATGTTGTTAATTTCGTCTGGCTTTGAATTATTATTTTATAACACCAAACCTATCTAAGGGATTTTTTTAAATCAATTTACGATAAAGATCTAGAATAAAAGAGAATTTATTCAGTATATCACTAATTATGATAAAACACGAGTTTTGCGTAAACAAATCGACTTGAAATACGTACAACATACTATAATATTGTCAACAGTATTTTTAAGTAATTATTAATAATAATAAGTAATTATTATAGTAACCAATAAGAAAATTAAACAAAAATAAATTTATATTGGAATTATGGTATGTGTTCCGTATAGACTAATGTACCTCATTTGTGTATATATCAAACTGTCGCCAGCAACATAATATTTGGCAGGGCTACCAACACTTTTCTCTCATTGCATACCTTAATGTAACAAAGAAGGAAAATCCTTCCCGAATATATGCAAATAAAACTTTATTACGTTATTTGCGAAGAAAAGCGTGAGACATGTAAATTGACTTATTTGTTTTACCATGTTTTGGTACTATACATAAATATTTTAATTCAACTCCTTAGCCGCCACCTAACCACACTTTATTTTTTCAAATATTAACCTATGTCATGTGAGGGGCTCATTCAAAAGCTTGCAGAAAACTGATAATTATTAACATAATTTATCGCCGTATACTGCACTCGTAGTAAACTAGAAACGGTTTGTAATTGTCAAGTAAAGTAATAATTTATCAACCAAAATTATTTCTTTGATTAATAAACATACAAGTTACCTTGCGGCTAGACATAACGGCTGCGATGTTAGTGTTTGTAAATTTATATAACTGTTTGTCAAAATAGTTTAATTTGTAGTTTGTGTCATTAATCTTTCCGTTTTACAAAAAAAAATACTAATCGTAGATTTCGCATTTTGATAAAAACAGAATCTTAAAGCGAGTAAAATTCTCATACATATTGCATAATAAAAAACAAAATGCGTATTTTTTAGCCAAACATTTTCATTTTCGAAATAGTGCTTGTCTTCGAATTCATTTTAAATAGATATATATATTATGCCTACAGAAAATAAAATGTTGGAATCGAATCATTTGTAAAATAATATATAAAAACAATCGTAACTTCTCAAAGATTTGTTATATTTTCGTAACTTACTAAGTTTAAAATTATTTGGCACCGTTTCCTCACGTATTATAGAATGGCTTATAAGCAAAATTGATTATTTTGAACGTGACCGTATCCAATATTAATTGAGCGTAGCGAAACATTTGCACATATTCGAACGGCACATGGATCCTATCCATGATGTTTTTCGTCTTCCAAGTCCCCGTCCTCCTTTGACTTTCACTGGATTATAATGCGGAGCAGTTCATATTTTTGGTTTCGTATGTCGTGGCCGAAATATTCGAGTTTTCTTCTCTTGATCCTGTTGAGGATTTCTCATTTTTTGCGCAAACGTCGCAGCACCTCCTCACTAGTTACTGTGTCTGTGCACGATATCTTTAATATCAGCGGGTATGATGTGATGTATGATGTATCAAGCTGTGATGTGTAAGAAGCTTGATGTGTAAGAAGATTGAGCTAAATATGAGCTAAATATGTAACACCTGAGCAACAAGAAGCGTAGGGTGATAATCAAAGTTCTACAGGTAATTTTTTTTAAATTTTTTGAAAACAGTGTCTTTTGTGCCTGTTCGATTCTGCATCATCAGATGAAGTAGTTGGGTATGATCCAGGAAATCATTCCTGGATCATATCGCAACTGTCATTGACTCAACATCCTAAATATCTATATGCCATCACTCTATCAAGTACTTCATTTTCAATTTTGAGTATACCTGCTCCGTTTCTCTTTTGTTTGCTGATGGCCATCGATTTTATTTCAGTTATATTAAGTCGCGGCCTCATTAATATACTATGGTTCACTACTGAATTTCAAAGTGCTTGTAAATCTTTAATACTTATCGTTGGTAAGGCAGTATCATCAGCGTATCTTAAGTTAGTACTATTAGCTATTATACCTTCTGTTTTTTCTTCCACTGGTTCACTAAAGATCTTTTCTGAATATAAATTGAATATAAAACGCAACTTTATCGAACACATCTTTGAATTTTTATGTCGTCCGTGTTCTGATTGTTTACAGCTGTCTGGTTCCAATATAAATTGGTGATTATTCTAATGTCCCTTGCGTCCATACTAATTTCCTTAAGGATTTTTATTAGTTTATCGTGTTGTACTTTGTCGAACGCTTTTTCGTAGTTGGCAAAGCAGGCGAAGACATCCACATTGAAGTCGCAGAAATACTGGGTAACTACCTGCAAGTTAAATAATGCTTCACGTGTACCGAATCCATTTCTGCATCCAAATTGTGAAGTGCTTACGTTTGCTTCACATTTCCTGTATATTCTGTTGTGCAGGATTTTTAACAACAACTTCAAAACATGGCTCATTAAGATAATCTATCTATGGTCTTTACAATATGTTGCACTAGATTTCTTTGGTAAAGCAATAAATGTAGATTTGGACTAATCTTGGAGAATTATACCGGTCTTATAAATGTTCTTAAAAAGTTCCAGCAGCAATGATGTCACACTTTCATCTTCCGATTATCATATGATCATGTAAAAATATCATATTAGCTACGACATATCTGATAATTAAGATAAATTGCTGGAAAGATTCAAGACATATGCTTCAATGTGATTTTCGATATTTTTATTTTTTATATAATTCCCACATGGGCAATCAGTGGCCAACGTTGACCATTTTAGACGCCGCTATTTACATACAATATTACAAATTGAGAATACATTTCAGTTGGAAAACGTATTTTAAAAAAGAGAGCAAAATTGGAAAAACAAAAGAAATAATCGTAAATTATCACTGTGTACTAAAAAATATATAAGTTATACATTACGATACATATTATAAAGAATAGTTTGAACGCATCATTCTTTCTGTTTAATTTAATTATAAAGGCTTTGTGCCTGCCTGTAAATATTTTTTGAAGGTTAGTTCGCCAGTACAAAACAGGTCTATGTTGTCCACGGGTCCTTTGTACACTCTGTTATAGAATCTACATATACGATTTAAAGTCCTAAAAAAATTTTGCATTAGTTACACACTTTTTTATTTCGAACATTTGATGGTTTCTCATTTTCACACTGGAGGCGTGAAATTGGATTTCACACAACAGTTTTGGAGCATAATATTTAAAATTAATCAAGGCATATATAAAAAGGACAGATCTAGGAATTTTATATTTTCTAAACTCATTAATTTGAATATTAGGCGAACAGAATAACCAGGATGTGTAATGTGTCTATGTTGCTTGTACTACATAATTTTTGAGAACTGAAGCGAATTTTTTGAGATATGAATGATATATCGAATGTTGTAGAATCCTTCAGAGTTAAGATAATAAATATTTTTCTTTAACTAACCCAAGAGTTTACGACACTATGATATATGTTGTAAAACTCTAACGGGTATAAGTGAATTTAAAAATAATATATAAAAAATAAATAAAAAATACGATGCTCGACATTGCTTACATTCTCGGGAAAATAAAATAGGTAGTTTATAGAAAATACGCTGACTAAAAAAATATTATTTCCAAATTTTGAGTTTGTTGTCTATAAATTGAAAATTATTACTTCTTCCTCTTGTATCTATGCTCCTCGCAAACACTCTTTAGGATATCTCTTGCCATGCGTAAAACTGATTGGTTAACCATGTCGAATAGAAAGAAATTGCACTGTCAGATATTTTGCTTAAATATTTTACAAAAGAAATGTCCTTCCTATTTATATAATCTAATAAGTTACCGCACTGATACTCATAATGTGAATATGCGTAATAAGGGTCTATTGTTAATTCCCAAACATAAACCCGAGCATTTAAAAAAAGTTTCAGCTATAATATTGTTAAAGTTCTTAATTCAATGCCAACTAATCATCGGTTTGTAAATATAACTAAATCCAAGAAACAATTTCGCCAACAACTGCCGCTTGAATAAAACAACTGATTATTTTTACGCAAACAATTGTTTTTTTTTCCAAAGGTATCTTTGTTTAAATTGCTGGTATAGTTTTCTGGTAATATTTAATCATTTTTGTATTTATATTTATGTGTACTGTATTTTATATTTTACATCTAAAAGTTTTATCGATCGTATCGCTAATGTTTACTGTTTGTGCAGATAACATAACTTAGTATCCTCGAATGTAGTATATTATTATAATGTATTTGCAATTCTATAAAAAATGTAACTGTTTCTATCATGTATGTATGTATCAGTGGCGGCTCGTGACATCTCAATCGGCGGCGGGGGGCGCATTTCTTTAAAAGATTTCTCACTATTACCATAACAGTGAGAAATCTGACCTAAAATGGATGCAAAATGATTAAATTCAATAATTTCTTGAAAGTGAATTCCACTCTTCTATCTTTCATCGATTTAAACTTTTCCAAAACTTTTTCGTTAAAATTGTAAATATCTCGCACCACATTTTTATTAATACACATCATCGCCAACGCGTTTAAACGATCATTACCCATAGCATTTCGCAAAAAAGTCTTGATTCTTTTATGTATTGAAAAACAACGCTCTGATTCAGCAGTGGCCATCGGGGTTGCTAAAATAATTTTAAGTATTTTTATAGTTTCCGGGAAAGTTTCACTGAGATTATTTTGTAGCAATAATGAAAGAAAATTAGTGGTTCCAATTATTTGATAAAAATCCGGACGCAAGTAAATGACTTCTAATTCTGTTTTTAATCTGGTTTTATTATGAGTCCTAATATGAATTATAGTCCTAATTAAGCTCCAAAAAATCTCACAAACTGTTCCATCAAAAACATATCTAAATATCAATACCGTTTGGCACCAATTCGTAACATCCATAGTTTCGTTGCACTGAATAGCCAAAGATCGGATTTTTAAATTTGACTAGAAAGTTTCTCTTTGCATACCGCAAGCATACTAATATCATTTTGTATTGTTTTAGAGGTCCCCTTGAAAACCGTAGCGTCTTGCAGATGTTCTCGCAATGTAAAATCTAATTCTGCAGAAAATCGACCAATATTCTCTAAATATTCCACGATTTCCCGATTCTTCATTCTCGCGGTGACCTCTGAGAGCTAATTCACGCAACAAATAATTTCACGAAAAATTTCACGCAACAAATAATGCGTTTTAAAATATAGCGATTCTTCCTCACTTGTTCGTTATATTCTATTACATGTTTGCGATATGCAGAACGGAGCTGAGTCATGATGTTTACTTTGGCAAGTAAAGCCAACTGTGCGCATGAACTGATATGGACACGAGATGATTCATGCTTTCTTATTTTATCAGGAAGGTGATGCAAATCTTTCATACCTATTCTGGCCCAATTCCGATCCATTCCAGTTGCTGCAGGGTTGTAATTTAATATACATGGATAGAAGTACAAAGAACTTCACAACCACATATCCATGTATTTTTTTTGTAAATGTCTCTTGAAAAACGCCGCGTAAATGTTCGGTTTTGAGCACTCCTTGCACAAGTTTGCGATAAATTTATATCATCCAATGGCCTACCTAATTTTTTAGTTTTTACTTTGTCCTCAGGAGAAAGTCTACAAAACTCTATTTTCAATAAAGAACTAACACTATTCATTTTTATTAAATTATTTCTATTAAATATATTCTTGGAGAAACACGTGGCAAAATCGTACATACGTAACTACAGAACAAATGCTACTGTCTTACCTGTCTATTCTATAACAATTTATATATATATACTCTCTGTATATATATACTACTCTCTGTTTTCTCTGAACTTCTCTCTTAGGACGTTAAAGAATCGCAGCATAGATGACTTAATAGATGATATACTACATCGATCACTCTGAGTGAGACACTCATCCCATTGCACTCATGCACTCACTGCACTTATATGCATTTAACTTGTACTGGCCCCAAGGCCAAATAGCCGCTGAAATGTGTGAAACATATTAGACCATATATGCGACAAGCGAACCGAAGAAACAGAAGATATACTGCATACGGTCGCTCTCACCTATTGCTTGCAATAGAGTGAGATGAGTGCATATGCATTTAACCCGTATTGGTTGGGCTGGCTTGGCGCTGGAATGTCATCACCATATTAGCGATATATATATATTACACCACGTGAACGATAGATACAGATAGATACAGCATCGGTCGCTGCTCTGACTTGCAATGGATACCACAACGAACGCCACACCGTATTGTGTTGATTGTTATCACGGCGCAAGCTTTATCTTTTAGAAAAAATAATGCCGAGATAAAATATCGCAATACAATTATATATCTACGATGATGCGCTCAATGTTGAGGAGGGGCGCGCGGCCCTGCGGCCTGCATAAGGAACCGCCACTGGTATGTATATTAAGATACAGGAGTACCAGGAAGAGCAAGGATGAGCCTTATGTCTTATAAGGCATATTATTTGATGGCAATACTTTTGGCTGTACTTTCCTAATCTAGCATATACCAATAAATGGATTTATTATAAATGACTATTATTATAAATGACGGAAAGGATTCTTGAATATTGACACGTAGATGGAATGTACGATAGGACAAACAGCGTGCGCTAGCCTAAATTATAGTCGATAGTGCAGTCAATACGAGTGCAAATGCCTTCAGTACATTTCTAATGTAATTAGAGCAATTACAAATTCGGTACACAAGCTCGTATACCCCTCGCACATAGCGATAGCAAATTAATATTTATATAAGGAATTAATAGCTATACATGTCAAAACATTTATCGCTATTAATTTGTAACTTAATTGTTCTAAAATGATACCGAAAAGAAGCAGTATAAATTACGTATCAAGTTTTAAGTTAGCTTGAGTTGAAAGAAACCCAATTAGTCGAATTACGAAATTATATTGTAAAGCGAAATGTTTGAAATGATCAATTTGACTGAACAATTAGTCACGCCATCTTATTACGCTGAATTCTACCGATTAATGTCATCAAATGCGAAATTCGGACTTAATTATAATCCAGTGAAAGTGGTTGTATACAATCAATCAAATTCTGTAGGAAAATCTGCTGAAAATATTATTGCGTCACAAACATGGCAGATGATAAACAGAATGATTGATTAGTTCGTTTATATTTAGTCGAAATATGAAATCCTAATTGAAATGGGAGTTCAATAATGCTTTATTATGAGCACTTTAATTATAGTTTATTGCTTTAAATTTAATAAATATAATATTAAATGAAATAATTAAATTTCCGGTAATGTCGAAGGATAAATGACTCATTAATACACCATAAACCAATAATATTATTAATAGTATATTTGCAAATAAAATCAAACTATCTATGTATAGGATATAACTCGGGTTATAATATTCATATACCATATTACTATTGGTATATAATTTTAGTTCTAGTGTTTCATAATTATATGTTAACTAAAATTGATAATTAAAAAAGAGTCATAAAAATATTAGTACGGTCTACACACGCCTTTCTTTTATTGGGATTTTGTTATAAAAATTAATACAATCATGTGTTTAATATTTGCTGCTTTTGTAATTTTTGATAATGCCGGATTATATGTATTTTAATTATTTTATCTTGGAAATTCATTCTAATCCTATTTTTTGTGCAGATGATAATAATTAAATGTGTAATTAAAGATACTTCTTGGTTTATTTCATTCATATAGAGTAGATATTCTCAGCATGGTATTCATTTAAATAAAAGTGTCAATTTGAATCGCAACACTTCTTGCTTAATGGTTTATGATAACAATATTTAATTGTAACATCAGGACATATACAAATATTCGAATTTAAATATTATAAACATATTCGTATATATTTATTTAAAAATTATCACTACGATATCAAAAAATAGTATAGAATATCACCCAAATACCGTAACTCAAAGCATTTAGTAGCTAGATGCGCATTTCGATGGCTATGCCCCTATCTTCAGTAGCACAAGATAAAACCTAAATAAAATACTAATCGTGATTAATATACAATTCTTATAATTACAATAATTTCACAGATATATAAATATATTATTACTCATATTATAATAAACTATTTATATAAGCAAACTTCAAATGTTGATTTTTTTAAATTTCGCTAAAAACCAGAATATTATAAGAAATTTATCGAAAATATAATTTGGAACATTGAATTTCCAAATAAATTTAAATAAGTCGCTACTTTTGTTGTATGTTCATACGTTTATCTTCCTAATATGCATCGACAACAACACCAAATAAGCAAATATTGCGTTCCAATAAATTACGATGGAACAATACAATTAATAATGCACTTTAATTAATTTTGCACACATATATATACAGGATTGGGAAGTTACAATCGAATCGGAATCCTCTGCCCAAACTAATTCAAATAAAAATGCCAAAAATTGCCATCTTATATAGAATTACGAGTTGCACACTCTAAAATTAATTTCAGTTATACAGGATGAACCATGAAAGCACAATTAAAACTGGTCTTATTTTTTTAAATGGTATACTATGTATATTTTGATCTCATTTCATAGCAGACATTCAAGTACTTATGAACACGTAAATTGTAATTTGTTAGAATAGGGCGTTGCCAAGATATTAGCAATTTTGTAAAAAATTGGTTCATTGCAACCCCAATTTCAAAAAATCATAACTTACTTAGGTAGCGAATTTAAGTAGCACAGTTTTAAATCTGAGTAACCACTAACATGGCATTATTTTTTGGAAATCGGTTTTTCTCCTGAAACATAGAGGCATATGTAAGAGTCATGTTCAATTCGGGCATTTTCCTTGAAAGGTAAGTCCGATTTTTTAAATAGAACACCCCATATATTATTATACTAAAATATAACGCAATTATAATAGAACCATTTATACTAAATATGGCCTATACCTAAGACTAGTAGTTTCTCAGATATTGACATATTTTTCAAAAATGCAGCATCCAAACAACAATTCAATTAAAATTTCGTTAATTGTTAATTTATATTGTTTTGAAAGATTATAGGTCATATTATATGCCATTTTTGAAATACTTCAAAGTCATGTTGTCTTATTTATTTGACCTAAGTAAGTTGTGATTTTTTGAAATTGGGCTTGCAATGAACCAATTTTTTACAAAATTGCTAATATCTTGGCAACGCCGCATTCTAACAAATTATAATTTACGTGCTCATTAGTACTTGAATGTCTACTATGAAATGGGATCAAAATATAGATAGTGTTATATTTAAAAAAATAAGACCAGTTTTAATTGTGCTTTCATACTTCATCCTGTATACTTGAAATTTATTTTAGGGTGTGCAACTCATAATTCTATATAAGATTCCAATTTTTCGCATTTCTATTTGAATTAGCTTGGGCAGGGGATTCCGATTCGTTAGAACTGCCCAACCCTGTATATATATATATATATATATATATATATATATATATATATATATATATGCACACACACACACATATATATATATAATTAATATTGATTATTGCAAATGTGTGTTACTCAATAAAATAATATTTATTGCTAAGAAGGATCTTGAGGAGGATATGAGAAGAGGTAAAGTAGATTTGGGCTACAGGAAAATTAAGTCACATTTTTCTAAAGTAAAACCAAAGGGTAACATTATATGTGATAAGCAGGGTAAGGAACTCACAGAAAATAAGGAAAAAGCTAGAAGATGGAAGGAGTATCTTGAAGATTTATATAAAGGTAGGCAGGACATGGAGGAGCTAGAAAGTGTGGAACAGATAGATGAGGAGAAGTACCACAGGATTTTCAGCGTAGTAGAATAGTAACAATGCCGAAGAAAATAGGAGCTAATTTGTGTGAGAACTATAGGACCATTAGTCTACTATCACATGCATCGAAGATATTGTTAAAGATTATTTATAGGAGATTAGAAAATAAAGTAGAGGAAAGGCTAGGAGAAGATCAGTTTGGTTTTAGGAAAAACAGAGGGACGAGGGAGGCGATTCTAGCACTAAGAACGGTAGTAGAAAAAAGAAATAGGGTAGGAAAGGTAACTTGCATAGCTTTTGTAGACTTAGAAAAGGCATTTGACAATATAGATTGGGACATAATGTTTAGAATTTTAAAAGAAACGGGTATAGATTATAAGGATAGGAGAATAATTTTTAATTTATATAAACACCAAACTGCCTTAGTTAGAATTGAGGGGGAAGAAGAGGTAGCAAAAATAGGGAAGGGAGTTCGGCAGGGATGTACACTCTCACCGTTATTATTTAATCTATATATAGAAGATGCAATAAACAAAGTAAAAGAAGAGTATAGTGTAGGTGTGAATGTACAGGGAGAGAAAATATATATGCTGAGATTCGCCGACGATATAGCTATATTGGAAGAAAGCGAAAAGAAATTAGAAAGGGTATTGAATGGTATGCAGGCAGTATTGACTAGGGATTTTAACATGAAAATAAATATAGGTAAAACTAAAGTGATGAGGTGTGACAAAAAGGAATGCAGTAGAAAAATGAGGATCACAATAGGAGATAATAGAATCGAAGAAGTGTCAGATTTTTGTTATTTAGGCAGTAGAATCACAAAAGATAATCGAAGCAAGGTAGATATAAAGTGTAGGATAGCACAGGGTAGGAAGGCATTCGTAGAAAAAGAACAGATTTTAAGATCAAATATTGACTTGGGTATTAGAAAAAGATTACTGAACGTATATGTTTGGAGTGTAGCACTGTACGGGTGTGAGGCGTGGACTATAGGAAAGGAAGAGAAGCGTAGATTAGAAGCACTTGAAATGTGGTGTTATAGGAGGATGATGAGGATTGGTTGGGAAGATAAAGTAACAAATGAAGCTGTACTAGAGTTAGTAGGGGAGAAGAGAAGTATTTGGAGAGTGTTACAACGTAGGAGAGACAGATTAGTAGGGCATATTCTTAGGCATGGGGGGATTATGCAATTGATCATAGAAGGTAGAGTGGAGGGAAAGAGAGGGGTAGGTAGGCCTAGATTGGAGTATGTGAGTCAGATAGTTGAAGACGTTGAGATGAATAGCTATAGGGAGATGAAGGGATTAGCTCAGGATAGATCGGCATGGCGTGCTGTTTCCAACCAATCTTTAGGATTGCGGACTCTCTAACTAAATTACAAATTGAGAATACATTTCAGTTGGAAAACGTATTTTAAAAAAGAGAGCAAAATTGGAAAAACAAAAGAAATAATCGTAAATTATCACTGTGTACTAAAAAATATATAAGTTATACATTACGATACATATTATAAAGAATAGTTTGAACGCAACATTCTTTCTGTTTAATTTAATTATAAAGGCTTTGTGCCTGCCTGTAAATATTTTTTGAAGGTTAGTTCGCCAGTACAAAACAGGTCTATGTTGTCCACGGGTCCTTTGTACACTCTGTTATAGAATCTACATATACGATTTAAAGTCCTAAAAAAATTTTGCATTAGTTACACACTTTTTTATTTCGAACATTTGATGGTTTCTCATTTTCACACTGGAGGCGTGAAATTGGATTTCACACAACAGTTTTGGAGCATAATATTTAAAATTAATCAAGGCATATATAAAAAGGACAGATCTAGGAATTTTATATTTTCTAAACTCATTAATTTGAATATTAGGCGAACAGAATAACCAGGATGTGTAATGTGTCTATGTTGCTTGTACTACATAATTTTTGAGAACTGAAGCGAATTTTTTGAGATATGAATGATATATCGAATGTTGTAGAATCCTTCAGAGTTAAGATAATAAATATTTTTCTTTAACTAACCCAAGAGTTTACGACACTATGATATATGTTGTAAAACTCTAACGGGTATAAGTGAATTTAAAAATAATATATAAAAAATAAATAAAAAATACGATGCTCGACATTGCTTACATTCTCGGGAAAATAAAATAGGTAGTTTATAGAAAATACGCTGACTAAAAAAATATTATTTCCAAATTTTGAGTTTGTTGTCTATAAATTGAAAATTATTACTTCTTCCTCTTGTATCTATGCTCCTCGCAAACACTCTTTAGGATATCTCTTGCCATGCGTAAAACTGATTGGTTAACCATGTCGAATAGAAAGAAATTGCACTGTCAGATATTTTGCTTAAATATTTTACAAAAGAAATGTCCTTCCTATTTATATAATCTAATAAGTTACCGCACTGATACTCATAATGTGAATATGCGTAATAAGGGTCTATTGTTAATTCCCAAACATAAACCCGAGCATTTAAAAAAAGTTTCAGCTATAATATTGTTAAAGTTCTTAATTCAATGCCAACTAATCATCGGTCTGTAAATATAACTAAATCCAAGAAACAATTTCGCCAACAACTGCCGCTTGAATAAAACAACTGATTATTTTTACGCAAACAATTGTTTTTTTTTCCAAAGGTATCTTTGTTTAAATTGCTGGTATAGTTTTCTGGTAATATTTAATCATTTTTGTATTTATATTTATGTGTACTGTATTTTATATTTTACATCTAAAAGTTTTATCGATCGTATCGCTAATGTTTACTGTTTGTGCAGATAACATAACTTAGTATCCTCGAATGTAGTATATTATTATAATGTATTTGCAATTCTATAAAAAATGTAACTGTTTCTATTATGTATGTATGTATCAGTGGCGGCTCGTGACATCTCAATCGGCGGGGGGGGGGCGCATTTCTTTAAAAGATTTCTCACTATTACCATAATAGTGAGAAATCTGACCTAAGATGGATGCAAAATGATTAAATTCAATAATTTCTTGAAAGTGAATTCCACTCTTCTATCTTTCATCGATTTAAACTTTTCCAAAACTTTTTCGTTAAAATTGTAAATATCTCGCACCACATTTTTATTAATACACATCATCGCTAACGCGTTTAATCGATCATTACCCATAGCATTTCGCAAAAAAGTCTTGATTCCTTTAAGTGTTGAAAAACAACGCTCTGATTCAGCAGTGGCCATCGGGGTTGCTAAAATAATTTTAAGTATTTTTATAATTTCCGGGAAAGTTTCACTGAGATTATTTTGTAGCAATAATGAAAGAAAATTAGTGGTTCCAATTATTTGATAAAAATCCGGACGCAAGTAAATGACCTCTAATTCTGTTTTTAATCTGGTTTTATTATGAGTCCTAATATGAATTATAGTCCTAATTAAGCTCCAAAAAATCTCACAAACTGTTCCATCAAAAACATATCTAAATATCAATACCGTTTGGCACCAATTCGTAACATCCATAGTTTCGTTGCACTGAATAGCCAAAGATCGGATTTTTAAATTTGACTACAAAGTTTCTCTTTGCATACCGCAAGCATACTAATATCATTTTGTATTGTTTTAGAGGTCCCCTTGAAAACCGTAGCGTCTTGCAGATGTTCTCGCAATGTAAAATCTAATTCTGCAGAAAATCGACCAATATTCTCTAAATATTCCACGATTTCCCGATTCTTCATTCTCGCGGTGACCTCTGAGAGCTAATTCACGCAACAAATAATTTCACGAAAAATTTCACGCAACAAATAATGCGTTTTAAAATATAGCGATTCTTCCTCACTTGTTCGTTATATTCTATTACATGTTTGCGATATGCAGAACTGAGCTGAGTCATGATGTTTACTTTGGCAAGTAAAGCCAACTGTGCGCATGAACTGATATGGACACGAGATGATTCATGCTTTCTTATTTTATCAGGAAGGTGATGCAAATCTTTCATACCTATTCTGGCCCAATTCCGATCCATTCCAGTTGCTGCAGGGTTGTAATTTAATATACATGGATAGAAGTACAAAGAACTTCACAACCACATATCCATGTATTTTTTTTGTAAATGTCTCTTGAAAAACGCCGCGTAAATGTTCGGTTTTGAGCACTCCTTGCACAAGTTTGCGATAAATTTATATCATCCAATGGCCTACCTAATTTTATAGTTTTTACTTTGTCCTCAGGAGAAAGTCTACAAAACTCTATTTTCAATAAAGAACTAACACTATTCATTTTTATTAAATTATTTCTATTAAATATATTCTTGGAGAAACACGTGGCAAAATCGTACATACGTAACTACAGAACAAATGCTACTGTCTTACCTGTCTATTCTATAACAATTTATATATATATACTCTCTGTATATATATACTACTCTCTGTTTTCTCTGAACTTCTCTCTTAGGACGTTAAAGAATCGCAGCATAGATGACTTAATAGATGATATACTACATCGATCACTCTGAGTGAGACACTCATCCCATTGCACTCATGCACTCACTGCACTTATATGCATTTAACTTGTACTGGCCCCAAGGCCAAATAGCCGCTGAAATGTGTGAAACATATTAGACCATATATGCGACAAGCGAACCGAAGAAACAGAAGATATACTGCATACGGTCGCTCTCACCTATTGCTTGCAATAGAGTGAGATGAGTGCATATGCATTTAACCCGTATTGGTTGGGCTGGCTTGGCGCTGGAATGTCATCACCATATTAGCGATATATATATATTACACCACGTGAACGATAGATACAGATAGATACAGCATCAGTCGCTGCTCTGACTTGCAATGGATACCACAACGAACGCCACACCGTATTGTGTTGATTGTTATCACGGCGCAAGCTTTATCTTTTAGAAAAAATAATGCCGAGATAAAATATCGCAATACAATTATATATCTACGATGATGCGCTCAATGTTGAGGAGGGGCGCGCGGCCCTGCGGCCTGCATAAGGAACCGCCACTGGTATGTATATTAAGATACAGGAGTACCAGGAAGAGCAAGGATGAGCCTTATGTCTTATAAGGCATATTATTTGATGGCAATACTTTTGGCTGTACTTTCCTAATCTAGCATATACCAATAAATGGATTTATTATAAATGACTATTATTATAAATGACGGAAAGGATTCTTGAATATTGACACGTAGATGGAATGTACGATAGGACAAACAGCGTGCGCTAGCCTAAATTATAGTCGATAGTGCAGTCAATACGAGTGCAAATGCCTTCAGTACATTTCTAATGTAATTAGAGCAATTACAAATTCGGTACACAAGCTCGTATACCCCTCGCACATAGCGATAGCAAATTAATATTTATATAAGGAATTAATAGCTATACATGTCAAAACATTTATCGCTATTAATTTGTAACTTAATTGTTCTAAAATGATACCGAAAAGAAGCAGTATAAATTACGTATCAAGTTTTAAGTTAGCTTGAGTTGAAAGAAACCCAATTAGTCGAATTACGAAATTATATTGTAAAGCGAAATGTTTGAAATGATCAATTTGACTGAACAATTAGTCACGCCATCTTATTACGCTGAATTCTACCGATTAATGTCATCAAATGCGAAATTCGGACTTAATTATAATCCAGTGAAAGTGGTTGTATACAATCAATCAAATTCTGTAGGAAAATCTGCTGAAAATATTATTGCGTCACAAACATGGCAGATGATAAACAGAATGATTGATTAGTTCGTTTATATTTAGTCGAAATATGAAATCCTAATTGAAATGGGAGTTCAATAATGCTTTATTATGAGCACTTTAATTATAGTTTATTGCTTTAAATTTAATAAATATAATATTAAATGAAATAATTAAATTTCCGGTAATGTCGAAGGATAAATGACTCATTAATACACCATAAACCAATAATATTATTAATAGTATATTTGCAAATAAAATCAAACTATCTATGTATAGGATATAACTCGGGTTATAATATTCATATACCATATTACTATTGGTATATAATTTTAGTTCTAGTGTTTCATAATTATATGTTAACTAAAATTGATAATTAAAAAAGAGTCATAAAAATATTAGTACGGTCTACACACGCCTTTCTTTTATTGGGATTTTGTTATAAAAATTAATACAATCATGTGTTTAATATTTGCTGCTTTTGTAATTTTTGATAATGCCGGATTATATGTATTTTAATTATTTTATCTTGGAAATTCATTCTAATCCTATTTTTTGTGCAGATGATAATAATTAAATGTGTAATTAAAGATACTTCTTGGTTTATTTCATTCATATAGAGTAGATATTCTCAGCATGGTATTCATTTAAATAAAAGTGTCAATTTGAATCGCAACACTTCTTGCTTAATGGTTTATGATAACAATATTTAATTGTAACATCAGGACATATACAAATATTCGAATTTAAATATTATAAACATATTCGTATATATTTATTTAAAAATTATCACTACGATATCAAAAAATAGTATAGAATATCACCCAAATACCGTAACTCAAAGCATTTAGTAGCTAGATGCGCATTTCGATGGCTATGCCCCTATCTTCAGTAGCACAAGATAAAACCTAAATAAAATACTAATCGTGATTAATATACAATTCTTATAATTACAATAATTTCACAGATATATAAATATATTATTACTCATATTATAATAAACTATTTATATAAGCAAACTTCAAATGTTGATTTTTTTAAATTTCGCTAAAAACCAGAATATTATAAGAAATTTATCGAAAATATAATTTGGAACATTGAATTTCCAAATAAATTTAAATAAGTCGCTACTTTTGTTGTATGTTCATACGTTTATCTTCCTAATATGCATCGACAACAACACCAAATAAGCAAATATTGCGTTCCAATAAATTACGATGGAACAATACAATTAATAATGCACTTTAATTAATTTTGCACACATATATATACAGGATTGGGAAGTTACAATCGAATCGGAATCCTCTGCCCAAACTAATTCAAATAAAAATGCCAAAAATTGCCATCTTATATAGAATTACGAGTTGCACACTCTAAAATTAATTTCAGTTATACAGGATGAACCATGAAAGCACAATTAAAACTGGTCTTATTTTTTTAAATGGTATACTATGTATATTTTGATCTCATTTCATAGCAGACATTCAAGTACTTATGAACACGTAAATTGTAATTTGTTAGAATAGGGCGTTGCCAAGATATTAGCAATTTTGTAAAAAATTGGTTCATTGCAACCCCAATTTCAAAAAATCATAACTTACTTAGGTAGCGAATTTAAGTAGCACAGTTTTAAATCTGAGTAACCACTAACATGGCATTATTTTTTGGAAATCGGTTTTTCTCCTGAAACATAGAGGCATATGTAAGAGTCATGTTCAATTCGGGCATTTTCCTTGAAAGGTAAGTCCGATTTTTTAAATAGAACACCCCATATATTATTATACTAAAATATAACGCAATTATAATAGAACCATTTATACTAAATATGGCCTATACCTAAGACTAGTAGTTTCTCAGATATTGACATATTTTTCAAAAATGCAGCATCCAAACAACAATTCAATTAAAATTTCGTTAATTGTTAATTTATATTGTTTTGAAAGATTATAGGTCATATTATATGCCATTTTTGAAATACTTCAAAGTCATGTTGTCTTATTTATTTGACCTAAGTAAGTTGTGATTTTTTGAAATTGGGCTTGCAATGAACCAATTTTTTACAAAATTGCTAATATCTTGGCAACGCCGCATTCTAACAAATTATAATTTACGTGCTCATTAGTACTTGAATGTCTACTATGAAATGGGATCAAAATATAGATAGTGTTATATTTAAAAAAATAAGACCAGTTTTAATTGTGCTTTCATACTTCATCCTGTATACTTGAAATTTATTTTAGGGTGTGCAACTCATAATTCTATATAAGATTCCAATTTTTCGCATTTCTATTTGAATTAGCTTGGGCAGGGGATTCCGATTCGTTAGAACTGCCCAACCCTGTATATATATATATATATATATATATATATATATATATATATATATATGCACACACACACACATATATATATATAATTAATATTGATTATTGCAAATGTGTGTTACTCAATAAAATAATATTTATTGCTAAGAAGGATCTTGAGGAGGATATGAGAAGAGGTAAAGTAGATTTGGGCTACAGGAAAATTAAGTCACATTTTTCTAAAGTAAAACCAAAGGGTAACATTATATGTGATAAGCAGGGTAAGGAACTCACAGAAAATAAGGAAAAAGCTAGAAGATGGAAGGAGTATCTTGAAGATTTATATAAAGGTAGGCAGGACATGGAGGAGCTAGAAAGTGTGGAACAGATAGATGAGGAGAAGTACCACAGGATTTTCAGCGTAGTAGAATAGTAACAATGCCGAAGAAAATAGGAGCTAATTTGTGTGAGAACTATAGGACCATTAGTCTACTATCACATGCATCGAAGATATTGTTAAAGATTATTTATAGGAGATTAGAAAATAAAGTAGAGGAAAGGCTAGGAGAAGATCAGTTTGGTTTTAGGAAAAACAGAGGGACGAGGGAGGCGATTCTAGCACTAAGAACGGTAGTAGAAAAAAGAAATAGGGTAGGAAAGGTAACTTGCATAGCTTTTGTAGACTTAGAAAAGGCATTTGACAATATAGATTGGGACATAATGTTTAGAATTTTAAAAGAAACGGGTATAGATTATAAGGATAGGAGAATAATTTTTAATTTATATAAACACCAAACTGCCTTAGTTAGAATTGAGGGGAAGAAGAGGTAGCAAAAATAGGGAAGGGAGTTCGGCAGGGATGTACACTCTCACCGTTATTATTTAATCTATATATAGAAGATGCAATAAACAAAGTAAAAGAAGAGTATAGTGTAGGTGTGAATGTACAGGGAGAGAAAATATATATGCTGAGATTCGCCGACGATATAGCTATATTGGAAGAAAGCGAAAAGAAATTAGAAAGGGTATTGAATGGTATGCAGGCAGTATTGACTAGGGATTTTAACATGAAAATAAATATAGGTAAAACTAAAGTGATGAGGTGTGACAAAAAGGAATGCAGTAGAAAAATGAGGATCACAATAGGAGATAATAGAATCGAAGAAGTGTCAGATTTTTGTTATTTAGGCAGTAGAATCACAAAAGATAATCGAAGCAAGGTAGATATAAAGTGTAGGATAGCACAGGGTAGGAAGGCATTCGTAGAAAAAGAACAGATTTTAAGATCAAATATTGACTTGGGTATTAGAAAAAGATTACTGAACGTATATGTTTGGAGTGTAGCACTGTACGGGTGTGAGGCGTGGACTATAGGAAAGGAAGAGAAGCGTAGATTAGAAGCACTTGAAATGTGGTGTTATAGGAGGATGATGAGGATTGGTTGGGAAGATAAAGTAACAAATGAAGCTGTACTAGAGTTAGTAGGGGAGAAGAGAAGTATTTGGAGAGTGTTACAACGTAGGAGAGACAGATTAGTAGGGCATATTCTTAGGCATGGGGGGATTATGCAATTGATCATAGAAGGTAGAGTGGAGGGAAAGAGAGGGGGTAGGTAGGCCTAGATTGGAGTATGTGAGTCAGATAGTTGAAGACGTTGAGATGAATAGCTATAGGGAGATGAAGGGATTAGCTCAGGATAGATCGGCATGGCGTGCTGTTTCCAACCAATCTTTAGGATTGCGGACTCTCTAACTAAATTACAAATTGAGAATACATTTCAGTTGGAAAACGTATTTTAAAAAAGAGAGCAAAATTGGAAAAACAAAAGAAATAATCGTAAATTATCACTGTGTACTAAAAAATATATAAGTTATACATTACGATACATATTATAAAGAATAGTTTGAACGCAACATTCTTTCTGTTTAATTTAATTATAAAGGCTTTGTGCCTGCCTGTAAATATTTTTTGAAGGTTAGTTCGCCAGTACAAAACAGGTCTATGTTGTCCACGGGTCCTTTGTACACTCTGTTATAGAATCTACATATACGATTTAAAGTCCTAAAAAAATTTTGCATTAGTTACACACTTTTTTATTTCGAACATTTGATGGTTTCTCATTTTCACACTGGAGGCGTGAAATTGGATTTCACACAACAGTTTTGGAGCATAATATTTAAAATTAATCAAGGCATATATAAAAAGGACAGATCTAGGAATTTTATATTTTCTAAACTCATTAATTTGAATATTAGGCGAACAGAATAACCAGGATGTGTAATGTGTCTATGTTGCTTGTACTACATAATTTTTGAGAACTGAAGCGAATTTTTTGAGATATGAATGATATATCGAATGTTGTAGAATCCTTCAGAGTTAAGATAATAAATATTTTTCTTTAACTAACCCAAGAGTTTACGACACTATGATATATGTTGTAAAACTCTAACGGGTATAAGTGAATTTAAAAATAATATATAAAAAATAAATAAAAAATACGATGCTCGACATTGCTTACATTCTCGGGAAAATAAAATAGGTAGTTTATAGAAAATACGCTGACTAAAAAAATATTATTTCCAAATTTTGAGTTTGTTGTCTATAAATTGAAAATTATTACTTCTTCCTCTTGTATCTATGCTCCTCGCAAACACTCTTTAGGATATCTCTTGCCATGCGTAAAACTGATTGGTTAACCATGTCGAATAGAAAGAAATTGCACTGTCAGATATTTTGCTTAAATATTTTACAAAAGAAATGTCCTTCCTATTTATATAATCTAATAAGTTACCGCACTGATACTCATAATGTGAATATGCGTAATAAGGGTCTATTGTTAATTCCCAAACATAAACCCGAGCATTTAAAAAAAGTTTCAGCTATAATATTGTTAAAGTTCTTAATTCAATGCCAACTAATCATCGGTCTGTAAATATAACTAAATCCAAGAAACAATTTCGCCAACAACTGCCGCTTGAATAAAACAACTGATTATTTTTACGCAAACAATTGTTTTTTTTTCCAAAGGTATCTTTGTTTAAATTGCTGGTATAGTTTTCTGGTAATATTTAATCATTTTTGTATTTATATTTATGTGTACTGTATTTTATATTTTACATCTAAAAGTTTTATCGATCGTATCGCTAATGTTTACTGTTTGTGCAGATAACATAACTTAGTATCCTCGAATGTAGTATATTATTATAATGTATTTGCAATTCTATAAAAAATGTAACTGTTTCTATTATGTATGTATGTATCAGTGGCGGCTCGTGACATCTCAATCGGCGGGGGGGGGGCGCATTTCTTTAAAAGATTTCTCACTATTACCATAATAGTGAGAAATCTGACCTAAGATGGATGCAAAATGATTAAATTCAATAATTTCTTGAAAGTGAATTCCACTCTTCTATCTTTCATCGATTTAAACTTTTCCAAAACTTTTTCGTTAAAATTGTAAATATCTCGCACCACATTTTTATTAATACACATCATCGCTAACGCGTTTAATCGATCATTACCCATAGCATTTCGCAAAAAAGTCTTGATTCCTTTAAGTGTTGAAAAACAACGCTCTGATTCAGCAGTGGCCATCGGGGTTGCTAAAATAATTTTAAGTATTTTTATAATTTCCGGGAAAGTTTCACTGAGATTATTTTGTAGCAATAATGAAAGAAAATTAGTGGTTCCAATTATTTGATAAAAATCCGGACGCAAGTAAATGACCTCTAATTCTGTTTTTAATCTGGTTTTATTATGAGTCCTAATATGAATTATAGTCCTAATTAAGCTCCAAAAAATCTCACAAACTGTTCCATCAAAAACATATCTAAATATCAATACCGTTTGGCACCAATTCGTAACATCCATAGTTTCGTTGCACTGAATAGCCAAAGATCGGATTTTTAAATTTGACTACAAAGTTTCTCTTTGCATACCGCAAGCATACTAATATCATTTTGTATTGTTTTAGAGGTCCCCTTGAAAACCGTAGCGTCTTGCAGATGTTCTCGCAATGTAAAATCTAATTCTGCAGAAAATCGACCAATATTCTCTAAATATTCCACGATTTCCCGATTCTTCATTCTCGCGGTGACCTCTGAGAGCTAATTCACGCAACAAATAATTTCACGAAAAATTTCACGCAACAAATAATGCGTTTTAAAATATAGCGATTCTTCCTCACTTGTTCGTTATATTCTATTACATGTTTGCGATATGCAGAACTGAGCTGAGTCATGATGTTTACTTTGGCAAGTAAAGCCAACTGTGCGCATGAACTGATATGGACACGAGATGATTCATGCTTTCTTATTTTATCAGGAAGGTGATGCAAATCTTTCATACCTATTCTGGCCCAATTCCGATCCATTCCAGTTGCTGCAGGGTTGTAATTTAATATACATGGATAGAAGTACAAAGAACTTCACAACCACATATCCATGTATTTTTTTTGTAAATGTCTCTTGAAAAACGCCGCGTAAATGTTCGGTTTTGAGCACTCCTTGCACAAGTTTGCGATAAATTTATATCATCCAATGGCCTACCTAATTTTATAGTTTTTACTTTGTCCTCAGGAGAAAGTCTACAAAACTCTATTTTCAATAAAGAACTAACACTATTCATTTTTATTAAATTATTTCTATTAAATATATTCTTGGAGAAACACGTGGCAAAATCGTACATACGTAACTACAGAACAAATGCTACTGTCTTACCTGTCTATTCTATAACAATTTATATATATATACTCTCGGTATATATATACTACTCTCTGTTTTCTCTGAACTTCTCTCTTAGGACGTTAAAGAATCGCAGCATAGATGACTTAATAGATGATATACTACATCGATCACTCTGAGTGAGACACTCATCCCATTGCACTCATGCACTCACTGCACTTATATGCATTTAACTTGTACTGGCCCCAAGGCCAAATAGCCGCTGAAATGTGTGAAACATATTAGACCATATATGCGACAAGCGAACCGAAGAAACAGAAGATATACTGCATACGGTCGCTCTCACCTATTGCTTGCAATAGAGTGAGATGAGTGCATATGCATTTAACCCGTATTGGTTGGGCTGGCTTGGCGCTGGAATGTCATCACCATATTAGCGATATATATATATTACACCACGTGAACGATAGATACAGATAGATACAGCATCAGTCGCTGCTCTGACTTGCAATGGATACCACAACGAACGCCACACCGTATTGTGTTGATTGTTATCACGGCGCAAGCTTTATCTTTTAGAAAAAATAATGCCGAGATAAAATATCGCAATACAATTATATATCTACGATGATGCGCTCAATGTTGAGGAGGGGCGCGCGGCCCTGCGGCCTGCATAAGGAACCGCCACTGGTATGTATATTAAGATACAGGAGTACCAGGAAGAGCAAGGATGAGCCTTATGTCTTATAAGGCATATTATTTGATGGCAATACTTTTGGCTGTACTTTCCTAATCTAGCATATACCAATAAATGGATTTATTATAAATGACTATTATTATAAATGACGGAAAGGATTCTTGAATATTGACACGTAGATTGAATGTACGATAGGACAAACAGCGTGCGCTAGCCTAAATTATAGTCGATAGTGCAGTCAATACGAGTGCAAATGCCTTCAGTACATTTCTAATGTAATTAGAGCAATTACAAATTCAGTACACAAGCTCGTATACCCCTCGCACATAGCGATAGCAAATTAATATTTATATAAGGAATTAATAGCTATACATGTTAAAACATTTATCGCTATTAATTTGTAACTTAATTGTTCTAAAATGATACCGAAAAGAAGCAGTATAAATTACGTATCAAGTTTTAAGTTAGCTTGAGTTGAAAGAAACCCAATTAGTCGAATTACGAAATTAGATTGTAAAGCGAAATGTTTGAAATGATCAATTTGATTGAACAATTAGGCACGCCATCTTATTACGCTGAATTCTACCGATTAATGTCATCAAATGCGAAATTCGGACTTAATTATAATCCAGTGAAAGTGGTTGTATACATTCAATCAAATTCTGTAGGAAAATCTGCTGAAAATATTATTGCGTCACAAACATGGCAGATGATAAACAGAATGATTGATTAGTTCGTTTATATTTAGTCGAAATATGAAATCCTAATTGAAATGGGAGTTCAATAATGCTTTATTATGAGCACTTTAATTATAGTTTATTGCTTTAAATTTAATAAATATAATATTAAATGAAATAATTAAATTTTCGGTAATGTCGAAGGATAAATGACTCATTAATACACCATAAACCAATAATATTATTAATAGTATATTTGCAAATAAAATCAAACTATCTATGTATAGGATATAACTCGGGTTATAATATTCATATACCATATTACTATTGGTATATAATTTTAGTTCTAGTGTTTCATAATTATATGTTAACTAAAATTGATAATTAAAAAAGAGTCATAAAAATATTAGTACGGTCTACACACGCCTTTCTTTTATTGGGATTTTGTTATAAAAATTAATACAATCATGTGTTTAATATTTGCTGCTTTTGTAATTTTTGATAATGCCGGATTATATGTATTTTAATTATTTTATCTTGGAAATTCATTCTAATCCTATTTTTTGTGCAGATGATAATAATTAAATGTGTAATTAAAGATACTTCTTGGTTTATTTCATTCATATAGAGTAGATATTCTCAGCATGGTATTCATTTAAATAAAAGTGTCAATTTGAATCGCAACACTTCTTGCTTAATGGTTTATGATAACAATATTTAATTGTAACATCAGGACATATACAAATATTCGAATTTAAATATTATAAACATATTCGTATATATTTATTTAAAAATTATCACTACGATATCAAAAAATAGTATAGAATATCACCCAAATACCGTAACTCAAAGCATTTAGTAGCTAGATGCGCATTTCGATGGCTATGCCCCCATCTTCAGTAGCACAAGATAAAACCTAAATAAAATACTAATCGTGATTAATATACAATTCTTATGATTACAATAATTTCACAGATATATAAATATATTATTACTCATATTATAATAAACTATTTATATAAGCAAACTTCAAATGTTGATTTTTTTAAATTTCGCTAAAAACCAGAATATTATAAGAAATTTATCGAAAATATAATTTGGAACATTGAATTTCCAAATAAATTTAAATAAGTCGCTACTTTTGTTGTATGTTCATACGTTTATCTTCCTAATATGCATCGACAACAACACCAAATAAGCAAATATTGCGTTCCAATAAATTACGATGGAACAATACAATTAATAATGCACTTTAATTAATTTTGCACACATATATATACAGGATTGGGAAGTTACAATCGAATCGGAATCCTCTGCCCAAACTAATTCAAATAAAAATGCCAAAAATTGCCATCTTATATAGAATTACGAGTTGCACACTCTAAAATTAATTTCAGTTATACAGGATGAACCATGAAAGCACAATTAAAACTGGTCTTATTTTTTTAAATGGTATACTATGTATATTTTGATCTCATTTCATAGCAGACATTCAAGTACTTATGAACACGTAAATTGTAATTTGTTAGAATAGGGCGTTGCCAAGATATTAGCAATTTTGTAAAAAATTGGTTCATTGCAACCCCAATTTCAAAAAATCATAACTTACTTAGGTAGCGAATTTAAGTAGCACAGTTTTAAATCTGAGTAACCACTAACATGGCATTATTTTTTGGAAATCGGTTTTTCTCCTGAAATATAGAGGCATATGTAAGAGTCATGTTCAATTCGGGCATTTTCCTTGAAAGGTAAGTCCGATTTTTTAAATAGAACACCCCATATATTATTATACTAAAATATAACGCAATTATAATAGAACCATTTATACTAAATATGGCCTATACCTAAGACTAGTAGTTTCTAAGATATTGACATATTTTTCAAAAATGCAGCATCCAAACAACAATTCAATTAAAATTAAGTTAATTGTTAATTTATATTGTTTTGAAAGATTATAGGTCATATTATATGCCATTTTTGAAATACTTCAAAGTCATGTTGTCTTATTTATTTGACCTAAGTAAGTTGTGATTTTTTGAAATTGGGCTTGCAATGAACCAATTTTTTACAAAATTGCTAATATCTTGGCAACGCCGCATTCTAACAAATTATAATTTACGTGCTCATTAGTACTTGAATGTCTGCTATGAAACGGGATCAAAATATAGATAGTGTTATATTTAAAAAAATAAGACCAGTTTTAATTGTGCTTTCATGGTTCATCCTGTATACTTGAAATTAATTTTAGAGTGTGCAACTCGTAATTCTATATAAGATTGCAATTTTTCGCATTTCTATTTGAATTAGTTTGGGCAGGGGATTCCGATTCGTTAGAACTGCCCAACCCTGTATATATATATATATATATATGCACACACACACACACATATATATATATAATTTATATTGATTATTGCAAATGTGTGTTACTCAATAAAATAATATTTATTGCTAAGAAGGATATTGAGGAGGATATGAGAAGAGGTAAAGTAGATTTGGGCTACAGGAAAATTAAGTCACATTTTTCTAAAGTAAAACCAAAGGGTAACATTATATGTGATAAGCAGGGTAAGGAACTCACAGAAAATAAGGAAAAAGCTAGAAGATGGAAGGAGTATCTTGAAGATTTATATAAAGGTAGGCAGGACATGGAGGAGCTAGAAAGTGTGGAACAGATAGATGAGGATGACTTATGTTCTAGCATACTTAGGTCAGAGTTTCATAGAGCATTAAATGATTTACGGAATAACAAAGCAGCGGGGATTGATATGATACCAGCCGAATTAATAAAACACGCAGGGGAAAAAATGCAGGAGCGATTATACAGGTTAGTTTGTAAAATATATGAGAAGGGAGAAGGACCACAGGATTTTCAGCGTAGTAGAATAATAACAATGCCGAAGAAAATAGGAGCTAATTTGTGTGAGAACTATAGGACCATTAGTCTACTATCACATGCATCGAAGATATTGCTAAAGATTATTTATAGGAGATTAGAAAATAAAGTAGAGGAAAGGCTAGGAGAAGATCAGTTTGGTTTTAGGAAAAACAGAGGGACGAGGGAGGCGATTCTAGCACTAAGAACGGTAGTAGATAAAAGAAAGAGGGTAGGAAAGGTAACTTGCATAGCTTTTGTAGATTTAGAAAAGGCATTTGATAATGTAGATTGGGACATAATGTTTAGAATTTTAAAAGAAACGGGTATAGATTATAAGGATAGGAGAATAATTTTTAATTTATATAAACACCAAACTGCCTTAGTTAGAATTGAGGGGGAAGAAGAGGTAGCAAAAATAGGGAAGGGAGTTCGGCAGAGATGTACACTTTCACCGTTATTATTTAATCTATATATAGAAGATGCAATAAACAAAGTAAAAGAAGAGTATAGTGTAGGTGTGAATGTACAGGGAGAGAAAATATATATGTTGAGATTCGCCGACGATATAGCTATATTGGAAGAAAGCGAAAAGAATTTAGAAAGGGTATTGAATGGTATGCAGGCAGTATTGACTAGGGATTTTAACATGAAAATAAATATAGGTAAAACTAAAGTGATGAGGTGTGACAAAAAGGAATACAGTAGAAAAATGAGGATCACAATAGGAGATAATAGAATCGAAGAAGTGTCAGATTTTTGTTATTTAGGCAGTAGAATCACAAAAGATAATCGAAGCAAGGTAGATATAAAGTGTAGGATAGCACAGGGTAGGAAGGCATTCGTAGAAAAGGAACAGATTTTAAGATCAAATATTGACTTGGGTATTAGAAAAAGATTACTGAAGGTATATGTTTGGAGTGTAGCACTGTACGGGTGTGAGGCGTGGACTATAGGAAAGGAAGAGAAGCGTAGATTACAAGCATTCGAAATGTGGTGTTATAGGAGGATGATGAGGATTGGTTGGGAAGATAAAGTAACAAATGAAGCTGTACTAGAGTTAGTACGGGAGAAGAGAAGTATCTGGAGAGTGTTACAGCGTAGGAGAGACAGATTAGTAGGGCATATTCTTAGGCATGGGGGGATTATGCAATTGATCATAGAAGGTAGAGTGGAGGGAAAGAGAGGGGTAGGTAGGCCTAGATTGGAGTATGTGAGTCAGATAGTTGAAGACGTTGAGATGAATAGCTATAGGGAGATGAAGAGATTAGCTCAGGATAGATCGGCATGGCGTGCTGTTTCCAACCAATCTTTAGGATTGCGGACTCTTTAACTAACTAAAGAAGTAAAAAATAAAATATAGAGGATTCAACATTATTATCTTTGCTCTGACAGTTACAAGTCATATATTGGATGCTGATTTAATATTTGATTTTATACCTTGAAATTGACCAACTGGTGCTGAAACAAGAAACTCCATTCAAAACCTGTCACCGATCGCAGAATTGGAATTGTCATTTAGCAAATAATATTCATCTCATCATTTTCCGCTATATAGAACAGAAACCGATATCAGTTTGTCAGATTTTGCATTCTGACCGTGCGTCGTTGATACGTATCAACTTTTGACTGTTCCAATGGGGAAATTGATCGACGGAAGGTTGGACAACTCAAAGAGCAGATGACCATAAGAGCAGAATATATCCCATATGGAATATAAGTTGAGTGTATGTGTTCGTGTCCTGACTCATGAGTTTTATTGATCCTTCGCTTCGTTTTGCGGATTTCATCTCGAAATATCTCCGAGTTGTTAAATGTTAAAAGATAGTTGAAGAAGAGGTGTGTATAAGGTCCGGCATAGAATAAATAGGATTATATGAAATCTTTTATTAATTTTTTTTTAACGAAATTTTCTACTTTGCCATCCTTCAATTTTTCCACCGTCGTTCCATTGCTATTTTAGAAAGGGGATATAAATATAAATTTATGTATATTTACATTTATTTCATTCGTTGTTGCATTTTAGTTAAATGGGTTTTAAACGTTAGCATAAGAAGATTTTCGTATTGAAAATAATTTTGCCGCAGTGGAAATCTAGTATATAATGCTTTAGGAATTTAGTATGTCAATTGGTTGAATGCTTGAAGTTACGAATGCACACTTTTAAAGAATTTCCACTTCATTGAGGACAAATATTAAGCACAACTTAATTTTAATCATTCGACAATCTTACTAGTCGTAAGTATATTTCGTTCGCAATAACGATCTCGTATGTAGTCAAATTTACGAACAAAAAAATATTATTAACTTTTTATTTCATTTATTTTCTTGCATTATAAAGTACAATTTATTGCGACGAGAATTTAATTTATTTCTATTTGTGTGGAGCGAAACATTAGACATATATTTCATTTTGCATTGTAGTTAAATGTGATCTAGATTATATTTTGCACAAGAAAAGAAACTTCTTGAATGTATGTTTAATAGTTAACTTAAAGTGGCTTCTTCTTATAATGGCTATAGAATAAGAACGTGGCATGGAATGAACAAATTATTTATATCCGAGCAGAATAGATAAATTCTTTTCCAACTGAAAAAAATAATCCAAAAAAGACTTGTGTTAAAAAACTTTTTTGTTACTACATAACTGTAGTTTCAACTAATTTTAGTCAAAATATTTATTGCCTAAATAGAATGTTATCGTCACATTATTTAAAAAAAATTATATTTACGCATTTACCACGATCCATTATGCTTGTATAAAATCTTAAAACTAAATTTTGGTATTTAAATATATAATTTATAGGAATTATTTATCAATGGCTCTAAACATGCAGGAAGCTGCGATACATTAATAAAATCATCTAATATAAATTGAGACGGACCTGATACAACACTGCAAAGTTTTCGATCAAAGGTGTTCACGTGATGGAAGATCGATTAGAGTTGACTGACTTATCCACTCCCGTTAGTTGTCAGAATAAATGGACTGGGATCTAACTTGAAATTATATAGATAGCCTTGTATATATGGGACTTGGTAATTGTCTTGCGGCACATAAAAGCATCACATATCGACCTTCGGCCAAAAGTTTAAATTAAATTGACATTTTTAGACGCTTATATGCTAGTCTGCTTACACTGCCGATGGCAAACTGTAGGTCACTTTGCGGACCTAGTTTATAGTTCGTAGTTCAATTCAATGTACCGTTCACGAACTATAGGTCGTGAACTACTAACATCCTTTTTAAATGAACTAGTTCACGACCTATATGAAATACACGCACATACTGAAAATAATCTCTTTTTTTCTCAATATAAAAATATTAAATAGTAAAAAATGAATAAATTGAAATATTACAATACTTATTTTGAATTAATAATGAGGAAGAAGAAACAACAATGTTTATAATTTATATAAAACACACACACACACACACACACACACACACACACACACACACACACACACACACACATATATATATATATATATATATATATATATAAGGAAATATAATTTCGTTCCGTTCACAAACACACCTTATCACATAAATGTAGTATTGCTATTGGTACTGTATATGTAATGTATACTATACTGCATCGTTTACGAGCCGTTGTAATTCATGAACGGTTTAGTAGTACACGACGGGTTCAGGACCTAGTACAAGTACATGAATACGTACACCGTGCACCATGTAGTTCATAGTTCACGAACTGGGTCATAGTGACCTATAGATCATTGCAAAACATCGTCACAGTACGCCCGTTATTTGATTGAACCGTTCAGAGTGAACGGTTCGCGAGTGAACTACACAATGCTAGTTTACACGGCGGTGCGTATCTGTAAAAGTTTTATTTAGTTACATGTTCACAAACAACAAATGCTACGTCGACGAAGTAAAATTAATTGGAAATGAAGCAAGAGATTTTTTTTTGTATAAACCCAGATTTGGTTTACTTTGACATATGGATATTTTTTTAATTTTCCTTAATTTAATCCCGTATTAGCCCGAATATAAGATGAGCCCCATTTTTTACCGAAAAGATCAGAAAAAAAGCAAATTTTTTAAGACTTCGATTATAAGACGACATACAATTTTTCGAGGAAAAGAACAATAAAAATCGTGTAGTTGCCTATATTTGTATTCCTTTCCCTATCCGGCTATTCTCAGCTAGAATCGTACTCACTATTTTCATTTGCTTTTCCAATTTTCTCAAATATTTGTATTTACTTAAAGTGCCAAAATCATTCTTCTTGTTTGTAATGAACGTTATATAAATTTCTTTTGTGGGAATAATAGCATGAATCATATTTAAGGATTTAGTTCATTTATGTTAAGAAAAGTTATACAACACTGACGCTAATCTAACCTCAACTAAAAGACGAATACGTTAGCAACCGTTACGATATTACTCTTGTCCAGAAAAAAATTTCTGTGAACTTACAGCCTAAGGATTTTTTTTTCAAATTTCATTAGCTTGAATACAAACTTGTTGGAGTAGGGCTTATTTTGAAGACAAACACAATGTTATTATCCCAAATATTGCTCACATGTCCTTTCATGTATTTCTTGCTATTGCGCATGGTTAGTACTTAGGAAAAAGCCCTAAAATAAGCTCAAAAATTATCATTTTAAAAGTCTTTATACTAGGGACTGTATGGATTTAATTTATTTACGATTCAAAAATAAAACAGTTTGATTTATAACAGTGGAAATTAATGCAATTATTGGTTCATCGATTTGATGCATAGCATTAGAAATTCAGTTTAAATGTAATTTTTAATCGAATTTCTTGCGTGAATTAGGGACATTTTAAATCAAGTTGGATACAGTTAGAAAAAGACGATCTAAAATAGTATTACAATATTTGCTTAAAAAAATAAATGCGACTCTCATTCGAAATACTTTTTAAATATTTACCTTTTTTTAAAATCTATTAAATAATTTTTAAAAAAATTTCCTTCAATTAAATTTAATTATGAAATCAAAAATAATAATCAATTGCCTTTCTTAGATTTTTAGTCATTAGCAATAATAATATATTAAAATTTGATATACAGGATTGGGCAGTTCTAACGAATTGGAATCCCCTGCCCAAACTAAATCAAATAGAAATTCGAAAAATTGGAATCTTATATAGAATTACGAGTTACACACCCCAAAATTAATTTCAAGTATACAGGATGAACTATGAAAGCACAATTAAAACTGGTCTTATTTTTTTAAATAGAACACTATGTATATTTTGACCCCATTTTACAGCAGACATTCAAGTACTTATGAACACTGAAATTGTAATTTGTTAAAATGGGGCGTTGCCAAGATATTAGCAATTTTGTAAAAAATTGGTTCATTGCAAGCCCAATTTCAAGAAATCATAACTTACTTAGGTAGCGAATTTAAGTAGCACAGTCTTAAATCTGAGTAACTACTAACATGGCATTAATTCTTGTAAATCGGTTTTTCTCCTGAAACATACAGGCAAATGTAAGAGTCATGTTCAATTGGGGCATATTCCTTGAAAGGTAAGTCCGATTTTTTAAATGGAACACCCCATATATTATTATACTATAATATAACGCGATTATAATAGAACCATTTTCATTAAAAATATCCTATACCTAACACTAGTAGTTTCTGAGATATTGACATATTTTTGAAAAATGCAGCATCCAAACAAACAATTCAATTATAATTAATATAAATCTTTAAGATTGCCATGCAAGATAATGTCAACTGTAATATCTGTGATTGGAGAATTAAAGTTTACTTAACCCTGCTTTCATTAAATACCATAAAGATATGGCACACTCTTTGCAAGAGAAGATCGACATGATCTGGTGTTTATGAGAGTGCCACAAGAACCATCTATTGGCCAGTAAAATATACAAAGCAAATTTTCCAAATAGAAGACGTCCAAATGGAACTAGATTTCAACATTTATTAAATACTTTCACAACGACTGGATCTGTTAAAAATGCAACACACGAAAAACATAAAACTGTAAGAACGGAAGAAAATAAAATAAAAGTGCGTCAGTCTGTGATTGAAAACCCCCAAGTCTCTTCTGCAGAAATATTTTGAATCCTGATTCTTCTGCAGAGAAAGAGGAAAATATTTCCTGACGTACTGTTGGAAGAATATTGAAGAAATATGAATACCATCCATATAAGGGAAACTACAACAGGATCTACAAGAAACCGATTGCGGAAGAAGGGTTGAATTTAGCGTTATTCAATACCCATCATCTTCTTTATCACCACATTTAAAATGCTTCTAATCTACCGTTTTTTCACACCTTACAGCCGTACAACTGGTTTTCTAATACCCATGTCAATATTTGATCTTAAAAGCTGCTCTTTTTCTACAAATACCTTCCTACCCTGTGCTATCGTATATTTTAGATTCAAATCATTTCGATTAACCCTGGTAATTCTACTTCTAACTAAAAAAAATTGGCTCTTCTATTATTTTATCAACTCCTATTCAAACCTTAATATTTCGCCTGTTTTATTTCTTGTAACACCAAATCATTGATACCAATTAAGATTTGTTCTAATTTCTGCTTCGTTTCTTCTAAGATAACTATATCATTGGCCAATCTTAACATATCTCTTTCTTCTCCCTTGATTTTTACGACTATATTGTATTCTTCTTTAATATTGTTTATTGCATCTTGTATATATACACGAAAAACATAAAACTGTAAGAACGGAAGAAAATAAAATAAAACTGCTTCAGTCTGTGATTGAAAATATTTGATTGTTTTAATAAAAAATCTGGTATTTTTAAAATATCTTGTTCTAGTTGTCCTAAAGTATATAGAGAAGACAAACACGTAGACCAATTGAAACTAGATTTAAGGAGCATTTAGCTCATTTCAGATTAAATAGAAAAGATAAAAGTGCTGTCGCCGAGCATATATTTGACTAACTCAGGTCATCCTATACAAATTAGTTCACTTAAATTACTTAATATTGTATACTTAAAATATAAAATATCATATTGTATATTTAATTTATTTAATAAGAACTATTTTTAAATTAATTCTTATATAATTTATTTTTAGTTATTTTAGGTTTGATAAACCCAAACCTGCAGTTTCGTTAATTATTAACTTATATTATTTTAAAAGATTTATAGGTCATATTATATGCCATTTTTGAAATATATTTAATAGTATATTAATCACGATTCGTAACAGGGGTATTGTGCTACTGAAGATGGGGGCATAGCCTTTGAAATGTACATCTAGCTAGTTAATGCTTTAACTTACGATATTTGGGTGATATTCTATACTATTATTAAATAATATATTAAAATATAGTGGAAATTACACCAAATATTTTGTTTATAACTTTAGACGAAACTTCGATTCTTATTCGATTATGTATTCATTACTATAAAATGAAGTACAGACAAAATTATGCAACGAATTATGAATAAATTGTTGACGCAATATACAATGAAGGACTTTACTGTGTCTTCGCTATGCTATATAGAAGTTAATTTTCACGAACCTCATATTTCTTGTCGGTATTGCATGCTGGAAAGACGGTCACGCTTAACGCAAGAGTTATTAAATTCCTTTCTTTTTCATTGTACAGCACCAAAAAAGACAATAATGCTAGTTGGTGAAAGTTTAGAACGCAATATAATATAAGGTGCGACAATACATAGATATATGTAAAAAAGTGTATTCTGAAATATATTCTGCAATAAGACGAGAGACGATAAACATTGAGACATGGCAAGTTGCTAGAACAATTTCTTAAAAGGAATTAATTTGTTGAAAAGTGTTATAATAGAAGTTGTAATAAATCATGGATGATGCAGCCATGGCAGTATAATGCTGCGAATAATGCAGAAAATTAAAATAGACTCTACAGTATTAATTACTGATTATATAGAACAGGGGTGGCCACTTGTTTGTTCTTAAAATCGACTTTTCTACTTAAAAAGTGATCGCGATCTACCTGTCGAATTATTAATATTTCAAACAATGACATAATCAGGTTCCTTAAAAATCGACATCTAGTGAAAGGTAGAATTGAAGTTTAAACGAAACGATATCACGATAATAATATTTATTGATCAAATAAAATAAATAAAACAAATCTTATAAATAATAAAGATATTCAATCAAATAATATTACTAACAAATACATAAAATATATGTATAATAAAAGATTTATTAATGCTAAGTTTGTGGTTTCATATCTTCTATCAAGTGAGGGTGTGTATGTCGATAAAGATAATTGTAATAAATCTTCGGTATGTGAATCGGTAAATAAAGAACGTTGCTGTGTCTTTGTTAACTTTAAATATGAAAAAGCCGATTCACACAAATACGTTGATACAAAATAAGCATAGATATATTCACTACATTTTTTAATATTTGGATACCTTCTCACAACTAACATATTTCCAAGAGTCTTCTTCAAACTCGCTAGCTTTTAAAATTAAATCAGATTCTAGAGATATAATTTCATTCGCTAATTTATTTTTTCCAGACCAAAAATATCAGAAATTTTTAAAGCAATATATTTCACATTTAAATCTTTCTTAAAAAGGAGAGATTGCACAATATCCTCAATTTTCTTTAAATGACCAAATCTTGCATCAAAATCCTCGATAACTTTTTAATTTCTAGAATGTATTTTTCAAAGTTATAATTAAAATTGGGATGTTTTTGTAAATGGTCATTTATATTTGGAAAATGATCTTCAAGGAGATCTTCAATCAACATTACGATCTGACTTTTATAAGCATTAATCATGTGATTTATTGCCTGCATTTTTCCTTGTAACTTTAAATTAAAATCGCAAATTGGATGTAAAATCTGGCAGAAACGCTACATCACTGAGCCAGCTTATCTTCGCCTTATTTCGTGTTTTTTGTTTCGTTTTACTAGCGCCAAATGCGTAATAATAAGTTTTTGTGCCCAACTGTTCGCGATCCGGAACCCAAAATCACTTCGACTTGTTGGCCACCCCTGATACATAACATCATCGAAATACCGTAACGCAAAGCATTTAATAGCGCAAATTTACAATTTTTTACTAATTTAATACATCAGTGTCTGAGAATATGACCTGCAACGTTCTGTGTTGTAAAATCTTCGAAATGCTTCGCTTTTTTTTAAATGACTTCCTTAATTTCTTAATCTGCTTCTTTTCTCAATTTATCATATTTCAGTATATTAAAAAATATTTGCAATTAATTGATGAAATCGTCATTCGATAATCGATAATCAATATACAATAATCGATCCGGCAACTGAGGCCTAAACCAATCTGTTTCCTTGTTAATTATTCATCAAATTATCTCCACTCACATAACAAATGTGTCATGAAAATGTTAGAAATTAAAAAAGAATTTATGTGAGAAAACTACACTCTAGTTAACAAATTATATTGGTGTGGAGAACCATAAAGTGATAAATATGACATTTTTCAGGAGAAGAATTTCACATCCAGAGAAACGTAAAGAGAAAAATAAAACATCTAGATTTATTCTTAGCTTATATTTTACAATATCAGCTCCTATGTGAGTTTCCTTTGAAATATATCGCAATGAATACTAAACCTTGCAGTTTTATATTTGAGAAAATAAGAAAATTTTGAAGAATGGATGAAATAATACAAGAACTTTATACATGGAACATATTTATTCTCATGGATAAGCAAATTACAGAAAAGAATTTATAAGAACCCAATTTCTTTGAGATAGATATGAATATAAACATTTTCGTATTTCTTATTCATTTTTGTTGTTATTAGATAAATTATCAAACAAAACTATAAAAAATATCCACAGGAGAATAGTTTCTTAGAAACGGCCCTAATATATTAAATTACTGATAAAAGGATTTCTCTGCTAAAATGCTTCCTCTTTTCAGTTAATTTTAGTTTTTTGCATTTATAATTGTACTTATTTTCCGGAAAATACAGAAATAAGAAAAAATATATAAAAAGTGAGATCTGCGTGCAAAAAAATTATAACTCCTGGAATTATTGAAAAAATCTTTTGAGGAAACATAAAAATCCTGTAGACACGTACATAACCTTCTAGCTTTGTGCACCAAGTTAACAAATATGTTGATAAGTAAATAAGTTATGCAAATTAGATAGTTATTTTCATAATTCTTTTGACAACATTCCAAAATTGAAATAATTATTATTCCAGCTTTTATTATATATATTTTTCGTAACAAGAATGAAAACAAATTTTGGTACATATTTTCTTTAAAATTATTCATACCATAAAAACTATACATAATAATGTATTTCAAATATATACGCGTATTTACAAAATGTCAAGATTAAGTAATGATGATGTATTTTTTTTATGTTTACAAGCAGCAAGTTACATTTCATTTTTTCTCATTTATTAAATTACATTTCTATTTGCAGGTGCTTACAGATGCACAACGGAAAGTATATAAAAAATATGAAACGTGATGTCTCCGAATACGATATATAATATATAAGTAATTGAAATGATGAGGTAACTATGCGTCCCATGAGCTTCTATAAATTATTATGCGGCCACTTTCTGCAGTTGAACGTTAATAAAATGAATTGCCGTAAAAGCGTTTACCCAAGCTTTTTCCATCGACGCTGGGTAATTTTCCAATTTAATTTTCATACTCGACGGGGTAATTTAATAATCCTTAAGGCTTAAAAATAAACTTTTAAATAACATATAATCACAGCTCCATATAAAATATTTCCCAAGGCAATTATTCAGATTGCCGGTAGTTTTAAAATAATTAATATAGTAACGAATAAATTGGAAATTCATATTTTTGTTAAATATTTTTCTAAATATGATTTTTAACAGTCCCTATAGTTTCACATAACTGATTATACTTGTTCTATAACAAAACTTGATGTTTCGCTACTAAAAATGTGAGTTTAGTCTTGGAAATGCGTACCGCAGTGGCGGTTCCTTATGCAGGCTGCAGGGCCGCGCGCCCCTCCTGAACATTGAGCGCATCACCGTAGATATATAATTGTATTGCGATATTTGATCTCGGCATTATTTTTCCTAAAATATAAAGCTTGCGCCGCGATAACAATCAACACTTCACGGTGTGGCGTTCGTTGTGGTATCCGTTGCAAGTCATAGCAGAGACCAATTCGATATCTATCTGTATCTATCGTTCGCGTCGTATAGATATATCGCTAATTTGGTGCCGCTACGTGTTCAGCGCCATCCAGTATAGGTTAAATGCATATACACTCATCTCACTCTATTGCATGCAATCGTTGACAGCGACCGTATGCATTATATGTTCTATTTCTTCGGTTCGATCCTTGCTTCATTGTCTAATATATGTCACAGATTCCCAGCGGCTATCCATTGCCAGTACAAGTTAAATACATATATACAGTACATATGCAATGAGATGAGTGTATCATAGAATGCAGGCGACCGATCTATTGCATGTCGCGCTTCTTTAACGGCTTAGAGAAGTTCAGAGAAAAGAGAGAGTAGTATATATATATATATATAGAGATTATATATATATATAAATTGATATATAATAGCCAGATTAGACAGTATCATTTGTTCTGTGTATGATTTTGCCACATGTTTCTCCAAGAATATATTTAATAGAAATAATTTAATAAAAATGAATAGTGTTAGTTCTTTATTGAAAATAGAGTTTTGTAGACTTTCTCTTGTGGACAAAGTAAAAATTAAAGAATTAGGTAGGCCATTGCCTGATTTAAATTTATCGCAAACTTGTGCAACGAGTGCTCAAAGCCGGACATTCACGCGGCGTTTTACAAGAGACATTTACAAAAATATATATAACACAGATGAAGGACAGATCCTCATATCGTGGCCATCTACAAGCCGCTGAGTTATTTAACACGAAATAGATGCCTACATTTTCTAAATAATTTCCAGTGGACCTTTTGGAAACCGTGTGTCATGCATATCCATTTTTGAATAAGACCAGATTAAAAACAGAATTAGAAATCATTTACTCGCGTCCGGATTTTTATCAAATAATTGGAGCCACAAATTTTCTTTCATTATTGCTACAAAATAATCTCAGTGAAACTTTCCTGGAAACTATAAAAATACTTAAAATTATTTTGACAACCCTGATGACGACTGCTGAATCAGAGCGTTGTTTTTCAACACTTAAAAGAATCAAGACTTTTTTGCGAAATGCTATGGGTAATGATCGTTTAAACGCGTTGGCGATGATGTGTATTAAAAAAATGTAGTGTGAGATACTTACAATTTTAACGAAAAAGTTTTGGAAAAGTTTATATCAATGAAAGATAGAAGAGTGGAATTCATTTTCAAGAAATGATTGAATTTAATCATTTTGCATCCATTTTAGGTAAGATTTCTCACTATTATGTCATTTTTTAAGAAATGCGCCCCCCCAGATTGAAATGGCACAAGCCGCCACTGGCGTACCTATACATATGAATTGCATTTTGTCCATATTCTGTAACATTATTATTCGCCCTAGTGACTAATTTGCTATAATTCATTGTTATTTTTAGATAATATATTATAATAACCAAACAGTCATTACAAATAATTGTATTATTTTCACGTATACAAGTATAATACATGTATGTATTACAATACGTACACTATTTGCAAAAAGTCAAATTATCGACCGATTTCGTTGCTTCCTTTAATTGGTAAAATATTCGAAAAATTGCTTGCAAAACAAATATTAAATTATTTTGAATACAATAATTTGTTTTATTATTATCAATATGGCTTCAGATGTAACCGATGTACTGTTGATGCTATTGGTAAACTCTGCGGGTATATTCATACTGGATTTGATAGCAATTCTGCGACTTGAGCAAAGCATTTGATTGCATGTCGCATGATATATTAACTAGTAAACTAAGTCATTACAATTTTGATAATAAAAGCACAGATCTTTGAAGAAGTTACTTAAATATGAGACGGCAATGTGTATTCCATAATAGTGAGTTGTCCTCTAGATTATCTGTAAAAAGAGGTGTACCGCAGGGGTCGGTTTTCAGGGCCGATTTTGTTTCTGGTGTACCTGAACGATTTTCCAATCAGTCTACGCAATTCAGTAGCTTTACACTATTCTGATGATACTTCACTAATTTTTGCACATAATAATATAGTCGAGTGCAAAAGAAATTTATCACTAGCAGAATTGCAGGCTAATATTTGTTTTGCTGTAAATGAAATAAAGTTAAATAACCAGAAAACAGAAACAGTCCTATTTACCACTAAGAAACGTTCTTGAGCACAATGGTATGTCTGTTAATTTTTCAGGAGTTACACTAGATCCCAAATTAAGTTGGCAACCTCATGTACTTGCATTGGCAAAATCGCTAACGAGAAATAAATTTGCCCTAAGAAATATTGTTCATAGTATATCGCCTTATACAAGTATGAAAGCGTTTCATGGGATGATTCAATGTAGAATTTCATATGCTCTCCTGATTTGGGGCAGTACACCTCATTTTAGACGCGTATTTCTCCTTCAGAGAAGAACCATCCGCATAATATCTGGACTTAAGTACAGGGCAAATTGTCACCATGTGTATAAACAAAGCAAGATTTTAACCGTTCCATGCGTGTTTATTTTTCAGTGTGTTTTATTCGTTAAAAGTAATTGATCTATGTACTCTCGCAACCAGCATTTTCATAACTATAAAACTAGAATTAGACATAATATAAGATTAAAGTATCCAAGAATTTATAAGTCAAGAAGTAGTACTCTATACTTTGCCCAACTACTATACAATAAATTGCCAATCAGTATCAAGCAATTAGATTATAAGCAATTTAAATTAAAAACCAAACAATTTCTTTTAGAAAAAGCTTACTACTCCAATAATGAATAATCTTGTATGGGTTGGTCTCTGTGTCTTGAATTGGATTGTGAAATTATTTGTTTTTATTATATTTGTGTTTGTTATATAGATATATTTCCGTATGACTGTATGACGTGTGTAACTTTTGTACAAAAGAAAACACCAATAAATTACTTTACTTTACTAAAATTCAGTCTAACAAAAAATTATTTGTTAAACCTGTACTATGGACTAATATACAGTCACTTATCATTCAACATCATACCGTGGGGTAATGCCACGAATATCATCCGCATCTTCAGAGCCAAAACAAAAGTTATCACACTGATATTTGACCTATGCTTTTGAGAATCCTGCAAAAACACTTTTATCGGGAATAACATACTTATTCTACCTTCAATTTATATCCCGAAATACATCGCTCCATCCAAAAGGCAACTTATCCAAATTTGAAAAATTTGGAGTTGCCACGAACATGACACGCGCTATTTTGACTATCTGAAATTTCGTGTACACAATACTTCAAAATTGGAGAAATCTCCAAATTATATCACTCTAAAATTATATAACAAGCTTCCAAAAAGTATGAAAGAACTTTCATATACCTCATGCAACAATAAGTGGCCAGGTAACCCGTGATGTTGACTCTTCTATCCTAAGATTTACAATCTCGAACAGCAACTCGTACTACAATGTGCCAGGTCCGTATTGGAATTTTAGATGAAATTAAATATAATAAATTGAAAACTATATTGAAATGTTGATCTAAATGATAAACATGTTGCTTAAGAAGTATGTATTATCAAGCAATATTATATTATCTGAATGAAGTTTTTCATTGAATGAAATGGTAAGGAAAGTTTATTTTGGAAAAGATTACGTCTATTCATTCGATTTAAATAAATTATGTTAAGGAATTAATTATAATTATAAATGCGCATGAAAATATGGAACATTTTTACAATAAAAATTAAGATTCAAATAAAGCATATAGGTACATAAAACATCTACACATTTAAATAAAATTCCGAACTACTTGTATCACTCTCTTTATTTTTGTGTCGTATATATTAAACCACGTTTGATTTAAGTAACACATGAAATGGTTATCTTCACGAGATTTATGAATATTCTCTAAGAATTGTATCCGAAAAAGCTGCAACCTTGGTGCCTCCAACGACCACATTCGCTTATTCATTTGTTTGAATTGAAAGCCATTCATTCTTAATACTTTTCGTAAAGTATTCGGACATCAAGAAATATCGCACTCGGTTTTAAAAATTTGACATAATTGGCTAAGTGACGGTGATAATATTTTCTCATACAATTTTTTCCAACTGTAAAGCTTCAAACGAACGCAATCAACATCAAATGAATATAATTTCCTGAGAACATTAGCGTCGCTCCTTTTCTTTCTATCACACACCATCTTTCACAATTCTCTTATCGTTCGAACAGGAGTCTTCATAAAAATTGAAGTTTTATTAATGGTGTTTTTTCGTTTTCACCCCATTCTCGTAGTTCCATGAAAATATTCATCGCAATATCCTTGGCTACCTTTGGCAAGAAGACCTTTCTTTTCTGATGTGTATCGTCATTATCACATTCGATGTCATTTTCAATGTCACTAAACTCACTAATCATTTCTACGTCTATATCACTACCTACTGCTACTGATCGTAAATTATTCGTTACCTGAAGCTTGGCCACTTATTGCTGCATGACGTATACCAAAATTTAAAACATATCCTCAAACAACGGTTAATAAAGAGTTGCTATTATTCCGTACAAGAGTTCACAGATGATATCACTAGGCCTAATGCGATCTTATCTCAGTGAAATATGTAAGATTAATTATTATTAAGTGTACACATTATGTTAATTTTAAACGGTTCTGTAAATGTTTCACTAACTGGACTATTTTACAATTCTAACCATTATTTGTACAATAATGTTTAAGTTACCGTTACTTAATCGTCTAATTTTACTAATTGTACAATTTACTAATTTACAAATTACTGTACTAATTTACAAATTATAGAAATTTTATTGTTCAATAATGCCTAAGTCACCTCTATAGTTAATTGTTTTACATGCGAATTATTACCATATAATTTGATTCGACGACAACCGACGATTCTTTAAATTGTAACAAATTTCTTATGGATAATAAACACGACTATTAACTATGCTGAGGATTTCCTTTAAAAGCATTTAATTTCGACCTAGTTTGAACCTTTATTTGAGGCAAACGTAATACGATTTAATTATGTAAAAAGGAACTTTCAATGTTACTGCAATACATATATTATATATTGCCTATTCGGTCTGGATTCTGGATTAGAGCCTTTCAGTTCATGAATATAAATATAATCTGAATTACTATGTATATAATTTAACACATATTTTAACGACTTTTGCCGATCAATAATTACAACATTTGAGTACGATTATTGGAAAATCGAATATTAAACTGACAATATGCAGAATGTTTATATATAATATGAAAAGTAATTACAATTTCGTATTTAGGTTCATCAAGTATGTACATAATAAATTGTGTTGAATTCTTGCAACGCACATTAGCATAATACAGGTGAATTCCGTGAAGAAACCAAGGAATTTCTGAAATAAAATTATAAATTACGAAAAAGCTTCCATTTCCGCTGAAGAAGCAAATACAATAATGGCTTCACTTTGCATAAATAAAAGGTTGTGGATTACGTGAGAGCTGTCTACTTAGCGAACGTAGAAGGTACCATAAGAATGCCATTCATGCTAAAGCTGTTCAGAGCGACGTTTGCTCGCGAAAAAAAGCCATCGCTTTGTTTTATAGTAATAAATCTGAATGTATTTAAATTTTTAAAAATCCCCGATATGCAATAAGGTTTTTATTTTTTCCGTTGTGTAAGATTAATTCTCTAGAAGTAGTTTATTTGCAGTTCGAGAAACGGTATAAGTTATGATTGATTAAGTAGTAGCTATTTTCCTTCCGGCTTTGCTCTATGTAAATGACAAATTAATAGAAAGGTTTGTAAAGTTTTTATAAAGGATGTATGATTTGAAAATTAAATATTTTCTTTCGGACCTTTTTATATTCGGACATTGTTAATATTTCCTAGAGCTAAAGGTGAGTAGTTACACCAATTTGGATAGTTTTTATAGTTCGTAGTTAGACCATAAAAGAACAATATTTGTGTTCACTACCGAAGAATTCACTGCGAATTGGACAATCCCTAATTCAATTCAATCTTAATTTAGGTCAGTTCGGGTCATGTCAATCTTAATCAAGGTCTCTATGAATGTGTTGCTAAAACTGCAGGTGATTGTTTTAATTTTTAAATGCTTTTCGATTACGAAATAGAAATTGAAAATAATTGATCTTACGAGGTAATTTTAAAAAGTAGTGCGAACGCATGCACTGTGCGTGATTTGGCAACATTGCAAGTTTTCCCGCCAGTTAACCAATTAGATAAACATTTGATCTACCTCCAGTACAAGTCTCAACTACCCACTGCTACTGCACTTTTTTTACTACGTGTTCTTGTGAAGCTAGTTTTTTAAATGTGTCACGGAAATGGCGTAACAAAATTGGAGCAACGTTATGCGATAAAGTTTTGTGTCAAACTTGCCGAAACCGCTACGGGAACTTTTCAAAAATTGACGCTAGCGTATGAGGAGCAGGTCATATCGTAAGCTCAAGTTTTCAGGCGGCACAAGGCCTTTTTAGAGGGACGTGAAAACGTTAATGATGGAAATCGGAAAGGACGACCGCGCAGTTCAAAACCGACGAAAATTTGGAAATAGTGCGAGTTTTTGTGATGTCAGATCGATGAATGATTGTCAGAATGATCAGCAGTGAATTGAATTTGAACATTGCCACTGTCTACGACATGTTAACCCAGGATTTGGGCATGCGAAAGGTGTGTTCGAAGATGGTTCCCAAAATCCCGACACCTGAGCAAAAACAACATCGGAGAGATGTGTGTTCAGATCTTCTGCAGAACATTGAAACTAATAAAGATTTTCTAAAAAAACGTGTTCACAGGTGACGAATCCTGGGTACTTCAATACGACTCTGAAACGAAACGCCAAATTCAGAAGTGGCACACCCCCAACTCACCACGTCCGAAGAAAGCACGGATGAACAAATCCAAGATTAAAACAATGCTCATTTGCTTTTTCGACAGGGATTGTTCATAAGGAGTTTATGCCACCGGGGCAAACTGTCAATCAGCAGGTTTACCGCGAAGTTCTAGAGAGACTAAGGAAAAGAGTTCTTCGAGTCAGGCCAAGCATTTCTGAAAGTTGGATGTTGCATCATGACAACGCACCTTGTCACACAGCACTCTCTATTAGGCAATTTTTGACACAAAAAGGAATTTCAGTGGTTCCGCAGCCCCCCTACTCACCTGATCTATCATCCTGTGACTTCTTCCTTTTTCTCAAGATGAAAATTCAACTAAAGGGACATCATTTTGGCACTATAAATGTCATTCAGAAAACCGTGATGGACCAACTTCGTTCGATCCCACTTAATGACTTCTAACACTGCTACGAGCAGTGGGTGCAACGTCCCCGACGCTGTGTGGCCTCAGAAGGGAACTATTTTGAAGGTGATAAGGTTGAATTGTAAATATAAAATAAATAAAGAGTTTTATTGAAACAGTCTTATTACTTTTTAAACACACCTCATATATGAATCTATTTGAAATCTCGAAAAAGCTTTTATTGATTATAATTTTATATATTTAGATAACTGCAATTAATTGTTAATTGCAAACGAAGTCGTTTTGGAAATTGCATTCAATTTAAATTTCGATCATAGATATTTCAATTATATTGATTAAAACAATGTCTCTAAAGTGAAAATCGTAATTCGTACACTTTTGTTCAAATTGTACAATTTTATATTGAATGTAAAAGCCTATTAAAAGAAGAGCTATATACTGACCACATTGATTTTAAAGCAGCTATATCTCCCCTTGTGTGGCTACTCACCACTAAATAATTCAATACGATGTCTAACGTTCATAGCTGTGGCAGTATTCGATGGTTTGATCGTCGAAATGTAAAACTAGTAAAAAGGGGATAAAAGTTAAAACCATTGATGGTCAACGTGCTCGCACAGCTCCGGAAATGTGATATATCGATTCGAGTGAATTATCTCTTTCAAAATCGTAAAAATCTTTACTTTTAACACATGCTTGAAAGATCTATTATAAAACACTGAATTGCTACTTTGTTATTCACAAATTAAAAAATTTTGTAATATGAAATTAAATATTGGCAAGACCAAAGTGATGAGGTGTGACAAGAAGGTATGCAAGCGATAAATGAGGATTAGAATAAGAGACGATAGAACAAAAGAAATGTCAGAATTTCCTTTTTTAAGGAGTAGGATTACAAAAGATAACCGAAGTAAGGTATAGGAATTGAAGAGGAAGAAGAGGTAGCAAGAATAGGAAAGGGACTCAGGCAGCGATGTACACTTTCGCCATTATTATTTAACCTGTATATAGAAGATGCAATAAACCAGGTAAAAGAAGAGGATATTGAAGAGTTGAAAATTCAGGGAGAGGAAATTTATATGTTGAGGTTCGTAAAGGATATAGCTATCTTGGAAGCAAGGGAGCAGAATTTAGAACATGCATTAAATGGTATGCAGGAAGTAACAACTAGGGATCATATCATTAAAATAAATATAGGTAAGACCTAAGTGATGAGGTGTGACAAGAAGGTATGCAAGCGAATGTTGAGGATTAGAATTAGAGATGATAGAATAAAAGAAGATCGGCCTTATTTAGGAAATAGAATAATAAAAGACAATCGAAGCAATGTAGATATAAAATGTTGAATAGTGCAGAGTAGGAAGCCACTCGTATAAAACAAGAGCAAATTTTAAGATCAAATATTGATGTAAGTAATTAGGTATCTAAGGTAAAGTTGAGGAAAGGATGGAGTAGGTAGGCCCATAATAGAATCTCTACGAAATATAGTGGAGGACGTGTGGGATGAGTAGCTATAGGGAGATGAAGGAATTAGCCCAGGATAGATCGGCTTGACGTTCTGTTTCAAACCAATCCCTACGATTGAGGACTATCTAACTAATAAAATAAAATAAAACAAAAACCACAATGAATAAGTAAGACTCAATGAAAACGTTTTCTCAATCCGAAAATAGTTTTCCTAGGAAATGAAGTGAGAATGTTTGTTTAAGTGACTCAAAAAACAAAACAAAACAAAACCATTGAAAGATATATAATAATAATAATAATAATAATAATAATAATAAAGTCTTTATTCTGACAAAAATAAATAAATACAAATCAAATACATAAGAAAATACAAAAATTGAAAACAAGATACTAAAAAACGAAATACATACAAAATGAAAAAATAATTGTAGAAGATTCTGCCAAAAACCCAAGGCGAAGTTCAGGCCTCCAATCGGAACTGCTCTTCCACTTAACCTTGATCATTTGAGAATTTGTTAAAAAGAAAATGAAAAAGAATCAACTATGAAGAACGTATATATTTGCATTGATTTGTGGACATACAATATACGCACAGTATTAGGACACATGAGCATATAGTATTAATATATTCATCTGAAACAGAATAATAACAATGGTAGTGATGAACAACAAATAACATTGAGAAAAATGAAAGACAATAAATGATATTAAGATACAGGAAACCTGATTTAATTCCATTAAGTTCAATTAACATGAAATGTAGCTGTACAAACATGAATAAATTAATTAATTAATTAGCTGACATAAATTATTACTGTTTATTCAGCAAGAAAATACGCAACCGACTTTTGAATAAATTGTTTGGTAAAAATTTAAGAGCTGAGGGAATAGCATTGTACAATTTTGATATGTTGTAACTTCGCAGAAACATAGCAGTATTGTGTATAGGAGGAGTAATTATTCCTTTATTTCTAATATTAATGTTATATACGTCAGACCGAAATCTGATTTTAATATATAAGTAGGAAGGTAATTTATTTGAAATAATATTATGGTAAAGACAAGCCGAATGTAAAGTACGTCTATAGAGCATATTCAGCCACCCAATCTCTTTCAATTTATAGGAAGTGTGTTCTCTACGTCGGATACCAAACATTAAACGTAGACACGAATTTTGAACAGTTTGTATTCTTCTGGACGCAGTAAAATCAATACAGGTTCCATATAAGGTGTCACAGTAGTTAAGGTGACTCAAGACTAAAGAGTCGCATAATAACTTCTTGGAGTAAGTACCTAAAATCTGCCGATGTGAATAAATTAGTTTAAGGTTAACAAACACTTTTTGGTTACATTTAGATATATATTCCTTAAATCTTAAATCAGAGTCCACGAAGACAACCAAATTACGAACGACATTAACTACATCAATTTTAACTCCATCAACCACAATATTTAATTGCTCCTTAGCAGTCTCAAGCTTAATTTTGGTACCAAATAAAATAACTGATGACTTCTTGGAATTGATATTTAAGGAATGTTTTTTAGAGAAGTTAATTAACGTTTCAACATCATTCTTGATGACTTGATTTGGAAGTAAGATTTCTTCCGCCTTGAACTGATGTTATAATTGCGTATCATCCGCTTAAAAGTGTGTGGAACAGAATCGCAATGTGGAACCAAATTCTGAAGTATACATTGAAAAAAGAATAGGTCCCATAATGGAACCTTGCGGAACCCCACCTCTCAGATTCATAAATTGAGATGTTTTGCCATTTACTGTAACACACTGCGATGGATCACTTAAATAATTTGTGATTAAATTCACAGCGTTGAGGTGAAAGCCTAGATAAGGTAAAATACCAATCAATGTAGAATGTGATATAGTATCGAAGGCTTTACTGAAATCTAACAATACTACACTAGTTAATTCGTGTTCATCTGTGGCTCTGAGAATAGTATCTGTAATTTCGATTAGTGCCGTTGCGCAACTGTGACCTGTGCGGAAACCGGATTGCTTTTCAGGTAAAAGATTGTAGACATTTAAGTGGAGAATTATTTGCTTATGAATTACGTTTTCAAATTTTTTTGAGAATAGAGGTAATATAAAGGTATATATAAATATATATATATATAATATAAATGTATATATATATAATATAAAGATTTATATAAAGGTAGGCAGGACATGGAGGAGCTAGAAAGTGTGGAACAGATAGATGAGGATGACTTAGGTCCTAGCATACTTAGGTCAGAGTTTCATAGAGCATTAAATGATTTACGGAATAACAAAGCAGCGGGGATTGATATGATACCAGCCGAATTAATAAAACACGCAGGGAAAAAAATGCAGGAGCGATTATACAGGTTAGTTTGTAAAATATATGAGAAGGGAGAAGTACCACAGGATTTTCAGCGTAGTAGAATAGTAACAATGCCGAAGAAAATAGGAGCTAATTTGTGTGAGAACTATAGGACCATTAGTCTACTATCACATGCATCGAAGATATTGCTAAAGATTATTTATAGGAGATTAGAAAATAAAGTAGAGGAAAGGCTAGGAGAAGATCAGTTTGGTTTTAGGAAAAACAGAGGGACGAGAGAGGCGATTCTAGCACTAAGAACGGTAGTAGAAAAAAGAAAGAGGGTAGGAAAGGTAACTTGCATAGCTTTTGTAGATTTAGAAAAGGCATTTGATAATGTAGATTGGGACATAATGTTTAGAATTTTAAAAGAAACGGGTATAGATTATAAGGATAGGAGAATAATTTTTAATTTATATAAACACCAAACTGCCTTAGTTAGAATTGAGGGGGAAGAAGAGGTAGCAAAAATGGGGAAGGGAGTTCGGCAGGGATGTACACTCTCACCGTTATTATTTAATCTATATATAGAAGATGCAATAAACAAAGTAAAAGAAGAGTATAGTGTAGGTGTGAATGTACAGGGAGAGAAAATATATATGCTGAGATTCGCCGACGATATAGCTATATTGGAAGAAAGCGAAAAGAATTTAGAAAGGGTATTGAATGGTATGCAGGCAGTATTGACTAGGGATTTTAACATGAAAATAAATATAGGTAAAACTAAAGTGATGAGGTGTGACAAAAAGGAATGCAGTAGAAAAATGAGGATCTCAATAGGAGATAATAGAATCGAAGAAGTGTCAGATTTTTGTTATTTAGGCAGTAGAATCACGAAAGATAATCGAAGCAAGGTAGATATAAAGTGTAGGATAGCACAGGGTAGGAAGGCATTCGTAGAAAAAGAACAGATTTTAAGATCAAATATTGACTTGGGTATTAGAAAAAGATTACTGAAGGTATATGTTTGGAGTGTAGCACTGTACGGGTGTGAGGCGTGGACTATAGGAAAGGAAGAGAAGCGTAGATTAGAAGCACTTGAAATGTGGTGTTATAGGAGGATGATGAGGATTGGTTGGGAAGATAAAGTAACAAATGAAGCTGTACTAGAGTTAGTAGGGGAGAAGAGAAGTATCTGGAGAGTGTTACAGCGTAGGAGAGACAGATTAGTAGGGCATATTCTTAGGCATGGGGGGATTATGCAATTGATCATAGAAGGTAGAGTGGAGGGAAAGAGAGGGGTAGGTAGGCCTAGATTGGAGTATGTGAGTCAGATAGTTGAAGACGTTGAGATGAATAGCTATAGGGAGATGAAGGGATTAGCTCAGGATAGATCGGCATGGCGTGCTGTTTCCAACCAATCTTTAGGATTGCGGACTCTTTAACTAACTAGAGGTAATATGCTAACTGGTCGCAAGTCTTTAAAATCAGATGGAGCTTTAACTTTAGGTATAGGTATTACAATCGCTCGTTTCCACTGATCTGGAAATACAGAATACTTAATCCAATAATTATTAATAAATGTTATATGTTTTATAATGTGAAGGCAAAATAACTACCATGTTTGTAAGTTGATATCATCTACACCAGTACTGTTCGACTTGATAGTAGATAATATTTTCATTACTTGTTCATCCGTGGTGTATTGAAATTCAAGTTTTGTTGGAAAGTCCCTGTTAACATTAGCATTATAATAGTTAACGATATCATTTACATTAATAATGGAAACATTATCCAAAAAGAAATTATTGATTGAATCCACATTAGATAGGTTTCACGGCAAATTTGAACTGTTGTTATTAATTACATTTAATTTTCTTAATTCTCTCCACATATCATTGGCAATTCGATTTCTAATATATACTTCCATATAGGCTTTTCTTTCGAGGATAATAGTTCGGTTAGTTAAATTTCTTCGTTGTTTGTAATAATTCCAGTGTGTAATAATTTTAGTGGATTTAAATTTGTTTAATGCTTTATCCATCAGCGACATCATGAATTTTAAATTCTCTGTAAGCCATGGAGCAGAGCGTTTAGTTATACGAGTTGTTTTTAAGGGAGCAAACAAATTTTGTAAATATTAAATATTGTCATTAACAAACTCGATCATACTATCGATGTTATGAAAGGAGTATATATGAGACCAATTGATAAGTGATAAGTGCTTATTAAAATAATCTAGATTTATATTTTTGTAATTTTAGATTAGATCTTGATATATCTTTGGACCAGAACGTATATATCAAGATCTAATAAGATCTAATACGAAACCAAGATCCATTAGATCTTGAAAGGATCTTGAAAGATCCATTATGAAGCACAACAATTACTACTTTGTTATTCACAAATTAAAATGCTTATAGCTTTATTCCAAAAGCAGAACAGTCTTCACTATCTAAATTTCGTATCGAGAATTAGTGCAAGTGATTAACTCGGAGTTAACTATTTATACGCTTAAAAATAGAATCTCGGTGCAATATAAAAGTTCAGTCAAAAGTTGGTAATTTTTAAATTGTAATAACATACTACTTTTCGCACTGGCGATAAACCAGTGGGGATTTTAACATTTGAAACAAGACACTTTGGAGTGTTCTCTGAATGTAATTTTTGTTATAAACTATTCTTGATTACGAGTAATGAGTGTACAAGATGAAATGAGGATTTTTATTATGTAGAACTCACAAGAAGTTTATGCTGTTTGTTTCTATATATTGTATATTCCAGCTACAAATGCCTCAGTGCCTACAAAATCTCTGTCAACTCTACTAGCAACGTCTTTTTATACTTATAAGTTCATGGTATGTGCACAAACTTTATACAAAGAGACAATATACTATATTGTATTATTTTAATTTCTTATAATGTTTTCAGAACAATAACGGTACATTCTAGTAATCGAGTTACATGTTGTTGTTGGCCTTCTAGTATTTCGGCAAAGTAGAAGAAGTTGGGAATAAAACTTGTAAAAGATATACTTAGAAAAAATTCTTGGGCAGGACGGTTGCCAAATATATTTCATTGAAAAGGACATTTTCGAATTATATTGTTTTGTGTCTTTATTTAGTCATTTATATATAATACGGTAAAGTATTTGCCGTAAAGTATTTGTATAAGTATAACTTTGCCGTATTTTAATTTTTATTGTTTACCGTTAATGGTTAGGGTAACAAATTTTTTTTGGGATTGAGTACCTGGGTAAATTTTGAAGTCAATAGCAATTTAGTCAGAAATAGCGATTTTGGTTGTCTAGATCTGTTAAGTTAAGTTATAAGTTAAATCAAACCACACAACTTCTTTCCTAAATTATTAAATACTCTTATTAAACTAATGTGTAATAATATAATATATATAAAAAATAATATATAAATGCCGAAATGTACAATCGAATCAATTATTAATAATTATGTTTCTAGGACCAGTTTTTTTTCTGAAATATATAAATCTTCTTGAAATGAATTTTCTTGAAATAATTTTACTTTTCATAAAAAATTAAAATTCAAGATACCTCTTTTGATTTCAAACCTTTATTAGATATTTCTATAGCACAAATCATAATACAAAATTCCTCTGCCAATATTATAACTTCATTATCATTATTTACAAAATTCTTCCAATAAATATTTTAGTTACGACAGTAATTTCATGCGAAAATAAATATTTTTTATTGAGAGGCTTTATAATTAAAATACATTTCTGGGGCTTCTTTTAGCGAGGTGTCAAAGTATCTCGATCCAACCCTGGCGTTTTGTGTTTATAACTAAATCTCTATGATTAATGACTCTTCGACTAACTAATGTATTTTGCAAAATTAAAATTGCTATTGTTGACCGTCTTATAATAAAACTATATTATATATAAATATATACAATATATATTCACTAAAAACTTTAGTATATTTGACCTATAAAGCTGATAGATCAATTGCCACAATAAAAATGACTATGGTACACGTTTAGTTATTAACAATTGAAGGGTTTGGTTCAAAAACCGGTCAGCTCCATTTTTGGGCAAAATTGACTTTTCATGTGGAATTTAATGTAGTTAGCATTGGGCATGTTTTGGTGCAAAAAACAGGCAGCTCTGTGTCATATAATGGGAAATATTGCTAAGAATGGAGTGACCGATCTTTTTGCCATGTGACCGATCTTTCGGTTTAATAGAAAAAGAGAAAAGGAGCAAAGAAATAGTTTTTACGCCTAATGGTTGGATAGATTTGGTAAAGAAGACATCTCGAAAATTTACAGTAGTTGTGGTGCATCAAGACACTATACTAAATTTCGCCGAACATTTCAAAAGGATTTTTAAAAAGACCGTTACAAACAATGCAAAGGAAACGTTTTCCATATCTAAATATCGTATTTTCAAGTACGAAAAAACCCATGAAGTAAAATGCAGTATTACCATAGGGATTATAATGTTTTCCGAATTTTCATTCAAGAAATCATCAGCTACATATTCAATGCCAACGGAAAAACTTTACAAAAACGACCCCATACACATCAAGCAGAAAAAACGTGAAAACGTCCGTTCTTTTGCTGAAAAATATGTGCCCAAAAATGATCAATGGTATTACGATCTTGTGTATAATGCTGTGGAACCAGAAATAGCTCAAGATGTTGAAGTAGAAATGTATTAACATTGTAAAAGTCATTTTGTATGTTTGATAGTTAATAAAACTGAAATTTGCTACATAATTATATATATTTTTATTTTTGGGCCAAAAATAGACTAAATTATTTTCTCCAGTTTTTTTCAGTGGCAAAACAGATAAAAATGGAGCTGACCGGTTTTTGCACCAAGCCCTTCAATTGTAATGTGAAAAATAAATTGTAACTATATAGTATAACGACACTGATTACTTATAGGAAATTACGAAGCATTCAACTATATTATTTGTTTTATTAATTTGTGTTTTGCTAAAGGGAAGCAAGGGCCGTACTATTAACTAGAACTTTTATAAAATGGCAACTGTATCGCAGCATTGCCTGTCGTATATCGCCTAGCAAATTGCCAATTACGCAATGAGATAACTCGCTTGCTTGCATTGCAGGTTAACTTGCTTAAGACTAAAACAACGACGACGATGTCGACACAGGCGATAAAAATGATAAACACCGGTGCCGCGCATTCAGAAGCTAAACATTAGACCTCCTGAAATCCATTGCGCACATGATGTCATTTTGCTCATGGCAAAACCAAAAAGTAGTGAACTAAAAGCTTCTGGTATAACCAAATCCCAAATGTCTGATGTAATATAAAGTTTATTAAGCGTGAATATGTATAAGCCAACGTGGTAAAATAATTTTATGTAGATTATATAATTTGCCGTTATGTTGTGATATTTGTTTCATTGTTGTTTTGTATTGGGGAAGAGAAGTAAAAGTACAATGTATTATATCAGAGTTAAAAACGAGGATTCATTCGACTATAGTTTCGTTTAATGCACATTAGTTAGTTAAAGAGTCCGCAATCCTAAAGATTGGTTGGAAACAGCACGCCATGCCGATCTATCCTGAGCTAATCCCTTCATCTCCCTATAGCTATTCATCTCAACGTCTTCAACTATCTGACTCACATACTCCAATCTAGGCCTACCTACCCCTCTCTTTCCCTCCACTCTACCTTCTATGATCAATTGCATAATCCCCCCATGCCTAAGAATATGCCCTACTAATCTGTCTCTCCTACGCTGTAACACTCTCCAAATACTTCTCTTCTCCCCTACTAACTCTAGTACAGCTTCATTTGTTACTTTATCTTCCCAACCAATCCTCATCATCCTCCTATAACACCACATTTCGAATGCTTGTAATCTACGCTTCTCTTCCTTTCCTATAGTCCACGCCTCACACCCGTACAGTACTACACTCCAAACATATACCTTCAGTAATCTTTTTCTAATACCCAAGTCAATATTTGATCTTAAAATCTGTTCCTTTTCTACGAATGCCTTCCTACCCTGTGCTATCCTACACTTTATATCTACCTTGCTTCGATTATCTTTTGTGATTCTACTGCCTAAATAACAAAAATCTGACACTTCTTCGATTCTATTATCTCCTATTGTGATCCTCATTTTTCTACTGCATTCCTTTTTGTCACACCTCATCACTTTAGTTTTACCTATATTTATTTTCATGTTAAAATCCCTAGTCAATACTGCCTGCATACCATTCAATACCCTTTCTAAATTCTTTTCGCTTTCTTCCAATATAGCTATATCGTCGGCGAATCTCAACATATATATTTTCTCTCCCTGTACATTCACACCTACACTATACTCTTCTTTTACTTTGTTTATTGCATCTTCTATATATAGATTAAATAATAACGGTGAAAGTGTACATCCCTGCCGAACTCCCTTCCCTATAATGCACATTATGAAGAAAAAAAAGAAAAAAATTTCATCGTTTTTAACTGTGATATAAAACAAATAATTGTATCGTTTATTTTGAAAAGGCGATAAGTCAAGAAATCAGTGAAATTTTAGTTATATATATTATTTGTTGTACATCCCTGAATATACCATTTTGTATTATAAGGACACAAGTCTTCACCCAGGCTATCATTTTATTAATGCGCTTACACAAGTTGTTTAAGTATATATATTAATAATATTAAGACAGTTTTTCCAGGTTCCTGAAAACTTTTATTTTTTTTGACTTATTCTCTTTTCAAAATAAACAATTCAATTATATGTTTACTAGATGTAGTGTTTTAAGTTTTTTGAATGAAAAATATATACGAAGAGAAAAAAAATTCTAAAAGCATGCATATTAAAACAGTTTTTTAATTAACATGTGTTCTATATTACTGCCAACTTTATTTTTCGTTTAGTTTTGCAAAGGGAAAAAGTATGTTGATATATTCATGCATCTAATCACAAAAAAATATATTTTTGTAAATGCTGCACTATAAATGGAAAATTTCTATACATTTAACGTATGCGTCCTTAAGAAATTATATATGTGCAGCTATACAAATGTAAGTCAGTTGTATCCTAAAAGCGGTTGAAATTATAAACAAATTATTTAAAAAATATGATGAATATGATAGCGTATAATTATTTTCGCTACCTAAACTAAAATTATATATTAAAGATTGATGCTAAACCACGTTTCATGCGTTTTCTTCACACCAAACGTGATGCGTTAAAAAATTGTATCGCTAAATATGTTGACTTAATGAATTTTACACTACCCTTTCGTATTAATGGCTTAATTAGGTAGGTTTAAAAATATACTAAAAACGTGTATAATCTCGGGTATAAAACGAGTACAAATTCTACTGATAATGCATATTTTAAGATAATTTATTCGCACATTAAGACTATATTTAGACTAGCACCTATTAGCCATTTAAATTGTATAATATTTTGCAAAATCAACCTTCTTAATTGCATAATTATTCATCCTTTAAAGTGATGTTATTTTTTTAAATAATTCTTAAGAGATATGGACTGGATTAAACTGGATATTGTAGGGATTAGTGAAGTTAGGAGGAAAGATCAAGTAGATACGTGGTCAGGAGAATATAGATTAATAACCACAGCATCAGATAATGGGCATACCGGTGTAGGTTTTATAATGAATAGAAAGTTGGGATGTAGAATAAAGAGTTATTGCCAAGTTAGTGATAGAATTATAACTATTAGATTAGACACGAAGCCAACGGACACAGTTATAGTGCAAGTATATATGCCAACTTCAAGTCACGATGATGAGGAGGTAGAATCCATTTATGAGGAGATTGAATCTAGGTTAGCAAACGTTAAAGGACAGGATAATCTAATTGTAATCGGAGATTGGAATGCTGTAGTAGGTAAGGGAAAGGAAGTTTCAATAGTAGGAGAATATGGAATAGGAACACGTAATGATAGAGGGGATAGATTGGTAGAGTTTTGTATTAGGAATAAGCTAGTGGTAGCAAACACGCTTTTTCAGAATCACAAGCGCAGGATATATACGTGGAAAATGCCAGGAGATATAGGGAGGTATCAGAGAGATTACATACTGGTTAAAGAGAGGTTTAGGAACCAGATTAAGAATTGTAAGAGTTACCCTGGAGCAGATATTGATAGTGACCATAATTTAGTAGTCCTGGACTCAGAGGTCAAATTCAAGAAATTACAGAAGTCTAAACAGGTCAGAGTAGATGTCGATGGGTTAAAATTAGCTGATGTATGTGAAAAGTACAAGCAGAAAGTAGAAATCATGGCTAATGGAACATCTAGGAGCGACATAGATTGCGAATGGAGGGAAATCAGAAATGGGTTAACTACAGCAGCAAATGAAGTATTAGGCACAAAGAAAAGGGCAGGTAGGAGGGAATGGATCACGGAAGAAATAGTTGAAATGATAGAAGCAAGAAGGAAAATTAAAATAGGAAACACAGAAGCAGGACAGAAAAAATATAAGGAACTAAGGAACTTAATTAATAGGAAATGGAAGCTAGCGAAAGAAGAGTGGATAAAAGGAAACTGTGAGGATATTGAGGAGGATATGAGAAGAGGTAAAGTAGATTTGGGCTACAGGAAAATTAAGTGACATTTTTCTAAAGTAAAACCAAAGGGTAACATTATATGTGATAAGCAGGGTAAGGAACTCACAGAAAATAAGGAAAAATCTAGAAGATGGAAGGAGTATCTTGAAGATTTATATAAAGGTAGGCAGGACATGGAGGAGCTAGAAAGTGTGGAACAGATAGATGAGGATGACTTAGGTCCTAGCATACTTAGGTCAGAGTTTCATAGAGCATTAAATGATTTACGGAATAACAAAGCAGCGGGGATTGATATGATACCAGCCGAATTAATAAAACACGCAGGGGGAAAAATGCAGGAGCGATTATACAGGTTAGTTTGTAAAATATATGAGAAGGGAGAAGTACCACAGGATTTTCAGCGTAGTAGAATAGTAACAATGCCGAAGAAAATAGGAGCTAATTTGTGTGAGAACTATAGGACCATTAGCCTACTATCACATGCATCGAAGATATTATTAAAGATTATTTATAGGAGATTAGAAAATAAAGTAGAGGAAAGGCTAGGAGAAGGTCAGTTTGGTTTTAGGAAAAACAGAGGGACGAAAGAGGCGATTCTAGCACTAAGAACGGTAGTAGAAAAAAGAAATAGGGTAGGAAAGGTAACTTGCATAGCTTTTGTAGACTTAGAAAAGGCATTTGATAATGTAGATTGGGACATAATGTTTAGAATTTTAAAAGAAACGGGTATAGATTATAAGGATAGGAGAATAATTTTTAATTTATATAAACACCAAACTGCCTTAGTTAGAATTGAGGGGGAAGAAGAGGTAGCAAAAATAGGGAAGGGAGTTCGGCAGGGATGTACACTCTCACCGTTATTATTTAATCTATATATAGAAGATGCAATAAACAAAGTAAAAGAAGAGTATAGTGCAGGTGTGAATGTACAGGGAGAGAAAATATATATGTTGAGATTCGCCGACGATATAGCTATATTGGAAGAAAGCGAAAAGAATTTAGAAAGGGTATTGAATGGTATGCAGGCAGTATTGACTAGGGATTTTAACATGAAAATAAATATAGGTAAAACTAAAGTGATGAGGTGTGACAAAAAGGAATGCAGTAGAAAAATGAGGATCACAATAGGAGATAATAGAATCGAAGAAGTGTCAGATTTTTGTTATTTAGGAAATAGAATTATAAAAGATAATTGAGGTAAGGTAGATATAAAATGTAGAATATCGCAGAGTAGGAAGGCATTCGTATAAAAGAAGAACAAATTTTAGGATTAAATATTGATGTAAGTAATTAGGTATCTAAGATGAAGTTGAGGGAAAGAAAGAGCCAGGTAGGCCTAGATTGGAGTATGTGGGTCAAATAGTGGAGGTCATGTGTGGAATGAATAAGTATAGCGAGATGAAGGAGTTAGCTCGAGATAGATCGACAGATGGCGTGATTTTGCCAACCAATCCTTAGGATTGAGGACTATCTAACTAATATAATCAAACAAAAAACATGTGTGAGACTCTCGCGCGGTAGAAGTGAAACTTCTTATCTCCTAGGAAAAGTTAATTTTATGCATTGCTTTTTTTCCATTTGTTAACGATTTGATTTTGATTTTGATTGATTTTGTCTGATCATCAAAGAAAGCATTATTAACTGTAATGTCGTACAGTCTATAAAGAGAAGTTTGTATTAAATATTGTAGCCATATTTTTATAGTTCCTTTTCTCACCAAACCAATTAAATAACTCGATCTATGTATTTTTCTTCTTTTTAGGTGAACATTAATACAATGATCATCATCAATGTCTCTTGGCAAATGATTCACCATCGTATTCACACATATTGGAACATTAATAATTTGCCCATTAATACCATGTTGACCATGTACATATCGTAAACGTCGAATTTGCATAAATGGAATTCTGGGTGAAATCAACCTCTCTGACACTAAATCTAATTTTCGTAGATGACCAGGTAATTCTGGGTAGACAAAACCATTTGACTTCGATAACATTGGAATGGTATTCCGAGTGAGTGCATTTCGACATGAATTGTACGCTATCACATCTTCAATGATAATGGTTGGAAACGCAGTATGTAAAAGTTGCTCGTGCTTAGGATCAACAGGTTTCACATCGTTCTTAAACCATATTCGATCACATATGGCACACACTGTACCTGGCGGATTATTGAAAAATTGTTTATCAAATTCGCGATAAGCAGGTTGAATGAATGTAAATTTTGTGTATGATGCACTAGTGGGTGCATTTCTATTTGTCGATGGCTCAGCTGTATCAGATTCATTTCGTTGATCTCTCTCACCACGTGTATCTTCACGTGCAGACGGCACGCCTGAATCAGTGGCATTCAAATTATCTATACCACTCACTGTGTCTTCACTTAACGACGGTATCGATTCATCCAGTGTATTTGAGGTCGTTGGAAGGTTATGTTGTCCACCGTGTTTCTTTAACGCCCTTTGCCTGGCTCGATATTCTCAATTTCTTTCCAAGGTACTTGTTGGCACTTTTCTTGGCGGTTTATTCGATTTCTTCCGTTCTCTAAAGGCTCGCACTCTGTCTGTACTTGTCTTTTTCTCCATTTCACTTTTCACACAATGCAAATTGTCAGCTAAAAGATTAAGCTGTGTTTGTGTAATATATAATAAAATACGCAAGCGTCTACTGGTTGCCTTATGCTAGGTGTACACACAGTACACGCGGCGCATGCGCGTAGCGTGTTTCACTTTTCGTGACGTTCAGGCCAATTTGCCCTACCACGCCTATAGAAGTTTCACTTCAAAAACTACAATGAATAAGTAAGGCTCAATCTGAAAATAGGTTTCATATGAAATGAAGTGAGAATGTTTGTTTAAGTGACTCTCGAGATATTGGAGCTTTTTATTGTCACACAATTTGATAATAAATGCAGATCGGTTGCTTTAATTGATAATTGCCGGTTCACAGAAAATATATTCAATGCCAAAAACTAGAATTGATCACTTTTATATTGATTGCAGTGCATAAAACCACAACTACTATTATTTAATAATGTTTCAATCTAGTCAAATATCCGTTCTACATTGCTTCTGAGCGAATGCACTATGAAAATATGGAAATAACTGCAAAATAACATATATTGGCTTCTTAAATTTGATTCAAATCTCATATCAAAATTTTTAAAACATTATATATTTTACATTATATATTAAACACGATATATTAAAAAAGATACAGCTAGATGCATTTTTATATTATAAGCAGAGACTATTATAACTATTTACTTAAACATTCTACTCTACTATTATTATCTAATTAGTAGTAGCTTCAATCCAGTATTTAACCAAATTTTAATAAGAAAGAATGAAACATAATAATTGAAATTATTTTCCGGCAATAAATCTTATACATTATGCGCAGGGATTCTGTTGTAAAAATTACCACAATGGTGGTAGCAATATACTTAATTTTTGTTTGGTACGTAAAAAGTAAAAAAGTTTTACATTCGAAAATTCTTACATTTTAGTTTATATATAGAGACATGTAATCCCGTTGTGATAAGAATATACCAATTCCTTTATCCCATGACGTTAGGTCAAGTATTTACACTTAAAAATATAGCTAGAGTAGGTTTATACGTTTCACCTAGAACGAAGTTTAATCTTGGCGTAGTATATAGCGCGAAGTTCACTTAGCAAATGCTGACCCATTTTTTTTCAGTATTCTAGCGCAGAACGTCAATGGTGGGTTTTTGCACCAACTCGTAAGCGGAATGAAATGTGCATGCACTTTTTATTATTTAGAAAAAAAAACTTTTTTAGCAGAGTACGTCGCAAATAATAAACTTTCATCGCTGCAAAAAATCCTTTGACACAACGAAAGACAATAATACCTCGATGTAATAGCTCTTTAATTCTATTAAGTAGTTATATTTTTGTAGAATTAACTATTCTAAAGTCTAATAATAGTTTACAACTTTCCCTAGCTATTTGTTGTCGTAATTCACTTGCATAATTAATGCGGTCACACGAGCACAACAGAAACTTCACAATGAAATTTAGCGACGAATTATATGCGCTTTAGAGCACATCCCTATCATATTGGCGAAGCTTATATTTAGAATAACTTGTTATCAAGTTGATAATTACTATAAAGTTCTTATGTATCATTGTGCGATTCAGTAATAAATTACAAGTTAATAATTGGTTATGGCATTGCAATTATTAATCATATGCTAATCAATGTCGAGTTGCACTTTTCACAAATTTATTTGTCTGCTTATTTGTACTGTAAAATATGATATGTATAAGGTTTATTATTTAAAGATCATTATATAATTAAAAATATAAAAAATGTTGGCAATCGATTAGCGATTAGAGACTTACATTAGATTAATTCAATAAAAAAAATTTTTTTAGAGTAGCATTTATTGGAATATTGATAGTTTCATTGTGTCTAAAAATGTACGAAATTTCTTAATAATGAAAAATCTCTGTTTTCACAATTTGGAGTCATTGCGATTTATTTATTTAAAAATAAATAATGAAACAATAGCAATAGTATACATAAAGATTATCACCCAAATACCGTAACTTAAAGCAGTAAGCAGCTAGATGTACTTTTCGGAGGCTATGCCCCATCTTCAGTAGCACAAGATCTCCCGATCAGACAAAAACTCATTTAATGTATAATAAGCTTTCTTTGTGATAATTGGACGCAGCTTATTTTTGAAAGATCTGTAGTTGTTACAGTTCTTTGTTACAGAAATTGGTAATTTATTGTAGATAATAAACATAATGTGAATAACAGATTTTTGGTAAAAGGTGGAGTTTGGTGTGTTTAATTAAATATTGGAGAAGCAATTTGTAATTATGAAAATTCTTGCTCATGTTATAATTATTGCGATATTTTAAAGCCATTAAGCTCACCTCAAGTATGTAGAGCCCCGCAAGAATTATAATATTTAATTTACGGAAAATAGGTTTGCAGCTAGCTTTATATCCCGCCTTTTCAATAGTGCGCACTGCTCTTTTTTAGAGTTTGAAATTTTTTTTAAAAATTTTACAACTGCAATTTCCCCAAAAGGATAGTCAATAGCATAGCCTTGGTTGAAAAAGCGCATAATATATATTTAGAGATGTGTTTAAATCAGTGTCAATTGCGATATGCCTTAAAGCGAAACATGCAGAAGAAAGTTTCAACGAAAGATTATGTACGTGGATTGATCAGTTTATTTTTTATCAATGTAGAGGCCATGGAACTTCACACATTCTGCAGATGAGAATAAATTTTGGGATATATTCAAATTCAGCTGAAGGTAATGCTTGAATAATATGTATTTGGTCTTACTTGGATTTAAGAATAGTTTATTATTAGTGAACCAAGCATTTAGAGCACATAAATCAGTATTTATTATATCTGAATAGGAAGTAAATTCACATTTGGGTATCTACAGTATTATCATCGGCAAAAAGGGTGAATTTCCCTTGTATTGGCAAATTAGCAATATTATTGATGAACAGTATGAACAGAATTGGGCCCAAGACCGACCCCTGAGGAACTCCGCACGAGTTGCTCATTGAGTTAGAATGAGTTTTATAATGATTGATTGTAATAAGCACCTCCTGCGACCGTCCACCAAGATACGATCTAAACCAGTCAGAAACAACTCCCCTGAACCTGTAAATTTCATTTTTACGATTAGTAAGTCATGGTCGACGCTTTCGACAGATCACAAAAGAGAGATGCGGACATATTTACATTAAAGTTGAGGGTTTCGTATATGTTGGCAAGGAACCTAAATATGACATCAGTTGTGCTTAGTTAGTGATTTTTGGAAACCAAATTGATGCATAGAAATTATTTTAAATTTTTGAAGATCAGAAAAATCCTTTTTTTCGATTTTTTTTCAATTAATTTTGAACAATTGGAAAGCAAAGATATTGCCCTGTAGTTCGAGACCATCTCTTCGTCACCCTTATGTATTGGTATTACTATTGCATGTTTTAATATGTCAATATATAATATTGCATGTTTTAATATTGCATGTTCTAATATTGAATACAGAATACATGTTTAAGAATAAAATAAAAATTAAATTAAATATATGGCATATATGCCATATTTATAGCATATTATGGACTTTAAAAGAACAAATTCCGTAATCTCTCTAGATTGTATATAGTTGAGGACAATGAAGACTTTTCTATATGTGTGCTACTACACTGTAATTCAAGATTTATATATTTGTCCATTTCAGAGTATCATCGTTCAAAATACGAAATAAAGTATAATATACTATAATATAATATATAATATACGTATCAGAATATATACAGCTCATTTTTTTTAAATTAGCGGAGAATTTTGGTAGTTGTCTGCGCATAGGGTTGTGCTTATCGGAGTTATACAGTACCAGTGGTGCCAGACAACAAAAAATACTCTAGGTCTAAAAATTTAAATTTGTCATTATTTTATAGCTATCGTATAAATTAATTATGACATAAATATGATACTATAATAAGTATTTATCAACATTTCTTATATTCTAGTATAACGTCACTGCATTTTGTATAAATTTCAAAGAATTCATTCTAATTGCATAAAATGGTTATAACTGTGCGTGGTGATTTGTCAACATTGCATTTCTTAGGACGCACACCTTCTGCACTAGACACACCTACTTATTCTTTGGATAAGACAGAAGCGTAGCTTTTTTTTGGTAGAATTATATTTATTGAAATAAAAGTTATATTTTTGTTCGAAATCGTAATAATATTCTATGCCCAGCTCAAAGTCAACCAAAAGCTAATAGGTAAGAGTTTATTAGTAATTATAAATTGCGTGCACTTATTTTCTATTTTATATTATGTAACAATATAATTACCTATCTGTTTATATTTCAGTAAAAGTACCTGTTTCAAAATGGCTGCACGAAAGCACTTGACTTCATATAATTTTTAAATAATATTAGTGATACTTTTCATGAATTTGCAAAAAAAATGTACTGCACTGGAATATTCAATGTGCCGTACGACTGATACCCTACTATTTCGAATAGCACTGCTCTGTACTGTATTGGTCAAGCCATTATGCCGGTTTTGATTTATGATGCATATACTTCTGTCATTCTCCGCCAATTTAAAGAAAACGAGCTGTATTTCTAGAAAATTAAGTGGATATAGCAAGTGGAATAGTTATTACGCTCCTATTGAGGATTTTGGAGGAACCGTTACTTACTTAAATCAGAAAATATATTTAAATAACAAGATATTATAGAACTAAATTTGTTTTCCAAAATAGTTTTATTTATTTCCACGAAAAATATGACAATATTTATTATTACTATCCGTTTAACTAATATGACGTTGCTAATATGACCTTAAGAATAGTTTATATTATTGAAGTTTGTTTTTCTACTATTAAATTGGAAAAAAATAAGAACTCAATTCCATCGAAAGAAATAATTAATCTTAACAGCGATAAATGCAGTTAAATTAAAAAATGGTATATATATATCACCGGATTACTTTTGAGAAATTTCTTTGTTATTTTAAAGACTTGCAGTGTTGTAGTAGCTTTATTAAGAAAATTTCAATTAGTTGTAAGCTACTCCATTGTTAGTATTGCAACAAAGTGTTAGTCATTAGAATTGATGTTAGGCAATTTCATCCAATTATAATATAATAAATGCGGAGATTTTCGCACACAATACTGTGAGATGAAGACCAACTCAACAACGTAACATAAGTTGACCCACGCTTACATTCATTGCATAAAGTTATTATATAAATGTAGAGATGGCAGAAGATAATAAAAAAATCGATTAATCGGTCATTTGCTTAATCGAAATGAAATAATCGATTGCAGTTTTTCTTTGTAGAATATAATCGATTAATTGTTGTAGATATTATATTTTTTATATGTAATACTGCCCTCTCCATTAGGTCGTAATGTGCTAGAGATTTTTTACAATTTGAAGGATTTTTTGTTCAGACATTGCTATTAAAAAAAAATAAAAAAAACAAAATCAAAATATTATAAACGTCGAAAGGATATTCTTCGATTTGATGATATTTTATACAATACATTTTTATTGTCTAAAACAATTATAGTGTAATATTTTATAGCGTTCGTTAAAACAATGTCCACATATGAATAAAAAATATTTATGAAAATTGTAGAACTGAAACTTTTAATTAAATATTGAATACTGTCGATTTCATAGATTTCGCAGAAAAATGATTGATCTCGAATCAAAATATGAAGTTAAAATAATATATGCATATAGAATGCAAATGTTTAATTTCAACATTGATGAACTACACACAATTTTCAGCTCATCTAAATCAGATTATAGGTATTCCTTTACTATGTTTTAATTCTTTGGACCACTGTTATAAAAGTTAATAAAACAATAATCGATTTTTTCAATCGATCGATTAATCGTTGCCATCTCTATATAGGAGTAAAAGGGGATCCTATGGCGAAGTAAATAACGAGAGTTTTACGATGTTATACTAGCACCACCTGTTATACCTACTTTGCCAAATATTTATAGCATGAGTTGAACGGTATCCAAAATCTTTGTCGCACACAACAGGCGTTGTATGCTGTTTCCATCACTGCTGTTAAGTTTCTTCCTGCGGCATCTGCTAGTGGAGAAATCGGTTGCTGTTCCCGCAGCTAGTGGCATGGCATCCTGAGACCGCACACTGTGAACTGGAGTCAGGACGGACATGGAAGCCGTTTACTATTATCTAGTATTTAAACACTGAACTCTTGTTTTGACCTTATTGTTTGTGATTTCGATTTACACTATATCAATACTACTATTGTTGTTGTTGCGGATACTGTACTACATATTCAATGTTGGTATTATTGTTGTGCGATAGAATGTACTAAGCTAATGGCGCAAAGCGGATTTCGTTAGAGCAAATTGGACCGCCTTCAGCATCTGCGTCGCCAAAACCTCCCGAAACTATAAACGCAACATTTTGCGTGCGAAGTCACTATTTGGTTCGAGAAAATGCGAATTTCGAACAGGGCAGGGGTTAGGGAATTAAGTGATAATGGCTTTTGGTACATACCGGTGGAAAACGTCGGATTTTAGAAATTTATATTTATATCTAATGTAAAGAGTTTAAATATTAGTTTGGAAGTACTGATGTACTAAAATACGTGTCATTTTACTTGTATATATACTGGTATATATTGTGTTTTCGATTAAATAAATTGACCGTTTACTTTTAAGAAAATAATAATACTTATAAGATATGTGACACTTCTTTTGTTTTTAAAATTACATATTTCATATTCAATCTCTTAACATCCTTTATGTTTTAAATAAATAGCCAGACTTCCAACATTTTCCATTTCTCTGTATCCCTCTTAACCTAACACTTAATTGAACCGATGCACTCACTCATTTCTGTATACATATAGCACAATACACCGATCTCACTCACTTCTTCGGCATCAGCACAATGGAAAACAACGCACAACGCACATACGACGACGAACTGGCGCTACTGCACTCCACTAGGACTCTTAAGTGTGGACACACAGACCATCGCGAGGCCGGGCGCCGCCGCCGGTGATGTTTATTGTATTGCACGCTCGGTGGCTGTCACAGCGACACTGACAACGGCAACGTTGCGACGTCGCGACGTCCGCCTATATCTTTCTATCCCTCTCGCGTTGGATGATGCGTATGCGAGGATGTGAGTGCGTATGAGTATGTGATCGAGAGGCGGCTGGCGTCGTGTTGTTGTGTGGTGGCGGTGACAAAAGGCACCGCCACCACGGTCGAATAGTCCTTAAATGATAGTAACCGATACTTGTGGTTTTTCTGTACGGTGTGCGATGACAATTTAAGCAAATTGCATTTCCCACATAGCAATAATAATTGTTAATATAGAATATCACCCAAATACAGTAACAAGCATTAAGTAGCTATATGCGCATTTCGAAGGCTATGCCCCCATCTTCAGTCGCACAAAATAAAAAATACCTGTCATGAATCGTGATTGATACACTATTAAATAAATATGTGTGATAGGGTAGAAAGAAGTAAGTCACAATTCTGACAAAAATAATTTTATATAAACATTTACAACTTTTATGAAAAATACTTCTACTTTTATATATTGATTATATCCATGACTACATTCTTGAGTTTCTACATGACAATTTTGGTCTGAAGATGAGATATACCTCTCGAAACCGGTAACCAATATAAATCAATAAATGTTATAAGGACTTACTTCTTTCTACCCTATCACAAATATTAACTTATAATAAAGATATTCCAACAAATTAAATAAATAAGTCAACATGACAAAAGTATTTCAAAAATGGCATATAATATGACATATAAATCTTTTAAAACAATACAAATTATCAATTATCGAAAATATTAGTTTGTGAAATCTAAAATAACCAAAAATAAATAAATAAACTATATATACATATAGATCTAGTTTATTTATTTCTGCAATATGAGAAATTTCTGCAATATTTCTGCAAACCTTCTGCAATATGAGAAAACGTGGAAAAACTCATGGGTAGTACATTGCCACCGTACAATATATTAAAAATATATGCAATAAAGAATAAAAATAATAAAAATAAAATAAACTAAAATATAAATACATAGATGAAAAATTATGTACATATATTAAAGCTGATATTTTTTATATGGTTTAAACCAGTGGCGGTTCCTTATACAGGCAGCAGGGCCGCGCGCCCCTCCTGAACATTGAGCGCATCACCGTAGATATATAATTGTATTGCGATATTTTATCTCGGCATTATTTTTCCTAAAAGATAAAGCTTGCGCCGCGATAACAATCAACACAACACGGTATGGCGTTCGTTGTGATATCCGTTGCAAGTCAAAGCAGCGACCGATGCTGTATCTATCTATATCTATCGTTCGCGTGGTATACATATATCGCTAATTTGGTGCCGCTGCGTATTCAGCGCCACCCAGCCACACAGTACAGGTTAAATGCATATGCACTCACCTCACTCTATTGCAAGCAATCGGTGAGAGCGACCGTATGTAGTATATCTTGTGTTTCTTCGGTTCTCTCCTCGCTTCATCATCTAATATGTCACTGATTCTCAGCGGCTATCCAATGCCAGTACAAGTTAAATACATATATACAGTACATATGCAATGCGATGAGTGCATCATAGAGTGCAGGCGACCGATCTATTGGATGTCGCGGTTCTTTAACGTCCTAGAGAAGTTCAGAGAGAACAGAGAGTAGTATATATATATATATACAGAGAGTATATATATATATATGTATATAAATTGATATAGAATAGCCAGATTAGACAGTAGCATTTGTTCTGTGTATGTACGATATGTACGTATGTACGATTTTGCCATGTGTTTCTCCAAGAATATATTTAATAGAAATAATTTAATTAAAATGAATAGTGTCAGTTCTTTATTGAAAATAGAGTTTTGTACACTTTCTCTTTTCGACAAAGTAAAAATTAAAGAATTAGGTAGGCCATTGATTGATTTAAATTTATCGCAAACTTGTGCACGGAGTGCTCAAAACCGGACATTTACGCGGCGTTTTACAAGAGACATTTACAAAAAATATTATAACATAGATGAAGGACAGATTCTCATATCGTGGCCATCTACAAGCCGCTGAGTTATTTAACACAAAATCGATGCCAACAATTTCTAAACAATTTTCAGTGACCTTTTGGAAACCGTGTGTCATGCATATCCATTTTTGAATACAACCAGATTAAAAACAGAATTAGAAGTCATTTACTCGCGTCCGGATTATTATCAAATAATTGGATCCACAAATTTTCTTTCGTTATTGTTACAAAATAATCTCAGTGAATCTTTCCCGGAAACTATAAAAATACTTAAAATTATTTAGCAACCCCGATGACCACTGCTGAATCAGAGCGTTGATTTTCAACACTTAAAAGAATCAAGACTTTTTTGCGAAATGCTATGGGTAATGATCATTTAAACGCGTTGGCGATGATGTGTATTAATAAAAATGTCGTGCGAGATATTTACAATTTTAACGAAAAAGTTTTGGAAAAGTTTGTATCAATGAAAGATAGAAGAGTGGAATTCACTTTCAAGAAATGATTGAAATTAATCATTTTGCATCCATTTTAGGTAAGATTTCTCACTATTATATTATTTTTTAAGAAATGTGCCCTCCCAGATTGAAATGGCACGAGCCGCCACTGGTTTGAACGCATCAATTTTGAAATATTTGCTACATACAATAATTTCTCCATTGACTAATAAATCTGTGTATTCAATCAAACACCTTTCCAGATTGTCTGAGGCTGGCACGTGTTGTGCCAATATTTAAAAACGGTGACATCAACCTCACGGCTAATTCCGGGCCTATCGCTCTATTACCAATACTGTCAAAGATGTTTGAGAAATGTGTAATTGTTCGCTTAACTAACTTCTTCGAGACCAACAATCTTTATTTTCAAAATCAATGGTGTTTTAGAGGCAGGGTCTGTCAACTACAGACGCTATTACTAGCTTTACATGTAACACACTCAAGTGTTTCGAAGATGGTGATTTCTCGAGATCTCATTTTATTGATCTAAGTAAAGCCTTCAACGTACTCTCGCATGACATTTTTATTGCAAAGCTTCAATAGTATAATCTTAGTAAAGGCGCTATATCCTTCACTGTATCTCACAGAGCGCAATTAGTGACTCATAATAACGAATCGCCTTGTAGGCTCCCTATAAGCACAGGAGTTCCACAAGGGTCAATATGGCACCCTCTATTTTTCTAATTTACATTAACGACATTGCTCGACAATTTTGAAATAGTAACATCATCTTATTTGCGGACGATACTACGATATCATGTACAACTACAGATCTAAATGTTTTAGATGAAAGGTTGCTACATGATTTGAACTCTTTGAAGCAGTGGTTTCTCGCAAATAAATTATGCCTTAATGTAGCAGAAACTAAACAAATTACCTTTACCTTACATTAATGCAACAGAGCCTAAAACCCCGATTCAATAAAATTTTTAGGAGTTCAAATTGGCCCATAGTTAAACTGGAATCATCATGGAGAGTGTACTTGATAAGATCACTATCGAATCAAGCAATATGTTAAAAACAATATACTAAAGCTACTTCCACTCAACAATGTCTTACACATTGCTTGTGTGAGGTCATGCAACTTGTAGAGCTAGAATCTTCAGCTTACAAAGACGTTGTGTGAGTATTTTAGCAAATTTAGCCTATAGAGAGGATTGTAAACCAACATTTAAACAATTGAAAATCTTAACTTTCCCTTTGGTTTTCATTCTTGAATGTTTATTAAATATCCACAAAACAAAAAATTAAATACATTGTCATATAGATATTGATGCTCATGCTACAAGATATAAGTACGATTTGTATTTTCGCACGTAGACACTCACAAAATGTAGAAAAGGTCTCTCGAAAACAAAATTCAAATTAAAGCTTAAGAACTTCTTTATAAAAAACGCTTTTTATAATTATACGGATTTTCTAGACTGTAATATTGCTAATCTATGATATAATTTATACTTATATAAATGTATTGCTAATAAATGTACTAATTATTTAATTTTTTATTTATTTTTCAATTTGTATTTTATATTTATATTTTAAAGTTTTATTTATTTAACAATGTGTGTGGTACACCATATGTTTTGGATTATTATTTTTTTTATTCTATACAAATTATCATAATATTTGAGGATTGTAAATGTTTGTGACATATATAGCATGAATAAAATTGATTGATTGATTGATATATATATTTACATATATAGCATAAAGAAAGGAGAAAACATCGCCACAAAAAGGCGAAGTTTGGATTTCAGTCATAGGACCTGCATGCCACTCTTCCACTTAACATTTATAAGGTTTTATAATGTTATAAAGTACCTTTAAAATTTTGCAGCGATAAAATTTATTGCACCACATAATACTACCTATTGATAATTGTATCGCATGCGGTACCTTGAACGTAAATATGTTACTAGTAAGTCTTTGGTTTAAAGGTCAAAGTACAAATTTCGCTAGAATCTTATGTCGACTGCGCACTAATCATTGTCTAATCCCAAACTATCTTCATGAAATTAAAATTAAAGAAAATCCAAAATGCAGTTTCGGTAAATATGGAAATACAGAACATATTATATTAGATTGTATAAATTATGACATTCAAAGAGGAAAAATGTGGGCCCAATTATATAACCTAAAAGAAGCCCTCTTTAATCTGAAATCAATTTTGATGTCCAATGGTGGTAGTTTTTAAAGTTTTATATACGTTTATAATAGAAAGTGGAATAGAGTTATAACCAATACAATCATCATGAATGGTGTATGCAAGTGAGTTCTTATTTATCATACCTTATATGCAGTGGCGGCTCGTGCCATTTCAATCTGGGGGGACGAATTTCTTAAAAAATAACATAATAGTGAGAAATCTTACCTAAAATGGATGCAAAATGATTAAATTCAATCATTTCTTGAAAGTGAATTCCACTCTTCTATCTTTCATTAATATAAACTTTTCCAAAAATTTTTCGTTAAAATTGTAAATATCACGCACCACATTTTTATTAATACACATCATCGCCAACGCGTTTAAACGATCATTACCCATAGCATTTCGCAAAAAAGTTTTGATTCTTTTAAGTGTTGAAAAACAACGCTCTGATTCAGCAGTGGTCATCGGGGTTGCTAAAATAATTTTAAGTATTTTTATAGTTTCCGGGAAAGTTTCACTGAGATTATTTTGTAGCAATAACGAAAGAAAATTTGTGGCTCCAATTATTTAATAAAAATCCGGACGCGAGTAAATGACTTCTAATTCTGTTTTTAATCTGGTTTTATTCAAAAATGGATATGCATGACACACGGTTTCCAAAAGGTCCACTGGAAATTGTTTAGAAAATGTTGGCATCGATTTCGTGTTAAATAACTCAGCGGCTTGTAGATGGCCACGATATGAGAATCTGTCTTTCATCTGTGTTATATTTTTTTTTGTAAATGTCTCTTGTAAAACGCCGCGTAAATGTCCGGTTTTGAGCACTCCTTGCACAAGTTTGCGATAAATTAAAATCAGGCAATGGCCTACCTAATTCTTCAATTTTTACTTTGTCCACAAGAGAAAGTCTACAAAACTCTATTTTCAATAAAGAACTAGCACTATTCATTTTTATTAAATTATTTCTATTAATTATATTCTGGGAGAAACACGTGGCAAAATCGTACATACGTAACTCACAGAACAATGTAACTATATCTATATTAATTTTACTGTATACTAGGCTTCTCTGTTAGAACGCTAAAGAATCGTAGCCCAGAATAGCATAAACAACGATATATATTCTCGCTGTACAAGCAGCGTGATGTCACGTTGCTCATCCAAAGGCGCTGGAATGTTGCACACTAGTCGTAATATAGTACAAGCGGACCGAAGACATAGAGAAGACATACTGCATACTGTCGCTCTCACCTATTGCTTGCAATAAATTGAGATGAGTGCATATGCATTTAACATGTACTGTGTGGCTGGGTGGCGCTCGAATTTGTACTACATATTAACGATATAGCTTTATTGCGAAGTATATGCAGTACAGCTATATAGCTATACTGCATACCGTCGCTATAACTCTGGCGCTTCCAACAGATAGGGCATATGCATTTGACCTGTACTTGCTAGCTGCCATATCGTCTGAGTCATGAGTGTTAGGTATGTTCGCGGCGCAAGCTTTATCTTTTAGGAAAAATAATACCTAGATAAAATATCGCAATACAATTATATAACTACGGTGATGCGCTCAATGTTCAGGAGGGGCGCGCGGCCCTGCGGCCTGCATAGGAACCGCCACTGCTTATATGTTCTTCTTCCTTTCTTTCCATGACGTACATCTTGTTTGTCAAAACAGACGCCATGATGGGTCCCTTGACAAACAGATGGGTCCCTTGACAACTGTGTCCTCTACCTTATCCCCTAGATACTAAAAAGAATGGTTAGTTGGTCATCGAAATTTTTCCAAGGCCAGTGAATCACATCAATACAAAAATAAAAAATTGTTTACTAATAGAAGCAATTACTGTAATGATTGCTTTGTCGCTATATGAAAAAGTAGCAAATTCAGGTACCGAACTAACAGTTAACAAAGCGATCAAATCTGACCATAATTGGAGCATGCAATTCTGTATGTAGAACATATCGGTGTACAAAGAGAAGAAGTCTAGATTTAATTTAGAAGTTATCGAAAAGCGGAGGTAAATTCGATTTTATATGGAATATGTATGCATAAGTCGATTATGTAAATTATTTTAATATTATCACTACGGTGTTAAATAATTGTATGAATATCACCCAAAAAACCGTAACTCAAAGCATTTAATAGCTGGATGCGCATTTCGAAGGCAATCTGCATGATTGCTATACAATAGTATATCAATCAGGATTAGTGACACAAGTATTTTATTTCGTTTTTATGTTGCGCTAGTGAAGATGGTGGCATAGTCTTCGAAATGCGCATCTAGCTACTAAATACTTTGAGTTACGATATTTGGGTGTTATTTTATACAATTAAATGTCTTATTGTTCATTTTTGATAGGTTGAGCGAATTATTCGAAGGGAAGTTGTCCATCATTCTAGCATATAGTTCTATACTCAGTGGTACCTCTGCTCTTCAAGATATTTTTTTGCTGTTTTCTATAACCGGTATACGAGATTATTTATATCATCATTTATAAGAGATTTATATGATTATTATTTAGAAATATACCTTTTATTAATTAACTGCCTTCACTTCATTTTTTTTATTAAGCAGTATGGCATAATATTTTAACATTTTTGTCGTATAATTGTTATTTAATATTGCTATAACTATCGTACCAGAAGGAAATTACTTATTGAACAAGCTCGTAGCAAATTTTAATAATAAAAGTCTCTACATTGAATCGTACAAAATTTAAATTCTTTCAAGCTGTTCGATCATTTTTCAATTCTATCATTTACAATTATATTTAAAAAAAAGTAGCTGATGGTATTTTGTATTTTTAAATTTGTAATAACTGTCAAATAAACAAATAAATAGAAACTTCACAAATAGCTTTTACTTAGTAGACAAATTTCAAAATATGTTGTCAAAATTAGATTCAACAAACTCGTCGCTTTAAAATAAAAGCGGCATCTTAAATAAATTGATTAAAACTTTTGCAATGTGAACCCGACTTTATAACTGTTCGATAAGCAATATTTGTAATGTAAATTTCATCATCATCCCATCAGAATTAGTAGTTAGACATGTTTTAAATGAAGACGCTGTTTTAGCGCTCTCAATCCTATGAACGTGGCCATATTGGCCATATATATCCATATCTGTCTATTTAGTAGCAATTTTAAGGTAATATAACAACTGATCCCTACATAAAGTTAAATATCCTGATACGGCTCTGCACTGGACGAGTTCATATTACCATGGAGAGAACTGCGTTCCCGTTCTATAATCTAGAACTATATAATAAAACAACATATGTGAGTAATGCAAAAATATAGAAAATTAAAATAGTTCCAGCGATGATGTCATACAATTTCGAGTTTCAGATGCAAACAGATGCAAAACAATAAACTATAGCATTATGCATTCTTGAGTGTTAAATAACATCATCATATACATAAAGAAATGTACATGATATTGAATATAGTGGTGTGTTTTTAAATATTTTTTGGTATTATCTTTATATATGATCGACTTATGTTTTGTATAAATAATTGTTTAATTATATAAATATTTTATATGTATAAATCATTTATTAGAATATATATACTAAATTAAAGAAGTTACTAATATAATAGTTCACCATTGATATATAACGACTTAAGGTTGATCTACAGGATTAGCAAAGGATATAAATTATTTGTCTTAATTTAATAATTTATACTAAATAAATTTGTATGTTATGTGTTATTCAATTGAAGAGTCCTGCTGGTGAAGGGTCGTAGCACTAAGGTGCAAAATAAAGACATTCGACAAGAACAGGTTTTTGTTTTTGTGAAGCAACAATTTATTTTGTTGTATTATATGTATGTAGTTATATATCATAAAAATAAGTTTCAAAGGGTCTGATTAAAAATTACAAATAACATTTAAACAAGCACTTGAATATTTAATTTTGAACCGGTCTAATCAAGAGTATAGAAGATATTATCCTCACAGAAATATTGGCTCATTTTGAAAAAAAATCACAAATTCTCAGTATTTGACAACTAATTTTTTTATATTAGTTTCTTACTTTCCTAAATTTTATTTATTTCACTTTTTTCTAAATGTTAGATTACTACAAATCAATTTATTTGCTGAATTGATATGTCACGATTGAAGGTAACTATATAAACCTTTTGCACAAAATAACGTTAAGTAGATAGGGTACGAAGATTTAGGATATTTGTACCCTACCGTATTTAAACGGATCAATTAACCGGGTGATATAGGTAAATTAAACACATCCTGTAATGTGACAAGGGTTAATAGAACGGGCGTTTCAATTTTTTTGCATAACAATTTTTCGGTAAGATAAAACCTGTCATCCGTCCAATTCTACAGAATCGATCAATATAATGTATATTTCATGAGTAATACTACTTTAACAAAATTATTTAGTCAAAATACGATGGAAGCTGATCGAATTCGACATATTGTATATTTAGTTCAAGTGCATTATTAAAATTAATTAAAATATTATCTCGTTCGGGTTCAGTAAAATGAAATATGCAGATTAAATGAAAATAGAGAATCATTTAGAGCATTTAGCTCATTTCAGATTAAATAGAACACATGAAAGTGCTGTAGCCGAGCATATTTTTGATTAACTGAGGTCATCCTATTCAAATTAGTTCACTTAAATTACTTAAAAGTGTTTTGAATTATTCCGAGTTAAATTCGTATGAAAGTATATACATGCATAAATCTAAATCAAATTTAATGAATTTAGATTCAGGCCCAATTTCATCTTGTCTATTTAATTTATTTAATAAGAACTATTTTTAAATTAATTTTTATTTTATTTATTTATTTTTGGTTATTTTATGTTTGACAAACCAATGTTTATTGTTGTTACTTGTAAGTTTCTATATTGTTAATTATTAATTATTAATTTACATTGTTTTAAAAGATTTATAGGTCATATTATATGCCTTTTTTGAAATACTTCTGTCATATTGACTTATTTATTTAATAGTATATCAATCACGCTTCGTGACAGAGGTATTTTATTTAGTTTTTATCTTGTGCTACTGAAGATGGGGGCATAGCCTTCGAAATGTACATCTAGCTACTTAATGCTTTAAGTTAGGGTATTTGGATGATCTTCTATACTTATAAAGGAACTACATAAATGCGCGCTTTATTTAACACACAAGAACTCAAGTGATAGTTACATATTCTATTGTATTTCTTAGTTAGTTAAAGAGTCCGCAATCCTAAAGATTGGTTGGAAACAGCACGCCATGCCGATCTATCCTGAGCTAATCCCTTCATCTCCCTATAGCTATTCATCTCAACGTCTTCAACTATCTAACTCACATACTCCAATCTAGGCCTACCTACCCCTCTCTTTACCTCCACTCTACCTTCTATGATCAATTGCATAATCCCCCCATGCCTAAGAATATGCCCTACTAATCTGTCTCTCCTACGCTGTAACACTCTCCAGATACTTCTCTTCTCCCCTACTAACTCTAGTACAGCTTCATTTGTTACTTTATCTTCCCAACCAATCCTCATCATCCTCCTATAACACCACATTTCGAATGCTTGTAATCTACGCTTCTCTTCCTTTCCTATAGTCCACGCCTCACACCCGTACAGTGCTACACTCCAAACATATACCTTCAGTAATCTTTTTCTAATACCCAAGTCAATATTTGATCTTAAAATCTGTTCCTTTTCTACGAATGCCTTCCTACCCTGTGCTATCCTACACTTTATATCTACCTTGCTTCGATTATCTTTTGTGATTCTACTGCCTAAATAACAAAAATCTGACACTTCTTCGATTCTATTATCTCCTATTGTGATCCTCATTTTTCTACTGCATTCCTTTTTGTCACACCTCATCACTTTAGTTTTACCTATATTTATTTTCATGTAAAAATCCCTAGTCAATACTGCCTGCATACCATTCAATACCCTTTCTAAATTCTTTTCGCTTTCTTCCAATATAGCTATATCGTCGGCGAATCTCAACATATATATTTTCTCTCCCTGTACATTCACACCTACACTATACTCTTCTTTTACTTTGTTTATTGCATCTTCTATATATAGATTAAATAATAACGGTGAAAGTGTACATCCCTGCCGAACTCCCTTCCCTATTTTTGCTACCTCTTCTTCCCCCTCAATTCTAACTCAGGCAGTTTGGTGTTTATATAAATTAAAAATTATTCTCCTATCCTTATAATCTATACCCGTTTCTTTTAAAATTCTAAACATTATGTCCCAATCTACATTATCAAATGCCTTTTCTAAATCTACAAAAGCTATGCAAGTTACCTTTCCTACCCTCTTTCTTTTTTCTACTACCGTTCTTAGTGCTAGAATCGCCTCCCTCGTCCCTCTGTTTTTCCTAAAACCAAACTGATCTTCTCCTAGCCTTTCCTCTACTTTATTTTCTAATCTCCTATAAATAATCTTTAACAATATCTTCGATGCATGTGATAGTAGACTAATGGTCCTATAGTTCTCACACAAATTAGCTCCTATTTTCTTCGGCATTGTTACTATTCTACTACGCTGAAAATCCTGTGGTACTTCTCCCTTCTCATATATTTTACAAACTAACCTGTATAATCGCTCCTGCATTTCCCCCCCTGCGTGTTTTATTAATTCGGCTGGTATCATATCAATCCCCGCTGCTTTGTTATTCCGTAAATCATTTAATGCTCTATGAAACTCTGACCTAAGTATGCTAGGACCTAAGTCATCCTCATCTATCTGTTCCACACTTTCTAGCTCCTCCATGTCCTGCCTACCTTTATATAAATCTTCAAGATACTCCTTCCATCTTCTAGCTTTTTCCTTATTTTCTGTGAGTTCCTTAACCTGCTTATCACACATAATGTTACCCTTTGGTTTTACTTTAGAAAAATGTGACTTAATTTTCCTGTAGCCCAAATCTACTTTACCTCTTCTCATATCCTCCTCAATATCCTCACAATTTCCTTTTATCCACTCTTCTTTCGCTAGCTTGCATTTCCTATTAATTAAGTTCCTTAGTTCCTTATATTTTTTTCTGTCCTGCTTCTGTGTTTCCAATTTTAATTTTCCTTCTTGCTTCTATCATTTCAACTATATCTTCCGTGATCCATCCATTGTATTTCTTATATATTTAAAAATATCTTTTTTAAAATCCCGGGGTGTAGGGTATTGTATTATTGAAATTATTTGAAATAAATTCAGATATTTTGCGAAGTCAAAATCGTTGATAGTTTAGCTAATTTAATATAATATAAATCATCAACGGCGTAAAATACCAAGTTACAATCAATTTATATTTATTGGAATCCAACATGCATTTGGTTCATATTTCTTAAGAGGATATACACTAATTTATAAATATTCATATATAACATTCTAAAAAATACTCTTTGCATAAAATTTGCTTATATTTACAAAGGCGAGGATGGTAAATTCCTATAAATATGGGGTCAGGTAGAAGAAACAGAAAATGTGTATGGTCAAATTCCTACAAACGCCTGTTGTCCATCGCCTTCCTCTTGCACGAAGCACTTATTTCTTACACATGTAACTTTGTTTCGTTGGGAGTGATCATTCAATAAAATGCAGGCTTCTGCATTCTGAACTTCTGTACATTCACCAACTGGGTCATCTGGGTCATTATTAATTGGGTAATTGTCACGATCGTTAAATATATGGGATCCTATATCTATGTCTTCTTCTTCAATGTTTGATTTCAATTGGAAATATTTTTTTTGAATATCAGTAACGAGGGAATAAGGAGCTTATTTCTTGGAGACCGAACCTTATATGAATTTACATGTACCTTTGTAGGAATTTGACCATCATTAACTCGACTACCTGGAAATTATAGGAATATATACACCCTACAAAGGATTAGCCCGATGTTAATAAATTACGAAAAAATTTCTAACTATTTCGGAAAAATAAATTAGGAAGTTAGGAGCGAGACAATCAACATTGTTAAGCTTATGATCACATTAATGCTTGGAATTATTACAAAAGTCTGAAACTTAAAAAATGTAACTACTAAATATAAGAAATATTAATTTTAATTTTAATTTTGGAACATTAGATTTCTTCTAAATTTAAAAACAAAATTTTCAAGTTTTCGAAGATGCACATTTCTTATTTAATCTTATATATTTATTATATTTATGCAATGACCATGAAACTCCAAACTCGCAATTAAAAAATAAACCCAGCGAAGAACCAAATTTTCAAAAAGTTCAAGAAAATTACCAGAATTATCAGAATATAAATAGAAACTATAATATAAAAATCTTCGCAATATCTCAAATTCCATGAAATTCTTCTACTAACAAATATTTTACAACGACTTATTAAATATTATGAATTTCTATATTATATAATAATGAGTGAGTTTCGCGCATGACTTCCTGCATGTTACAGGAAGAGAGTCCGTCTGGCTTATACTCCAACGTCAGCAAAGTGTTATATCAGTTCACTGGTTTCAGATTTAATCCTGTATGTAAAGATGAGAATTTCATTTCAGCGTGTAATAGGCCACGAGGGAATGAACCATTTATTTAAGATGGGTTATGCTAGAGTGATTGTCCTCGAATATGCTTACAAAATAATTGTTTTGGAAATGATAATTGAAATTTTCTGTGAAAAGGGGGGCGAGATAACTGTAAGATGAATTGCGAAAAAATCAATTATAACGAAATTAGAAATTCCTGATTTTGAAGAAAAATATTTTATAAAAAGATTGTATTGAAAGACACACATAAGTTGAAGGTATTTTTTTTTGTGCTACTGAAGATGGGGGCATAGCCTTCGAAATGTACATATAGCTACTTAATGTTTTAGGTTACGGTATTTGGGTGATATTTTATACTATTATTTAACAGCGTAGTGACGATTTTTAAATGGGTTTGAAGGAAAATAACTTAATTAAAATATTTTAAGTGGTATTATAACTTATTTATTTTCCTTCAAACCAAACGTTCAAAAATTAGTGCTGGCAATGGTTCCGGTAAACCGGTGCACCGGTTTATTTTTTGTCGAAAACCGGCAACCAAGACAATCTCAGTTCACCGATTTTCGGTGAAAACCGGTTTTCGGTGAAAACCGGTTTTCGATTAGCACTGGTACGCACCGACTATTGATTCATACGAAACCGCGTTGGTGGTTGGTACGGTATGATAGCCACTATGCTCAGTTCATTTGGCAATCGATCTTACTCTAGCTATTCAGAATAATGAAGTTTATGCAAGTTTATTTCTATTAGAGCGGCAGAGACAAAGCTCTACCATAGTTACTACTCTACCATAGTTAGTATATACTACCTCTGTTCTTTTTCGAACATTTTTCGATAATTTTGATGAAAATCAACAGGTTCTTTTTCGATAATTTTGATGAAAATCGACCTCTGATCTTTTTCGATAATTTTTCTATAATTTTGATGAAAATCGACCTCTGTTCTTTTTCTATAATTTTTCGATAATTTTGATGAAAATCGACCTCTGCTCTTTTTCGATAATTTTTCGATAATTTTGATGAACAGCTTACCTAACAGATTTTTGCTTATTTTATTTTATATAAAATTTTATTGGGATAAAATTAATAACACAAATAAGTAAAGTGACCATACGTCCCACTTTTAGCGGGACAATCCCGATTTTCGGTAATTTGTCCCGCTTAAAGATAAAAATCATTATTTCCATGCTTACTACAAAAGTTTACCATTTACCCGTATAAAAAAAATTCTGCGGAGCGGCTCGACAGATTTCAATGATGTTGGTGTTATATTAAAGCGATTATGTCTATTTTGCCCATTTTGTTCAAAATTTAAGTGTATTTGCTAAATTGGTCGGAAATTGAAAATTAAGAATTACTATTTATGTCTACATTCATATAGACTTGTACATCTTAGTCAAAGGCATAGCTGCCATGTACAATCGAGTCAAAGAAATAGTCAATAATTGTGGCTTAAAGTGTCTGACTTCAAATTATTCTAGGCGAGACCTGGTGATCCTATATATATCTATATAATTTATTTTTACATACATTTCTTATGTTTTAATTTTCTTAAATATTTTATTTTGATTTTTGTCAAATATTTTATAGCAAATTATATTGGATTTATGAATTACAAAATAAATACGCAATAGCGTCCTCAAACAATTGGTCAATAATTGTATTTTCTTTTTTTAGTTTTTAAACTATGCATTTATGTCTGATTTGTCATATTCGTGGCAGTAGGTGTACTAGTGTATAGATAAAATTCCGATAATAAACACGCGTTTCTTGATAACGAATGCTCCACTAGAGCGAGAACTTTCTCAGAAAACGGCTAAAGTCTCGCTTCAACCAACGCAATCAACTTTTTCGAGTTTATATTCGTCGCTTCAACTTACCGTTCAAGGTGCCATTGAAACTGCCCATATAAAAATGCATGTGCAAAGATGGGATTGCATTCACGTAACCATCTAGTTAGACTTGAATTCCTCGCCGCGTTCGTCGAGAATAAATAGTGTGTAATCTGTGTGTGTGTTTATCGTCGTTGTCGCACACACATCTAATATTAAAATATGTAGATGGCGATACCAACACGATCAGCAACTGTAAATTAATACGCGATGTTAATTGCCTGTTCAATTTCAAAGTTCGCATTTAGAAACATTTTTATATGGACTGTCCGTGCTAAGATTATAAATGTTTATTAAACGTGAAAAAATGATTGAATGGGACATTTTCTAATGAGAAATGAGAATTTTGATGAAAATCGACAGGTATATACGTCTGCTCTTTATCGATAATTTTTCGATAATTTTGATGAAAATCGACCTCTGTTCTTTTTCGATATTTTTTCGATAATTTTGATGAAAAGCGACCTTTGCTCTTTTTCGATAATTTTTCGATAGTTTTGATGAAAATCGACAGGTATATACCTTCTTTGTAAATAATTAAATAATTTCGACAGGTATATATATACCTTCTTTGTAAATAATTAAAATAAATAATAGGAGCGTAATAACATTGTATACAACTAATTGAATAAGTACATTGGTAGGAAAAATATTTAAAAAATAAATAGAAAGAAATTATATAATAAACTTTAATAAATTGTACGCAATTCGCAATATAAAAGTGCGAATATAAAGAGATATAAGGCGAAATTCTTTTGTAAAAATATTGATATTGTGAATTATGTTTAGTCATGTGCGCCATATGCAATCACTGATTATATATATCTATCCTCAACTATAAGGATTAGTTGGAAACTGCATGAACTTACAATGGAATGCATTTGAAGAACTTTGAAAACTAAAGTACACTTGAAATTATATAGATTTACGTTCATTCTAAATTTATAAACAATTACGCGTTTCTAAAGAATTTTTTAAATTTTCGTTATAATATGGCGGAATTTTACACATTGTCTAGTGACTCGCGCAAGCTTTTTGCAATCCTAGACTAAGTATATGCGCCAAGCTCATCATCTATTTTACACGTGCAGTGTACTGCACAGAAGCAACGCCACTGTATCAACGTGTTGGAAAATTGAATTGAACGTTACTTCAAAGCGGTGCGTTGATTCGAAGCAATGCGGTTTGGTAAGATTCAGTAGTCCAGTGCAAACCTAAAACCGGTTTTCACCGAAAATCGGTTTTCACCATAAAGCGGTTTTTACCGAAACGCGGTTTTTACTGGAAACCGGTTTTCAACGAAAATTGATGAAAACGGTTAGTCGGTGAACCGGTGAAAAATCGCTTGCACCGGTTTTCGGTTTGATTGGCAAATATTCCCAGCACTATCAAAAACTAACACTTGATTCAATCAATTATTTATAATTTTTTAATTAGTATTTTTTATTTTCGTCTATTAGCTTATTTATTTTCTCTTAATTTCTTGAATCTGAAAGCACCTCGAAACGACGGTTTCTGTTGAAGCACTTTTTCATAAGTAAGCACTAAAATATTTTTATTGGGGCACGAAATTAGAATAATCGTTCTATAAAATATTAATATGCACTCAAATTAAAATGAAACGGAATAATGAACGGAATGATAGATAAGGTTTTATAGGGAACCCTTATACAAATATGAATAAAAATAATTTTCATAATATTAAATATAAAAATAATATATGCATTACTATATTGTATATTGCTATAAAAGATTTTAAAACCGTTGTGTAGCTTATATTAAAATAGCCATTGTTTTGGGACGAAAGAAAAATACAAAGAGTGATGTTTGGCAGTAGATATCCGAAATCATGGGTTTTACATAAATTCACAGCTAAAAACTGAATCTCTTCCGTAAACGAATCCTCTAAGGTTACAGCAAGTTCATCAGAAGATGGAAGCTTAGAAACATATGCTGGCTGTAGGGATGTACGCAGATGTCAATGCGCTACGAGCGAAAAATACAAAGTTTGCAAGAAGCAAGGTAAAGTGTGTCTGTCTTATCAGATTTGACCATTACTTTAACAGAAACGGTGTCCAATAGTATTTTTGCTTGATAGTTTCAAAAAGCCATTTATCTGTCACTTTATTTGAAAATAGCTATTTTCCACACAAGTTAAAATCGAAATACGTACTAGTAAGGCTTATTTAGAAGAATGATTAAGTCGAAAACATACAATGCACGTAGAATTATAAAAATCGATGTTTTTATCGAGAAAATAGAACACTATAAAAGATAACAAATAGCTTCAGAATATATGCAACTAAATTTTATTTGAGAAGTCAATTTTTAATATCTAGCAGATTATATAGAAGATATTATGCGTCACCGGTTGAGTTTTCACATAAAACTACATATTAGAAATAATTTATATAATGTTAAAAATAACAATGTCCTATTAAAAAATTGGGCGAATAAAATCCAGAGAGAATATGGTTGACATTTGAAGGTGTTGCAGAATTCAACGCAAGTTATGTGCGTATGTCTGTGTGTCGGTCGTAGTGTCAAGAATTGGGCGATAAGGGTGACAGTTCAAAAGAGGTTTGTGGTTTGTACGTCGGCGGGAAGTTTAGGGATCCAGCAGGAATAAAGAGCCTATCATTGCTGCACTGAACGAGTCAAGAGACAACGTTGCGCCGGTTAATAAAGAAGGCCACATGTAAGGTAGATACTAATATAAAGGACCGTCTTAATACTTGTTTTTGGAAATTTCCATAACTAATATAATTAAAAGAAAAGAGACCTACACAATGTATACAAATATACAGCTCGTTTTTTTTAAATTAGCGGAGAATGACAGAAGTAACGCATATTAAATAAAAACCGGCATAATGGCTTTACCAATACAGTACAGAGCAGTGCTATTTGAAATAGTATGGTATCAGTCGTGTAGCACATTGAATATTCCAGTGCAATACATTTTTTTTTGCAAATTCATGAAAAGTATCACTAATATTATTTAAAAATTATATGAAGTCAAATATTTATCACTTAATAAAATTTGAAAATAAATTCGAAATAAAATCACTTAAACTTCAGCTGACATTTTATATATTTATTTCCCACTTATTGAAAATATTGTTCAATGTTCGTATTTTTATCAACGATAGAATATTTAGATAATTATGTTTTAAAAGGATTAATATGAGCTAGAGATAAGAGATATAAAAAATTAATTTATTACAAAATATAATCAATTGAAAACATATAATATAAAAAAAGAAACAAAGTAAAATTAAAACAATATACACAAATATTTTAATTTTGTATATTATAAATCATCATCATTTATATTATAAATTGGGACATAATGTTTAGAATTTTAAAAGAAACGGGTATAGATTATAAGGATAGGAGAATAATTTTTAATTTATATAAACACCAAACTGCCTTAGTTAGAATTGAGGGGGAAGAAGAGGTAGCAAAAATAGGGAAGGGAGTTCGGCAGGGATGTACACCCTCACCGTTATTATTTAATCTATATATAGAAGATGCAATAAACAAAGTAAAAGAAGAGTATAGTGTAGGTGTGAATGTACAGGGAGAGAAAATATATATGCTGAGATTCGCCGACGATATAGCTATATTGGAAGAAAGCGAAAAGAATTTAGAAAGGGTATTGAATGGTATGCAGGCAGTATTGACTAGGGATTTTAACATGAAAATAAATATAGGTAAAACTAAAGTGATGAGGTGTGACAAAAAGGAATGCAGCAGAAAAATGAGGATCACAATAGGAGATAATAGAATCGAAGAAGTGTCAGATTTTTGTTATTTAGGCAGTAGAATCACAAAAGATAATCGAAGCAAGGTAGATATAAAGTGTAGGATAGCACAGGGTAGGAAGGCATTCGTAGAAAAAGAACAGATTTTAAGATCAAATATTGACTTGGGTATTAGAAAAAGATTACTGAAGGTATATGTTTGGAGTGTAGCACTGTACGGGTGTGAGGCGTGGACTATAGGAAAGGAAGAGAAGCGTAGATTAGAAGCACTTGAAATGTGGTGTTATAGGAGGATGATGAGGATTGGTTGGGAAGATAAAGTAACAAATGAAGCTGTACTAGAGTTAGTAGAGGAGAAGAGAAGTATTTGGAGAGTGTTACAGCGTAGGAGAGACAGATTAGTAGGGCATATTCTTAATCATGGGGGGATTATGCAATTGATCATAGAAGGTAGAGTGGAGGGAAAGAGGGGGGTAGGTAGGCCTAGATTGGAGTATGTGAGTCAGATAGTTGAAGACGTTGAGATGAATAGCTATAGGGAGATGAAGGGATTAGCTCAGGATAGATCGGCATGGCGTGCTGTTTCCAACCAATCTTTAGGATTGCGGACTCTTTAACTAAATCATCATCAGAACAATCGCTATCACCATTAATATTGATAATAAGATCTTCTGTAAAAGTATCTATCTGAATTTCCGAGGCAAATTTGGTTTTCTCAATATCTAAAACATGATTGCAACGCTTCTTCCAATCCTCGATGTTAACATTGTTGAACTCGTCTTCGGTAAGTTTTCGTACATCATCAAGTTTGAAAGTCGTATTTAAACCACTCACTCGGTTCTTCACTTACGCCCATATCATTTCAATTGGATTTGGGTGATAAAGCGGCAATCTTAAAATGGTATGTTCATATTGCTCCAATTTTTCGTTAAATTTATAGGGTATGTGATTCGGTTTATTCTCTTTTATTTATCGCTAAATATAATTCTACCAAAACACGCTACGCTTCTGTCTTCTCCAAAGAATAAGTAGGTGTGTCTAGTATAGAAGGTGTGCGTCCTAAGAAATGCAATGTTGACAAATCACCACGCACATTTATAACCAATTTATGCAATTAGAATGAATTCTTTGAAATTAATACAAAAGTTATACTAGAATATAAGAAATGTTGATAAATACTTATTATAGTATCATATTTATGTCATAATTAATTTGTACGATGGCTATTAAATAATGACAAATTTAAAGTCTTAGACCTAGAGTATTTTTTGTTGTTTGGCACCACTGATACTGTATAACCCCGATAAGCACAACCCTATGCGCAGACGACTACCAAAATTCTCCGCGAATTAAAAAAAAAATGAGCTGTATCAACGAATGTTTCTTGATATGATTATTTTATGATTCACGTTACAAAACTCACAATTTTTATGATCTCTTGCACTTAAAATATTTTACGATATTTGTGATGGAACACGATAATTAAACGATACGATGCTATTATAATATATTAATAGGTTGTTGTTCCTATGGTATAAGACAGTCCTGTAAAGGAGTATGCTTATGTTAGCCACAGCCGAGCAAAAGGATAAGGCTTATGTTTACTGCTGAATTGTGTAAATAATAGAATGTAATAAATAACTGGCGCATCGAACATACTCCAAAATACTTGAAATTCTCTAAAATTCACCCATGGTCTCGTTTATTTCATATTTGTAGCATTCTTTTACAATATTGTTTCGCTATAAGTATTTTGTACTTTTTGCAAATACATATAAATAAATTATGGATCCAAATATATTTCAAAATAAAATTTACAAAAATAGCAACAACACCATGGAACAATGAATACATGCTTCTTTCAGTCCAGCATACACTAATATCACAGAATATAAATTTAAGACTGTATATGATTTCTCTAAAATTATATCAAAATTTTGCTGGGCTAAGCTGGGTCTGTACATACATGTTTTTCCCATTGACTTACGTTCTACCCTTCTACACGAGGATGGTAAATTCCTATAAATATGGGGTCAGGTAGAAGAAACCGAAAATGTGTATGGTCAAATTCCTACAAACGCCTGTTGTCCATCGCCTTCCTCTTGCACGAAGCACTTATTTCTTGCACATGTAACTTTGTTTCCTCGGGGTGATCTTGCAATAAAATGCAGGCTTCTGCATTCTGAATTTCTGTACTTTCACCAACTGGGTCATCTGGGTCATTATTAATTGAGTAATTGTCATGATCGTTAAATATATGGGAACTTATATCTATGTCTTCTTCTTCTTCAATGTTTGATTTCAATTGGAAATATTTCTTTTGAATATCAGTAACGAGGGATTAAGGAGCTTATTTTCTTGGAGATCGAACCTTATAGGAATTTGCATGTGACTTTGTAGGAATTTGACCATCATTAACTCGACTACCTGAAAATTATAGGAATATGTATACACCCCTTCTACGACACTACATATTCCTTGTGTTAAAAATGTATTATAATAATGTATCCAAGTTATGTCCAGAATGTTTTCTATTTGACTTTTCATTTTTCTGAATAACTATTAAATAAATATAAAGTAAAACTTGTTATGATATATATTACCCCAGTGAACAGAACATTTTTAGTAATATTTTTTTTGCGTCAAAACTATAAATCTTTCAAATCAAATGCGAAATGACTTTTATCTAACTCTACAATCACAAAGTGTATTGACAAAGACCGAAGCATTTCGAACAAAAATAACACTTTTCCAATTTAGTATGAGGCAACTATCATTGTATAGGATTGGAATCGAGCTTTCCATGTGAGTTATATGTTAGGTCTTTGATATCAAAGGGAACCAGTCATGACATATATGGTATATAGTTGATTTGATACCGATGAAGCCAAATATTTTGATAAATCCAGCGAAAAAGTGGTTATTATCATTTTTTTCAAGTAATAATTTTGAAGTAAAATTTCAAGTATTAGAGTAGAGCATTTACTCAAATTGCTAAAGCGACAATAAAGTTAAAAAAAAAATTCTGGTAATATTATTAAGGAATTAAATGGGTGTAATTGTGTTCAATTAAATTTAAATAATTTTTAAAAGTCAACTGCAAATTATCATTGAAATTAATAAATAAATAAAACTACAATACTCTTGTAAATCTCTGGCATCTAAAACTAATACTCAAAATATTTCAATGAGTGATTTCATTTATTTCTATTTATTTATTTATTTTAATTTATTTCTAGTTTCATTTATTCACTAATTGATTTAGAATATATTAAAGTTACAATATACTCCGAAACCTACTTCTTCAGGTATTGAAAATTTGTCATATTGCATAATTTATTCCATTTCTTGTTATTTGATCGGAAGTAAAAAATTTCGGATTACAGATTTACGAAAACGATGTTTTAGAGACAGCTTTAAAAAAATTTAAATATTGAAAATCTTATTGATGTTTTTGTAATCTTTCTAATATGTATAAAATCTTACACTTAAAACATCCTTCTTGTGAATATCTGTACGATATCACCACGCAATCTCGGTTTCTAAAAAATCTTTTGTTTAATACTTTTTTAGATTTTCTTTTAACTTGTTGATCACATAGTATTATAAGTTGATAGGTTCTATTATAATAGTCATAAATCACATTAAATACCAACTTCAAATATATAATTTTAAATTTACGGACAAGTAGGACCATTTCTTTGAAAATGTTAGCTATTAATAAAAATATTAAAAAATAGAAAATAACGCAAATAAAACGGCATAATGTTTGTGATGTATTTCCAACTAATTCATCAAAATCGACCAAAAAATATAATGACATTTTACATTTTAAATTTATTAAATAGTAAGCACTCTTATTTTTTTTACTTAACACCTGGTAATTACTTACCTTGCGTATGATTTAGGCAAAAAAGATTGATGCTTCATAATTAAATGCGATATTTGTAATGTGTAAGAAAAAGTAGCAAATATATGGTAAGGAAAAGTATATTCTTAGAAATTAGCTTTCCTGTGTTACAAACATATTCGTTTAATTATTTAAAAAAACTATCTAAATATTCATGATCAGATTAAAACAAATGGGTGCGAAATACCATTTGGTTTAGTAGCAATGAATTGACGGACGAGGTTAATTACATGCGTCATTTGTTTGTTTAGCGATGCTCGATTTACTCAGTCTTCGGACTCTAAACGTAACATATGTAAATGCAAACACTCAACATATAATGCTGATAGAACTAGATACTGGGGCATTATCGTGCGGCATCAACATTCACCACATTCCAAAATATACAAATCATCCAAATGTCAATGGAAAGAGGAAACGCAAATTCAGCGACGCAGGATGTCTACTCAGGCAAAACGATATTTTTATTGTGAAATATTGACCTACTAAAGACACAGATAAATTAAGTAAAATTTTGATATGTCCATCACATATTAAATTGTTCATTTGTTTGCAAAAAATATAAGGATATTTACATATTATTAAATGTTTAATCCTTACGTTAACATTATGTAAAATACGACCACTAACTATGACAAAGTATTCTATTTAACAAAGGTATAAAAGGTTGTTCCTTTGAATCTCGTTTGGGATCATGTTGACAAAGCTTGTAAAGCTGACTAAGCTTTGGAGCTTCATATTAACTTACACAAAATAGCCAAATAATGCTCACCTGCAATAAAACTTAATCTCAAATGCGACTAGGTTTATAATTATAATTCAGAAAATTTAAGTCAAAGTTAGAAGAAAAATGGAATATAGCGGGTCCGATTTAAATTAAGTTTTAATTAGTAAATTATTATTTCGAAAAATTGATGTGGTTAAGGCTTAATGGACGATAGCCTGAAACATGTCATTGTAATATATAAATTTTATAAATAAATTTATATTTCCTATTGTGATATAAATACATAGTTTTAATTCCTCCCGTATTTAAATTATTATTTGTTTAACTATTTCTACATATTTACAGAAGCGTCACGATAGCTTTTTATTTATTATATTTTATATGCGGGATTTAAATATTTTAATGTATTTGTTATAATACATAAGTAGTTTGGGGATTTTCCTTGGGAATTTCGGTTAAAGTAAAAAATTTGATCATGAATTTAAAATTTGTAAAATTTAAGCTAGTTAAATCGATTTTATTTTTATCTTTGCATTTTTCAGTTAAAGCTTAAAAAAATAAATTTTGAAACTCACCTTAAATAATTCTCAACGAAGGATTTATATAATCTATATATGTAATCAATTGAAGTAATCTAACGACATTTTTTACTTGCTTTGATGATCACAATTTGTGATCATCTTTTATATGTTTATATTGCAGAAATTTTAATATGTGTCACTGAGATTTCACCACAGTTATATTTGATAAATGATAAAGTACAGTAACTATGAGTCAATCTAAAAATATATAATTTTGATAGTGAGTTTGTGTAAGAAGAAATTATCCTCAGAAAAAAAAAGTTGTTAAATCTGCTATTTTTATGGTGGTCAGTATAATTAATATAGTTTTTCGCTTTATTTTAAACTTTAGCTCTAAATTTCATCGTCTTTTAGATAGCCATAGCCTTAAGTATTAAGTAGCCTTAGGAAGAAGCATCTGTCGTAATTAAGAAAGTAACATTTTGCAACGTTATCAAAGCATTAATAATAATAAGTCTGGAAATAAATTATTGCCGTTTTTTTAGATATATGTACATGCATCTCATTAAAAATTTATACATTTTGGATATTCCTCTGGAATTTTAGTTTAAGCTTAAAATTAGATTATGTATTCATATTTTACAAAAAAAATAACATTTTTAAGAAAGGCATGATCTAGCTTCATTATCTTTGTAGAAATCTCAAAGGTATGTTTGTATATGTACATATATTGATTAAAATAATTTTATCAAAACAATGAAAAATTGGTTTTAGATTTTGCCGTTATGTTGTCATATTCCATATTAGGAAGAGAAATAAAATTACAATATTTTATATCATGGTTAAAAACGAGGATTTATTCGACTATAGTTTCGCTTAAAGTATTATCAAGAATTGAAAAACGAATTACAGAAAACTTATTTATACATAAATAAAAAGTCTATGCATAAAATATTAAAAACGCATTACAGAAAACTTATTTATATATAAATAAAAAATTTATGCATAAATAATTTCTCTGTAATTCGTTTTCATTTGTTGATAATGCTTAATAAGCGAAACTATAGTCGAATAAAACCGCGTTTTTAATCGTGATATAAAACAATGTATTTTAATTTCTCTTCCCTAATAATGATAAATGCTTTAATCGCATGGCTTGTTTAGAGATATTGTTAATAATTAGGTTCAAATAGGCTTTTTAATAATTAAAGTTAGTACTTGAGCTTAACGTTGAATTTCATATCCATAAGTTGTTTTCATCGAAAAATTTGCAAAATTTTTAGTATACGATAAGGAAAAATGTATGCTAATTTTCTTGTATAGAAGGTGCACTGCAATTTCAAGTATCAACATAAAGTAGCATATATTTTGAATAATGGTGACTACTAGATTTCTTAATTATTCAATATGAAAGGAAATTAGCATTTGCTCAACATTATAAAATAATCAAAATTACCACAAATTATATTTTTTCTTAAGACTACTTACGGCTTCTGAAGGCAAATTAAAGTCGTGTTAAGACCAAGATATTATAATATAAGTTCGTACTCATTATTTTATTATTCATGTGCCTTCTGGTAATAATATATAATCTCGTTTACCATCTCATTATTGAAGTAACTCTCGATTCGCCGGTATAATGAACAATTCTCTAATTAATTTATTAGCTATATAGATTACATACGACCTCCAGTTTTCCAATAATTCATTACTCTATATGCACTCTCTTTGTAGAAACTTGTAAATTTGGCAGCTCCATCTTTCTTTATATTTATACACCCCGTTCGCACAACATCCTTTTGTGCAGAACAAATGCCTGCCAGTGTTGACTTTATTATACGTAGTGCTATCGTAATAATTAATATATAATAATTATATAAGAATAGTATACACGGTAAAGCGCTTTTTATGTGTATTATACAAATTTAAGTTAAACCCAATTTACATTGTGTGTGCCATGAAATACTATTATAAAAACTCTATATTAATGGCTGCCGGTGCATAACATTACAATGGTTTGAAACTTATCTGTGCGACAGATCGCAAATAATAGCATATGGAAATTCGTAGTCAGATAACATACTCATAAACATAGGTGTTCCTCAAGGAACCATTCTTGGTCCAACATTGTTCCTCATATATATGAACGACTTGTTCAATATGTTCCCCAACGAAGTTGATTGTAAAATAGTAGCCTACGCCGATGATACAAAGATTTTAATATCTAATAGCAATATGATAGGGTTGTGAGACAAATGCAGTATGGTTTATCGAAAGATTCGTAAATGGTTTGAGCAAAACAGACTAACTTTAAATAAAGACAAATCAAACTGTGTTTTGTTTCGCTCCTCTTCATACTATAACGTATCAAATAATGTTCGACATTTGGACCATGTATTGAAATGGGACTCTCATGTGGAATTATTATGTAAAAAACTAAGTTCTGTGAGTTTTAATATTAGATCACTGAGCCTCAGGTGTAGTCTGCATATATGTAAAATAGCTTATGCCGCATATTACCACTGCATTATGAAATGTAGCATTGCGTCTTGTATGTGGCGGATTGTTAGGCCTGTGTGTGGAGTGTCAAACGTCTGTTTCTTTCTCCGGTGTTTTGTCCGTTTTTAATAGTGTGGTCTTGGCGTGAAGCTGTGTTCTTGACGTTTTAGTTAGTTAGTGGGTTTTTATTATTTGTAATTACATGTCTGTTGTGTTAGAGATTGTAGAGTTTATTTGCTGGTCTTTCGTTTATGTGATGCAGTTAGTCTTTTGTTATTGTTAGTCTTTCGAGTGTTGTGTTGTTGATGTGTTTGAGCCTGAAATATGGCATAATCCACTGGGGAGCTTGTCATACAACCTTCAGGCTCTAGAGTACCATCACGGGTACTCAGATTTGCAATCTCCACGGGGGGTACAACGTCTCCGAAAGGTGGGATTTAGCAACAGAGAACAAGCATCATACAGTTGTACGGTAGATAAGGACATTAGACCTATGCACCCCTAGTGGACGATTTTACCTATTTGATTGATGGTACATCCATATTTGCTCATGCAAATTTCTTTTTAATATTATGTACCTACGGATTTTATATACTTGAAGAGATTTTCTATTATTGGATCACGTATATACTTATGCTGGTGAAAAGACGATTGGGAAAAATATCACACACGAACAATTGTTATAAGTCTTTTATTTATTTATTTAAAGATACTTTAAGGTTTCAACGTTAGTGAATTAAATGAAATTAAGGAATTAATCTTTGAAAGCTAAGTATTGTAAAATAAAATATGAGTTTGAAAAAAAAAATGGAAGAATAATTTGTAGAATAAATGACACTATTTTTCTTATGGCATATAAAAGTGTTCTATCCTCTTAAAAAAAGGCCTACGTTTAGCAGCAATTTTTGAACAAATTAAAACATTTGTCCAAAAACGACAAGCTAGGGGCAATTTAACATCTATAAATTGCAATCACAAGAAATTTGAAAAAAATCGATCTAAAAATAAAGGAGTAATTTGTAGAATAAATGACACTATTTTTCTTATGGCATATAAAAGTGTTCTATCCTCTTAAAAAAAGGCCTACGTTTAGCAGCAATTTTTGAACTAATTAAATCTTTTTTCAAAAACGTCAAGCTTAGGGGCAATTCAAGATCTATAAACTATAATCACAAGAAATTTGAAAAAAATCGATGCGGAAATGAAGGAGTAATTTGTAGAATAAATGACACTATTTTTCTTATGGCATATAAAGGTAAAATTGTACGCAATCTAAGTTGAGAAATGTACAAACTGAGCTTATGGCTAAATTTTAATACTCGGACCTTAGATGGGATTGTTATTTTCTACCTGCAGATAAATTAATAGTTACAGTATACAGTACACAGAACTAGAAGTATAAGTTTTTTTTTATACATAGCTCTCAAAGTGAGTGTAAACGAAATAAAGTTGTTAAATGTATCCGTACGTGGCGCTAGCGTACATAACAAAAATAATCTAAATTATTCTGCGTTTTACGGATTAATTTCCAGATAGATTTTTACGAAATTTTATATTTAGGACCATATTACACATAGAATTGCCCCTAACCTCTTAGAATTATGAATTTCGATAAATTTATCTTAATAAAAAATGGCCTATGTTTAGCAGTAATTTTTGTTCTAATTAAAAACTTTTCTCTAAAAAGGGCGAGCTTAGGGGCAATTTAACGTCTACAAACTGTTACCACAAGAAATTTGAAAAAAATCGATTCAAAAATGAAGGAGTAATTTGCAGAATAAATTACACTGTTTTTCTTATGGCATATAAAAGTGCTCCATCCCTTTTTAATGCAAAGACTATTTGTGATACATAAAAGAACCGTTCGAGAACTGGCTAAACTACCATATAGGCATACTTCTAAGAAAGCATTCAAAGACCTAAAAATACTCACTATCTATGCGACATATATTAATGATGTCTAGATTTTTGTGCACAAACGGTACTTTTTATTCAATAGATACGAACAAAAGCATCCTCACGAAACGAGATACAAAAAATTACAAGACACAATCTATCACTTTACCAAAAAAGTTTATTTTATAATGGGTGTAAATTATATAACAAACTACCTCACATCATCGAAGAGCACAATTTATTGTATTAAATTTTTTAAACTCTGTATTAAAATAATGCTTATCGATCTTTGTCCTTATTCTATACATGTATATTTGTACGTCCTAAGCTATTATGTGGTATAAAACACATTTGATTAGCACCATAAATATACATTATACTGTTTTGTGTATATTTATTTTTTTGGTATTAATAAAGAATACTTACTTACATTATAATGAAACTGTAGTTATATAGTATATCTATTATACGACAAATCCTTGTACAAGGATTATGTTATATTATATCGTATGCTCGCGCAGCTGAGGTTAATACCGCCGCATATTTGTCTATCTTCAGATAAGGAGCCGTGTTTTTTATTGCGTGAAGTTTATCATGATAAGAGTGGTAATTTATTACCTCCCGAATGCATTATCAAGTAAAATAATATGTTTAGGAGAATGTGGAAGACATGGTAATTTATACCCGGCTGCGAAATTTAAACTAAGTACATCTTCGAAGAACATACAAACGGAAAGATAATTTATATTGATTAATGCACACCTATTGAAATAGCTAACGAAATTAATTTAATTTTAACTTTATATGCAATGAACTACAATATCGGACTATTCAATAATTGATAAAGAGAAATATAGCTTTTTTAATAAGTAAGATAAATGCAATAAGAAATATATTTTAGTGTTTCGGCAAATTAATTTTTTTTCAATTAGCGGTTTACGAAAATTTGAACTATAATTCGATAGTTCAAATTAACGGCAATTTGTAATATTTATATTTATGGGATATTATAATCATTAAATGAAGTACCAAGAAGAGATATGAAGGACTAGTAGTGCATTAAGTATTGTTGTATCTCTAAAATGCATTCAAGATTAATTTTTACACACGATTAATGTATTTTTAATTAGATGCGAAACTTTTTAGAAAATCTAGAATCATTGAAATTAGAAAAATACATTGCATTTATCGGATAAATATTTTTGGACAATAAAATTCCTTTTATTCAAATAATATTTTTGATGTATTCAATAAAAAATTAATTTATTATGCATTTGCTATCAAAAAGAAAATTGAAAAATTTGAAACGATAGCTATTAAGAGATATGCTTTGATTAATTGATCTATCGTCATTGATTTTCATGAATCATATCACATTAAATTTTTCCTTGAAAGTAATTCTTGCACGAAGGTCAGGTAAAACTTTCCACTAAGATAAAGAAAACTTTCCACGAAAGAAAAATTCAATTTATCAAAAATTGGTTTGGGTAATTCAAATTATTCTATTGAGCAACGATCCTTTTTAAAGTGTTCCCCATATATTTGTCTTTATATTATTTTATTTTTATTTAATGACCTTACTCGTGCCAAAATTTTTCATATTTAAGTAAAGTAAAAATATGCGTTAGACTCTCGCGCGGTAGAAGTGAAACTTCTTAGCTCCTAGGAAAAGTTGATTTTATACATTGCTTTTTTTCCATTTGTTAACGATTTAATTTTAATTTTGATTTTGATTGATTTTGATTGACACTCTGATCATCAAAGAAAGCATTATTAACTGTAATGTCGTACAGTCTATAAAGAGGAGTTTGGATTAAATATTGTAGCCATATTTTTATAGTTCCTTTTCTCACCAAACCAATTAAAAAACTCGATCTGTGTGTTTTTCTTCTTTTTATGTTGGCATTAATACATTGATCATCATCAATGTCTCTTGGCAATTGTTTCACCATCATATTCACAGATATTGGAAAATTAATCATTTTTCCATAAATCCCATGTTGACCATGTACATGTAAACGTCGAATTTGCATAAATGGAACTCTGGGTGAAATTAACCTCTCTGACACTAAATCTAATTTTAGTAGATGACCAGGTAATTCTGGGTCGACAAAACCATTCGACTTCGATAACATTGGAATGGTATTCCGAGTGAGAGCATTTCGGCATGAATTGCACGCTATCACATCTTCAATGATAATGGATGGTAACGCAGTATGTAAAAGTTGCTCGTGCTTAGGATCACATCGTTCTTAAACCATATGCGATCACAAATGGAACACACTGTACCTAGCGGATTATTGAAAAATTGTTTATCAAATTCGCGATGAGCAGGTTGAAAGAATGTAAATTTTGTGTATGATGCATTAGTGGGTGCATTTCTATTTCTCGATGGCTCGCTCAGCTGTATCAGATTCATTTCGTTGATCTCTCACACCGCGTGTATCTTCACGTGTAGACGGCACGCCTGAATCAGTGGCATTCAAATTCTCTATACCACTCACTGTGTCCTGACTTAACGACGGTATCGATTCATCCATTGTATATGAGGTCGTTAGAAGGTTATGTTGTCCACCGTATTTCTTTAACGCCCTCTGCCTAGCTCGATACTCTCTACTTCTCTCCAAGGTACATGTTGGCACTTTTCTTGGCGGTTTATTCGCTTTCTTCCGTTCTCTAAAGGCTAGCACTCTGTCTGTACTTGTCTTTTTCTCCATTTCACATTTCACACAATGGAAATTGTTAGCTAAAAGATTAAGCTGTGTTTGTGTAATATATAAAAAAATACGCAAGCGTCTATTGGTTACTTTATGCTACGTATACACACAGTACACGCGACGCATGCGCGTAGCGTGTTTCATTTTTTGTGACGGAAACGTTTCACTTTTCGTGACGTTCAGGTCAATTTGCCCTACCGCGCCTATAGAAGTTTCACTTAAAAAATTCTAAAAAAGCTTTATACTAGGTTTGTCCATATCCACCCAAAGTTCTATCTTTAATTTTTATGAAAAATATTGAAAAACTAATGGATAGAACATTGCTCTAGCATATGCCTTGTATTGTATAATAATTTGCCGAAAATTCGTAACAAAACACAAGAGTAAATATGGGCAAAATATCGCAATAATTTAAACTTCCATTATAAAAAGGTTATGTATATATTGGCACGAAAATGCGAAGTTTGGGCGTCAATCAAAAACCTTCATCCACTCTTCCACTTAACCTTGTACATTCTTGAACATTAGATAATTCTGCCTTCACTACCAGCAACTGCAGAAATCTCTAAACCTCTACCAGACAGTTGGAACCCTTAATAATCTAATTGTGGATGAAACTACTCTAATCATCTGTACCGTGCGCGCTTGTAAAATTATGGTGTTAACAAATTCTCATCATATATCTTTGCGGTATACCCACATTTAGTATGTCGCTTTACCCATCCCACCCACACCCACGCAACCCACCCGATCCCATATAACTCTTGCACGTTGCGACAGTAACGTATTGGCCTAATTACACTGCCATGCGTCACTCCACGCGAGACAAAGATTTAACATAGCCTATTAACCAAGATGGAGATTCGAAAATCATTCGATATTGCCTCCTGTTATATTGTAAATAAAAATTGAAATCAAAAAGCGAGTTAGAAAACAATCTGAAGGATTTTTAATAAAACCCAATTCGTTAATAAACACATAACAATTTTCAATAATTAGCAATCCTATTTTTGCGCTTAAAGAAAGAAATATAATAATAAATATAAATATAAGAAATAAGTTGGAACTTTAAGAACCACCACAATTTTTGACTTTATTCATAAAAGTTAGAAGATAAAAGAATATTCAAGGAGAGTTTACACATCAATCTAATAGAATTTTTAATGAACTTTATTTTCATCATTCTTCTTGTAAATGATACAATATGGCGGAAAATGGCGCCATAGTAACCAAACATCTGCTTCCTCTTTAACCCCAGGACCTAGCGAAAAATATTAAATCTAGATTGAACAATTTATGAAAGGTGTTAAGCATTATATAATTTATTTGTTATGATTTATTCCAGTATAAATTCTTATTCTGTGCTAACTCCTTAAATGGCTTGTAAAATTTTTGACTATTTGATTTTTAAACAAATTTTCAGGCATTTCCTTAGAATTTCCATATACATGTTTAATCGGAGATATACGAAGAAACAGTTTAAAAAAATGCTGTATAATCCAGTTGTATGAAATCCGAATTTATTGTGTGAAATTGTTCAACAATTGAAAATGGAATATTCGCCTTCGAAATACACATCTAGGATATAAATGGCATACGTTATAGTTTTTTTTTAAGTAGAATTCTATACATTCCCTAATTTATTCTCATAATTAATATTAAGTGTAATATTATTTAATTAAGTATCGTTTCCTGTGCCAATTGTTGTAAGGATGTAATATTTTCAGCACATATTAAGAATGGTTTATATTCTTGACAGATTTTGTAAGATTCTTTCTAACAGATTCCAGTGATATTAACTATATTGGTTATATTTTCAAAAATCTCAAAATTCAGCTTTTTCTTTTCTAATTTGAGATTCTCTTGAAAAATTCAAGTTTCAAATCTTTAAAACGGTTCGGTCACAAATTTACAATATATTTATCAAAAATTGAAGAAATATAAACTATAAAAATGCTTCTTTTGCCATTAAAATTAATACTTTTGACATATTACATAAAATATTTGACTAAAAATTATTAATATAAAATTGACTAATGACAATACATATGGGACCTATGTCCAATTACTTTAAAATACGACAAAACATTTTATGGGCAAGTCCCTCAAAAATGAAGCATATGTAACTTTATTGTTCTTTATCTATGTCAAACTATTTATTAACTTATCAATTTAAACAAATCTCGTTTCTTATTAACCGATTTGGTTAAAAATAGAGCTTGCGTACTTTCATAAGACGTATTTAAAAATTCAGGGCGTCAAGTTCACTTGGTTTAAATTTAATCTATTCTGGTAAGTTCCTTTATTCGGTATGTGTATGTGTAGGTTTGTCGGTTTGTGAGTGTAAGAGGAGAAAGTTGCAAAGCTATTTGCCTCAATTCTCAACTTAAGAAATTTGCTGCTGTAGGTAAACCACGTTTACTACATTGGTAAAGAAAGCGGAGGAGCTTAATTTGTCTCACATCCTAAATGTTAAACTAATTGTTTCTATATAGTTTCTGGTACCTAAATATAAGTACGCGACTTACAAAATCGTAAGTAAATACCACAGAGCATTTATTTTTGTTGTGCTTTCCCACAATATTTTACTGGAGTTTCTAACACTTTTTATAATAAATTAAAGTATATTATCGCCGTCATATTATTTTACATAAATATTGATAATATGAACTTGGTGAACCCGAGAAAACTAAAAATTCTTATATTTGATCACATACAAAATAAATGGAACATCTAGGAACGACATAGATTGCGAATGGAGAGAAATCAGAAATGGGTTAACTACAGCAGCAAATGAAGTATTAGGCACAAAGAAAAGGGCAGGTAGGAGGGAATGGATCACGGAAGAAATAGTTGAAATGATAGAAGCAAGAAGGAAAATTAAAATAGGAAACACAGAAGCAGGACAGAAAAAATATAAGGAACTAAGGAACTTAATTAATAGGAAATGCAAGCTAGCGAAAGAAGAGTGGATAAAAGGAAACTGTGAGGATATTGAGGAGGATATGAGAAGAGGTAAAGTAGATTTGGGCTACAGGAAAATTAATTCACATTTTTCTAAAGTAAAACCAAAGGGTAACATTATATGTGATAAGCAGGGTAAGGAACTCACAGAAAATAAGGAAAAAGCTAGAAGATGGAAGGAGTATCTTGAAGATTTATATAAAGGTAGGCAGGACATGGAGGAGCTAGAAAGTGTGGAACAGATAGATGAGGATGACTTAGGTCCTAGCATACTTAGGTCAGAGTTTCATAGAGCATTAAATGATTTACGGAATAACAAAGCAGCGGGGATTGATATGATACCAGCCGAATTAATAAAACACGCAGGGGAAAAAATGCAGGAGCGATTATACAGGTTAGTTTGTAAAATATATGAGAAGGGAGAAGTACCACAGGATTTTCAGCGTAGTAGAATAGTAACAATGCCGAAGAAAATAGGAGCTAATTTGTGTGAGAACTATAGGACCATTAGCCTACTATCACATGCATCGAAGATATTGTTAAAGATTATTTATAGGAGATTAGAAAATAAAGTAGAGGACAGGCTAGGAGAAGATCAGTTTGGTTTTAGGAAAAACAGAGGGACGAGAGAGGCGATTCTAGCACTAAGAACGGTAGTAGAAAAAAGAAATAGGGTAGGAAAGGTAACTTGCATAGCTTTTGTAGACTTAGAAAAGGCATTTGATAATGTAGATTGGGACATAATGTTTAGAAGTTTAAAAGAAACGGGTATAGATTATAAGGATAGGAGAATAATTTCTAATTTATATAAACAACAAACTGCCTTAGTTAGAATTGAGGGGGAAGAAGAGGTAGCAAAAATAGGGAAGGGAGTTCGGCAGGGATGTACACAATCTCACCGTTATTATTTAATCTATATATAGAAGATGCAATAAACAAAGTAAAAGAAGAGTATAGTGTAGGTGTGAATGTACAGGGAGAGAAAATATATATGTTGAGATTCGCCGACGATATAGCTATATTGGAAGAAAGTGAAAAGAATTTAGAAAGGGTATTGAATGGTATGCAGGCAGTATTGACTAGGGATTTTAACATGAAAATAAATATAGGTAAAACTAAAGTGATGAGGTGTGACAAAAAGGAATGCAGTAGAAAAATGAGGATCTCAATAGGAGATAATAGAATCGAAGAGTGTCAGATTTTTGTTATTTAGGCAGTAGAATCACAAAAGATAATCGAAGCAAGGTAGATATAAAGTGTAGGATAGCACAGGGTAGGAAGGCATTCGTAGAAAAGGAACAGATTTTAAGATCAAATATTGACTTGGGTATTAGAAAAAGATTACTGAAGGTATATGTTTGGAGTGTAGCACTGTACGGGTGTGAGGCGTGGACTATAGGAAAGGAAGAGAAGCGTAGATTACAATCATTCGAAATGTGGTGTTATAGGAGGATGATGAGGATTGGTTGGGAAGATAAAGTAACAAATGAAGCTGTACTAGAGTTAGTAGGGGAGAAGAGAAGTATCTGGAGAGTGTTACAGCGTAGGAGAGACAGATTAGTAGGGCATATTCTTAGGCATGGGGGGATTATGCAATTGATCATAGAAGGTAGAGTGGAGGGAAAGAGAGGGGTAGGTAGGCCTAGATTGGAGTATGTGAGTCAGATAGTTGAAGACGTTGAGATGAATAGCTATAGGGAGATGAAGGGATTAGCTCAGGATAGATCGGCATGGCGTGCTGTTTCCAACCAATCTTTAGGATTGCGGACTCTTTAACTAACAAAATAAAAATATAAAGCATATAACAAAGTTCGGAATACACATGAAATAAACAAGAATTTCGAACTATTAATTACCTTGCAAGGGATTGGTGTAAGTGTGTTGTCTAAATATAATTATTTAAATATTAGAAATTGTTTTGCTATGGGAAATAATCATTGGCAATATTTTATTCTTCAAAATACAGCTTCAAATATATTTTTCTTGTATTTTTATACAAAATATACTGTTATCATAATATCATCCTATTGACAAGATTGCAATATAAAAATGTGTAAGAAACACGTAGACTTTTTCCATTTGAATTTCTCCTTCTGCTCATGAGAAGGCACTTCATCAGCGTGCTTGAAATGTTTGAAATTGTAGGAAAGTGAACGGAATGTTACACTGTATATATTGCTAAATTATATGAAAAGAAGTTAATATATTTAATTTAATCATTTCTTTCAGTGCAAAATTTAATGCAGAACTATTAAAGACTGAGTGATTGGTTAAAGGAGTCGTGTAAAAAAAATATTATTAAGAGAACGCGGTTTAAAAATCGACCAAAATTCCAGCTGTGTATAACTATACCTTCAATTTTCGAAAATTAGGTGTTTTTGTCTTAATAGAGAGATTTAATATTTTTTTTTACGATGTGCTGCTAGTATTGAAATGTACTGTGAACATAAAAAGCGGCTTTGAAAGAAATTATAAAGGGCACTTTTACGCACTCGAGTCTTTAAATTTATTATTTTGTTTTATGTGAGAGGCAATAAAAGGATTATTGTAATCGATGACATCACTATAAAAGACTTTTATAAAGCTATGGTGATCAAATTTCCTGAACTTAAGAGTTCAAAAAGAAGTAAAACTATATAGAAATTAAACCATTATTATTTTCGTTGCATTAATAATTTAAAAATATATTTTATTACCTGATTATCCCTTATATGTACGTAGTTTAAATCAGAAATGTTATTAAATAATACAACAATCACTCAGCTAAAATCAGTTTTATAATTTATTATTATTTTCGCTATATAATAGCTTACATAAAAGATAATATGAAAATTTGAATCCAAAGTACGATAAACTTTTATTACAGCCCACATCATTTTAAGGTTTCTTTTAAGAAAATTGTTCAAATATATATATTTTTATCTACTTTCATTCAGTAAAGTAAATATTACAGTTTAAAAAAAGTTTTATAATGGTGACCATTACAGTACTAGTGCTGTAATGAGTTTTTATTGCTGTAAATAAGTGCTGTTAAAGCAACTATAGCTGTATAAATTTGCTTATATCTGATTTCTTCTTGCGGAAATCATGGTTCTTAACATGGAATAGTGCGTCTAAAGCGTTGACGGCTTTTGTGATTGTTGCTTTTCGGCGAAATACACCAACAATTTTTTTTCCGACACTTCATTTAATCTTTTTGAATCACACCATTTTTCAAATTTGCTCCATGTGCAGCTTCCTCTACTTCCGAGGGTAAACTTTCTTCACAATCAGACATTTTCAAAGAGTACTTTTTTTGCAAACTTTTTCTATAAATCTGATGTGCTTAACAGTAACCAAGAAAAGTCAGAAACAACAAACAGTTCAAGACTATTTAGAAAACTTAAATCCTTAAAACAGCAGGTATCATTTTTGTTTAGGACATAATATTATTTAAAAAATTATATAATTTTGTAATTTTCGGATTACTTACGAAAGTAGATAAAATTTCGTACAATATTCGAGTTGTAAATTCATATTACGACACTCGGCTGACGCCTTATTTGACAACTCAACATCTCGTGTCGTAATATGAATCTTTACAACACTTATATTGTAAATAACTATTACCAATTTTTTTAAATTAAATTAGCATTGACTGTGCAATTCTAAAAAGAAATTAATTAATACTACCGTAAAGTATGATGTAAATTCGTAACTGTATTACATGTGGTCCCTCCTAGCTAACTTCTTCACCTTCCTATCGCTGCTCAATCTAATATTTTGCACTAACTAACGCACGCATCTAATCTGCGTCTAAATATTCCTTCTTTTCCTTTTACTCTACCTTCCAGGGCTAATTACATATATTGAAAATCTGACATCTCAGTATATTCATCTTAATGCGCATATACTTCATATATACAAACAGGATGCCTATTTTAAATGCACGGATCATATTAACTTTGCAGTTGCAGTAATATTTGCTGTAATATTTATTGAAATCTGTATGGTCCTATCAATTTCAGTAGGATTAAAGATATAACTTAATTAGCTCGTGATTGATGCATACTGCGTGTTGAATGATTGATTAGTCATTTCGTGTATTAAGCAGAATTTATGGTAATTGAAGAAGTGGTAATCAACCCAATTAATACGCAAATACCAAATACATGTTCATTTAGGTGAAATGCGATATAATGCTCAAATGGTTCCGGATATTAATAAGTGATTGATTAAATGGAACATTTGGTAATAATCCTGTTTCGTGAAGTGCGTGTAATTATTCTCGGAAGCTAGTTTAGTGTGCATATATTTTTGTGTACATTTATTTTAAACCTTAATCCGAGTAGATGAAATAAAATAAGGATAAAAACCGTAAATTCAAATATTTATACCTTCTAAACTGCAATTACAAGTTATTCTAATTCGTTTTCCTTTGGGACATTTACTTACAAGATATATATTTAATTTTATTCCACTACGTGTTGATTTAATCTAATTCAATATTTTGGTTGATATTCTATACTATAATTCAATATTTTTAAAATTAATTTTAATTATTAAGTATCAATGTTTTATAATATATATCACACACTGAGAAAGGATTACTCAGAAAAAAATTTACTTGACATGAGTACTATAATGAAACTATAAAAGTTTGATCTAAGTAAATAAAATTCTTGAAAATAAATGTTTCAAATTGAATCTAAATATTCTTATAATATAGAATATCACCCAAATATTCTTGATGCAATACACATTTTGTTCTTCTATTGAATAATATAATTTAATTGAATAAAGACGACTAAAGAATTGAATTAAGTGTATTATTTCTTGACTTAAATTATATGATCTTGATTCAATGAAATTTTTTATTTCAATCTGAGGGAATTTCTATTTAAGAAAAAAAAACTTCACGCAAGCTTTTAATATTTCAAAAGAAATATCGTATTGTTTTAAATTAAGTAATAATTCACTTAAGTTGAATATAATTAATAATTAGAGGTATAAGCAGTGGCGGCTCATGACATTTCAATCGTGGGGGGCACATTTCTTAAAAAATAACATAATAGTGAGAAATCTTACCTAAAATGGATGCAAAATGATTAAATTCAATCATTTCTTGAAAGTGAATTCCACTCTTCTATCTTTCATTGATATAAACTTTTCCAAAACTTTTTGGTTAAAATTGTAAATATCTCGCACCACATTTTTATTAATACCCATCATCGCCAACGCGTTTAAACGATCATTACCCATAGCATTTCGCAAAAAAGTCATTATTCTTTTAAGTGTTGAAAAACAACGCTCTGATTCAGCAGTGGTCATCGGGGTTGTTAAAATAATTTGAAGTATTTTTATAGTTTCCGGGAAAGTTTCACTCAGATTATTTTGTAGCAATAATGCAAGAAAATTTGTGGCTCCAATTATTTGATAAAAATTCGGACGCGAGTAAATGACTTCTAATTCTGTTTTTAATCTGATTTTATTATGAGTCCTAATATGAATTATAGTCCTAATTAAGCTCCAAAAATTCTCACAAACAGTTCCATTAAAAACATATTTAAATATCAGTACCGTTTGGCACCAATTCGTCGCATCGATAGTTTCGTCGCACTGAATAGGCAAAAAATCCGATTTTAAAATTTGAATACAAATTTCCTCTTTGCATACCTCAAGCATACTATCTAAAATATCATTTTGTATTGTTTTAGAGGTCCCCTTTAAAACCGTAGCGTCTGCAGATGTTCTCACAATGTAAAATATAATTCTGCAGAAAAATCGACCAATTCTCTAAATATTCTAAGATTTCCCGATGCTTCATTCTCTCGGTGACCTCTGAGAGCTAATTCAAAACCACTGCAAAATTTCACGCAACAAATAATACGTTTTAAAATATAGCGATTCCTCCTCACTTGTTCGTTATATTCTATTACATGTTTGCGATATGCAGAACTAAACTGAGTCATGATGTTTACTTTGCCAAGTAAAGCCAACTGTGCGCATGAACTGATATGGACTCGAGATGATTCATGCTTTTTTATTTTATCAGGAAGGTGATGCAAATCTTTCATACCTGTTCTGGCCAAATTCCGATCCATTCCAGTTACTGCAGGGTTGTAATTTAATATACATGGATAGAAGTACAATAAGTTGGAAACTTCCCAACCACATATCCATGTATTTTTTTTGTAAATGTCTCTTGAAAAACGTCGCGCAAATGTCCGGTTTTGTGCACTCCTTGCACAAGTTTGCAATAAATTTATATCAGGCAATGGCCTACCTAATTCTTTAATTTTTACTTTGTCCACAAGAGAAAGTCTACAAAACTATATTTTCAATAAAGAACTAACACAATTCATTTTTATTAAATTATTTCTATTAAATATATTCTTAGAGAAACACGTGGCAAAATCGTACATACGTAACTACACAGAACAATGCAACTGTCTTATCTGGCTATTCTATATCAATTTTCCTTTATACCTATACTCTCTGTTCAGCGCTAAAAAATCACGGCCTCCAATAGCTTAAAATATTCTTATCTGTACAAGCAGCGTGACGTCACGTTGCTATTACTCATCCCAGTCCGCTGGATTGTGTGCAACATATTAGTCGATATATGCGACAAGCGAACCAAAGAAACACAAGATATACTGCATACGGTCGCTCTCACTCTAGCGTTTCCAACAAATAGGATGAGAGTTGACTCGCACTTGCTAGCTGCCATATCGTGTTGAGTCATGAGTGTTAGGTATGTTCGCGGCGCAAGCTTTATTTTTTAGGAAAAATAATGCCGAGATAAAATATCGCAATACAATTATATATCTACGTTGAAGCGCTCAATGTTCAGGAGGGCCGCGCGTCCCTGCGGCCTCGAAAAGAACCGCCACTGGGTATAAGTTATTCTAATTTTAAAGTAATAAAGCGTATTTAGTGGTTTAAATAATATTATTGCTCATAGTGAGAATTATGAAATTTATTTAATCCAAGAAAATATATTTACTTGCATATATAACAGTAAATATTTATTCGGGTCAAAGTAATTTACTTTTGTACAAGTAATCTTTTCTCTCTGTGCGGTATTATTATTATTTACGTTTTCGAGGATCCTTTCTATTCAAGAAGAGTTACTTGTCTTTCATTTAATCCTTGATGCAATATATCTATTTCCAGATCACTTTGCAATTCCATTCTGAATATTTCAGTGAACATGGCGCATATGTCACGATTCGGATATATCTTTTAATGGGAACGTTCTTGTCTACTTCTATTGCTACTTCTTCTATATATAGCGCGATCGGCCGATTTATTTGATGCTATTTCGCGACCTTTCCATAAAATAAAATAAAAGTTATATATCATTACAAATCGTACAACGTAAATATAAATTTATGTTGGAAGAGAATTTGGCTAAACATTAAACGAAAAGACGAAGGTCAACCATCCTAGGCCTATTACGTAGAATGCCACATAAAATACTGATATAATTACATCGACACATATTGAAAATAAGAACCCAATGTCCTTTCAGCTACGAATAAAAAACATTGAAAATACAAAATTTACTGTAGGATGACGTTATTTTTTATAATATAAATTATACTAATATAATATTAATAATACTATATTATATCACGAATATATTGGAGTAACAATATTTGGGTTGAGATGGATTTTAAGATCATTGAGCAATTTAATGAATGGGCTTGTTCTTAAAGTAACGATTTCTAAAATGCCATAATTAGTAATTCTTTTAAAGCAAGGTATATAAGCACTAACATTTTTATTTTCCTTTCTTTTATTCGTGCCTTATCATTAAAATTTACCCTGGTTATTAAAATTGTTTTATTAACTTTGATGAAAAATATAAAGTATGGTGGTATAGTTAAGCAATTGTTTTATTTGTGAATTTAGAATATTTAAAGTTGATGTAGGTGTTTATTTGTGATAATACAATTTCAATAAGCATATTAACAAGTTACCGGTAATTTCTTAATTTTTCAGATTAGAAAAGTAATGGAAATGAAATAAATAAGAAAATACTGAAATCTATAATAGCAAATGAATGGCATCCCTTTAAGATACCATGTGTTTAATTTAAATGAAAAATAACATTAATGAAGAAACGAATGGAAAAATGTCAATTATTTGTATTTATTTTATAAGTGTAAAATATATTTCTGCACAGAGCCATATTTCTTGAACTTATATGTTTGTATGTCTATATATTTACAAGTATAAGATTTTTATTCAATATACTACTATGGAAGTAAATTATATTAATAAAAATTTCATACAAATCAAATTTAATATTAAAAATTCACAAAACGTGTATTCATTTTGAAATTATTCATAGATAATGAAAAATTGTATTTTGAATGCCCATCAGATCCTTGGATATTATATGTACATTCATTATGAAGTTCATATGCGTCATACTCGAAAATTGGCTGATTGAAAATAAAAGTTATGTGTACCTACTCGTTAATTCATTTATCCATGCACAGCGTTTTTAAATTATTTGCTCGAAACTCTACAAAATATAATTTATTCATGAACTACAGTAATTGTATTACTATGTCGTATATAAAATGTACACCTAGTGAAATGAGAGTAGGATCAATAAAGGCTCCTCCACATTATTTCCTTTTGATATTTTTAATTCAAAGAAACATTTGCTTGGGAAGGATGATAGCATTCATTGTTGCATTTTGTTGATATTTGGGTCTGTATTTCATTTATGAAACGTTTATCTAATCTTCTCCAGTTTTACTGTAATCTCGAACAGGTTGAAACAAAGAAGGTACCAACTAAAAATTAACTATATATCTTAGATTATCTATTATATAATATACATAAACAAAATAAAATGCATAGGATCAATATTTATATGAATGAAATAAAAATTATACATTCGCTTCAAAATATACTTTTAGTAAGCACATCTTCATTGGCTGACGTCCTGATAGGCCCCTGGACGCGATTTATGTGTCATTGTTTAACCCTTAGAAAAAGTATGATTTTTTGCTCGAAAATGTAAGTATGAATGATGGTAAACAAAAAGAAAAGTAAAAACGTAAGTAAGTTGGCTAATGGCTTTTCAGCCGCAGCTACTTGTCTCCGAATTAAAAAATTTATATGCGTGAGACTCACGCGCGGTAGAAGTGAAACTTCTTAGCTCCTAGGGAAAGTTGATTTTATGCATTGCTTTTTTTTCCATTTGTTAACGATTTTTTTTTTTTCATATATTTATATTTATTTTTTTCACACAATTTCAATTGTGTGAACAGTGAAATGGAGAAAAAGACAAGTACAGACAGCGTGCGAGCCTTTAGAGAACGGAAGAAAGCGAATAAACCACCAAGAAAAGTGCCAACAAGTACCTTGGAAAGAAGTAGAGAGTATCGAGCCAGGCAAAAGGAGTTGCAAGAAATACGGTGGACAACATAACCTTCCAACGACCTCAAATACACTGGATGAATCGATACCGTCGTTAAATGAGGACACAGTGAGTGGTATAGAGAATTTGAATGCCACTGATTCAGGCGTGCCGTCTGCACGTGCAGATACACGTGGTGTGAGAGATCAACGAAATGAATCTGATACAGCTGAGCAAGCCATCGACAAATAGAAATGCATCTACTAGTGCATCATACACAAAATTTACATTCTTTCAACCCGCCCATCGCGAATTTGATAAACACATTGTTAGCTAAAAGATTAAGCTGTGTTTGTGTAATATATAATAAAATACGCATGCGTCTACTGGTTGCCTTATGTTACGTATACACACACAGTACATGCGGCGCATGCGCGTAGAGTGCGTTTCACTTTTCCTCACGTTCAGGCCAATTTGCCCTACCGCGCCTATAGAATTTTCACTTAAAAAAACAAACTTTATTGGCTCCTTTAAGAATCTCTGAATGCTCGCACATGTGAAATTTGACATTCAGTCAGACCAACGATTGAATGTATATTAAAAGACCAAATAAGCAGTCTTCTGCCCTACACTAAAAAATAATGAATTAATTAATATTTAAGTCGCTATTTGGAATTTCTCAAACCAAAAACTATATTTAAAAAATAGTTTATACACGGAAAAATCAGTATCTTTTTAGTAACAGTCAACGTATTAAACGATTTTCATAAGTGTCTATCTTTAAGAAAATTTATCTTTGTTTTTATTATCCTCAACACTCAGCGAAACGATGCTACTGTTAATGCATATGTCTGCAATAATCTAATAATAATATTATAAGTGAATGTTAAAGTTAAATGATTATTTTTGCCTGCTTTCTGCTCACTTCGTTTATATTTCTATTAATTTTCATGTTATAATACCTTCAACCATATCTGTGATGTATTCTTCTTCTATTTTTCTATTTACATGTAAAATATATAAATATTTTTTAGTGGGCATATTTGAAATTTGTTTAATCCCATGATCAATCGAACATCTTAAACTTTTGTTAAGCATAAGCGATTTAACTATGATTTGTAATGTTGGGTGCCGAAATCGACCGACCCATATCGACTATCGGAAATGAACTGACTTGTGCCATTAATAAATTCACGCCGGTTTGTGGTGTATGTCGCTTGCAGACGTAGGACTATTTTCCATTGTACATGCCGCCATCACTGACCCTACCACCTCCATTATCTCAGCAATTTCAGAATATATAGAACAGGAAAGGCATGAGCAACTGAAAAAAACAACTTCATTTTTCGTCTTTATATTTTGTTCGTTTATAATTCCTAAAGATTATTTAGTTTTTATCTTGTGCTACTGAAGATGGGGGCATAGCCTTCGAAATGTACATCTAGCTACTTAATGCTTTAAGTTACGGTATTTGGGTGATATTCTATGTTATAGAGTATAAATGTTTTGAGGTAGAGTTTTTTGGTGATAATACATAAGATTATTTTTCGCCATGGTGATTCAATTAGTAATTTCTATAACAAATTTATAAAAAATTGATTTCTTCACTACAATTTTCAGTTTGTTCATAATAACCAAAATATTATTTGACTTTTCACTTCCTTTCATGCCTAAATTTATTTAATTTTTATTATTACTTGTAATAATAAGTTTTATAAGATTTTTTTTATTATACAGATTTTGGTCATCATAAGGCTCTTCAGCAAAACAATAAAACCGATTTTGCAGTCAGTTTTTCATTATTAAAATATGATTTTGTGAATTAATTTGTACAGTTCTATTGTAGAGTATAAACTAGCTCAGTGTGGAAATGAGATGAGTGACATCACCACAGTTTGCCTGTGTGCAGCAACGCCCTCTGTGAGCGGGTTGCGTGTAGAGAAATTAGAGGAAATTAGGGAAATACCGTTTGCACATTTCATGAATAAGCATTTTGACACATGATGCAAAATTGCGAAAACTGCGCTTGGCGAAACAAAACGTTAAAAAAAATGTTTTACATGTATTAAATTGCAAACTTTTGCTGTATGTTATGGTATAAGTCATTTTTTATATCTTGGCGGACCCAATTCATCCTCTACTGCGCATAAGGGTTGAGCTTCCAGTACCATTGTTGCAATATATGAATAAAAAACTTCAGTACAAAGTGCTCAAATTGTAAACTGCATAGCAAATTTCAGATTGAGAATATTTAATGTATGAATATATACGGCTTCGATTAAAGTCCACTATTTAGTAAAAAGTTTCCAGTTATTTATTATTTGTTTTGATCAATTATGCTGATATAATACTCTCTGTATTTGTTGACTGTCGATATGACAACATTGTAGTAATTTTGACCACACCCTCAAATGACAAAAATGCAGTGGCGAGCATCTCTTCACGACCATAAGGTTTCGGTGTGTTGAAGCGGCCAGTATATTTTCAATTTTTTGAATTGTATAGAAATATCATTGGTCTTATGCATAAACTAGTCTTAATTTGTAATGCGCAGTAGAAGGGCCGGGCCCGCCACTTAAAAAAAAGCCTATAAGTGTAGAAATAATTCCTTCACCTATGAAATCTATTATATTAACAAATTGGATAATAAATTGAACTTAAAATCTAAAGCAGGTTGGTTATGTTTCATACGAATTTATACACTAATTTTATCCACAAATGTATTCGAAACATTTGATTATACAAGCTAAATCAATACGTTACCAAAGCTAATTTATAGCCCCTGAAATTATTCCAACAAACGTTTCAAAGTTTATATAGTTTCGCAATTACATATGCAGCAATGGCATATAAACGAATTTAAATTAGTTTAGAGAAATTATTAAAACTTATTCCGCTAATTTGAAGTTTTAAAACTCTGCCGCTAAAATAAAATTGTAACAAGTTCCAATATTAATAATAATAATTTGAATAATGCGTCTGTAGTAATAATAATAATAATAATAATAAAATTCTTTGTTCGTTCACCAATACACGAATACTTCAGTTATAACATATATAATGCAATAGATTGTGATATACATAGTTACACATGTAGACACACATGTTTGGTATGGAATGTGTCAATGATTTTAGATAGGTATAGAAGACTTAAATTGAAAATATCATAATAAATAACAATAATACATTCGACATTCGCATACATGGCAATGGTTAAGTTGTAGTAAGTTCTTTCATATACTTATGGGATATCTTGCGACGTCCACACGATAAATTCATCCACACTGTAGATGTCTAGTTTAAGCAGATATTCCTTTAATTTCCTGTTAAATAAATTTAAATTGTTATGTAGTTTTAAATGCAGTGGCAGCTTATTGTAGATACTAATACCAATGTGCCATGGAGCATTGGTCCCAACTGTTAGTCTACTATAGGGATTATGAATATTATCCTTGGCTCTCGTGTTCTTCCCGTGAATATCAAAATTCGTATGAAATTGGGTTAAGTTTTGCTTGATAAAGCACGAAAGGATGAAGAGCGATGGCAATGTTAGAATTTTTAATTGTCGAAACAACGGTTTACAGTGTGAATTGAACTTGGCTTTAGATATGATTCTAATTATTATTTTTTGCATCACAACCACTTTAGGTGAATTAGTTGAGTTTCCCCAAAAAACAATTGCGTAATTTATATTGGATTGAAAAAGACCGTAATATATTGAGATCATGCACTGAGTATTTGTTATATCGACCAGTCTCTTAAATAAAAAAACATAGAGAGCTAAGCGTATTGCATAAGTAATCTATATGTATATTTCATGTAAGTTTATTATTTACTAAAATTCCTAATAACTTGGTATAGCTAACTTGCTCAATTGTTGTATTTCCCAGTCTAAGCAAATTTGTATTATTTACGGAAATGTTTTTTGGAATGAAATTTATAAAATTCGTTTTATTTCTATTTAATAGTAAATTATTATTTTTGCACCAATCATTCATTTCTATAATAGCTTGTGACGCTGTTAATCTAGCAATGTTAATATCATTGTTTGAGATTAACATCGTTGAATCGTCGGCATAAAGAATTATTCTATCTGCTGTTTTACAGTTGTTGACCAAATCATCAATGAACATAACAAATAATTGAGGGCCAAGAATTGACCCTTGAGGAAGTCCCTTGTTATTGAATAGTTTATGCGAAACTGTGTCATTTAATTATGTTACTTGGCTTCTTCCCGATAGATATGAAGTTACCCAATTTAGTGCGCAGCCGCGTATTCCAAACTTACATAGTTTTTCAATAAGAATTACATGGTTGACCAAGTCGAATGCACGTGAGAGATCAAAAAAGATTGAAAATATGTTTTCTTTATTGTTTAATGATTTATATATAACTTGTAGCGCATCCAAAATTGCCGTTTCCGTATTATAACTTTCCGAAAACCGTTTCACTTTTTGGATATCAAATTATACGTATATAAGTAACCAGTTAACCTTGAGGAAAAAGCTAGTTCAAACATTTTAGAAAAGACAGATTGGATTGCTATGGGTCTATAATTTAAAATATCGTTTCCCAAATTTTTAAAGTTAGGTACAATTCTGGAACATTTTAGAGCATTTGGAAATTCTCCGGAGACAAAGGATTCATTCAATACGTAAATGAGAATTTCTGTTATATACACTGAAGACGTCATCAACAACTTTCCTGAGATTTCATTAATGCAGAATTCTTCTTACTAGCTTTTTCTAAGGTAGTCGCAAATTCATTTGGTTCAATAGGATTTAAAAAAATAGTGTTTCGTACTTGATTTATTGATACTTCTTTGCTATCAGGAGTACTCTGTGATGTAATATTGTTGATCTCCAAGATAACTCTGTTAAAGGCGTTGCAAATTTCTATAGAATCATTAAAGTTATGTTCATTATAGATAATTTCATTGGGGATTTTCGATTTATTTTCCTTATCATTAACTTTATGTTCATTTACAATACTCCAACATGTTTTTTTAATGTTATCTGATGATGTAATTCAATTACTGTAATATTTTTTCTTATAAAATTTGATTTTGGATTTATACAGTTTTCTTACATGCCTATATATAAGTTCTGTGATTACAATGCATGATTTTGTTAATGCTGATTAGATCATTTATTTTTTTAGAGATATCATATAATTCTCTAGTAGCTTTTTTTGTAGTATTCTGTATTCTGTAGTATTCTGTAGTAGGTGTAGTATCTTTCACTTGACGTATTTTATTGAGATATTAAGATAAAATTACCCTTTGGTCAACCCATATTTCCTTTCACCAAAACTTGTGGTACAAAACGAGATTAGTTGTGTATAGGAATATATATATATTTTTTATAGGAACGCATTTTGTTCGCAGAAAATAAATTTAAATTTGCCATAACAAGGTTAATAAATATCATTATTGTACAGACCGATAATTTGAAAAATTTCAATTAAATATTTCTCTGGATTCCAGAAAGATTAAAAAATCGTTCAGATCCATTTCGAATACGTGAGGTGAGAAATAAATCACATAACGCGTATAAAAATATTTTTTGTTTTGTATGTTCTCGAAATCTTTGAACTGCAGATGGCAAATGAATAGTAAATTTATTCATTAGAGCGGCAAATCATTGTTTAGAATATCACCGAAAAATCAAGCCTACTGCATTCCAATTAATAAATTTTCATTTGATGTTTTGACATGTGAAATGTATTATCACGAGTTCTGTGAAGATTGTGATTTATATGACAAAAGAAATCACTTTTTAGAATTGAAATGGCATTGTGAAAAAATGTATACCAAATAATTTTCCGCTAATTCATATGATTATTTTTTTGGCCGTATTCAAATTAGCTCATGAATTTCTAAATGTAGGAAGAAATGTTTTAGTAGATATATAGTCGGGCCAGTCAACAGATATTGATTGAATTCATGTTAAGTGGATCTACTCTACTGCTCTTCTCTGGCCTAAGTATGCTTGTCATTGCACGTAATGGCTTGTCAGCTTCTTCTGTAGCTGAGGTGGTGGCTAGTCGGAGGTGGAGGAGGACATGCCTATGATGCTAACGCCGCCATCTCTTCAACTTACATACATATCTATATGAAGAAGCACCTTGCTCAGGAGTTTTCAACAATGAATAGATGGATAGCAACGTGAACACAAAATGATGCTCGTCTTTCATGAACCAGCATATATGTGACGTAATTAGATATTCTTATAAAGGGGATTATTATAAAGCAAAATGATAACGGCAATAGTGTGCAAGGAAAATGGATCTTGTCATAATTGAGTCAAAGATAACTTATAATATAACAGCAAAATATGTACATTGCAATATTGATTGGCAGAGATACTCTTAAAAATTCTCTTTAATAATGATATAATAAAAACTGAAATCATGTAATAAAAATTGAAATATATAAAACTATATAATTCGTTATATATCTGTCAAACGTGAAAATCACACAAATATATTTTTACTGAATACCATGCTACTGAAGATAGGGACTAAGCCGTTAAATTGAGTTGTTTATTATATAAAGCTTTTACTGTAGAAGTAGAATGCTAGTCAAGGTCTTTATAAAATATCATTCTACTTTTGATGCTAGCAAAAGCTTTGTTAAAAAGAATATAATACACAATTTATACGCACAATTCATTTTTACCCCAGAGATCAAAGAATGACCCAACATTTATATACTTTGAAGGTGATTTATAAAACGCTGAACTGCGTATTTGTAATTTTTGTAATTTATTAGTAAGGATTTTTTTATGTAAATACAGAATGAGTATATAAGACTCTCTTACATTATGCAATATTAACACCATAAAACGAAAAACTTATTTTCACCAACTAATTATAAAATTTAGATTAATATCGAATAATGAATGTAAATATGGAAATAAATAGTACATTTTTACAGACGCGTACGAAGTTTCGTCAAAATAATTGTAATGTAACGTTCGGCATAATTTTAAAATGCTGGGTGTAATGGACCTAATGATTAACAAATAACGAGAAAGCCTTTTTCATATAATATATACAGTTTGTTCGCTATAAGTTTGCCTCGGGTCGCGCAGATAGCGAAAGGATATTCGGCATTCTCCGTGAAGAGAAGGCGGTTCTTCTCTTCAACTCTGTCGACCAGTGGCGTTCCCAATACATTTGTCGTTCTTTTGGAAAATTTCCGTTCACTTTCGTTACCTGGAGCTTCACCATCCTTCACCTTCCTCAAAATGAGCGAACTCATTTTGGTAGTAAGTTGTTACGCCACTGATAGTACACAGACTGAAGGGTAGTGCCAAGGATGAATGAGTGTAGGCGCGTCTTAAGCAATAGCAATTGCACCCCCAATATTTTTGGACAAGTTGCGCATCTTATGGCCAGGCAAATTAAACGCGAACAGACAGTATATAATTGTATATCAATAAAAGATAGAAGAGAGGAAAACCACTTTCAAGAAATGATTGAATTTAATCATTTTGCAGACATTTTAGATAAGATTTCTTACTATTATGTTATTTTTTAAGAAATGGGCCCCCCTTGATTGAAATGGCAAGAGCCGTCACTGACTGAGAGCCACAAATTGTGATGTCATTATTGGATTATGCAGTAAAGGGCAAGTGTCTAATTAATATATTAAACCTTTCCAACACCGATATAAATTGAAACACACCTTCATTAGCAATTCAACCATTTAACGAATCTGAAATGTGTGCAATTAATTCAGCCAACAACTGCCAACCCTTAACAAATTCAAATAGAATAGTAGAACTTAATACAAAGGAGAATTGCTGTTTGGCGCACGATTAATTTGCATGTTATGGTAAGGCGCGTTTTCGATGATAATTACGGATCTCCCGGTAAATTTGGTAACAATTTATCTGTTTTCAATTTTCCCTAATTTTCACCATTCATTTCATGGTGATAGTCGCCACTTTTTATACCCGGCTGAAATATTGTCAAACAATTGGTACAAAGCCACTTTCACCACCGGCATGAATTATTATTAATCGTTGACCCTTTGAGATATTCGTATGCAGTCCATCATTGGAATTATCACTCCACGATTTCGACTGAGTATGTCCGACGTGAATATATGTCTCGTCGATATAAATTATGGATTTTCATAATTAACAATAATATTTAATTAATTATATAGAATTAATTCGTAAAACTCTAATATCGTGTTTTTCAATTAAAACTTTACGATTATTTTTTGTGCTTCTAAACTTAAATCTTAAATCATGTACAATATGATTTAAGGAAGTTTTATGTCCTTCCCATCCTAAGCGATTGTATAGGTTTTCACGTAATGTTTTAAGCGTAACTCTTGTATTTTCGGTTTTGTGAAAATTATATATTATATTTCGAAAGTCACATTTTTCAAAATCTTCTAAATGTCGTATAGTCGCCTTTCAAATACGCTTCTTTCCTGGTGTAGAAAATGTCGGTTCACTTTCGTTACCTGGAGCTTCACCTTCCTTTATAATTGTAGCTACCGTTCTTATGGGCACTTTGGTTGCTGCAGACACTCTTTCCTTTACTTCCTTCGATGACAAATTGCCATCAGATTTAAAGTATTCATACACATTGAAAATCAATTCCCTTGATTGGCTATGGATTATTTTACTATTTAAATGCGAACTCATTTTGGTAGTAAGTTGTTACGCCACTGATAGTACACAGACTGAAGGGTAGTGCCAAAGAAAGAATGATTGTAGGCGCGTCTTAATCAACAGCAATTGCACCCCACTATTTTTGGAGAAGTTGCGCATCTCATGACCAGGCGAATTAAACGCGAACATACAGTATCATACGTTAGAATGGAATCCTATCATATGTCCGAATAGGATATTTGAATGTTAGGAAGAATGGCGATACGATGAATGACGAGTAGGAGGAATGCTCTGTAGGATATATGGTGTGCTCCTCGTTAGAATATACAAAATAATCTACATTATGCTTAAAAGTTCAAACTAAGCTAAGAGTTCGAGTAGTATTCCCATGCTAATTCAAGCAATGAAACTTTTAAGATTATAAAGGATCGTCCAGGTACTCCAGGGTACACATAGATATATTTCTTTTAAAATATTTAGAATAAAAAGCAGCAAAATGCAACACATATTGGGACATACTTCATATTTCTTCGTTTGCATATAGTAGAAGCTCGTAATTTTTTTTTATATATAGTTGAGGATTGGGTCGGCTGATAGAGTAACAAACGAAACCGTGCTAGAGTTGTATGAGAACTTTTACAAAAAAGGTTCAATTATTTCTCAAATTAATTCTAAATATAGGCATTTATAATTAAAATTAAAATATTTGCCAAAATAATATTACTTAAGGTCGAACTGGAGTCTCGCAAGTTTTCAGCGCTGAGAATTTTGGCTAATTTTATGACTCTTCAGAGCTTTATGTAGGCTGGACATAGCAAATAAAGTTAGCTACTGATTATATATAGGTGAAAATGAGATGAAAATTATGAATGCAAGAACATGTCCTTATTGGAAATATATTATTATTGGACAAATTATTATATTATATATTATATTATTGGACAAAAATATATTATTTTGAACGAATGCAATAAATTTAAAAAGTCGAATTTGTGGTGGTTGATGTTTGATGAATTTATATGATTACAATCTTTTGGTAGCATAAAAAATTCGCATAATAATACACTATTATTAAAAATATAACGAATTCTTAACATTTAAATTTAATAATCAGCGTTACTTAAGACGGCATTTATTTTGGAAATTACTAGTTTCTAAGTTAATAAAATGTTTGAAAAACTTTACCACACTAAGAATTCTAGATGGTGCAATAGGAATGAAACGTTATGCTATTGCAGAACAAGTTGGGTTTCGTTGTTAAAAAGTTTTTAAAACTACGGACGCGTATGTTCCTTATTGTTTCTTTGTATAGATATATTTGTGTGTATAAAACGTTAAACAAGGAAACCGTAACATTGAAACTATAGAATTATCTGAATCGGTGATTTATGTTTACAAATACCACTGCAATATAAACTCTGAAACTACTAGAATACATTGCGGATTAGAACACTAACATAAATCAGCGATTGGGATTTATACGGGACTATTTTTGTAATACTTGCTTACAAAATTGGAATAAATATTTGCAAAGTTCAGACAGCTTACACATAAAGCACTAGAGTGAAAAGTTGTCGGTAACATATGCATACAAGTAATAACATGTATGAATGAACGATGAAAACTGAAAACTAAGCAACTTGTTCAGCAACAATGAAAAACTGCTATGTAATCTTCGTTAATTGAAATTTTCCATTGTTGATGTGAAACGAAACTTTTCTTCATATATTACATTAACAACAAAATGCTGTTCAATTGTAATTTAATTGTAAAGAAAATTTTTTGAACGTTAAATATTTACTCAATCATGTTTTGTGATTATTGAGTAGCAAAAAGGAAAAGCAAAATAAATATAAATCTAGAAGAATATATTATATGTGTTATAACTCAAACAAACAGGGAAAAGAAATTGATAGACAAATCTGCTCGATTCAATGTTCAGAACAATCTCATTATTAATAGAGACCATTTATATGCACGAAAAGTTATATAAATTGCTACGCAATTTACAATTTTTAAACGCATTTTGAAATGATATTTTTCTAAAATTTATAAAAGTTGCTTTTACAATACAATACGTAAAGAACTCATCTTATAAGAGTGTACCCAGAATTATTGAAAATGATAATTGTTAAAATCATTATGTAATTTTGGTTTGTAAACTAATTAGCAAATATGATTTTTACTCCTCACGTCTGTCCACATATTGTTGATACTCAAGAAAATTTCTTAAAGATTTATAGGTTTCAGTATCAATTGTAACTCCAACAGTACCAATTGAAACTTATTACATTATATATATCAAAGGTAAATGGCAAAAAGAGGTTTTTTATTTAATTTATTTAGGAGTTCCATCTTGATCTTTGAGTAGAAACTTTACAAAGATACGTTAGTAATCATTAGCATGTCTAAAGCAAGCAAATTTCTGCTACAACTTTCGCTAAAGACATCTGCAGTAGGAATCCGATTATCCTCATTTTAAGCACTCCAAAATGTTTACCAAACGCACCAGTACTTGTATACCGCCCTAATATGGCACAGTGTACGAATTTTCATGAAACCTGTTTGTAAAATAAACGGGTGAAAAAGAAGTTTCCATTTGCGCGAAACGAGGCGCCAGGTGCCGGAATCTCCCGTGATGAACGACGCCGCATTTTATATTACTTGCGCTGAAACTAATTTACAGTTTAATGGCCTTAATTAATTGTGAGTTCGCCAAACTCATGAAACATAATTCACAGTTTCCTGTGTAGGAAATATATGTATAGTGTTGAACGATCCGTTTTGATAAATTCTGTCGAACTATTTGAAGAATATATGATATAGCAAAGCTCTACGAATACACGAAAAATATTGAAAACAATGTAAAAAACACACAATGAATTTTTTTTTTAATAATTTTATCTTTCTTTTGTTGAAGTAATTAAGCGACGACGAGGAGGGTTCGAGTTTTTATTCCGTCCGTCAAATGAAAAATATAATACTTTTTCGTATATATTTCGGTCAGCGCAATTTAAAAAATAATATAAATATAAATTTATGAATTCTTGTATTCTGCAAGAACGCGTATTCAATATGTTGGATAATAAATGTTCGGAAACTATGAAAATAATGGAATATGTAAATCAAATATTTCGGAAGTATATTTTCTAAAATATTTTCTGTTCTTTATTTATTTTCTGGAGAAACCAAGCTTATATTTAAAACTAAGTAGAACCGTTCTATCTATTATAGCAAAATATCTTTCAAATGAAAAAATAAGGTTCGAAATATTCAAATTATTGACATATACTTTACAAATGATAGAATAAAAAATTAACATGTCTGGTAGATGATATAAAAGCAAAAAAAAATTGTAATTAATCTGGTTCAACATTAGAATGAGAAATATTAGTTAGTTAAAGAGTCCGCAATCCTAAAGATTGGTTGGAAACAGCACGCCATGCCGATCTATCCTGAGCTAATCCCTTCATCTCCCTATAGCTATTCATCTCAACGTCTTCAACTATCTGACTCACATACTCCAATCTAGGCCTACCTATCCCTCTCTTTCCCTCCACTCTACCTTCTATGATCAATTGCATAATCCCCCCATGCCTAAGAATATGCCCTACTAATCTGTCTCTCCTACGCTGTAACACTCTCCAGATACTTCTCTTCTCCCCTACTAACTCTAGTACAGCTTCATTTGTTACTTTATCTTCCCAACCAATCCTCATCATCCTTCTATAACACCACATTTCAAGTGCTTCTAATCTACGCTTCTCTTCCTTTCCTATAGTCCACGCCTCACACCCGTACAGTGCTACACTCCAAACATATACCTTCAGTAATCTTTTTCTAATACCCAAGTCAATATTTGATCTTAAAATCTGTTCTTTTTCTACGAATGCCTTCCTACCCTGTGCTATCCTACACTTTATATCTACCTTGCTTCGATTATCTTTTGTGATTCTACTGCCTAAATAACAAAAATCTGACACTTCTTCGATTCTATTATCTCCTATTGTGATCCTCATTTTTCTACTGCATTCCTTTTTGTCACACCTCATCACTTTAGTTTTACCTATATTTATTTTCATGTTAAAATCCCTAGTCAATATTGCCTGCATACCATTCAATACCCTTTCTAAATTCTTTTCGCTTTCTTCCAATATAGCTATATCGTCGGCGAATCTCAGCATATATATTTTCTCTCCCTGTACATTCACACCTACACTATACTCTTCTTTTACTTTGTTTATTGCATCTTCTATATATAGATTAAATAATAACGGTGAGAGTGTACATCCCTGCCGAACTCCCTTCCCTATTTTTGCTACCTCTTCTTCCCCCTCAATTCTAACTAAGGCAGTTTGGTGTTTATATAAATTAAAAATTATTCTCCTATCCTTATAATCTATACCCGTTTCTTTTAAAATTCTAAACATTATGTCCCAATCTACATTATCAAATGCCTTTTCTAAATCTACAAAAGCTATGCAAGTTACCTTTCCTACCCTCTTTCTTTTTTCTACTACCGTTCTTAGTGCTAGAATCGCCTCTCTCGTCCCTCTGTTTTTCCTAAAACCAAACTGATCTTCTCCTAGCCTTTCCTCTACTTTATTTTCTAATCTCCTATAAATAATCTTTAACAATATCTTCGATGCATGTGATGGTAGGCTAATGGTCCTATAGTTCTCACACAAATTAGCTCCTATTTTCTTCGGCATTGTTACTATTCTACTACGCTGAAAATCCTGTGGTACTTCTCCCTTCTCATATATTTTACAAACTAACCTGTATAATCGCTCCTGCATTTTTTCCCCTGCGTGTTTTATTAATTCGGCTGGTATCATATCAATCCCCGCTGCTTTGTTATTCCGTAAATCATTTAATGCTCTATGAAACTCTGACCTAAGTATGCTAGGACCTAAAGAAATATTATTGGAATGATATAAGAAAAATGTATTTCAATACCTACTTAAGCTCCTCTAATAGATTTAATACTCGCAAAAATTGAACTGAAAAAACGACTCCTCTTTGCGCATGATTAGTCTGAAGCGTTTGTTTCATTGATTACTTTTTAATAAAACCGATGATATTTGTGCTTCAAATGGATTTATGATAAAAAACGATTAAATCACTGACTGACAAAACTAATTTTTTTAAGACTATTACGAATATTTATATAAAATCAAAACAGTAAAAAGATGCTTCTGTGCACCTGATAAAAGGAATCTCAAAATAAATAAGGTAAATAGAAAAATTGGTCCGAATCTGCTTAGGCTCGTTTCGAATATATTAGCCCAAGCACGAATTTAAACAAATATCTTTAATTAGAGAAAGTTTACTATTACGTATTAGTCAAAATAGTTATACAGAATTTATTTCGTAAACAGTGAAAATGCGAGATATTGCCAAATTCTCCTTTTCTTTGGTATCGGAAATAATTGTACGCGATGCCGTAAAGTATCTTAAGAACAGCAAAGCGAAGGACGTATACGGCCTAAGCACTTCTTTCGTAAAAAGACACATAAATTGCGTAATAACTCCTTTAACTACATTAATAAATGAGTGTATTCACAGTGGAATCTTTCCTCATTGTATGAAAATAGCGGCGGTAGTACCAATATTTAAGAAAGGTGATTTTAATGAAGCCGAAAACTACCGACCAATTTCTCTACTCCCTTCCATCTCAAACATACTTGAGAAGATCCTAAAATACCAAATTGTGAACTATTTTGAAGACAATTCTTTATTCAGTGATCAGCAATTTGGTTTCCGAAAGGGAAAAAGAACAACAGATGCTATATGTAGCTTTCTTGAATTCACATTAAATTGTTTTGAAAATAGGGAATATTCGATGTAATTTTTTTTGGATCTTTGTAAAGCCTTTGACTGCGTTAATCACGAGATTCTTTTAAATAAGTTAAAATGTTACAATTTTTGATATCCTTGATTCAATCGTATTTAACAAACCGATACCAGTTTGTTCGTGTACAAAATTCACAATCGGGAAAATTACCGTTCAGTGTTGGCGTGCCTCAAGGCTCAATTTTAGGCCCGATTCTTTATTTCATTTACGTCAACAGTTTTTCAAGGGATCTCGGATATGTACACAAAGTTCTTTTTGCTGATGACAAAACACTTTCACTAAATGGCCGGTCAATTGAAGACTAATATTGAAGGCTTCTGATGCCCAGTCAATGGCTCTGGACAGGTTTCTCGAAAATAAACTGTGTTTAAATGTCGAAAAAAACACAGAAGATTACTTTTACTTTGCGTAACCAAGATACCGCAGCTACATTGGAAAATGTCACCTTTTTAGGTATTTCTTCAGACAGTAAATTGACGTGGGAAGCACATGGTTGTGCTCTCGCCGCAAAATTGTCGAGAAATATTTTTGTATTAAGTTTCCTTAAAAACTGTTTATCTGTTAGAGTGCTAAAAGATGCATATTTCGCTTTGTGCCATTCACCGATGTCATACGCTGTTTTGGCTTGGGGGCACTCTTCAATAATACACAGAATCTTTGCCCTTCAAAGACGAGCCATTCGCATTATTGCAAATGTTGGTTATCGAACAGATTGTAAAGTTTTATTTTCTAATTTAAAAAATCTGACTTTCCCATGCATTTTCATTTTAGAATGTGTTCTACATATCAAAAAGAATTGTGCCTCCTTTCCAGGACAGGATAGTGTACATGATTATGACACATGCTTCTGTAGTGACCTTACTGTAAGATATTACCGTCTAAAATAATCTCAAAATGGTGATAATCATTTAGTCATCAAATTTTTCAATTGACTGCCTGCCAATTTAGAAGGTTAGAAGTTTAGATTTATCAAAATTTAAGAGTACTCCCAAAAGCTATTAAATACAACATGCCTTCTATAAATTCGACCAGTTTTTAAAATGTAAACATAACTTTGTAAATCTTGTATAGTAAATTTCTACATTTTTATCATATGTAAAAGTGTTCCACGTATTATTATGTTCTTTATATTTTAATATGACTTGTGCCAATACCAATATAAAAACTTAAATGTATATGTATAATTTATAACAGCATTAATAAATATTCTTATTCTTATTCTTATTTTAATGTAGTTGGTGATTATACAGAAATATATTGAATAATCATTAAAGGATGATTATATCACAATATAAAACATATAACAATTTAATAAATAAGAAGTAAGGATTAAAAGAAAATTTGAAATCAAAGTTGTGTCTGAGAATGAATAAGTCGGAAAAGTATTGTTTTTTTTTATTTAATACAAATCTTATATAACATTTATATAATATTATTTATAATTAATAATTATTATCTCTTCTCCACTGAATAATTTCGCGAAATTTAGAATGGTACGATACGTTTTTGGTAATTTTGTAAATATTTAAATTACGGCTTATTTCAACTCAACAAAACAAAATAACGAACCTATTTTCCCTACATTTGTACATAAATTAAAACTTATCAAAAAATAAAATAATTTTAAATTTAATAGTCGTATTGCAATATCAACTAAAATATTTTAAATATTACTATATTCTAGAAATTTGCAATACACATAATATACAACACTCAAACTAGAGAAAGGTTTCGATAGACTATAAAAGGTCTAGTAGATATTATCTTTCCAAATAGAAAGTACTTAGTAAATCTTGGTTATGGCTGTTCTATATAAGCAAATGGCGGATACTACGTGATTGTATTATTTTATTTCCTTAACGTTTTGAGAAAGCCACAAGATGTCACTAAAGTAGTTGAATATAGGTATAAATATACATACATATACATGTATATAAAGATACAAATTGTAGTATGTCCGATACATACGGCAATAGTGCAGGGGCTGCGATGGTTCTCAAGGAGAAGAAGGATTCAGGGGAATGTAAATCCTTTCGACTGATGTATTATGTTTACATATAATTTCATATACAAGGCATAGAGGAAGGATTTATAGTTTTGAGAGAACGTTCCAAAAATTATGTCAGAAATAAATGAAAAAGTTAGTATGAAATGAAATATGAAAAGAAATGACATTAAACAAAACAAAGCGAAAGACACTGTTTTAATAAGTAGGTACGGGATAATCAAAAATATGCAAATTCTATTCAATATTAATTTAAGGAATGTTACTAAACTAAAAATACTCCTCATGTTTACCTATTGCATCTATTATGATTAATCGCAGGAGATTCAAGTATTAGTTAGAATTAAAGATCGGATTTTATGAAAAATGCATAATTTTGCATATCTTGCATCTTTTAACTTTTTCTTGCATATCTTATGCAAAATGCATTTTTGTGCATATTTATTATATTTCACGACATATTTTGCCATTTTATAGAAAAAAAATTTTTAAACAAAACTTGGCTTGTATTTATAGCAGTGGCGGCTCGTGCCATTTCAATCTGGTGGGGCGCATTTCTTAAAAAATAGCCTAATAGTGAGAAATCTTACCTAAAATGGATGCAAAAGGATTAAATTCAATCATTTCTTGAAAGTGAATTCCACTCTTCTATCTTTCATTAATATAAACTTTTCCAAAACTTTTTCGTTAAAATTGTAAATATCTCGCACCACATTTTTATTAATACACATCATCGCCAACGCCTTTAAACGATCATTACCTATAGCATTTCGCAAAAAAGTCTTGATTCTTTTAAGTGTTGAAAAACAACGCTTTAATTCAGCAGTGGTCATCGGGGTTGTTAAAATAATTTTAAGTATTTTTATAGTTTCCGGGAAAGTTTCACTGAGATTATTTTGTAGCAATAACGACAGAAAATTTGCTGCTCCAATTATTTGATAAAAATCCGGACATGGGTAAATGACTTCTAATTCTGTTTTTAATGTGGTTTTATTCAAAAATTGATATGCATGACACACGATTTCCAAAAGGTCCACTGGAAATTGTTTAGAAAATATTGGCATCGATTTCGTGTTAAATAACTCAGCGGCTTATAGATGGCCACGATATGAGAATTTGTCCTTCATCTGTATTATAATTTTTTTTGTAAATGTCTCTTGTAAAACGCCGCGTAAATGTCCGGTTTTGAGCACTCCTTGCACAAGTTTGCGATAAATTCAAATCAGGCAATGGCCTACCTAATTCTTTAATTTTTACTTTGCCCACAAGAAAAAGTCTACAAAACTCTATTTTCAATAAAGAACTAACACTATTCATTTTTATTAAATTATTTCTATTAAATATATTCTTTGAGGAACACATGGCAAAATCGTACATACATAACTACAGAACAAATGCTACTGTCTTATCTGGCCTATTCTATATCAATTTATATATATATATATATATACTCTATGATACACTCATCTCATTGCATAAGCATTTAACTAGTACTGGCCTCGGATAGCCGCTGGAATGTGTAAAACATATTAGACGATGTATGCGATAAGCGAACCGAAGAAACAGAAGATATACTGTATACGGTCGTTCACACCTATTGCTTGCAATAAAGTGAGATGAGTGCATATGCATTTAACTCGTATTGGGTACTCTGGCTTGGCGCTGGAATGTCGGCACCATATTAGCGATATATGTATTACACCACGCGAACGATAGATACAGATGATATACTGCATCGGTCGCTGCATTGACTCTACCACTTGCAACAGATACCACAATAAACGCCACACCGTGTTGTGTTAATTGTTATCGCGGCGCAAGCTTTATCTTTTAGGAAAAATAATGCTGAGATAAAATATCGCAATACAATTATATATCTACGGTGATGAGCTCAATGTTCAGGAGGGACGCGCGGCCCTGCGGCTAGCATAAGGAACCGCCACTGATTTATAGCTATGAACCACTTATTGAAACAATTTCAAAATTAGAGAGTCAAGACTTAGAGTGGGCGCAATCCGTAGAATTAATAGAAAAGTTGCAGTTAACAATCAATAAAACATAACAAGGAATAATAATTGCCAATTTCACAAAAAATGCAGGATGTTCTCTACAAAAATAGTGGATTCACAACTTTAATTCTTGCTTCAAAATCTTTGAAAGGTGAATTTTCAGTCGATTTAGAAATAAAAACAGAAATATTGTCTGCCTTAACATATGCGCCAATAACATCTGTAGACGTACAGCGTTGTTTTTCTATATATATACATATTTTAAGTGATACACGACAATCTTTCAAAGTCAATAAATTAGAGAAACGTAAATGCGAATATTTTTAATAAGACTGCGGAGTGATTAATTGTAAATATGTCTTTTTTTAGAAATATGTATGTTCATTGTAAAATATTATAAAGTACGTAGGCAATAAAATTATTTATTAAATAGCAAAAAGTTTTTATTGTGGATATTTTGTACATATTATTGCATATCTTGACCATTTTTCTGCAAATTTCGCCAAAGAAGCTGCATATATATGTGCATATTTTAATCAAATTTCTTGCATATAAATCCGAGCTTTAGTATAATACGCGGATCTCATTTAATATAAAATTTAAATTTATAATAAAAAACCTATTTAAGGGACAAGGACTAAATTACTGATAAAAACTGTTTTCTAGAAGGTACCGTATGAACCTTTGTTTAAAACATGTCAAATATTATCAAATTCAGCATTAGTGAAATAATACAAATTTTACATCACCATTAAAACGTCTGTCAGCGTCTTGATTGGCCAATTTTCATAATTATGCAAAAAGCTGTCTGCGTTTATACAAAAAATAAATAAAAATATTGCAACACAAGAATATTAAACTGGCATTACTAAAAATAGTAGTCAATGGTATAAAAGCAGATCCAGAGATCACTGAATCACATTTTATATAATATTACAACCGAGATGATTTTTATTATTAGTACCATTATTCTTTCGGTATACAAATGCGTTATAATGGTAAAGTTAAGATATATTATTTATCTATTTTCATTCAGTGAAGTAAATATTACAGTTTAAAAACAGTTTTATAATGATCATTACAGCACTAGTGCTGTAATGGTCATCTTTACAGCACTAGTGCTGTAATGGTCATCATTACAGCACTAGTGCTGTAATGAGTTTTTATTGCTGTAAATAAGTGCTGTTAAAGCAACTAGCTGTATAAATTTGCTTATAACTGATTTCTTCTTACTGAAATCATGGTTCTTAACATGGAATAGTGCTTTTGTGATTGTTGCCTTTCGGCGAATTACGCCAACAATTTTTTTCCGACACTTCTTTTAATCTTTTTGAATCACACCATTTTTCAAATTTCTGGTATTCAAGTTCATATCGTGCCTTTGAATTTTTGGGAATTAGACTTGAAATTGCTCCATTTGCAGCTTCCTCTACTTCCGAGGGTAAACTTTCTCCAGATTCAGACATATTCAAAGAGTACTTTTTTCACAAACTTTTTCTATAAATCTGACGTATTTAACAGTAACCAAGACAACTCAGAAGCAACAAACAGTTCAAGACTATTTAGAAAACTGAAATGCTTATAACAGCAGGTATCATTTATTTTAGGACATAATATCATTTAAAAAATTATATCATTTTGTAAATATCGGATTATTTTACGAAAGTAGATAAAATTTCGTACAATTTTCGAGTTGTAAATTCATATTATGACACGAGATGTTGAGTTGTCAAACGAGGCGTCAGCAGAGTTTAACAATACGTCGAATCTTTACAACACTTATATTTCTAATACTCCCTAAATTTACGTTGACCTAATTGCCTAAAAATGTAACGAAAATCGCATTGACAGACCCATTGAGCTGATGCAGCTCCAAAAATCTGTATATTTAACAAGCTTTTTTAATGACGCTTATTTGCGGAACAATCGATGTTAAGGAATATTTTGGCAAAAAACATTTTATTCCATATTAAAAAATAAAGACCGAAATTTCAATTTCTATGCGATATTTTATTTTTACACAGCAACTATTCAATAATTTCGCTACACTTGTTATAGTGGCACGTACTCATCTGGCTCGTGAAATGAACTAAATATAAAATCGCAAACGGCACGAATTTAACAGCAATATTGGCTAGTAAAGAATTTTCTACAAATATCTTAGCAAAAATTAATAATGAGTTTCTAGTAATATTTTATATAAACACGTTTATTTTTATTACCCTGTATTATTGTCTCGCGGTTTCGAATATACAAACCGTTTTTGGCTTGGCGTTACTTTTACATTTGGTTAGATGTACCCCAATTTTTCAAAGAGAATAAATATTAACGATGTACGTTATTACTGAAGAGTGCGTTCTTATATATCAAAAAATATATTCTTTTCTTCAGGATATAGCAATGAATGACTGGTTATACCATAACGTATGCAACTAAATAAAAGAAACAAAACTTTGCGAGACCAAATAAAGTTATCACCGCTAGCTACCGCGATGAATATTTTAGAAAAGTTGTATGGTAGAGGGCGAATATAATGACTTTCAAAAAGTCTCGGGGGAAATGTTTATTTTAATTTGGATGATTTTAATAACCTGCAATTTAGGGTATGAGCCTTTTCTTTTATATTGACAAAAAATCTGGATTGTTATATAAGTAATGAAATATGCTTATTCTTTACAAAGTTTCTTTGGAAGAGATATAATGTATAATTGGCAATCTTGAATGTAAGTTAGACTCATTGCGAACGAACAATGAGAAATGTAAATTTTTTCAATAAATAATACAATATAATTCAAAATTAATATTAATATTACAATTTAAAATAAAAAAGTCCTTACTATGCCATTTTCCATTCATAGTTAGATAGTAATTAGATCCACGTGAGTTTAAAAAGTAAATTATTCATTTTAATTTTACAATTCTAACGCCTTTATTTTTCGAAGAAAAAAGTAAATATAATAATCATCTTCGCTATAATATTTTGTAAAATGTGTTCCTCTAAAAAAAATTACATAAGATAATATGTAATATTAGTTCAATATAATATTATTGTAATTTCCATGTAAAATTTAGCAATGTAACTTTTATAGAAGTATAAAAGGATGTTAATAGTCGACTTTTGCCAATTTAGGAAAATTTCTAATAAGAAGATTTGTTAGTGAGTAAGTACTTATTTATCAAACATAGTTTCCCAACTATAAGAATATTTTGATTGATATTTTAGGAATATTTTAGGTTATATAGGAATAATAAAATAAAAATAAAAATGGATGCAACCCCTGGACGACTAAACCAAACAAGATTTTTAATTAATCGAACAGGATTACTATTTTTAATATAGAATATCACCCAAATACCGTAACAAGCATTAACAAATTTATTGCGTTTTATCTTGTGCTACTGAGAATGGGGGCTTAGCCCTTGAAATGTACATCTAGCTACTTAATGCTTTAAGTTACGGTATTTGGGTGATATTCTATATTATTATTTAACACCGTAGTGATAATTTTTAAAAAAGGATTACTATTTGGTCAATGTTCAGAAATTTGTGGAGCAAACCACAGATTTATACCGATCGCTATTGAGAGAATTTCCCCTAGGTTTTTTATCAAATGAATTAATAATATAAAGTAATCATTAGATGACTGAAAGCAAGTATTGGTCTCTTAAACCACTTAATAATAAATTAGGATTTATTTTCGATGAATAAGTTTAGTTAAAGAATAACATTAAGCTGTCAATTTAATTAATAACTTTGAATTCCTCAAAAATCTCCAATAAATTGATTAATTTAATTTTTTATATGTATTATTACACTTGTAATTTTTAATTTTACAAATTACTTTTCTTTCCATTATAAACCTTTATTATCTAAAATAAAATTAAAACTTTTTAAAAATAATTGAAAATGATAACAAATTTATTTTCTAGATTTGATCCTTCAACAAATATTAATATTCCAATAAATTGACTTAGATCTTTTATAGGTTTAATAATTTTATCTTCAATATTATGATTAATTCCCTCACGGGTTAACCATTTATGAACAAAAATAAATCTCACTCTTCAAACAGAATTTTCTTCTCTAACTAATAATCCTTTAAAAGGATTAACTTTGATATTTATTTCCTTATTCAGAATCATTTTATGAAATAATTCCTTAGGTTTATTTCCTTACATTTTTACAAGATCAAGATATATAATTTTCACTCTAAGACTTTTATTTTGAAGAATTTATACATTCGCTCCTTTATTTTCCGTTATATTACCAGCAAGTACACCACTTCCCTCTAAGTAGTTTCATAGTAAAGTCATAATTATAATATACGTTTTTTAAAATTATGTGTCATGTTACTGTTACAAGATAACTAAGTAGATTGTATCATAGAGGATGGAACATCTTGACAAGCAGGCTGAAGCCAACATACCACAAGAAAATGAAACAAAAGGCCTAGACGCAGTGGCGGCTCATGCCATTTCAATCTCGGGAGGCGCATTTCTTAAAAAATAACATAATAGTGAGAAATCTTACCTAAAATGGATGCAAAATGATTAAATTCAATCATTTCTTGAAAGTGAACTCCACTCTTCTATCTTTCATTGATATAAACTTTTCCAAAACTTTTTCGTTAAAATTGTAAATATCTCGGACCACATTTTTATTATTACACATCATCGCCAACGCGTTTAAACGATCATTACCCATAGCATTTCGCAAAAAAGTCTTGATTCTTTTAAGTGTTGAAAAATAACGCTCTGATTCAGCAGTGGTCATCGGGGTTGTTATTATAATTTTAAGTATTTTTACAGTTTCCGGAAAAGTTTCACTAAGATTATTTCGTAGCAATAATGATAGAAAATGTGTGGCTCCAATTATTTGATCAAAATCCGGACGCAAGTAAATGACTTCTAATTCTGTTTTTAATCTGGTTTTATTCAAAAATGGATATGCATGACACACAGTTTCGAAAAGGTCCACTGGAAATTGTTTAGAAAATGTTGGCATCGATTTCGTGTTAAATAACTCAGCGGGTTGTAGATAGCCATGATATGAGAATCTGTCCTTCATCTGTGTTATAATTTTTTTTGTAAATCTCTCTTGTAAAATGCCGTGTAAATGTCCGGTTTTGAGCACTCCTTGCACAAGTTTGCGATAAATTTAAATCAGGCAATGGCCTACCTAATTCTTTAATTTTTACTTTGTCCATAAGAGAAAGTCTACAAAACTCTATTTTCAATAAAGAACTAACACTAATCATTTTTATTAAATTATTTCTATTAAATGTATTCTTGGAGAAACACGTGGCAAAATCGTACATACGTACATATCGTACATACACAGAACAAATGCTACTGTCTAATCTGACTATTCTATATCAATTTATATACATATATATATACTCTCTGTATATATATATATATACTACTCTCTGTTCTCTGTGAACTTCTCTAGGACGTTAAAGAAGCGCGACATCCAATAGATCGGTCGCCTGTACTCTATGATACGCTCATCTCATTGGATATGTACTGTATATATGTATTTAACTTGTAGTGACATTGGATAACCGCTGGGAATGTGTAACACATAGTAGACGATGAAGCAAGGAGCGAACCGAAGAAACAGAAGATATACTGCATACGGTCGCTCTCACCTATTGCTTGCAATAGAGTGAGCTGAGTGCATTTGCATTTAACCTGTACTGTGTGGCTGGGTGGCGCTGGACACCCAGCGGCACCAAATTAGCGATATATGTATTACACGCGAACGATAGATACAGATAAATACAGCATCGGTCGCTGATGTGACTTGCAACGGATACCAGAACGAACGCCACACCGTGTTGTATAGATTATTATCGCGGTGCAAGCTTTATCTTTTAGGAAAAATAATGCCGAGATAAAATATCGCAATACAATTATATATCTACGGTGATGCGCTCAATGTTCAGGAGGGGCGCGCGGCCATGCGGCCTGCATAAGGGACCGTCACTGCCTAGACGCCTAATTGCAAAAGAACTTCTACATCATTTCTCACTGTCCACTTAGTTGTATTCGTCTTTGAAATACGTATCATTATTTCTGCTGCTAAACGTATATTGTACAGCATGTTTCACATTGCTGGTACAAATCGCAAATTGTATAAATTGCTAGAGGAAATTGACAATAAAGTATATGGACAAAGTATGTCAAATAATAAATTGTTATATAGTAGAGCAGAGAGCACAAATGCAAAAATAAACAACGTTTGGAAAGTTCGAGCAACTATAATGGGGTGTATGGTTATGAGTCGAGTTAATGATGGTCAAATTCCTACAAAGGTACATGTAAATTCCTATAAGGTTCGGTCTCCAAGAAAATAAGATCCTTAATATATATAACCATACACATTTTCGGATTCTTCTACCTGACCCCATATTTATAGGAATTTACCATCTTCGCTATAGATGTAGGTAATATTAGTAATCATTAAATATTACGAACATTATATTTTCATCTGTTTACACAATTTTTCCTTCACGTCCACAAAATAGTATTAATGTTTACATATAAATTTCTGTTTAAATTGTATCAATAGAAACACTACCATATAGTAAAACTAATCATAAATAAAAATAGCGCAGGCGAAATTAAAATTTGTCATTCTCGATGATTTCAATTTTTTAGATATGTTTCTTAAACCGTTCTAAAATATAAATTCCGAGTTTTCTTTCGAAATAAAGTTCGCCGAAAAGTTAGGATTGGTTTTCTACATATGTGAAATACTTTTTCTTAGATTTCTTCCTGAGACACTATGTAGAATAGACTAAAGAAAAAGCATTTTCTATCTCTATATCTTCTTCATCGATCCGTGACGAAAAGAAAACGAAATAGGACATTAAGTCAGTAAATTAAGCGTCGGCCTATAATTGCTTTTCGATAAAAAAAGAACGCACGATTTACACATCGGCAAATTATTTCAACGTCACAGAATATTGGCAGTAAATCTCTCAAGAGCGTAAACAGATAAGATATTGTTGAGGGTATTTAAAGTATAAAGTTTCCTTTTGTTCCAAAATGAGTTGCTAAAGTTGTTGGCCAAGTTGAATCGATTGTGAGCCGCGTAATGGTAGTTTTAAATGTTGCGAGTATATATATCTTTTATTGGCAATTAATTATGTTTTATAGACTCGCAATGATGCTCCTATTTCCTGTCCTGTCCTTAGTGAACTGAATAATAAATGGTGAAACAAAGAAATAAAACGCAATTGTTTTATACACTGAGTAATGGAAGAACCCATCCATTATTGTGTTCTAAAATAATTTGTTGTTTTGTTCATTTTTTAAACTAACAGTAAATTTACAGTAATTTTTTATGGGCTTTCTATAAAATGCACATTATTACCAGATTTTGACAATTACTATTAAAATGCATATATATTGAATTACATTCTACAAGATTTATTAGCATGTATCATTTTGTAAATGGAACTAGATCGACCAAAACTTGACTTAGAGGCAACAGAGTCCTCCTTTTAAAAATAAAAAAAAATTGTGCACCTCATTTTAATCGCGAAAGCAAAATCAAGAATCGCGAAACATCGTTTAAAAATATATTAAGGAATAATTTTTTAAATTAAATTATTTTTAAATAAATACACATGATCCTTGAGCTTAAACCTCATTGAGAGATTTTTTTTTCTAAAATACGAGTATATAATTTTATACCCACATTCTCCACTCTATTTTCAACTATTCCAACGTAATATTTTTGTTCAGCGTTAATATCAGTTCCGATTAACAAGAATATATTATGTTAGGTTATATTTTCTTCGGGATACTTTCGGAATATATTCGTCTTACTTAACCCAAGTATAAAAGGTTTCGCTAACGTTTGTCTTTGGAATCGATATCATGTAATGGTGTTGCACATCATTTGTACACGTCACACCTGCTCGATGTAGTGAACTAATTGCAAATGGGATGTACGCAAGAACTTGGATCTCCATGAGAGAATGTCTGCTTGATAAACTTACCTGGAACAAAGAAACAAGTAGGTTAGGATTAATGATAAACAAAAGAATCATACAATTACAGTATTCAGTTGTTGCGGACAAATTGCGGAATATCTCGAGAATGTTTGTACATTTCATGAAAATAGGCTCTAAAAAATTCATTCATTATAATATTGTCTACTTGGTAAATATTTTTAATTAGAAACCGATGAAGAGTAATTAGTAATCGGGTATACTAAGATTTTTGTTAACTGCATTTTTACTGAAATTAACTCTATTGTGTTTAATTATAATTTTATAATATATGCCGATTCTAGTATTTCAGTTTCAAAAATTAATTAATTTCTAAATGACGATGCTGTATAAATACACACAGTGTTCCATATGAATATTTAATAAAATTTCTCTTTCTACATCGTCTTACTAGCAAATATGATGAAGGCGCTTGCTGAAATCACATTTAATTGGAAAGAACTATACTCATTATTAAGACCATATTCTGCAATATAACACAACACAATAATAGCAATTAGATAATAGAATATCAGAACTTCCATAAACTTTACAACCGAATTCATATTTGAACGTTTACTGCGAATTTGCAAAACTTTATGTAAATAGATTTGCCTCAGCCTAAGATACATATAAATTGACATGCGTTAAATATTACGATAAACACAGATTTATAGCTTTAGGCTTTGTCGTTAAATTTCGTTATTGTTTGTACGGATAGATATAAAATTGGCATACGGAGGACGCTATTTGTTGCTGTTTTATTGATACATCGACAATTATGCCATAAATTTATTTTCGTTATATACAACAGGCGATGTTAAACATAACGAATATTACCATCGTAAAATTTCGTTTGTTCATAAACAAGGAATATTGATAAAACATGGTTCATTATCCATCGATAGTTACGCGTTTTATGATCAATTTACGTCTATATTTGCAACTCGTATTAAATATCCTCTAATCTATACAAAGATTATATTTTCATAGAAAATTTCTTTGAAGCTCATCACTTTTATAACAAAAGTACTAAGCTTAACATTTCAGAAGCTTTAGAAATATTTTTACAAAATATAGAACTAACCCTTGTTAATGAACAAACTAATTTTCCATCTACTAGTTTCTTTTCTAATATTTTCTAGGGATTTTTTGCTCTTTGACAGTAGTAGGTTGGCTATTTGGATGTTTTGTGATTGGTATTTGATTGTTATCACTTAATTCTAGTCACTTTTCCTATCCTTCCATTTGGCTTTTTCTTTTGGCCGCAGTAACTCCGTGTCACAAGCATTGACCAGGTAACTATTACTGTTTTTATATGATCGGTTTTTTGCTTTGTTACTCAAACTATTCAATATATTGTATTTTGTACTTTGCTATTATTTGATTTAATCGTTTTTTACACTGTTATTCAAACAACTTAATGAATTATAATTTGTAGTTGGTTTCTTAGCACTGACGATGAATTTATAAATAATTCGAAAACGTTCTGCTATATTAAAAACAAATTTCCATGGGTTTGGATCACATCGCTACTGTTCTTATTTTTCTTATTATATTTACATTGGCCCATCACATCGACAACTTTCTTAAAAGAAAGATTATATTTTCGTTTATGATTATTTACAACAACGAATTAAATATTTTATAATACTGTAGAGGGGACTATATAATAAAATAAATAGTTATAACTTCAATAATGATGTCGGGATCAAGGACCATATTAATCATAAAGTTAAATATATAATATAAAAAACTATATAAAATTAAAAGATTCGTCTTTTATTTAGAAGTGGATATTTAGATGAAAACAAAGACATGGAGGACGTATAGCAAGAAACTTACATCACTATATAATACACGAATCTTCTTAGTACATTGTAGAAATTCAAACTGTTCAAAAGTTCATATTGTTAGAACTGTTAAATCCCTGAAGAAGGTTTTTAAAATATAAACCGAAACGTTGGTACATTATCAATGGTATTTTAATATTATCACATATGGTCCTTGATCCCAACATCATTATTGAAGTTATTTAAATTATCGAACGCTAAGTAAACTACTGAATAAATTTTAAAAATTATCACTACGGTTTTAAATATTAATATAGAATATCAACCAAATACCGTAACAAGCATTAAAGTAGCTAGATGCACATTTCGAAGGCTATGCCCCCATCTTCAGTAGCTATAAATTATATATATATATAATTATTAACTATTTATTATATACTATAATCATATCATACTTACAATATAATTTTTTTTAATTTTCAATTTGAATATTCTTTTTATTTTATTTTTATTTTTTTATTAATTTTTTATTTTTCATTTTATTTTTTGTCGACAAGTTTTCGCTTTTAGTCAATACTTAAATAAAGGAGACGTAGAAATAAATGGCTAGTGCCATTATAATAATCACAACAAAAATAGAATTTTTACAAGGTAGATTATTTAACACAGTCAACATTTTCATAAAAGAGATTCACAAAAAGCGTTAGCCAATTATATACACTTGATTTTTTTTTAATTAGATTTTTTATACTTGTCATTACAATTTAAAAGAATTGTTTTCTTCCATTATAAAAAAGTGTTCCCAACGAAATTGAACTAATAGAAATTGTTTTAAAACTTATCACTACTGAAGATGGGGGCATAGCCTTCGAAATGCGCGTCTAGCTACTTAATGCTTTAAGTTACGGTATTTGGGTGATATTCTATACTGTAAATTTATTTATATATTTTGTATTATGAAATTTTGAGATTTAAAAAAAAATAGTTCGTATATTCACTGTGGATTACCTGCAATTAAAATTGGAATTAAAAATCGAAAAATATGTATATTTTTTAATATTTATAATAACAATATTTTTTATTTTAATTTTCTCATTTAGTGAAGACAACATTTTTATAAATTAATCACCGTTATATTTTCAAATTAAGGAATTTGAAAAATTGATATTTTGATATTTGATATTTGAAAATAAAATAAATTTATGAATTAAAATATATTTAAATATTTTAAGAAAAAATACAAAAACAGAAACATGAGAAAAAAAAATTAAAAATTAAAAATTAATAAAAAAAATAAAAAAAATAAAAAATATATTAAAATTCAAAATAAAAATAAAATATATTGTAAGTATGATATTATTATAGTATATAATAAATAGTTAATAATTATATATATATATAATTTATAGCTACTGAAGATGGGGGCATAGCCTTCAAAATGTACATCTAGCTACTTAATGCTTTAAGTTACGGTATTTGGGTGATATTCTAAATAAACTACTGAATAAATAGTTATGAATCTTTCAATATGTTATCTTGTTTCCTATTCGCTTGTGCTATATTTTATATATACGTTCTTCTTCCTTATATTAAATTTATATTGTATTGTATTTGACCTGTATCATGTCTTCTATATGATAATGTACCAATAAATGAATGAAGACAAGTAAATAAATACATAAATAAATATAAAAATAATGTCAAAGAATAGTATCATTTCTTTAAAAATCGTGATTATTTATAGTTGTTCATGAGGTAAAATATATAGATGTTTATGGGACAAAAAGATATTTTAGTTCTTGACGGGTCTGAATTATAGTTACATTTTAGTTGCCTTAATCTGAATTATATTTTAAAGTTTCCCATAAAAATACACATTAAAGCACTTTCGACAAATTGTTTATTTAATTTATTTAATCAAATGTATATTTACAATAAATTTCATTAATTTACCTACAAATAATTTATATAGTGAATTAATTTGAAGAGTGCGGAACAGTGGTTAAAGAACCCTTAGTTTTTCGCTAAAGAATAACCATGTATTGACAGCAAAAACCGCATGATTTTACAATTTTCTAATAATTTAATATGAAACTTATAAGTGAAATAAAAGAAAACATATTTTCGCAGAAATTACAAGGAATTACGACTGTTAATATCCGCGAAAGTGATTTTGTGTGTACAAGTTTTTCGATTCTTTTTAAGTAATTAGAAAATCCAATCGAAATATCTTTGGCAAATGCAGTACAAACGTACGGAAAATGACATTTTGATTGGTTTTGTGGCCGTTGTGTTGAGTTGTTCGCATCCGGAAGGAAAAGGCTGTGTTTTCCGTTACAATAAAGTGGTGAATTGTAACCGAATTAGCGGCACCGTGCAGGGTCTTTTATACGCAATCTGCTATTTCTAGTTACGAGAGGTACAGGGCGTTCTTATGATAAGACGCTCGTATTAGAATTACACACAACACTGTAATATTTAAAAAAGCGATTTTTAATGAAATTGCTTACGATTGGCATCTTTTAGAGCATCGAATCCACTTCTTTTGTTTGCTCGGGATAGATTTTGTAATGCTAACGGGCTACAATTTTATTTTTCAAATTAAATTCGCTGTATATTTAAAAATTGTTATAACCGTAAAGCATTCCACAGACAACTGAAGAGTTAGCGTTTATCATTTTTGCCTACGCTAATAGATAATCGACTTGAAGTACCCTTACAGCCATAAAATTATCGGTAGTTGGTACACCCTGTATAGTGCGGCAGCATTTCATGTTCTCTTCCCCTTCATGTACATATAGGTATGTATATATTTGGTATGTCGGTGTGTACCGTCGACTAATTGAACGATAAATAAGAGAATGCCACGTTTGTAGATTCTTGTTATTTCTTAATTAATACTGTTATGTTATCTTTATATCTGCGCAATTTTACTGTACGCATACGAACAGAATATGAAACAGAAACTTAATTTCAGGAATATATTACTTGAATTACAATTTTCGTTTCATTCGTATTGTATTTTTAGAACATCTTAAAACATGTAACATCTTAAACATATGTAACATCTTAAAAAATAAATTGAGACAAGAATGAATCAGGAATTAAATCTTCATAATAGAAATTATGCGTCTCTCTCAAGTCGCGTTATATATATAACATATATAAATATATAAAAAAAAAATATATATATATATAACATATATTATATATTATTTCCAAATAAAAAATACAGATTTAAGCAAAAGTAACTTGGCATATATCAATTCCAACTATAGTATATACAGGGTGTTTAGATATAGATATTGTAAAATGTTTTGGAATTCAAATTCCTAAAATATTTTGAAGTAAATAGAGTTTTCCATTTACCATATGCATTTAACAACTTTTAATTTTAAATGCTATATATTATTTTTCCTTAATACGTATCCTTAGCGCTAAAATTAGCTATCTGAAGATATATTCAAATTCTAACTTCTGTTTTTTTTAATTAATCAAAAAAAAAAAAAAATCAAAACCTAAAATAGTTTTTTTTTTAGAAAATAATCATAGTAAAACTTTTATATTTAATTTGATATAAATGCATATTTGATATAATGATCCGAGAATTTCTAAATTCTAAACTTAGTACACAAGGTGTTTCATTTAATATTGCACTATAGGAGATATTTTATACAGGACGTTATTATTAGACACAAAATTTAAAGTAGAGTTTACTTTGTTAGTGAAGGACTCAATATGTTTTGAATACATATTATATATAAATTTGAGAGATTCTAACGTATTGTCTACTAATGTATATACATCAATATATTTTTAATGATTAACAAATTTTTCTGTAAATAACTAAGAGACTACGTAGCGCACGTTATACAAATAAAAAACGCGTTCTTCATTTCTTAACACATGTGCCAAGTATTATTGAAGTGAATCTTTTGAAGTGAAACTTCTATAGGCGCGGTAGGGCAAATTGGCCTGAACGTCACGAAAAGTGAAGAAATCTACGCGCATGCGCCACGTGTACTGTGTGTATACGTAGCATAAGGCAACCAGTAGACGCTTGCGTATTTTATTATATATTACACAAACACAGCTTCATCTTTTAGCTAACAATTTCCATTGTGTGAAAAGTGAAATGGAGAAAAAGACAAGTACAGACAGAGTGCGAGCCTATAGAGAACGGAAGAATGCAAATAAACCACCAAGAAAAGTGCCAACAACTACCTTGGAAAGAAGTAGAGAGTATCGAGCCAGGCAAAGGGCGTTAAAGAAACACGGTGCACAACATAACCTTCCAACGACCTCAAATACACTGGATGAATCGATACCGTCGTTAAATGAGGACACAGTGAGTGGTATAGGGAATTTGAATGCCACTGATTCAGGCGTGCCGTCTACACGTGAAGATACACGCGGTGTGAGAGATCAACGAAATAAATCTGATACAGCTGAGCCATCGACAAATAGAAATGCACCCACTAGTGCATCATACACAAAATTTACATTCTTTCAAACTGCTCATCGCGAATTTGATAAACAATTTTTCAATAATCCGCTAGGTACAGTGTATTCCATATGTGATCGAATATGGTTTAAGAACGATGTGAAACCTGTTGATCCTAAGCACAAGCAACTTTAACATACTGCGTTTCCAGCCATTATTATTGAAGATGTGATAGCGTGTAATTCATGCCGAAATGCTCTCACTCGGAATACCATTCCAATGTTATCCAAGTCAAATGGTTTTCTCTACCCAGAATTACCTGGTCATCTACCAAAATTAGATTTAGTGTCACAGAGGTTAATTTCACCCAGTATTCCATTTATGCAAATTCAACGTTTACGACATGTACATGGTCAACATGGGATTTATGGGCAAATTATTAATGTTCCAATATCTGTGAATACGATGGTGAATCATTTGCCAAGAGACATTGATGATGATCAATGTATTAATGCCAACATAAAAAGAAGAAAAATACACAGATCGAGTTATTTAATTGGTTTGGTGGGAAAAGGAACTCTAAAAATAGGGCTACAATATTTAATCCAAACTCCTCTTTATAGACTGTACGACATTACAGTTAATAATGCTTTCTTTGATGTTCAGAGTGTCAATCAAAATCAATTAAAATTATAATCAAAATCAAATCGTTAACAAATGGAAAAAAAGCAATGCATAAAATAAACTTTTCCTAGGAGCTAAGAAGTTTCACTTCTACCGCGCGAGAGTGTCATGCATTTTTTGTAAATTCGATCACTTTAATTGAATATCATTGTCAATACTCATATTAGGTCTAATTTTTGATTAAATTAGTCGAAACTTTGTGCTTTGACAGCTTCTGGATATAAAATTGCCGGTATTCTCGCTTTAACGAGTTCACAAGGTCATTCGAAACACAAATATTTTTTATTAGATTTACGTAATTTGGACGATTTTATCCAAATATTAAAAAAGATTGTATCAAAAATGAATTTTAATAGGAGAAAAGATTGTAACATAAATTTCGCCGGTTTCCCATATTGTTTATAAATATTTAAATTAGCTCAAAATAATTAATGAGAAACTAAATAACTCATTTGGGTGATATTGTAAACTGAAATCATTAAAAGGATAGAATAGTTAAAAATAACCCCACAGATCAGGAGACAGCCATTTAGACCGGTTGATATCTTCTACAAACTTTATGTACCATTAGTTCTAAAAAACTGAAACATCCGGTGAAAATTTGGTTGTGATTACAAAATCCATTTTTTTAATACGCATTCATTAATCGATCCTGTGATCTTATCTACTCAGCTTAAGACTAAATTACTAAATTAACTAAATCATAAGACCCGTAAAAAAAGGATATTAAATATAGCCTTTTCTACAATCGTTTCTCAATAGCGCTACCATTTCAAGAACAGCAATTAACTTCTACGAAATTTCCCCCGTATTTCCTCACAAATGAAAATAAAATTAGGAAATCCATAAGAAATTTTATACTTCCTTCAGGCAGCATATAGATATATTAAATATACTGCTCTGACATGAACGTATAATATACATTTCGGATTTATATCGAATTGCTCCAAGGACAGAACATGATGTAGATATATCGAAATATATGAACATATACAGAACGTATGTAACATTGGATGTCTTATTTGGATTGAGAAAAATCAATTTACCGAACATAATATCAAAGTTTATGCGTTGCAAGAGCTATAAAACAGATTAAATGATTCTTTCTATATAACATTCGCAGGACATCGAAGCAACCAATTTCTGAAAAAGATATAACTTTTCTTACTATGAAATAATATAATAAACAGTTATATAATAGCAGTTTAGTATAGTCTATTTTGGCAGTTTATAAAAACAGGTTTTTGCAAGATATGTTTAATATTTCTGATACTTTTTGTACAACAGAAATTTACAGTTATTACATGGCAAATATTATGTTGAATTTTATGGCGTTCAAGTTAGTTAAAGAGTCCGCAATCCTAAAGATTGGTTGGAAACAGCACGCCATGCCGATCTATCCTGAGCTAATCCTTTCATCTCCCTATAGCTATTCATCTCAACGTCTTCAACTATCTGACTCACATACTCCAATCTAGGCCTACCTACCCCTCTCTTTCCCTCCACTCTACCTTCTATGATCAATTGCATAATCCCCCCATGCCTAAGAATATGCCCTACTAATCTGTCTCTCCTACGCTGTAACACTCTCCAGATACTTCTCTTCTCCCCTACTAACTCTAGTACAGCTTCATTTGTTACTTTATCTTCCCAACCAATCCTCATCATCCTCCTATAACACCACATTTCGAATGCTTGTAATCTACGCTTCTCTTCCTTTCCTATAGTCCACGCCTCACACCCGTACAGTGCTACACTCCAAACATATACCTTCAGTAATCTTTTTCTAATACCCAAGTCAATATTTGATCTTAAAATCTGTTCTTTTTCTACGAATGCCTTCCTACCCTGTGCTATCCTACACTTTATATCTACCTTGCTTCGATTATCTTTTTTGATTCTACTGCCTAAATAACAAAAATCTGACACTTCTTCGATTCTATTATCTCCTATTGTGATCCTCATTTTTCTACTGCATTCCTTTTTGTCACACCTCATCACTTTAGTTTTACCTATATTTATTTTCATGTTAAAATCACTAGTCAATACTGCCTGCATACCATTCAATACCCTTTCTAAATTCTTTTCGCTTTCTTCCAATATAGCTATATCGTCGGCGAATCTCAACATATATATTTTCTCTCCCTGTACATTCACACCTACACTATACTCTTCTTTTACTTTGTTTATTGCATCTTCTATATATAGATTAAATAATAACGGTGAGAGTGTACATCCCTGCCGAACTCCCTTCCCTATTTTTGCTACCTCTTCTTCCCCCTCAATTCTAACTAAGGCAGTTTGGTGTTTATATAAATTAAAAATTATTCTCCTATCCTTATAATCTATACCAGTTTCTTTTAAAATTCTAAACATTATGTCCCAATCTACATTATCAAATGCCTTTTCTAAGTCTACAAAAGCTATGCAAGTTACCTTTCCTACCCTCTTTCTTTTTTCTACTACCGTTCTTAGTGCTAGAATCGCCTCTCTCGTCCCTCTGTTTTTCCTAAAACCAAACTGATCTTCTCCTAGCCTTTCCTCTACTTTATTTTCTAATCTTCTATAAATAATCTTTAACAATATCTTCGATGCATGTGATAGTAGGCTAATGGTCCTATAGTTCTCACACAAATTAGCTCCTATTTTCTTCGGCATTGTTACTATTCTACTACGCTGAAAATCCTGTGGTACTTCTCCCTTCTCATATATTTTACAAACTAACCTGTATAATCGCTCCTGCATTTTTTCCCCTGCGTGTTTTATTAATTCGGCTGGTATCATATCAATCCCCGCTGCTTTGTTATTCCGTAAATCATTTAATGCTCTATGAAACTCTGACCTAAGTATGCTAGGACCTAAGTCATCCTCATCTATCTATTCCACACTTTCTAGCTCCTCCATGTCCTGCCTACCTTTATATAAATCTTCAAGATACTCCTTCCATCTTCTAGCTTTTTCCTTATTTTCTGTGAGTTCCTTACCCTGCTTATCACATATAATGTTACCCTTTGGTTTTACTTTAGAAAAATGTGACTTAATTTTCCTGTAGCCCAAATCTACTTTACCTCTTCTCATATCCTCCTCAATATCCTCACAGTTTCCTTTTATCCACTCTTCTTTCGCTAGCTTGCATTTCCTATTAATTAAGTTCCTTAGTTCCTTATATTTTTTCTGTCCTGCTTCTGTGTTTCCTATTTTAATTTTCCTTCTTGCTTCAATCATTTCAACTATTTCTTCCGTGATCCATTCCCTCCTACCTGCCCTTTTCTTTGTGCCTAATACTTCATTTGCTGCTGTAGTTAACCCATTTCTGATTTCCCTCCATTCGCAATCTATGTCGCTCCTTGATGTTCCATTAGCCATGATTTCTACTTTCTGCTTGTACTTTTCACATTCATCAGCTAATTTTAACCTATCGACATCTACTCTGACCTGTTTGGACTTCTGTAATTTCTTGAATTTGACCTCTGAGTCCAGGACTACTAAATTATGGTCACTATCAATATCTGCTCCAGGGTAACTCTTACAATTCTTAATCTGGTTCCTAAACCTCTCTTTAACCAGTATGTAATCTATCTGATACCTCCCTATATATCCTGGCATTTCCACGTATATATCCTGCGCTTGTGATTCTGAAAAAGCGTGTTTGCTACCACTAGCTTATTCCTAATACAAAACTCTACCAATCTATCCCATCTATCATTACGTGTTCCTATTCCATATTCTCCTACTATTGAGACTTCCTTTCCCTTACCTACTACGGCATTCCAATCTCCGATTACAATTAGATTATCCTGTCCTTTAACGTTTGCTAACCTAGATTCAATCTCCTCATAAATGGATTCTACCTCCTCATCATCGTGACTTGAAGTTGGCATATATACTTGCACTATAACTGTGTCCGTTGGCTTCGTGTCTAATCTAATAGTTATAATTCTATCACTAACTTGGCAATAACTCTTTACTCTACATCCCAACTTTCTATTCAATATAAAACCTACACCGGTATGCCCATTATCTGATGCTGTGGTTATTAATCTATATTCTCCTGACCACGTATCTACTTGATCTTTCCCCCTAACTTCACTAATACCTACAATATCCAGTTTAAGTCTCTCCATTTCTAATTTCAAATTCTCTAGCGTTCAAGATAACAGAATATTTCCATATATTGCGATCAAAATGAAATCGTATAATCTTTACTACTTTACTCATCGTGTTTATATGAACATCTGAAATTACTAAAATAAATAATACAAAAGCCAAATGTATATTAATATTTTGATTGTTATGTAAAAGCCCGACTGAGAATTGTAGAGAAAACCACGAAGAAATTTATATGAGAGTTTATGATATAAATTCAGCCAGTAAAAATTAGAAATAAATTATTTATAATTATTTTACACATTACCTAAAAATACCCTAGAATTCTTGTCGTGCCATAAATTTTTATATGGAAGAAATATATATGTCAATCATAACGGGTCATTATTCGCACAGAAGAAGTTTGATGCTCGCTCTATTGTCCTTCAAGTTATATCTTTTAAAAAATGTATGAAAATATTGTAAAAATCGTAGTTGTAAATATTAAAAAATATTAGATATAATTATTAACATTGAAATGGAGGAGTTATTAAAGCTGATCGAAATTTATTTTCAATAAAATTTCCTCGTTGTCTCCAGACATCGCAGTAGCCTGCATCCTATGACAATATATTTGTTCTTCTTACCTATCAAAATTTCGCGAAATTTGCTTCATTTAGCCGACCTTGATCTGAATAAAACATATTGCAAAATTAATAGTTGAAGACTATTGCAATCAATGTATACAAAATATTGTCCACCAAGCAGACAATGTACTATAAATAAATATGATGATGAATTGCTCCTCGATATATCATGAAATAGAAAACTTTCCTCGACGTGATTTTTTTGATGATCTATATATTCGGTAACATCATGTAACTATAGCTAGATGTATTATTCCCAGATGCCGATTTCCTTGAATTCTTAGTGTCTGGGAAAGTAGCACATGGCAATATATCCCGTTATTCCTTGTATATACAAGTCTGCAATTGTTTTCTTCTCATGTGCAATACATGCACGTTTGCTTTGATAGAAAACGCGTCTATATATATATATAATATATAACTCCAAGCGAAATACAAAATTTATATTCATGTATAGATAGATCTTTCCATTTGCTCATATAAGGTCGGATTATCATTTATTGTGGGAGCTTATAAGCTCAACCTCGAAGCTGATAAGATTTATTTATGGTTTTTGCGATTCTTTGAATTTATAAATGTTGACAATTTACATCAAAATATGTAAATATTATTATAAGGATTTTCGTAGAAAGAAAAATTCTGTAGCCAATTTTATTACAAATATAAATATTGCATAATAATTAAAATTTCAAACTAACAATTTAGCTCACTTTAACCATGTTATTGTTAATTATTTTAAAGAATTGTACAATTTTAATAAATTAAAATGATATTGTAATGAAAAATAGCGAAGCTTTGTAAAGAAAAATATTTTTGTATTCATGGCTGTATATTTATTTATCAATATTTATTTTGTCGTCATTTTCGGTACAAGAAATTCTGTCTCTATAGACGAAATATGGTTTCCATAACAGAAATTACCAAAGCTGGGGTAATACAATAATTTTTAAAAGGATGTGCCGTACATTTTATTTAAAACTAAAATTACCTAAAAATATATTTTGAAATATTTTAGATGATTATGAATTTAATTGAACTTACTGCACACATTCACTTACTTTTCAAGGATTTATACTAGGAATTATATTCTAATATATACTAAGCTAAAACGCTTATATGACTCGTTTAATTTATTTAAAAGCTTAAGAAAAGAATTCATAACAATGTAAGAATACAAAGTTCAATTTCAATTTTGCAATATTTACTATTTTTCAATTCATTCAATATTTACCTATTAGTAGCTATTCGCTAAATGAATCGTGCTGAAAACTAAAAAAACTAAAATATATTCTGTATTTCTAATAAACACCTTTCTGTACTTCTTAAGTAATATACAATTTTCGTAATAGAAAATAATCCCATGGGCTGCATAATTTTTAAGTTTGGAATAACACACTCGCTTTATATACCCTAATTTAAAAATTATCTCACTATGGGTTTAGAGGAGTTACAAATGACTGGTTCCGTTCTTATTTAAGAGAACGGAGTCAAGTTGTACAAATAAACAGTAATAATAAAACAACAATCTCAAAACCGCTCCACGTACGACGCGGACTTCTACAAGGATCCGTCATAGGCCCGCTGTTATTCAACGTTTACATTAATGATATTACAACCCTTCCAATTAGTGGAAAATTTACACTATTTGCTAATGATACGAATCTGACGTGGAACATACCACGGACTGACAATTTAAAGGACGCAGATTTAATCAATTCAGAACCTGATCTTCTATGTCAGTGGTTTAATAAAAACAAGCTTTCTTGAAATACTAATTAGACCCACTTTATTGCTTTTAAAAAGATATACAATTATCTATTGTAATACAAAACAAAATTATGGATGTAACATTAGTTAAAGAGTCCGCAATCCTAAAGATTGGTTGGAAACAGCACGCCATGCCGATCTATCCTGAGCTAATCCCTTCATCTCCCTATAGCTATTCATCTCAACGTCTTCAACTATCTGACTCACATACTCCAATCTAGGCCTACCTACCCCTCTCTTTCCCTCCACTCTACCTTCTATGATCAATTGCATAATCCCCCCATGCCTAAGAATATGCCCTACTAATCTGTCTCTCCTACGCTGTAACACTCTCCAAATACTTCTCTTCTCCCCTACTAACTCTAGTACAGCTTCATTTGTTACTTTATCTTCCCAACCAATCCTCATCATCCTCCTATAACACCACATTTCGAATGCTTGTAATCTACGCTTCTCTTCCTTTCCTATAGTCCACGCCTCACACCCGTACAGTGCTACACTCCAAACATATACCTTCAGTAATCTTTTTCTAATACCCAAGTCAATATTTGATCTTAAAATCTGTTCTTTTTCTACGAATGCCTTCCTACCCTGTGCTATCCTACACTTTATATCTACCTTGCTTCGATTATCTTTTGTGATTCTACTGCCTAAATAACAAAAATCTGACACTTCTTCGATTCTATTATCTCCTATTGTGATCCTCATTTTTCTACTGCATTCCTTTTTGTCACACCTCATCACTTTAGTTTTACCTATATTTATTTTCATGTTAAAATCCCTAGTCAATACTGCCTGCATACCATTCAATACCCTTTCTAAATTCTTTTCGCTTTCTTCCAATATAGCTATATCGTCGGCGAATCTCAGCATATATATTTTCTCTCCCTGTACATTCACACCTACACTATACTCTTCTTTTACTTTGTTTATTGCATCTTCTATATATAGATTAAATAATAACGGTGAGAGTGTACATCCCTGCCGAACTCCCTTCCCTATTTTTGCTACCTCTTCTTCCCATTATGTAAATGTAACATTATGATGTAACATGTAACATTAAATTTCTTCGTATTTACGTGGACTATGAACATAACTGGAAATTTCATTGCGAAAAGTTGCATAAAATGCTTTCTTCTGCGATCCGTCAGGAAACTGACTTCCAAACTGCTTTAAAAGTTTATTTTGCTTTATTTGAATCCAAAATGCGTTATGGCCTACAATTTTGGGGCAACAGCAATAATGAACTTGTTTTGAAAATATTTCGTTTGCAAAAACGCGCAATGCGTATAATTGACAACGCTGCATTCAAAGCCCATTGCAAACCTATATTTCGCAAATATAATATTTTAACGTTGACTGGTCTATATATTTTAGAAATGGCTCTATCTTATAAGTATATTAATACACATAAATAATCACAGACTTTCATAATTATCAATCCAGATTCTCTAAAAATATATATATCGATACACCACATTCAACTTTTTATAAAAAACTGTAATGTTCATGTCACCTTACGTATTCAATCATATTCCATCAGATATTCGTCCTAACATAAATATTTTTAAATATAAATTAAAAGCTCTGATTGTTACTAAGGCTTATTATACAATAGATGAGTTTTTTACTAATATGTTAGTGCATAATTTGAGACATCAATTTTAATAAGTTCCTACAATAAGTTCCTATTGTGATATTTTAAGTGATTTAAAAATTTATAATTTTAATAATATTGTATACCATATATTTTTATATCAATCCGTTGTTATAAATTACAGTTATTTTATATGATTACTATTAAGCAATTTTAAAGTGTTTTAGTTTGTATATCGTACTATGTAATATGTTTATATGTACATTTTACTAATGTCCATAGTTACTGTCTTAAAGATGGAAAATAAATATAATAAAATAAAAAAATAAAAATAAAAATATATTTGTTTAATCTTATTAGTTGCTCTACTATTGTAACTAACAATAAACTAAATTTTTAAAATGGATGAATTTCTTTAGTCAAACTAATCTTTATATGTTCATTTTTACAAGGACTTTGGTACTATCTAATTCTTTTATAAATATATCTAAATTCGAGCACTGATTATAAATGTACAACTTGAAAGATAAAACTAAAACTTCTATAAAACTAGTAATTATTATAGCAAATTAAGAATTTGTACTAATTACAGACAAATTACTTAATTAGTATTTGTATATTCAAACGCATTTACCGGACCAATTTTATACAGTTGTATAGATATATTGATAATTGTGTATGCTGTTAATTAATATGCCACAATTTAATCACCATCATAGTAATCAGCAAATAAAGCACTGCATGTTACAAACAGTACCCAAACAAATACCTGCAAATATTATCAAGGAATATTTACATGTGCTCTGTATATGAGATGTATGGGACGATCAATAAAAATTGACCCATGATTTTCATTTTGTATTGGGCCTATAGGACATCACACTAATTAAAGACTAAACGTCACTAGATAGGTGGCAATGATTAAAATACTTATTATAATGAAGACACCAAACGAGTACAAAAAAAAATCCCGTCTCAGTTGGTCTTACTCTGATACTCATATTTAAAATATATTAAAAATTTGCATAATTTGCAGTGCTGTAATTTATTTAATTTTCGCAAATTCACCAACCTAGATGATAAACTAAAATTATATAATGTGGGTATTAAGAGCTCAATAAAAATTGCACATTAATTAATAATTTTTGGGTCAATTAGAGAAATTTTGGACAAAAACTCAATTTGAAATGTTAAAGAAATCCTAAAAAAAATCTTAAAAAACTCAATCTTAAATAATATAGTGTATTATAAATATTACGTTCTATTCCTTGTACTTCACGTCTCCCCTGTTTTTTTTTATTGTCTACGCCTGACAACTGTATAATGCTAGATGCACACAATACCTATAATAATAATGTCGTAATATCTAAGTCAATATTTGACCTAAAAATTAAATCTTTCTACTCGGTGCTACCTATTATATCTACTTTACTACTATTATAAATTCTGCTCCCTCTCTTCTAAGATAGCAATCTTCAGCGAACCTCAACACATAATTTTTTTTCTGAATTTTCGTACGAATTTTAATTTTAGATTGAATAATAAAGGCTAAAGTATACATCTTTGCCTAACTCCTTTTATTCTTGCGTCCTCCTTTTCATTTAACGAACAAAAGAAAATTTAAAATTGAAAATATATATATTCTCATACAGAATTGTACTTGTAAATATAAGCATGTGTTTAAGTTGAGGTCAAAGTTTTGTCAATAGCTATAGTAGTAAAATTTATAAAAAAATATTGCAACATTCAAAAAGCACAATTTCGATATCGTGATAATTTTTTGAAAACATTTCACGACTCTACGTTTTATTGTCGCCATTATTTATAACTAGACTCTCATATGGAACTAAAAAAGGAACGTGATTGATTTTTAATATAATATGTTTAATTACACTTGTAATTATAATTGAACAAGTTATGTATTGATACTTTGATAAGCTAGATTGTGCAACTAGTGTACATTCAATCAAGTTCCTTGCAGTTCTATTAGCTTAAGTTAAACAAGCATAACTAGTTGGCTGTTTCAATGCATATACCAACAATTTAATTTAATATCTCAATATATATTGGTACTAAATTTGTCCAGGGTATGTTTATTAGCAATCGGGCGCACAAACTATTGCATGGTAGCATTTTAGTGCAATTCGCAAATGTTTTGTTATGTCGATTACCGAACAACCACAAGACACATACTGTCTGTTCGCGTTTAATTTGCCCGGCCATGAAATGCGCATTTGTACAAAATAATGGGGGTGCAATTGCTATTGCTTAAGACGCGCCTACAATCATTCATTCCTTGGCACTACCCTGTGTACTATCAGTGGCGTAACAACTTACTACCAAAATGAGTTCGCTTTTAAATGGTAAAGTAATCCATAGCCAATCAAGGGAATTGATTTTCAATGTGTATGAATACTTTAAATCTGATGGCAATTTGTCATCGAAGGAAGTAAAGGAAAGAGTGTCTGCAGCAACCAAAGTGTCTATAAGAACGGTAGCTATAATTATAAAGGAAGGTGAAGCTCCAGGTAACGAAAGTGAACCGAAATTTTCTACACCAGGAAAGAAGGATTGAAGGATTGCATACGAATATCTCAAAGGGTGAACGTTTAATAATAATTCATGCCGGTCGTAAAAGTGGCTTTGTACCAAATTGTTTGACAATACTTCAGTCGGGTATAAAAACTGGAGACTATCACCATGAAATGAATGGTGAAAATTACGGAAAATGGATAATAGATAAATTGTTACCAAATTTACCGGAAGATTCCGTAAATATCATCGACAACGCGCCTTACCATAACATGCAAATAAATCGTGCGCCAAACAGTAATTCTCCTAAGCAGGCAATGGTAAAATGGTTGGCCGAAAAAAAAATTACATTCACGCACCTAATGTTAAAGCCCCAGCTGTACGATATTATAAAATCTCATAAAAAGAACCAGGTTACATATAAATTTGATACACTTTTCACAGACCATGGACACAGAGTTTTATGTTTACCCCCTTATCATCCGGATTTGAATCCTATAGAACTAATAAGGGCACAAGTGAAAAACAGTGTTGCTGAAAGAAATTTAACATTTTCTTTAAAAGATGTGAAAGTATTAGTACAAGAGGAATTCAACAATTTCACACACAGTGGCGGCTCGTGCCATTTCAATCTGGGGGGGCGCATTTCTTAAAAAATAACATAATAGTGAGAAATCTTACCTAAAATGGATGCAAAATGATTAAATTCAATCATTTCTTGAAAGTAAATTCCACTCTTTTAACTTTCATTGATATAAACTTTTCCAAAACTTTTTCGTTAAAAATGTAAATATCTCGCACCACATTTTTATTAATACACACCATCGCCAACGCGTTTAAACGATCATTACCCATAGCATTTCGCAAAGAAGTCTCGATTCTTTTAATTGTTGAAAAACAACGCTCTGATTCAGCAGTGGTTATCAGGGTTGTTAAAATAATTTTAAGTATTTTTAAAGTTTCCGGGAAAGTTTCACTGATATTATAACAAAATTTGTGGCTCCAATTATTTGATAAAAATCCGGACGCGAGTAAATGACTTCTAATTCTGTTTTTAATCTGGTTTTATTCAAAAATGGATATGCATGACACACGGTTTCCAAAAGGTCCACTGGAAATTGTTTAGAAAATGTTGCCATCGATTTCGTGTTAAATAACTCATCGGCTTGTAAATGGCCACGATATGAGAATCTGTCCTTCATCTGTGTTATATATTTTTGTAAATGTAATTTTTGTAAATGTCCGGTTTTGAGCACTCCTTGCACAAGTTTGCGATAAATTTGAATCAGGCAATGACCTACCTAATTCTTTAATTTTGACTTTGTACAGAAAAGAAAGTCTACAAAACTCTATTTTCAATAAAGAACTAACACTATTCATTTTTATTAAATTATTTCTATTAAATATATTCTTAGAGAAACACGTGGCAAAATCGTACATACACAGAACAAATGCTACTGTCTTTCTATTTTACCTATTTTATTTTATTTTAACTTATTTTATTTCAATTTATATACATATATACTAGACTACTCTGTTCTCTGAACTGTGGTTCTATGGCTGTTCGGCACTAAAGTATCGTGGCATCAATATTTTAAAACAACTTTATTCTTTATTCTTAGCTTTGAAGCATGCGTGACATCACGTTGCTATGACTCATCCCAAGCCGCTAGAATGTGTGTTACATTAGTCGATATATGCGATACGCGAACCGAAGAAACAGAAGACATACTGCATACGGTCGCTCTTACTCTATCGCTTGCAACAGATAGGATGAGTGCATATGCATTTAACTGGTACTTGCTAGCTGCCATATCGTGTTGAGTCATGAGTGTTATGTATGTTCGCGGCGCGAGCTTTATCTTTTAGGAAAAATAATACAGAGATAAAATAGCGCAATACAATTATATATCTACTGTGATGCGCTCTATGTTCAAGAGAAGCGCGCGGCCCTGCGGCCTGCTTAAGGAACCGCCACTGGTCACACAGGAGCTTTGGAAGAAGTGTTGTGAAAACGTTATTAAACAAGAAAATTTTCATTTAGAAAATGAAACTATAGTGGATACACAAACTGAACAATTAGTTATAAATCTGAACGAAGAATCCGACGAAGAGGACAGTAATTTATTTTTAAATAGTGACAGTGAAGAAGAATTGTAAATTATTCTATTTCTTTTTAAATATCCATTAAATGAACGTTACCTATAATATCTCATTGAAGAAATGTTATTTATGTATGTAATAATAGCATATGACGACGGCAGTTTATAGGCCATTAATTTATGTTAATTTACTATTTTGTATTTGACTTGTTGTATCTTTGTTACTTAGTTTGTTACATGTAATAAAGTAGGTACTTTTGCCCAAAAAAAATCTTATATTACGAACATGGTAAGAATGACAAATGTATTGGGAACGCCACTGGTCGAGAGAGTTGAAGAGAAGAACCGCCTCCTCTTCACGGAGAATGCCGAATATGGCTTCGTTATCTGCGCGACCCGAGGCAAACTCATTGCGAACAAACTGTACATATATTGAATATTTATATCATCAAAAGGCACAGCCATTCTATGCAGGTATATGTGCGGTTTATAGTTGAACTAAACGCTGTACGAACTTAACGAGGAATGAGCTGAATAATGTTTAATGAATAGAACTGAATTTGAAACTTGATTATTAACTCCGTAACATTCAGGTGAATTTATTGATTATAAGCAAATGGTTGATTGCCTGTTGCACAGATGTGCCATATAAATTCAAACTATTTCTCAATGAGGATGGAAAGCGGTTGACAATCATTTATATTGTTTAAGTAACTATTGTGGAAGTACGGATAACAAATTGATATAATGAATAAAGCTGTAAAAGTACAGTAGTGTGAAGTAAGTTATACTTCAAGTATCTCACAAGATATTTGTTTGTAATTGTGAATTTGTTGGTTCGTTGCAAAAATTTGTAGTAAAATATAATTACGGTAATATCATTTTAATATAACCCTTAGCCAAAGGCAATGTTAAATTTATAAGCTTGGTGGAGGACAAACATAAAAAGTGTTTGATGGAACGAACATCTTGAAAATTTGAGCTGGAAATAAAGGTGTTATAGAATATAGGGTGAATTTGATTATACCATTCGTAGACCAGAATTTGAAAGTGCATTGAAATAATGCCGAAGAGAATTTATAAAATAAGCGGAACATAAAATACCGATACATTATATTTAATCGTACGTGTTGGTTGAATGATATATGATAAGGGATATTTTCGATTCCAAATAAAGTATTCAATGCAGAAAAACATAATCGCAGATACGGACTTTTTTAATGGCGCATACAAGGGTTTAGAATAATCCCATTAGCTGACAACATTACCAGATAAACCGAAGGTACAGGAAGAGACAAGAAGACTCACCTTCACCTCCTACAGTCCATTAAAATGACTTTTGAATTACACACACAAATAGAATACAGAGTAGTGGGCAATATATAAGGAGTTTAGATTCGTTTATATATAAAATTATACATTAAGACTAGACTTAATTCTAGTTAAACTGCTATACAACTTGATGATTTAATTAGATAGTAGTGTATAATAGTATAATAATAGTGTATAATAGTGTAGGATATTTATTAACCACCGATATCTTTCGTTTTCTCGTTCGTAAATCTCAGTTGTATTCACTATAAATTATAAATAAAAAAGGTGCCTTTTTGTTGCATTACCACTGATTCGTCATAAAATATTTATTGGGCAGAGTGACATGAGCTTAATTTTTTTAGACATGTAATATATGTAAAGAAATGTAAAATGTAGATTGTTTTTTTTTAATCTAATTATTAAAAAGAGAAATTGCGTTAATACTCCTTTTTATTATTTTTCAATTAAACTTGAATTTAATACCAATTTATTTATAATTTACGGTCGAATTATTTTGAAATGATTGTTTGAATTCACTATTTGAATTCGATTTTATAAATATATATATATTTTTTTATAATCATACCCGAGTTTAATAAATATTTTATTTATCAATTTGTTTTATTTTCTATTTGATACTCAAATATAATCAAAAATATATATTAATATATATGTCACAAAATGAAAATACGTAATAAGTTCTAGGATAAAAATCATTCATAAATAACAAAGAAACAAATGCGTATTATAATTAATTAGTTCGTAAATATTCAAAATATTTAATATGCAATTTAATAATATAGAATATCACCCAAATACCGTAACAATCATTAAGTAGCTAGATGTACATTTCAAGGGCTATGCCCCCATCTTCAGTAGCACAAGATAAAACAAAATAAAATACCTCTGTCACGAATCGTGATTGATCTACTCTTAAATAAATAAGTCAACATGACAGAAGTATTTCAAAAATGGCATATAATATGACCTATAAATCTTTTAAAACAATACAAATTAACAATTAACGAAAATATTGATTTGTGAAATCTAAAATAACCAAAAATAAATAAACAAACAAAATAAAAATAAATTTAAAAATAGTTCTTATTAAATAAATTAAATAGACAAGATGAAATTGGGCCTGAATCTAAGTTCATTAAATTTACGGTATTTGGGTGATATTCTATACTATAATTTAACACCATAGTGATAATTTTTAAAAAGCAATTTAATATTTTAAAATTAATTAAATTCGAAATTTAATACGGATTATATATACACTGTGTTCGCAATATAAATTTTAGATGCATATACATGTACAAAAAAGATTATTAATACCAAAAAATTAACTGCAATCTATTTTACTAGCATATTAAAATATATTCGGCAAATATAAATATTGTGTATTTAGTGCTCAAAATAATACTGATAATTATTACTTTAAAAATAATATAGATAATGAATGGATTATTTTTTTCGAGTTAAATAAACATGTTTGCGAATATGCAACAGAACACTTAAAGATAATAGTTATGCCCTAATATATTGTCTTTAAATATACATTAAAATTTTTTTTCATATAATTTCTTCTTGTATATGACTGCTTGTTATACAGGGTAGTCAATGTAAGAAAATTCGAAAATCCTTTCAAAAGCTAATAACTTTAGAAATTTAAAATTTTTGATTCATGTAGGACTTAAAAGGCTACATCATAAAAATCTTTTCATTTATACAGGATATTGCACTTTTATTCAATACATTGTAATTTAGTTTAATAGGAATTTCGCCAACTTTATAAATATGTGGCTTTTTTCTACCCCAGTTTTTGTATGTCGCAATTATACACTTTGATATACTCTAATGTCATATAAATGCTAAATCTCTTTTAACCAGGCTAACATAATATTGTGGTCTAATATCTAATGAAATACGAATGAGATCTTCTGTTACATCAAATAAATCTAGAAAATACTTTTGGTTTTGAAGAAGTATTAGCAAATTTCAACTTATTTTAAATAAATTATACCTGAAATACTGTTCACCTTAATTTTCAGATATTTTATTGCAGTCGTTTGTAGGTTGAAAAGTTTAAAAGTATTAAAAGCGGAACACCAACATTTTCGTTACAATTTGCCACAAAAATCTGCAAATTATTTGTGTCAATAAGGTTTTCGTTATCAGCATTGTTTTAGTACCCACGAGATTCCACTTAAGAAATTCATAATAAAAGGACATTATATAAAAAACAAACGTTTGGACAATCAAATATTTTCTTAATTCATTCATATTCTTTTGTATTAATGACACTTATTTATGTATTGTTTATTTTGATTTTGTAGTTATTTACCTTGATTTAGTACTGTATGGACCCTATCCACCTCTCATGCCATTTGGGTATCTTCAGAAAACAGTGAATGGAAAAAAGCGTGGATAAATGCACACTAACAAATATTTACACTTACCACTATAAATCTGCCCATAGAAGATGTAATTGTATAGAATATCACCGAAATGCCGTAACCCAAAGCGTTTGTTAGCTAAATGCGCATTTTGGAATGTCCCCATCTTCAGTAGCACAAGATAAAATCAAAATAAATTACCTCTTGCACTAAATGTGATTGTACATACACTGTTTGTGCAATTGTATAGCAATTACGGCAGTTAAAAAGGTAATCATGTATAGCGATTACAGACATAAGTATTTTATTTAGTTTTTATCTTGTGCTACTGAAGATGGACGCATAGCCTTCGAAATGCATATTTAGCAACCAAATGCTTTGCGTTATGGTATTTGGGCAATATTTGTATAACGCCATAGTAACAAATTTACAATAGAAGTTATAGTTTGAAAGAAACTATATCCGGACTAACAATGTTTGAATCTCCTATACCAGGGGTGGCCAACTTGTTTGTTTGAAATCGAGTTTTCTACATAAAAAGTGATAGCGATCTACCTGTGAAATTATTAATATTTCACACAATGACATATATCAAGTTCCTTAAAAATCGATATCTAGTGAAAAGTAGAAATGAAGTTTAAACGAAACAAGATAACACGATAATAATATTTATTGAACAAATAAAAAAACAAATACATAAAATATGTGTATAATAAAAGATTTATTAATGCGAAGTTTGTGACTTCATATCTTCTATCAAGCATTTATAGTGAGGTGTGTATGTCGATAAAGATAACCGCAATAAATCTTTGGTATGTGAATTGGTAAGTAAAGAACGATGCTGTGTCTTTGTTAACTTTAAATATGATAAAGCCGATTCACACAAACACGTTGATCCAAAAAAAGAATAGATATTTTCACTACATTTCTTAATATTTGGATACTTCTCACAATTAATACATTTCCAAAAATCTTCTTCGAGCTCGCTAGCTTTTAAAATTAAATCAGATTGTAGAGTTATAATTTCATTGTCTAATTTAGTTTTTTCCAAGTCAAAAATATCAGAAATTTTTGCAGCAATATATTTCACATTTAAATCTTTCTTAAAATGGAAAGATAAATATTGAACAATATCCTTAATTTTATTAAATCACCAAATCATGCATGAAAAGCTTCAATAACTTTTGAATTTCTACAACATATTTTTCAAAGTTATGAAGATCTTCTATCAAAATTTTTTTTTGTTGGAGATCTTCCATCAACATTACGAACTGACTATTATAAGCATTAATGCAATTAATCATGTGACTTATTGCCTTCTTTTTTACTTGTAACTTTGAATTCAAATCGCTTAATTTAGATGTAAAATCTGCCAGAAACGAAAAATCATTGAACCAACTTATCTTCGCCTTATTTCGTGTTTTTTGTCTCATTTTACTAGCACCACATTCGAAATAATCAGTTTTTGTGTTCAACTGTTCGTGATCGACTTGTTGGCCACCCCTGCTCTATAAGAATAGAATAATTCTAAATATTTAGATATTTGTAGATAATTTAACAATGTTTATGTTAACAGTTTAACAAAATATAATAAGTACAGTCGTTAGTATGGTCTGAAAAACTGGTTTATTAATCTTCAAAAATTTAAGAATCTATTTTTCTTATTTTTTCACTGTCGAATTTATTAAAGAATATCTAAGCTTTATCTAACATGTATATATATATATATAATAAATTGTATATAATATATAATTTTATATAATAAAATATGTATTTTCTACTTTGTCTGAAAAACATTTTTTGGCCAAATTATTGAAAAATATACGTGTTTACAATTTTCGAAAAGGCCATTTCGAAATAATCAGTTTCCAATGTGTCCAACTGTTCGCGATCGACCAAAATTCGCTTTGCGAGGTTGTTGGCCAACCCCGGCCCTATACGGACCTTGTAACTGAATGAAACGTGTACACTATACAGAGTTGGGGGTAGGAAAGTGATCTGCATATGCAAATATTTAGCTGGATGAATATTGTGAGGCGGCACGGCACGGACCATGAGCAAGGCCGATCGCCGGTCCGACCTTGATTGCGGTTTGGTCAGCACCGGTTTATGGCGCCATCCATCTCGTTCAGCAACATGAGCAACAAGAGGCAATGAGTGAAATCTAGGTCTACACAATTGAATGCAAACCTGGCTATGGATGGCTTGTTTGTGGGAAATCCATTTGGGGGGCTGATATATGTACCCGTAAATGGCGTGATGTTTCAGCGATGAGGAATAAATGAAATGATCAAAAGTACTTCACGTGATTAATGAAATAATTCTAATGATCATTTCACTCGCCAATTTTGTTAAATTTTGAATCCTCAATCAGTGGAATAGCATATTTAAATTTTTAATAAGTGATAAAAAGCTTCATAGCTCTCAAGTGTGTAGAAAGTATTTTATTTTGTACTACCCAAAACTAGTTTTTATGATAATGCATGCTTGGATGATTTTAAAGTTGTCTTCTATAAATTTCGAATTGATGTAATGTTTTGTGCAATTTCTAAAATTCAAGCGAACCGATAAGTTTTGACAATTTGCTATTTGTAGTTTTGTACAAAATCTGCATACGATTTTAAAAATTATCACTACGGTGTTAAATTATAGTGTAGAATATCACCCAAATACCCAAAGTCCTAAAGCATGTTGACTTATTTATTTAATAGAATATCAATGACGATTCGTGACAGAGTTATTTTATTTAGTTTTTATCTTGTGCTACTGAAGATGGGGGCATAGCTTTGGAAATGCGCATCTAGCTACTTAATGCTTTAATTGACAGTATTTGGGTGATATTCTGTACTATCTGTATATGAGATCATTTAGGCGCAAAAAATATTTTATTTGCATTCAATTTATTCTGGAACGGCAAAAATTTAAATGAAGATAATTGGAGAAAATAACAAGAGCATGCTCATGTGCGATAAAATATTTACCTTGTTATGCATTTGCACCCGAAATCTGTACAATGAATTTATTTTATACTTTTCATGTTTCAAATAAATGCACAAGTAAATCTGAAAAATATGATGATATTATAATTGTATTAATAAAAAATCAATTTCTGTCAGATTTGATTAGTTACAAAACTAGTCGCATATTGATAAAAATGGCCCCGAATAAACAAAAAATAAGTTTAGAAGTTCGTAAAGCTTCTTACTATTGCACAAATCCAGGATTAGAAAATATCATGAATTCTGTTCCGTTTTCAAATGATGTCCTAAGAAGCTTTATATAAAGTGGATCTTTGATTTTTTTTTCAATATAATATTTGATTAATTTTTATTTTTTACAAAATTCAATATATACACACTTGTGTATGTAGAAGATCTGGAAAATTTTGACATATAATGTAAATGTGTACATCTTCAATTTCAGTGTTTAAATACGCTTACGAAAAAGTACAAAATAAACATAATATTTATTCTCTTCATTTTACTTTTATATATTTATATAAATTAGTGGTATTTTCTTATATACTGGTATTGTATTATTTTTCTAGTGTTTGAGCTATAGAACTAATCATCTACATGCAACATTCTCCACCTAATGAATTTTAAATTATGGAATTTGTAAAATTAAATTAAATAAATAAAATAAAATCACATAAAATCATTTCTTATCTTAAGCTTTTATAAAAGTACTTTCTTTATGGTAGAGCGATTAGAGAAAATATTTATGATTTTCGGTTTATTAGGAAGTGAACTCGACTTTTCTAATTATAAATCTTTTTTTTTTTAAGTTTACCGGTGGGATATTCCGCAGATTGAATTTCCATTTACGCGTCATTACATAGCTAATGAGATCGAAAATATCAATTCTGCCAGTTCGTCATTTTTCACAATGATGGGGTAATTTAGAATTTGTCCGCATTTGCAAAAGCGAAAGCCTGTCTATATTTTTCAGTATGTCATATTTCATAAAAAGTCGTACGAATTAATTATTTAAAAATATTCTTACTGCGTCTACAATAAAATTCATACAACGATATCTTAATTTCTAATATATAATATAATATTAAATATATAAATAGCAAAAATTACAATATAATATTTATAAAAATCATAGCTAAAAAAAATAAATTTATTCGCTTGACTGATGGAAACTGCTATTTACATTTATTGGGAAATTAACATAATAAGTTGTTCAAAATACATGTTAAAATACATATATTAATTTTATATATATATTTCGTAACAATTACAAGAAACTTATATAAAATTCCAAATTTCAATAAGCATTTGAAGCTATTAACTTGTTTGAACCAGCTCAAAAAATAGAAGTAAGCAAACAACTGAAATATAAAATTAAAGAACTCGTTCACTGTACTTTCTACACTATATACCAGTTCTGCTCAAAATGTAGGTCGTGGTCCATGACATAATAGCTACATTGTCTTATCATAGATACTATTTTAATTCATACAAACATTTTAATTTACCGGAATAGGCTATAGAATATAAAAATGGATTGTTGTGTAGAGTAACTCGCAAAAACCATAAATCTAAACATCTGCACACTAAATGTATATTTATAAAATTGAAAACAGAACTTACAAACTTTGGTGTAATAGCGTCACTCATTTTATATAGCATTTATATGTCAAGTATATTATAATTGCTATCGCAGTAATCCCTGAGAATGTCGCAAATATTTTTTTATTTCAGAATTATGTATAAGAGATATGTAATTTTTTATATCTTAGCGGACCTAATTCGTCCTCTACTGCGCATAGGGGTTGAGATTCCAGTACCATTGTTGCCATATATGAATAAAAAACTTCAGTATAAAGTGCTCAAATTGTAAATTGCATAGCAAAATTCAGATTGAGAATATTTAATAAATGAATACATACTTTGCATCGAAGATATTGCTAAAGATTATTTATAGGAGATTAGAAAATAAAGTAGAGGAAAGGCTAGGAGAAGATCAGTTTGGTTTTAGGAAAAACAGAGGGACGAGGGAGGCGATTTTAGCACTAAGAACAGTAGTAGAAAAAAGAATGAGGGTAGGAAAGGTAACTTGCATAGCTTCTGTAGATTTAGAAAAGGCATTTGATAATGTAGATTGGGACATAATGTTTAGAATTTTAAAAGAAACGGGTATAGATTATAAGGATAGGAGAATAATTTTTAATTTATATAAACACCAAACTGCCTTAGTTAGAATTGAAGGGGAAGAAGAGGTAGCAAAAATAGGGAAGGGAGTTCGGCAGGGATGTACACTTTCACCGTTATTATTTAATCTATATATAGCAGATGCAATAAACAAAGTAAAAGAAGAGTATAGTGTAGGTGTGAATGTACAGGGAGAGAAAATATATATGTTGAGATTCGCCGACGATATAGCTATATTGGAAGAAAGCGAAAAGAATTTAGAAAGGGTATTGAATGGTATGCAGGCAGTATTGACTAGGGATTTTAACATGAAAATAAATATAGGTAAAACTAAAGTGATGAGGTGTGACAAAAAGGAATGCAGTAGAAAAATGAGGATCACAATAGGAGATAATAGAATCGAAGAAGTGTCAGATTTTTGTTATTCAGGCAGTAGAATCACAAAAGATAATCGAAGCAAGGTAGATATAAAGTGTAGGATAGCACAGGGTAGGAAGGCATTCGTAGAAAAGGAACAGATTTTAAGATCAAATATTGACTTGGGTATTAGAAAAAGATTACTGAAGGTATATGTTTGGAGTGTAGCACTGTACGGGTGTGAGGCGTGGACTATAGGAAAGGAAGAGAAGCGTAGATTACAAGCATTCGAAATGTGGTGTTATAGGAGGATGATGAGGATTGGTTGGGAAGATAAAGTAACAAATGAAGCTGTACTAGAGTTAGTAGGGGAGAAGAGAAGTATCTGGAGAGTGTTACAGCGTAGGAGAGACAGATTAGTAGGGCATATTCTTAGGCATGGGGGGATTATGCAATTGATCATAGAAGGTAGAGTGGAGGGAAAGAGAGGGGTAGGTAGGCCTAGATTGGAGTATGTGAGTCAGATAGTTGAAGACGTTGAGATGAATAGCTATAGGGAGATGAAGGGATTAGCTCAGGATAGATCGGCATGGCGTGCTGTTTCCAACCAATCTTTAGGATTGCGGACTCTTTAACTAACTAACGGCTTCGATTAAAGTCCACTATTTAGTAAAAAGTTTCCAGTTATTTATTATTGGTTTTGATCAAATATGTTAATATAATACTCTCTGTATTTGTTAGCTGTCGATATGACAACATTGCAGTAATCCCTCAAATGACAAAAATGCAGTGGCGTCTTCACGAGTATAAGGTTTCGGTGTGTTGAAGCGGCCAGTATATTTTCGATTTTTTTGTTTAGTACTTGTTGTGCTTTATTTCTGCTAAAATGGTCAATCCAAGGAAACAATTACGAATCGAAGCCGGTGAAATTGTATACAACGTGTTCGAATATTTTCGGAAGCTAAATATCCAGGGTTAGACAAAATTGAAAGAGTGTGTATCAGAAGCCACAAAGGTTTCCTATCGTACTGTGGAGCGTATTGTTTCCGATGGGAATAAACCACGTGAAGATGAAAACGAACCCAGATTCACGTGTCCCGCGAAACATGTTCGTAAGCATACATTTACGGATATGGAGTATGAGAATGAAGACGTTCGTGGCATAATTTATAATTATCATTTAACTGAAGGTGGACGCTTTACTGTTGCTGGCATAAGAGCGAAACTCTGCCAAGATTTGGAGTGGAATGGGTCGAACACGTCCCTTTGGAAAATTGTGCGTGAGTTGGGCTTTCAGTGGAAGAAATCCATAGATAATCGGCAAGTTTTAATACAGCAACAACACATTAGATTGCAACGAATTGAATATTTGTAAAGAATTGCACATTACAGGGAAGATAACAGGCCAATCATCTACCTGAACAAACCTACATTTATAGTGACCATACGACCGACAAAAGTTGGCCAGACAATTCAAGGTTTATTAAATAAAATATCGAATGGCCCAAGGCTCATTTTATTACATGCCGGCGGAGACATGGGGTTCCTCTAACTAATTGTTTGCTGATGTTTAAGTCTGGTTTAAAGAGTGGTGATTACCATGATGAAATGAATGCTACTAATTATGAAAAATGGTTACAAGATAAGCTTATTCCCAATCTTCCTACGAGATCAATTTTGATAATTGATAACGTTTCTTAAAATAACGTTGAAATAGACAAAGCTCCAACCGCAAAAAAGTGGAGTGGTTATCTAAAACAAGCGTTACATTTTCGCCAAAGATGCTAAAGCAACAATTATATGACCTAATTAAAGCACACAAACCAAAACACATTCACTATAAATTCGATGAGATTCTACAGCAACATGGACATCATTTTAAGACTACCGCTTTACCATCCAGAGCTGAATCCAATTGAAATGATGTGGGCTCAAGTTAAAAACCGTGTGAGCAAACTAAACACTACATTTTATTTAGAAGACGTACGAAAACTTGCGGAAGAGGAGTTTAATAAAGTGACCATAGATTATTGGAAAAAAGCGTTGTAACTATGTTATTGAAATTGAGAAGACAAAGTTTGAATCAGAAGTTCGAATAGATACTTTTACGGAATTATAAACATTAATGGTGAATCTGACAGTGACAGTGACGATTATGACGATGATAATTAATATACCTAATTTATTAACACATTATTTTTGTTATGTTTTTATGATAATTTGACAATTTAAGAGTTGAAATAACAATATATTGTTGAAGAGTTTTTATGTTCATTTGTATTGATTCTGAATTGTATAGTAATATCATTGGTCTTATGCATAAACTAGTCTTAATTTATAATTTATAATGCGCAGTCGAAGTATAATGCCCGCCACTTAAAAAAAAATAGCTAAAAAAATAAAAAATAAAATTTATATGAACTATGAATAACAGTCATAAAAATGATGAAACCTCAAGTTTTTGGGTAATATTTCCCATCCCATTAATGATTAATATTTCAATAGGTTTAAAATTCTTAATCTTGTAATACAATTTTTAGTTAAATTGTATTATGTTTTGCTTTAAATTATTTTTGCATATATTTTAAATCGGTCCATTACACAGAGTCTGAAAAAACAGTTATACACTTCATTTCCGTTGTGTAAAATAATTACCCTTTAGTAAATTTTAACGAAGCAGTTTTATCAAAGCATTCAAATTGAATAACAGTTGAATACATGTGATATAACGAATCTTTCAGATCTTCATTTGATACCATTATATAAACAGATATAACTAACAATTTTAAAGCAATGTATAAATAAATCAAATTGAGTAGTTCCTGCTCATTATATACCCAAAAAATAACCAGCTATTTAGTTTCATCTTCCTAATTTCTAATAGAATTATAGTATATAAAGTTTTTTAAATATTATTTTATCTAAACCGATGACATGAAGACTTTATATAGTCTATGTACTAACATCGAAATTTTATAGATTTATGAAAAGTTTAAAGTATTTTAGAGTACACGTGTTATATTGTTCTCGAAACAGCACACAATAACACAGAAAAAATGCATATGTGGTATGGAATTATATATAATATTACAATGGATTTTTTCAAATTATTTTTGAAAAAAAAAATTGTAATCGTTCCTTTTTACCTTTTCCAATTTACGTAAGCTGTTTTTGTTTTTTGCTATTTCATTATGGCAACCCTCTATCAAATAACAAAACAGCGATGTTTGAATCGATGTGATCGGATGGCCGAAATAATATTCCCACAGCATTCCAATATTAATCATGGGCAAATCCTCCGGAGCGTTCGCAACGCAAATTACAGGGAGAAATGGCCAAGCGAGCGCACCAGACAACGCCACCAATCTGTCAGTTTTGATTTCCAATCGATGTGTACAAAACAGTCATCGTCAGGACGCAAGAAAAGGGACAAGAGGGGTAAGTTGAAAATAGGAGTTCGGAATAAAATAAGAGGACAACGAGGCTAGTGGGAAGCTTCGGAATAAATATTACGCTTAATAAAGGTATTTTCAGGGAGCCTTAAAAATATATATATAAAAACGAATGTAGTTGAGATATTATATAGAATAAATATTATGAAAGTTTATTTAAAAAACTGCATAAATAGACCATTGAATAATCATGTATTGAGCTTTAAAAAAAATTATATAACGCGCTGCGACAGGCAGGGCCGTTAGGACGCATAACTATATCGGGAGGATAATTTTTGCAATAGAAAAATTACTTCCTCCAGTTACAAGAGTGAGCTTTAAATTATTGATATGATTCGATTACAGTGGCAAGATTGACTATAATATACAATACAGTTGATTTTATTACAATAATATACTCAGGTTATAATATAAATAACTACGTAATGGAAATCGGTCTGATTACTAATATATATTTTGCGTAAACAAATAAAGTGTTAATTTAAATACGCAGCCTTTTTTGTAGCATACATCTTAGAGTGTAGCACTGTATGGCTGTAAGGCATAGACTGTAGGAAAGAAAGAAAAACGTAGAATAGAAGCAATCAAAATGGAGTGCTATAAGAAAGGATGATGAGGATTAGTTGGTCAGATAAAGAGACAAATCGCTAGCTGAGAATTATGTTGTTCTAACTGCACTTTTTATCAAAAATAACCTAACACGATTTTCAGTTAGACTAATTGAAATGAATCAGTGTAAATTGTTCGCCGTGAATTGTTCCCCGGTAAATTGTTCCCCGACAAGTTGTTCCCCAGGTAAATTGTTCCCCGGCAAATTGTAAGTATAATGTTATCATCAAATTATGTTTAAATTGTAAATAAAGTAGATTATATATGAAGCGAGTATATTCATGTATTTCATGGTACAAGTAAATGGTACATGTATTTCATAGTACAAGTAAGTATCATGGTATGCATACTAACTTCTGCCTGCGGGCCTCTGACCCCCCCCTGCCCAATAAGTTACCTGACCTGACCTGACCTGACCTGACCTGACCTGACCTGACCTGACCTGACCCTCCCCTGCCCAATAAGTTACTATTATGAGAAGAAGAAATATAGGCACTTGCAATCTATATTAATGCTTCACTACTCCCAGTGATTAGTGATTAGTGAAGTTAGGGGGAAAGATCAAGTAGATACGTGGTCAGGAGAATATAGATTAATAACCACAGCATCAGATAATGGGCATACCGGTGTAGGTTTTATAATGAATAGAAAGTTGGGATGTAGAGTAAAGAGTTATTGCCAAATTAGTGATAGAATTATAACTATTAGATTAGACACGAAGCCAACGGACACAGTTATAGTGCAAGTATATATGCCAACTTCAAGTCACGATGATGAGGAGGTAGAATCCATTTATGAGGAGATTGAATCTAGGTTAGCAAACGTTAAAGGACAGGATAATCTAATTGTAATCGGAGATTGGAATGCCGTAGTAGGTAAGGGAAAGGAAGTTTCAATAGTAGGAGAATATGGAATAGGAACACGTAATGATAGAGGGGATAGATTGGTAGAGTTTTGTATTAGGAATAAGCTAGTGGTAGCAAACACGCTTTTTCAGAATCACAAGCGCAGGATATATACGTGGAAAATGCCAGGAGATATAGGGAGGTATCAGATAGATTACATACTGGTTAAAGAGAGGTTTAGGAACCAGATTAAGAATTGTAAGAGTTACCCTGGAGCAGATATTGATAGTGACCATAATTTAGTAGTCCTGGACTCAGAGGTCAAATTCAAGAAATTACAGAAGTCTAAACAGGTCAGAGTAGATGTCGATAGGCTAAAATTAGCTGATGTATGTGAAAAGTACAAGCAGAAAGTAGAAATCATGGCTAATGGAACATCTAGGAACGACATAGATTGCGAATGGAGGGAAATCAGAAATGGGTTAACTACAGCAGCAAATGAAGTATTAGGCACAAAGAAAAGGGCAGGTAGGAGGGAATGGATCACGGAAGAAATAGTTGAAATGATAGAAGCAAGAAGGAAAATTAAAATTGGAAACACAGAAACAGGACAGAAAAAATATAAGGAACTAAGTAACTTAATTAATAGGAAATGCAAGCTAGCGAAAGAAGAGTGGATAAAAGGAAATTGTGAGGATATTGAGGAGGATATGAGAAGAGGTAAAGTAGATTTGGGCTACAGGAAAATTAAGTCACATTTATCTAAAGTAAAACAAAAGGGTAACATTATATGTGATAAGCAGGGTAAGGAACTCACAGAAAATAAGGAAAAAGCTAGAAGATGGAAGGAGTACTATGAGTGAGAACTATAGGACCATTAGTCTACTATCACATGCATCGAAGATATTGCTAAAGATTATTTATAGGAGATTAGAAAATAAAGTAGAGGAAAGGCTAGGAGAAGATCAGTTTGGTTTTAGGAAAAACAGAGGGACGAGGGAGGCGATTTTAGCACTAAGAACAGTAGTAGAAAAAAGAATGAGGGTAGGAAAGGTAACTTGCATAGCTTTTGTAGATTTAGAAAAGGCATTTGATAATGTAGATTGGGACATAATGTTTAGAATTTTAAAAGAAACGGGTATAGATTATAAGGATAGGAGAATAATTTTTAATTTATATAAACACCAAACTGCCTTAGTTAGAATTGAGGGGGAAGAAGATGTAGCAAAAATAGGGAAGGGAGTTCGACAGGGATGTACACTTTCACCGTTATTATTTAATCTATATATAGAAGATGCAATAAACAAAGTAAAAGAAGAGTATAGTGTAGGTGTGAATGTACAGGGAGAGAAAATATATATGTTGAGATTCGCCGACTATATAGCTATATTGGAAGAAAGCGAAAAGAATTTAGAAAGGGTATTGAATGGTATGCAGGCAATATTGACTAGGGCTTTTAACATGAAAATAAATACAGGTAAAACTAAAGTGATGAGGTGTGACAAAAAGGAATGCAGTAGAAAAATGAGGACCACAATAGGAGATAATAGAATCGAAGAAGTGTCAGATTTTTGTTATTTAGGCAGTAGAATCACAAAAGATAATCGAAGCAAGGTAGATATAAAGTGTAGGATAGCACAGGGTAGGAAGGCATTCGTAGAAAAGGAACAGATTTTAAGATCAAATATTGACTTGGGTATTAGAAAAAGATTACTGAAGGTATATGTTTGGAGTGTAGCACTGTACGGGTGTGAGGCGTGGACTATAGGAAAGAAAGAGAAGCGTAGATTACAAGCATTCGAAATGTGGTGTTATAGGAGGATGATGAGGATTGGTTGGGAAGATAAAGTAACAAATGAAGCTGTACTAGAGTTAGTAGGGGAGAAGAGAAGTATTTGGAGACTGTTACAGCGTAGGAGGGACAGATTAGTAGGGCATATCCTTAGGCATGGGGGGATTATGCAATTGATCATAGAAGGTAGAGTGGAGGGAAAGAGAGGGGTAGGTAGGCCTAAATTGGAGTGTGTGAGTCAGATAGTTGAAGACGTTGAGATGAATAGCTATAGGGAGATGAAGGGATTAGCTCAGGATAGATCGGCATGGCGTGCTGTTTCCAACCAATCTTTAGGATTGCGGACTCTTTAACTAACTAACTACTCCCATTTATTGGCACTAAAACCATATGACCAAAGAGCAAGAGAAAAGTTGGCCAAAGTCGGAAACACTGTTAGAGGGCATGTCTAATAAGCCATAATGGTCAAATTCAAAGTCCATTATAAATAACTTGGCTTGACTTGACGTATAGGAAGTCCAGTAGTGTGAGACAAAAATATACTGGGGAACAATTTGTCGGCGAATAACTTATCGGGGAACAATTTACCTGGGGAACAACTTACCGGGGAACAACTTACCGGGGAACAACTTGCCGGGGAACAATTTACGGCGAACAATTTACCGGGACCGAATTGAAACGTAGTATTTCTGTAGATAGAACATTATAACTTTCGTCTGTCTGGATGATAATGAAGATGATATAAAGAAAGTATGCATACGCAATATGAAAATTACCAGAAACAAGACTGAAAAAATTGTTATTAACATCTACAGCAACATCAACTGAAGTAAAACTGAAATAATTGTCATTAACATCAATAATGGTCAATTGGATCGGGGCTTGTATGTAAGAAGGGGCTTCTTACAGAAGAAAAGGTATACCATTTATACAAACTTTTCATATTTCTACCAGATGTGGATAAGACTTACTATAAAACGTTGTTTCATCAGTATAAGGATGAAAAAATCCTTTCCACCTTATAGAGGAAATTAAAAAAGATGATAATATAAGTTATTATAATAGAATAAAGTTAAATAAAGTAAAGTTCTCTTGACGTTAATTAATCAAACTGTTTATATAAAACGTAATAATGTTTACTGAGGTTGTGAATGTTTAATAAATCCCTGTACCTGCAATTTTTATATTTTTACGTCATAAGACTTAGTTTTTACAGAGGGTTATATTTCCAGTTAGAATAGTATACCTTAAAAAACTAGTGATACTTTGTATCATATTGTTTTATCTGAGTAATAGGTTTTTTGGAAAATTAAAAAAATATATTGCTTGTTTACAAATTAAGTATAATATATGGAAAATCGTTTTTATTCATTGTAGTTTCTTTCTATAAGAAGCAAACAAAAGAAACGTAAACCACAGAGAAATTCCCAACCTTAATATTTCGAAATCGGCTCCTGAACATTCGCATAAAATGCATTTACAACATTTTCATTCTTAGCTCGCGAAGCGTTTAACTTTATTTTCTTAAATTGTGGCATATATTAAATTTAATAAACTCTCTCGTTTTTTTATATTGGTACTATTAATTGCAGAATGGGTGGATATAATAATATTTTCGCAATGAAATTTTTATTAATCGTAAATTAGTCCTTTTTTTGGTAAACGGAACAATTACATTTGTCTTCTCTACATAGGCTTGGAAAACAAAGGCATAAGGGTTTACTAGAAGGCTTGAAATGGCTGAATAATTAATAAGATATGGCTTGAACACTTGAACACTTTTAAACAATTTAAGTGAACTAATTTGAATAGGGTGACCTGATTCAAAAATATGCTCGACACAGCACTTTTATCTTTTCTATTTCATCTTAAATTACTTAAAAGTGTTTTGCATTATTCCGAGTTAAATGCTTATGAAAGTATATACATGCATAAGTCTAAATCAAATTTAATGAATTTAGATTTGGGCCCAATTTCATCTTATTTATTTAATTTGTTTATTAAGAAGCATTTTTAAATTTATTTTTGGTTATTTTAGGTTTGACAAACCAATGTTTTTTGCTGTTACTTGTTAGTTTCGTTAATTATTAATTTATATTGTCTTAAAAGATTTATAGGTCATATTATATGCCATTTTTGAAATACTTCTGTCATGTTGACTTATTTATTTAATAGTATATCAATCACCATTCGTGACAGAGGTATTTTATTTTGTTTTTATCTTGTGCTACTTAAGATGGGGGCATAGCCTTCGAAATGCGCATCTAGCTACTTACGGTATTTGGGTAATATTCTACACTAATATAATCACTGTATAAAGTAATTATTACATTATAAAACCACTACTATGTGCATCTCAACTCAGTGGCGTATTTATAGGCAGAGTTTTTGGATTTACGCGCTTCTTTCGAATTAAAATGTTATTTTGGAAAAGGCTACGTTCAGAGTAGTTTTGAAACATATTTTATAAGGTATCTCAAGGAACATTTTTATATATTTTATTTCAATTTACTGAATCTCGATAACGAAGCGCAAACTTGTAAATATCCTAAACTATGCAAAGAAATTTAGCAATAAATTTTTAAATGTATATTATTACAATCATTTGATTGGTTTTATCATCTTTTCGTGACATTAAAATTTTTGCACTAATAAGAAACATTCGATAGATTATAAACATATAAAAAATTTCCGAGCACGTCCTATTTCAAGACCAAATATAGTTTTTACACCATTATTATAAAAAAGTTCTACTTGTATCCATATATCTGTAAATATTTCTGAGAGTACAAATTAAAAATAATTTAATACAATTTATATTGTAATAAATTGCATATCCCTAAAACAGTCTTGTAAATTACATCATTCGATTATGTTTGTTCCAATGACAAATTTATGTTAAAATACTCAAGGTTTCAAATTAATGCTAGAGGCATTAATTTTTTCGAACAATTTAAATAGAAATCTCTCTTGATCATATGGATTTATTCAAGGGTTGTTATGAAGGAACAGAAATTGCGTCGTTAATATTAATTTGTCAGCATCATTATAATCCCTATTAGTGTTCTTAACGTTCATAAATATTTATAGTATATTTGTTTTAAAATATCAAATTCCAATTTATTAAGAACAGCTTATATGGAAATACGTTCCAGGATTTGTTAAATACAATCTCTTTCTTAAATTCCGCACAGTAGAATTAGTAATTGGATAAATTTTCCAAGTTTTCGATTGCTCTCTTTACCATCAAACCGATTCACGGAGCTCAGCTCCACCGACCACCGACAACCATTATTCAACATGCCGTAAGATTCTTTTGATTACACTTTAATGCCGTAAATGAAATTAGTATTCCATCGAGGATCTATACATATATAGGGCATTGCTCTATGAAGCGCACATATATAAATTTAATCCGGTTTACAAGCGTGGAATGGATTAAATTTAATTAAAGCTTGATTTGAAAAACGCGTGGCCCGTTTTTAGCTCTTCGGCATGATAGCAGGTTACTTGATAATATCCTAAATCCGCCTATACAATGTTGAAAAATTAATTAAAAGTGTACATAATGTGAAATTCCCTTCGCATGTGTCTTCCTATTTTTAGACCAAAAATAAAAACTTTATATTACAGTTGATATACAACGTGTCACAATTGACGTAAAACAGCATGGAACGGCTTATTCAAAGGAACAAGAATAAAATAACGAAATTTTAGTATTAAAACATAAATTTCATTAGACTATTAATTATTACGCAGTTTCATATTCTAAATGAAGGTGTATAGCGCTGAGTTTTGTTAAAGTACGGATTGTTAAAAGACGTGCTTTTAAACATTTTTTATTATAAAACATATTAAGGTATTCTATATGTCCAATGATATTTGACATTTTTATAATTCGTACATTGCAATGCTAATGTAACAACAAAAGGCTGCTAAAAATTTTATCAAAAAGTATATTATCAACTTAAAACATAATTTTCATAAGGCCATGAAACAAATAGAGAAAAGTTCAATTAGATTGCTTAGAACAAAGCATTATTTAAGAATATAATAATTGCCAAGAAAGTGTTGGAACAGAAGTACATATAAACAATTTTAAGGAGTAACTTATCATTTATAATGGTTTCTCTTAAATACTATTGAAAGCATGAAATAAAACAGAACGAGGTCACTCTTCTTGCTTACGACGGATTACTTTTGTAGACAACTCATTTGTTTTATCGCTTTCAATAAAAAAAGTGGGTTTATCCACATTCAAATTAATAGCTCTTGCTATTAGAAGAACAAACACGTCAAAAGTTTAATTGCAAGAAAGAACCGAACTTAAATTTTAAAACGGTACTTGCTAGTATAAAATATAATTTTCTAATCTACTTCTTTAAACGACATCCCAATTTACAAAGAGGACAAATACAAAACTGCAAGAAAATAGCAGAATGTTCAACTTGAAATTTCGATACCTGCTTCGGCAAGTTATTATCCTGAAAATAAAGCGAAAATATTCTTTTGAAATTGCCTCCAAGCTACGTCTGAAACATCAAATCCATTTCCTGCTTCTTTGACGCAAAAGTTTCTTTTCAAGGATTATAATTTAAATATGAATAAATGAATCGTAAAATGAACTCACAAAGAAACGAAAATATAGACATTCCTCTATTTTTATTTTTATTTAACGTATTGGAAATAAAAAAATACAATTGAATGCACACACAACAATCCAAATTACGCGGGAATTTAATATGGATTGAACACATGTGGAAATGAAAATCGACATTTCTTTCATATATTCGGGCGCTTATATTTAAAAATGAGAATAAACAACAATGATATACCGAAATTCAAAATTTAAAAACGAAAAGGAAACGTTTCATATCATTAATTATTTGCTTTAAATGGAATAAATTGCGTTGATAGTGATTTGGATTTGGTTTGAAGTAAATTCTGAATTATTTTAAACGAAATTTAATATACTATATTTTATTACCATAAACAGAATTACTAAGAGACTAAAAAGCATTTTTTTTTTTTATTTGCTTTTACGATATGTTGCACGACATGATTGTTAAAGAAAAAAGTATGACCAATCGAAAATGTTCTATAAATGAATTTCTCCGTAGCTGAAGACCAGCTTACTTTTTGAAGTGAAACTTCTATAGGCGCGGTAGGGCAAATTGGCCTGAACGTCACGAAAAGTGAAACGCTTCCGTCACGAAAAGTGAAACACGCTACGCGCATGCGTCGCGTGTACTGTGTGTATACGTAGCATAAGGCAACCAGTAGACGCTTGCGTATTTTATTATATATTACACAAACACAGCTTAATTTTTTAGCTAATAATTTCCATTGTGTGAAAAGTGAAATGGAGAAAAAGACAAGTACAGACAGAGTGCGAGCCTATAAAGAACGGAAGAAAGCGAATAAACCGTCAAGAAAAATGCCAACAAGTACCTTGGAAAGAAGTAGAGAGTATCGAGCCAGGCAAAGTGCGTAAAAGAAACACGGTGGACAACATAACCTTCCAACGACCTCAAATACAATGGTGAATCGATACGGTCGTTAAGTGAGGACACAGTGAGTGGTATAGAGAATTTGAATGCCACTGATTCAGGCGTGCCGTCTATACGTGAAGATATGCGATATGCGATATAATGCGATACACGCGGTATGAAAGATCAACGAAATGAACCTGATACAGCTGAGCCATCGACAAATAGAAATGCACCCACTAGTGCATCATACATAAAATTTACATTCTTTCAACCTACTCATCGCGAATTTGATAAAAAAAATTTCAATAATCCGCTAGGTACAGTGTGTTCCATATGTGATCGAATATGGTTTAAGAACGATGTGAAACCTGTTGATCCTAAGCACGAGCAACTTTTACATCCTGCGTTTCCAGCCATTATCATTGAAGATGTGATAGCGTACAATTCATACCGAAATGCTCTCGCTCAGAATACCATTCCAATGTTATCGAAGTCAAATGGTTTTGTCTACCCAGAATTACCTGGTCATTTAGCAAAATTAGATTTAGTGTCAGAGAGGTTAATTTCACCCAGAATTCCATTTATGGAAATTCGACGTTTACGACATGTACACGGTCAACATGGGATTTTTGGCCAAATTATTAATGTTCAAATATCTGTGAATACGATGGTGAATCATTTGCCAAGAGACATTGATGATGATCAATGTATTAATGCCAACATAAAAAGAAGAAAAATAAACAGATCGAGTTTTTTAATTGGTTTGGTGAGAAAAAGAACTATAAAAATATGGCAACCATATTTAATCCAAACTATTCTTTATAGACTGTACGACATTACAGTTAGTAATGCTTTCTTTGATGATCAGAGTGTCAATCAAAATACATCAGAATCAAAATCAAAATCAAATCGTTAACAAATGGAAAAAAAGCAATGCATAAAATCAACTTTTCCTAGGAGCTAAGAAGGCTCACTTCTACCGCGCGAGAGTCTCACGCATTTCTTTATTGTATAGAGTTGTTTCAATTTAATATGATTTCCTTGAATCTGAATTCTGTATATTCTGTACATATAAAAGTATTTTTCACTTATTGTTAAGTAAAGTATTATTTATTATGTATCATTTACACAATTTTAAGAATAACATTTCTAATTTTATTCACTGTGGCAAAATTAATAATGGGATCAAATTAAATGTTTACCAAATTAAACTCTGCACCCCTAGCATTGTACTCAAAAAAAAAATGGCTATACCGAATTTAGTAAATTTAGTAAATTTACCAAATGTATAAAATTAAATTTACGCGTTATTTTTACTATTGTTATTTTTTGGTCAGAAAAAGAACTTTAGAATTAGTCATTTTAACTTCAGTTCCAATATCATAAGAAATAACATAATTATGATTACATTTACATTATGATTACATTTGTAATTATATTGGTAAATATTACATTGCTTACAAAGGATAAAAGAGACTAACAAAAAATCGATATCTGGTTTAACACCTTAAGATTAAATGTTGTAAAAATTGGTGAACATTTCGGGAAACGAAAGTATTTTTTTGTATGTATATTTTCATTAAACTTGGTAAGCAGTGAACACAAACCAGTAATAATTTTCCATGCTAAAGAAAAAACACTAATTTATGTTATAAAAATATTTATAGTTCTTATTGAATTATGATTTATATAATTAACAGACTGATTTTTTTTTAGGTGGGTATTAGCTAAAAATCCAAATGGGTTATGGTTTATCTAAGAGTTGTCAACCCGGAATCAATTTATATCTGGGCCATAGTTTTATATTGGGAGAAAGATAGCTCCAGTTAAGAGAGTATATATATATACTCGTAGAACCAGGTTACATTTGGTGAGATCTCCAAGCTTCAGCAACAATTGAAAGAGGATTAGAGAAGAGTTAGGTGTCAACGTTATAGGCATGTGGTAAGCGCCAGAGCTGGCACAAATACCATTTTTATTTGATCTATATTTACACCTAGGCTCCCTAGCGTGGACGTGGTGGGAAGGAAATTTACATGTGAGTGACGAGAAGAAATACATCGGAAAAGCAATCGGCTAATTCAAGCACTGGAATTCACCTGGGGTCATGCACACATATCATGATAAATAATTATATTAACTATAATATTAAATTTTTAAACTTATCACTACAGTGTTAAATTATAGTATAGAATATCAGCCAAATACCGTAACAAGCATTAAGTAGCTAGATGTACATTTCAAGCGCTATGCGCCCATCTTCAGTAGCACAAGATAAAACTAAATAAAATACCTCTGTCACGAATCGTGATTAATAACTATATGTGTATATATATATATATATTCTATATTAATAATATTAAATATACTAATAAATAAATGAATCGATAAGAATATTTAAACATACAAGATTTGAACAACACAAAAGAATTAAAGAACACTTTGATTGCGCAAAAGCATTTCACAAATGAGAACGACGAAGTTGTCGTAATATACAATAAGAAAATGAACGGGTTTATTTACAACCACTATTGAAACAAACGCTAACACATTCAATAAAATGATGGGTCAAGAAACCTTACATATAGGATGGAAACCTTGCAGGACGATAGAAGACATCGACATTCTGCAATGTCAAAAATGTAACAGGTACGGGCATAAACATGCTGATTGCCACAACCAGGAATGCTGTGCTAGGTGTGGCAACAACCACAACACCAAGTAATGTAAAGAATATAAAATTATAATTAACATATTAAGAAAATTTAAAAGAACAAGACATATCAGAAATATTAGTAGTTTAGAAGAAAGTAATAATTCAACTCCAAAATTTGTTAAATTACCATTTGATCCTGTAATTGCACGTGGTTTAGATAATGTTTTAAATAAATATAATTTTAAAGTAACATATAATACTTCTAATAGTCTTGCTAATTTTCTAGGAAATCCCAAAGATTTGATAGATTTCAATAAAAAATCTGGTGTTTATGACATATCTGGTTCTAGTTGTCCTAAAGTATATATAGAAGACAAACACGTAGACCAATTGAAACTAGATTTAAGAAGCATTTAGCTCATTTCAGATTAAATATAAAATATAAAAGTGCTGTAGCCCAGCATATTTTTGACTAACTCAGGTCATCCTATTGAAATTAGTTCACTTAAATTATTTAAAAGTGTTTTGAATTATTCCGAGTTAAATGCTTATGAAAGTATATACATGCATAAATCTAAATCAAATTTAATGAATTTGGATTCAGGCCCAATTTCATCTTATCTACTTAATTTATTTGATAAGAGCTATATATTTTTTAATTTATTTTTATTTTATGTATTTTTTGTTATTTTAGTATTGACAAAATAATATTTATTGTTGTTACTTGTTAGTTTCCTTAATTATTAATTTATATTATTTTAAAACATTTATGTCATATTATATGCCATTTTTCTACTGCATTCCTTTTTGTCACACCTCATATCACAATAGGAGATAATAGAGTCGAAGAAGTGTCAGATTTTTGTTATTTAGGCAGTAGAATCACAAAAGATAATCGAAGCAAGGTAGATATAAAGTGTAGGATAGCACAGGGTAGGAAGGCATTCGTAGAAAAAGAACAGATTTTAAGATCAAATATTGACTTGGGTATTAGAAAAAGATTACTGAAGGTATATGTTTGGAGTGTAGCACTGTACGGGTGTGAGGCGTGGACTATAGGAAAGGAAGAGAAGCGTAGATTAGAAGCACTTGAAATGTGGTGTTATAGGAGGATGATGAGGATTGGTTGGGAAGATAAAGTAACAAATGAAGCTGTACTAGAGTTAGTAGGGGAGAAGAGAAGTATTTGGAGAGTGTTACAGCGTAGGAGAGACAGATTAGTAGGGCATATTCTTAGGCATGGGGGGATTATGCAATTGATCATAGAAGGTAGAGTGGAGGGAAAGAGAGGGGTAGGTAGGCCTAGATTGGAGTATGTGAGTCAGATAGTTGAAGACGTTGAGATGAATAGCTATAGGGAGATGAAGGGATTAGCTCAGGATAGATCGGCATGGCGTGCTGTTTCCAACCAATCTTTAGGATTGCGGACTCTTTAACTAACTATATGCCATGTTGACTTATTAAATTTAATAGTATATCAATCACGATTCGTGACAGAGGTATTTTATTTAGTTTCTATCTTCTGCTACTGAAGATGGGGGCATAGCCCTTAAAATGTACATCTAGCTACTTAATGCTTTAAGTTACGGTATTTGGGTGATATTCTATAATATTATTTAACACCGTAGTGATAATTTTTAAAAAGTTTTGCACCATAATATTAAAAATTAATCAATTATACTCGTTAATTTGAATAATATTAGGCGATCAGAATAACCAGTATGTCTAATATGTCTATGTTGCTTGTAAAATATATTTTTTTAGAATATATATTATTATTGTGTTAATTTCTATATTGTTAAATCAACTGATTTAACTAAAGTAATCTATCCATTTTAATAAACAAGTTCTAAATGTAAAAATAGTATTACGTAAGAGACGATAAAGTGCTGTTTGTCCAATTTATTTTCTGGTTTTCATTAAAAATCGCAAATACCATTCATAAAATTGAAATCAAATATTATAAAACAATTCATACTTTTATATTGCATGCTGTTTTATCTAAAACCCTGTATATACCTACTCCATATATTCTACGAGCATGTATAAAATGCAGGCATTTTGTGCACTCAAGTAACAAATATTGATAAAAAAACGCTACAACATTCATATTCGTATATACAAAGAATATATTACGACTTCTATAATGTGATTTAATCCGCTTTAACAACTTTATTGCTTGCTGTATTAATAATACAAATTCAACATAGACTATAACTATAACAGTTAAATATATTTTCCACACCCACGTTGCAGATGCAGCAATATTAAAACAGGTTATATGACTTCGTAAATCAAGATAGTAATATCACAGAGCAAAACACTATATTTCAGATTGGCATATAAATTTTCTTGTATTAGCGGGTTTGTATGATACAGTAATTCACAAAGATGAAATGCGCGATTGTGCAATGCCATCCATGTTGATGCCACGAACGTAAGCGAATAGAATCCTTATAAATGGCGGCTGTGACATTCTACGATGATGATGTGATCACTTTCCCGAAGATGCAGCGGGTTTATAGGATAGAGAATAGTAAACATCGTCGGGGGAATTGAGATTATTGCTGAATTTGTTTAACAAATGAAGTAAAACGTTGTATAGATTAATATATTCTTAGTTATTATATTTAGGTATATATTATATTTCTATTGCTATTCATTCATTTGCCAGAAATAAAACCAAATTATGCTTTTTGTCTTTTACTATAGGTATTGGTATCTAAAGCAGGGACGGTTCCTTATGCAGGCCGCAGGGCCGCGCGCCCCTACTGAACATTGAGCGCATCACCGTAGATATATAATTGTATTGAGATATTTTATCTCGGCATTATTTTTCCTAAAAGATAAAGCTTGCGCCGCGAACATACCTAACACTCATGACTCACACGATATGGCAGCTAGCAAGTACCAGTCAAATGCATATGCACTCATCCTATCTGTTGGAAGCGCTAGAGTGAGAGCGACCGTATGCAGTATGTCTTTTGTTTCTTCGGTTCGCGTATCGCATATATCGACTAATGTAACACACATACCAGTAGACTGGGATAAGAGTCATAGTAATGTGACGTCACGCTGCTTGTACAGCTAATAATATATCGTTGTTTATGCTATGAGGCCGTTATTTTTTAGCGCCGAATAGAGAGTATAGGTATATAGGAAAATTGATATAGAATAGCCAGATAAGAGAGTTGCATTTGTTCTGTGTATGTACGATTTTAGTTAGTTCTTTATTTAAAATAGAGTTTTGTAGACTTTCTCTCGTGGACAAATTAAAAATTAAAGAATTAGGTAGGCCATTGCCCGATTTAAATTTATCGCAAACTTGTGCAAGGAGTGCTCAAAACCGAACATTTACGCGGCGTTTTTCAGAAGACATTTACAAAAAAAAATAGATGGATATGTGGTTGTGAAGTTTCCAACTTATTGTACTGCTTTCCATGTATATTAAATTACAAACCTGCAGCAACTGGAATGGATCGAAATTGGGCCAGAATAGGTATGAAAGATTTGCATCACCTTCCTGATAAAATAAGAAAGCATGAATCGTCTCGAGGCCATATCAGTTCATGCGCACAGTTGGCTTTACTTGGCAAAGTAAATTTAAATCCATTTTAGGTAAGATTTCTCACTATTATGTTATTTTTTAAGAAATGCGCCCCCCCAGATTGAAATGCCACGAGCCCCCACTGAGCTAAACTGATATAGCAAAATAACGTAGCAAATTGTATAGAATATCACCCAAATACCGTAACTTAAAGCATTAAGTATCTAGATGCGCCATTTCGAAAACTAAACCTACATATTCATTAGCACAACAATCTGTGCCTATATTATGAATTAAGATGCTTAAATCGAGAAATCTGAATTATAATCATTTGTAAGTAACTAATCATCTTTTTAACTAATATGGATAAGCATGAAAAAGTAGGATCTAAATTCAGGTTTCCTAAATTCATTTTAATCAATGAATACAAACTCGGTTGTCTCACTCCGTATTTTAGCCTAATTTTTTAGTACCATTTAAAAATTACAACCAAATCCAAATGTCTCCCTTATATTAACAAATGATGTTTTGTTTTAAAACTTTAAAAAAATGTATCACTTGTATATTTTTATTGTCATTTGTATTGTTTTCTAACATTTAACGACTCATTACGAACAATGAGTTGAATTATGTAGTTTGGTTTACAAATCTAGTTTCATTTACAATAAGATATAGATAAATCTATATTCTATAAATCTATAAATCTATAAATCTATAAATCTATAAATCTATAATCTATATAAATCTATAAAATCTTCTCATTCGGCAGATATCTGCTGGTGTTAGAGAGAAGGCTTTAGTAATTATACATTTAATTTAATTACATAATACCTTGCATTATAAAAGATTAACTTATCAATTATACATACTTCTTATTTATTCAATTTTTTATTTTCTTAACTTATTTACGTAACATATTATGTATTATTTGTAATTTAAGTTTTTTTTTAAATATGCCTATATTTCTACCTACTTTTATAGCTTGTGGTAAATGGTTAAGTTGCTTCTTACTTTTAACAATTGTCACCACAGTATTAAATAATTGTATAATACCGTAACTCAAAGCAAGATGCGCATTTCGAAGGCTATGCCCCCATTTGCAGTAGCACAAGATAAAAACTAAATAAAATACCTCTCATATACAATTGAGTAAAAAAGTATCAAATGATTCCTGCATTGTTAA